>OU795040.1:63351004-64551004 GCA_917208275.1 Patella pellucida
GCTGTCAAACCAAGTTCTAATCATTATTTAAATATATCTATCAAAATAACTATCACAATTCTGATTTCTCATATATCTACCAGTAAGGTTATCAAAAATGGCTAATGGTTGATTGAATGAGCCTCTAACTATCACAGTTTTGATTGCAAGAGTTTATATCACAGTTTTGATTGCCTGAGTCTCTAATCATCACAGTGATTGCTAAAGTCTTTAACTATCACAATTTTGATTGCTAAAGTATCTATCACAGTTTTGATTGCTAAAGTATCTATCACAGTTTTGATTGCTAAAGTCATTAACTATCACAGTTTTGATTGCTAAAGTCATTAACTATCACAGTTTTGATTGCTAAAGTCTCAAACTATCACAGTCTTCATTGCTAAAGTCTCTTACTATCACAGTTTTGATTGCTAGAGGCTCCATCACAGTCATGTTAGCTAAAATCACTACCTATAAAAATCTTGTTGGCTAAAATCTTGTGATGAAATTAATAACTGATTTTTATACGCCCACATTTTCATGTGGACGTATTATGTCGTCGCCCCTGTCCGTCTGTCCGTCCGTCCGTCCGTCCGGACGTCCGGACGTCCGGACGTCCGTCCGTCCACAATTGTTTGTGGACTCTCTACAGGTCACAATTCTTGTCTGATTTTAACGAAACTTGAAATATAGGTTTATCCCCAAAAGATCTCGGCTGCTTTCGATATTGGCATGTATCGGATCAAAACTTCATGGATTATGGCCCCTGATTGTAGGAAAAATCACGTTTTTAGCTTGTGGACCCTATAGAGGTCACAATTTTGAACCGATTTTTATGAAACTTGACATGCATGTTTATAACCCAAAGATCTTGGTTCCTTTCGATATTTGCGCCTATCGGAACGTAATTTCCTGAATTATGGCCCCTGATTGTCTGAAAAATCACCTATTTTAGCTCGTGGTACCACTGGAGGTGACAATTATTATCCGATTTGAAAAACCGTTCGATTATATCACCGTTACACCCTAAGGAGGGTTGAGTTCAAATCTCGGAACAATCGGACCAAAATTACCATACAAAATGGCCGCCGTTCGTACGCGAATACTGTTAAAAAATGGTATATCAAGGTTGTGGACCCTGTAGAGATCACAATTTTAATTCGATTTTGATGAAACTTGAAATGCATGGTTATAACCCAAAGATCTTGGTTCCTTTCGATATTTGCGCATATCGGATCGTAACTTCCTGAATTATGGCCCCTGATTATACGCAAAATCACCTTGGTTTAGCTTGTGGTCCCTCTGGAGGTTACAATAATTATCCGATTGAAAAAATCGTTTGTTTATATCACCGTTACACCCTTAGGGAGGTTGAGTTCGAATTTCGGAAAAATTGGACCAAAATTGCCATACAAAATGGCCGACATTCGTATGTGAATATGGTTAAAAAATGGTATATCAAGGTTGTGGACCCTGTAGAGGTCACAATTTTAATTTCGATTTTGATGAAACTTGAAATGCATGGTTATAACCCAAAGATCTTGGTTCCTTTCGATATTTGCGCATATTGGATCATAACTTTCTGAATTATGGCCCCTGATTATACGCAAAATCGCCTTTGTTTAGCTTGTGGTCCCTCTGGAGGTCACAATTATTATCTGATTAAAAAAATCGTTTGATTATATCACTGTTACGCCCTAAGGAAGGTTATGTTCCAATTTCGGAAAAATTGGACCAAAATTGCCATACAAAATGGCCGCCATTCGTACGCGAATACTGTTAAAAAATGGTATATCAAGGTTGTGGACCCTGTAGAGGTCACAATTTTAATTCGATTTTGATGAAACTTGAAATGCATGGTTATAACCCAAAGATCTCGGTTCCTTTCGATATGTGCGCATATCGGATCGTAACTTCCTGAATTATGGCCCCTGATTATACGCAAAAATCGTCTTTGTTTGTCTTGTGGTCCCTCTGGAGGTCACAATTATTATCCGATTTAAAAAAAATCGTTTGATTATATCACCGTTACACCCTAAGGAAGGTTGAGTTCAAATTTCGGAACAAAATTGCCATACAAAATGGCCGCCGTGTGTACGCGAATACTGTTATAAAATGGTATATCAAGGTTGTGGACCCAGTATAGGTCACAATTTTAATTCAATTTTGTTGAAACTTGAAATGCATGTTTATAACCTAAAGATCTTGATTCTTTTCGATATTTGCGCATATCAAATTGTAATTTAATGAATTATAGCCTTTGATTGTAGGAAAAATCACTTTCGGTTTTCCTTGTTCTCTATCCATCTCTCGAAAATGTGGGCGTATCCTGCCTGGCAGTGCCAGCTTACTATCTTTAGGTACGTTATAATATCTTTCTGCAATATCACCCTGTTTGTAAGTGGACTTAAACCTAATTATCAGTCATTTGAATACATTATTAATTGGTGGCAGCATACATAAGCATATACATGTAGTTAATTACCTCTACATTTTTTTAAAATCCATTTAAAAAAGAGAACTCACTCTGACACTACTGGCTCATTGAATAAATGTATGAGAGGTTTAGGTATTGGGGCCATGTTAAGACCATTTAATGTGAAAAGAAAACCAAGCTTGCATTCAATTATTGGTAAGAAAAAATGGGAGAACTAATTTCATAATTTAACATTAAAATGAATCAATTTAAGAACTACTTCATATCATGTTGTATATAATCGTGTTTTTTTTATATATTATAATTATTGTTATATTTTTGTCATGAAAAGGTAAAAAAAACAAGGGTTTGTTGTAGTTCATTTGTTAAATATAAATAATAGTAAGATCATAAAATGGTTAGTAATAAGTGTGTGATTGATAATTTGTTACTGTTAATGTCTTAACTTATCATATTGGTCTGGTGGGATTAAACATATAATTTAATGTCTTAACTTACCACATTGATCTGAGTAAGTTTGTACATGTTTGCCATTGTTTTACTGCCTAAAAAAAATTATGATCAACCTGAAAAAATCTAAAGGGCATTTTAATATAGATATCTGAAAAGGATTGGGGAACAGACTTTTTTAGTGAACGTTAAAAAACCCCTTCCCTGAAAGGTTGTTTTACGTGCCCTGTATTAAGTAACCTCAAAAGTCTTGCTCATTATTACTTCAGGTGTATCTGTTATAAACCTGGATCTATTTTACTAACAAGTTTATTAAAATAGGGATGCTCTCATAGATTCAAAATTGTATGGGTGCTTACTAGACATACCCTATTCTAGGCATTCTTCTCACTTTTAAAAAGCAGTTTGTTCAGTGTGGCAACTTAATCAAAGTATTGTTTAACATAGAAAAATATCATAACTTAACAATTTCAAATTTGGTGAGACCAGGCTCTTCCATTCTTCTTTGTAGAGCACAATTTAATGGGAAATCCATCTTGATAACAATAAGCGGATGGATTCCCATCATAGTTTCTGTTAATGTGTTTATAATCTCTAATTGCCACTTTAATATTAAGAAAAATAACTAGAATTAACAAAAAAAAACAGGTTTTTCTGCTAAATATTATTCAAGTCTGGCACCATTGATAACAGAAAATTTATTTGGTATTATAAAAATCAATTTTAGGTTCTTCCATTACAATTTATGTTAATCTCTTTCTATAATGATGAAAAATAAAAGGATATTATCATAATTATGGTGTTTATATACAAAAACATACCCAATAGAATAGATAAAAATCTAAGTATCATAAAATTAATCATCCAATTTTGTTAATTGAACTTTTAATGGATGTAGATAATAAGATAAGACATTAATGTTCATGAAATCCATCATACAGGCAGAGAATTATAAATTAAATGATGTCCTTTTTATCCTCACCAAATTGGAGATATTTCCTCAAACATTGCAAGTCTGGGGCCTGTTTCACGAAATTTTAACTAAGATAAAATCCAAATTTGAGTAATTTGGATTTGATAACATTAAATTGATTTTAGTGCTTAGCCAATCAAAATTGTAGTATCTACTAAATTTTGGATTTTAGTTAAAATTTCGTGAAACAGGGCCCAGAATACATAACCATCCATTAGAAAACAAAAAAATACCCAAAAAATATGTAAATTTTTTTGGGCAATATGCAAATTTTAATGAATTATACCAGCAAGATGATAAATGGACGAGCGTTTGCATTGCCAAGGTAACGTGTGATAAATACACTTACAGACTTGTTTGGAAATTTAATTGTTTAATTTGAATTTTCTTTCTGCATGTTAATGTTGACGTGAAGATATCTTTTAAAAACTTTGTATAAGGTATAATTTTATTTAAATTTTCAAATGTAGTTTAGAAGGTCATGTGTGCATCAGACATTTGGTTGTGGTCAGGCAGATTTGTATCTTGGAGGTCTCCATTACGGTCTCAAAAATTTGCGTTTAAAAATAGATTTTACAAACCCTGGCGAATCGCCTATTAGCAGGACAGGGGACATATACATGTTACTTAATAAATGCCGAGAACAATCTATAGAGGTGTGATACTCGCCACAATCCGATATTTATTTCTTGTTGGCAAGAAGTCGCCGATAAATAATTGTTGGTGTGTACAGACCTTAGGCAGGTCAAGGTACTTGGTGTGAATAATTTACCAATGCTAGTGTGTGTTGGCCTTTTCTATACAGTCTGTAGTGAGGTAGCTACCGAACGAGAATACCTTATTAATTTACATACTGCACGCAGCTATCCATCTACGTCATACTTCGAGAATCGGGCGGAGCTAGCTGTTGACCGGCAGCCTAAGTTAAGAATGATTAATTTATTGATAAATCTAAAAAAAAAACTTTTAGGGAGGACATAATTTGTCGATTTCATTTTGTTTTCTGTAATTGTAGTTTAAAAATTTTGGTAGTGGAAAAATAAGTGTGACAACACTGCCTAAGATTGTCTAGTTTCTTCATACTCATATTATAAGCTAAGGAGTGAAATTTGTAAATAATGTCGTGTAATATGATGGTTAGCGTGTAAATGTATTTGTGTCAATTGACTAGTGCTAGAGGTATTTGTGTCAATTCACTAGTGTATGTGTTAATTGACTAGTGCTAGATGTATATTATTATGTGTTTTATTTGTACTTGTATTTACAATATTACATTTAGCTAAAAAAAAATATCTTAAAATTAAGCGAATAACATGAACGAATGTTTGATTGTCTGTATTTTCTACTTACTATCAGCCTGGAACGCAAACTTTTAATATCGCAATTACTTTCTCTTAAAATACATATGTGACGTCACCCTTTGATGTTGGCGTTGCATTATTTCACATAACCGTACTGGCAACGTGCTGGTCGTAAATTATCTATACCAGTTGAAATATTGGACCCCGTGACGTGCGGGATATTTCTGAATTTTAAGTTGTTTAATGGTCTCGAGCAAGACATTGAGTAATGTATCGCAACAACAATCGGGCTAACGCCCTGGTGCAGTATCAATATACTTTTAGATGTCATCCTCACGCCCATTAAACCGCACATATAGGTTTGACCGCTGTTGAAATTTGTGGGTTAACACCGCTTATGGTGGAGAAAGTTTAGATTGGTACAGTTTTTGGACGTAATGGATGGAAAGTTTAATACAAGATAGCTCTGCTCAGTCTGCTGTGTACGTATATACAACCCATCATTATGATATTATATATTATAATGCATGTTAAAACTTTACCAGACAATTTTTTACCGTCATTAGTTACGCTTTACAAATCAACACTGTTGAGAACTCTTGGTCATTTAAATCACAAAATTTCAAATCTCAGGAACAAACCCATTACAGTGCCTGCTAATTAAAAACAAATGGACCAGTTACAAAATCTTTCCATCATGAAAATTATCTGCATTGTATGTTTGAAAAATCCGAAAAAAACGGATAGATTCAGGATCCTTTTGCATGATTTTTTTCTGAATTTTAACTTTATGTTTTTTTAGGCCAGTACACTGTACTTCTTAAAAAAAAAATCAAAACATTCTGGGTTAAGATCTCCTCAAGTATGTGGGTAATTAGGAATTGGGACAATTCAACTGTTTCTATTTTCTGATTTCATTTTATAACTAAGGGTGATAAACGTTTTTTTTATGGCAACAGTCGGTTACCTAAATATTGTTGTCAATGGGCATGTTAGGCCAAGTAATTGACCGTACAAAACTGTCAACCCTCACGCTAGGCCAAGTAATTGACAGTACAAAACTGTCAACCCTCACGCTAGGCCAAGTAATTGACAGTACAAAACTGTTATCAGACTCTTGACCAAGTAATTGACAGTAAAAACTGTTAACCGTGACACTTGACCAAGTAATTGACAGTACAAAATTGTCAACCCTCAAGTTAGACCGAGTAATTGCCAGTATAAAACTTGATATAATTGTTTGTATGTAATAAACCTGTATTATACTGTATACTAGTTCTATATTATTATTTACATGTATTTTCAGGTCAGATAGTGTATGTATGAATCTTATATGATTAAACAAATATACTACATGTATGAATACTTTATTTGTTAACTAATTTATTAATCACCATGCCAACAAGAAATGTTGGACCCCGATTGCCCCACAAAGAATGTTCTGAAACTATTACACTTACGGGGGTCTTATAAAGCCGGTCATTGAGTCAACTGTCGTGGTTTCGAATCCCCGGTTGTACGTGGCAATGAGTAGGGTGACCTGTCCAACCTTATGGGATCTTTCCGGGTCCTCCGGTTTCCTTCCACTGCCAAAGACCCCTACGCGCAAGTGAATTATTGAAATAAAATTAAACCATACGTTAGTCCCGAAATGACTTAGTTTGTGTCGAGTTGACGTTAAACCCCATCCCGCTCTCTCTCTTTTACACATACACTGGTATTAGGGCTATGGTGGACACCGGTGACGCTTCGGCGTACAAACATTCATCAATGAAAATACTGGTGAAAAATTGGCCGTATATCACCCTGTGATACTATTCCTCGACATGACTGTTGTTTGTTGCAAAAGATGTGACTCCAAACAGAATACCCTGCTGGATGCAATACGAATAATCTTATTATGTCATTGTCACAACTTTGTCTACGGCCTAATGCATTTCTATAGTCCAGTGTGTATGTCTTAAAATCGGCATCCGCCATGCAGTGTGCTGTGAGGTAAAGTATGTCAAGCTCTCCGCCTCGCAAGACGGTGCATGGCTTAAAAATCCTTAGGGGAATTTCTAACTCAACATCGATAGGGAATGGTGAGCTCACTATTACTCCCGTTGAGCAGTAAGCAGCTTTTTATATCCTTTGTCCGACAAAGAAATCGGTTTCACCTTCCAAAGTAAAACATGAGCTCGTCTCTTGAATGAAGTCAGTCTTTTGCCATAACCCGTCTTCAGGCCCGAGGCTAGTGGGGTCTTAAATTCGGCCGAGAGTTAGTTAATGTCGGCTGGAAACTTTTAATTTTCCGACACATTCGCCACCTGCATGTCATAGAGGCCCAAATTCACTCTCACAGCTTCTAATTTTCGTGCTCATCCCTCCTAATGTTTAAGGCAGTCGGCGATGACCTTCGTTCATTGATTTTTTGGTGTCGGAAATTTATCTTCCTCGCCCCCCTATGTCGGCTAAATTTCGGTTTCTGGCTTCGGGCCTGCCCGCCTTCATTACCCTGTGTTTATATAACATCACTAATACAAAATTCACAACATCTGTTAGGCCTATATTACATGTTTAATCTATAATATATATATTCAAGGCTTTCCAAACCAATGATGTCTCTTTTGGCCTCTATCTAGAGAATGCTGAATGGTGTCTCCCTTATGATGTCTCACTCAACACCTGCATTGCTATAATATCAGTTCTTTGGGAATTCTGGATAATGCCATGAGAAGAGCGTAACCTACTTTTACAGACTTGCCTCCTGAGAATAACGAGTTGCAATTTGATTGATATGTAAGTCTGCAATGTAATCGTAGGTACATGCTGTTGTGTTTCTGACAGATAATTTCTTCGATCAATTGTGTTTGACGATGCTTCTATTTTAAATAACCATGAGAATACAGGACGGCCTTTGTTATTATTATAACAATATTAACATGCTGGCGTACCCCAAACAACGCCACGACCTTAAACATGCCATAGAGTCAAAAAAAGGGGGAAAGAATATTCGAGCGAACTCAAAGTTTTCATAAAACATAAATATATACACTGTGTTAGACCAATTTATCAGTAGGTTCTGATCGCCCGGGAGACCATGTATAATTATTTTTCCCATTTATTCGCTGAACACCCTTTGGTCTTACACTAGAACAATGAAAGTGATACACATAGATCACTTTACATGGATTTAATACTTTATATTTTAGGATATCTTTGAATGTCGATATAATCACATTATCGATCCCTTTGTAATGAGAAACATGATTCAAAGCATTCCAAGCCGCTGATGGTAACTCGCCCTGTGGTACGAATATGTAAGCATCATGGGAACCTCTATATGTTTCATCAGAACAACTTCTTGAAGTTGGGTCTCTTCTCATATCACAATTCTTTTCCAATCGACCATGGCGCGTTACAGCATATGCCAGTCTTTTAGAAACCATAATATCCCTATTAATTAATTCCAAGCCTTGACCTGGATACACGTCTGCTTGAGTTAGCATCACTAAGCGTTCGTTTAGATTAGAATAGACATATTCAAAAGCGATATTTGCTCTAGTATTGTCTGTTACTCTATGAAATAACAATTTTCCAAAATCCGTCTTCACACGAGCTTCAATATATTTGATGATCTCGGGCTGGTCGTATAGGAGGTGCACATTTGAAACATAGGGATGGCTTAATGTTCTCTGTAAACTCGTTATATAGTCAGCTTGCCTTGCATTCAGTTTTTGGCGAGACCACATCGAGTACTTCGAAGAATTAAAAATGGCGGGGTCAGTAAGTAGGGGAAATGTTACTACAACATCAAGCAACATGAAAAAGTCCTCACCCTCTGTTCTGATAGGCAATGGTTGTAATGCGTTCGGCTTGACCAATGATTTGAACTTGAGCGGCGATTGGAATTTTCCAGAGTAATAATTGACAAACGGAGACTCTTTAGCGTAGACTAGCATCACAATAATGAAGACAAGAAACAGTAACAGAAATGACACACCTTGAGGACTCACCTGAAAATTGAGTAAACCAGTAAATTGATCGTACATTATAACGAGGATCTTGGCTTTAAAGATACATTCTCGCGAAAGTATTTATCGGGTGGTTATTATATATATAAAAAAATATAGACGCCCAATCTTACTAGAAAAATACTGGATTCCCGAAAAACAGCCACGGGGCAAGAAAATTTCAGGTTATCACCAGAGCCTTATATTCTATAAGGCAACCCAAATTAATATGACAAATACAAACTGAAAAATTGGCCCTCCCTCAATCAAGTGAGGTGATAAACATGGCTTCTAAAAATATATATTTTTTAACTTCGGGTATCTCCGCGCGAATACAAAGTTTTTAGAGGAATTTGGAGCAAATGTTTGATAGCTTTATTAGTTTTAATATGTTTTTAGTCCAAATATATCAACAAATCACAAATTTCATTTCTTACCACACTATTCTTGTTGATCATTCTTTTTTTTTTGATTATGAAAGTTTCCTGTCATCCAATTTAACACACACACTTATTATTCCATCACACTCCCAACAACTTTTCCAGTTCTTTCAATTTCGAGTGTCAAATGAAATGATAATACCCTGTCTCCGAGCAAAATGCGTTGTATGGCGTAGTGATCTTGTGAAAAATAAAACGTATTGAGGTTATAGCCTAGAGACAGACATAGGCATGTGGAGATCCTTATCGGGTTTATTAGTGTTTTTCTTTACCCACAGGATATATACAAAGGTCAATATATCATTTCGGTGCATAATTGCATTTCATTTTTCCACTATAATTGATGATAGACGGGGGGTATGCCGACCGATACAAACTGGTGCAACACTGGTTTAATAACATAAAAAAACAAAACTTGTGTAGAATCCGCGTCCAACGGGAATATGAAAAGAATGGATCGAGGTATCCGATACGGAAGTGTTCTTCACTAGATAGATATTAACGCAGATAAATAAAAGAAACACTAACACTGCTTTCATCGTCAGATGTCATTTAACCAACTATCTACATTAATAACATAAAATTGGACATAATATTACAATTTATATACATTTACATAATAACACTGTGAATTGAATTTTCGGGCAATGCTCACTCGTCCGCGGGTTCATTAGCCCACCGATATCTGTTATTAGGGTTTGGTTAGGGTCAGGGTTAGGTTTATTAATACCAATATTTATAGTATTTCTTATAGCGGTGAACTAGTGCACCAGTGAACCCCTCTTATCTCGCATTTTCTATAGTTACAATGGGCTATGGTTACAAAACTCATGACATGAATACACGTCTTAATCTTAGGATAACTCTCTAGCAAAACAAAAATAGAAAACAAAAACTAAAAACAACCCAACTGCAGTAAAAATACGTAAAATCCACGTAGGCTCGGAATTAGAGTTGGGTAGGGTCGGTGAATAAGACATTGGCTCGCTAATCTGGAGCTACCGTGGTGCAGGACTTAGGGTCTGACCAAGAGACATCGTATAGTCTTCGGATGTGAGGGAAAACTGAGGTTGGTGTGCACGTTAAAGAACACTTGGCATTTGGAATTAGAGTTGGGTAAAATCTCGCTCATAGAACCAGGGGCGTTTCAAGGTTTATCATGGCGGAGGTTATACTATTTAGACGCCCACTTACTCAGAAAACATTTTAGTGCATTCTAACATATAAACCAGGCTACTCGAGATCGGTTTAATCTGAGAGCCGGGGCCTAATTCGATATTCTCCTGAGGCCTGAATGCGAAACAAATCACTTGTTAGTACCAGAAGCTCAATCAAATAATAATTAATGGAATAGGGTTGGTTTCAAATAATATTTTAAAGAATGTTCAAGGATGTTACATCTTCCAGTTACATGATATGCTCTTTTCTAGCCTTGCGGCTCGCGAAAGTTTTGATGGTCTCATCCAAATTAATCGAGTCCAGAAGATTAGCTTTAATGCAGCAATGCGATCTTGCCCCGTAGTTGAACGCAAGTGATTTTTTATCCGCGCCAAGGCGGAGACGGAACACTCACACGAGCAACTGGTAACCACGATCGACAAATAAATACGCAATGTCGTACATGTATATATGTTCGAGTTTTCTGTCTCTGAATCGAACATTTCTAAAATCTTGAGCTCTAAATTCTATCCTTCACGAAGAATTACTGCAGTTCGTTCTCGAAATGTTCGTCTAGATCGTTCGTGTAGATGGCCAATTAGAGAGTCTTTCCTGGATAGCTTATTAGTAGATTTTCAGAAAAGGTGATTTCTTGATTGATGATTTTCATGCTAATGCAATGACTGCATTCTCATTCAGTTGTGGATTTGACAGTAACATGTATAGAAAACGATTGACTCGTACTCGGGGGACCTTTAATTTGCCCAGAGGGGCCCTTTTGTCAGACATGGAGCCCAATTTTTCTGGCATTAGGGCCCTCCCTCACCAGGTTACATTTTCATTTTTCTCACCGGTTTTAGCATTTTTCTCCCGTTTTATTTTTCCAACTCCTTTGATTTTTTTTCGCGAGGAGACTGGCGCCTCCGGCGCCTCGGCTATAAAACGCTTTTGCATAGAACACTACATTAGCTAAGTCGGAGGAGAAGAACAGTAGGTCGTTAAACCTCCATTTTATTTCATTTTTATAATATCATTTTTCTTATCTTCTCAACTGTATAGATAACAGAATAATAAATTATTCAAGCCAATGGCGTCGTGTAATTATCAACACAATTACCTTTCATTTATTACCAGTAGTAATACAATTTTATTGCTTCGGCTTTTGCCAAGTTCAATGTTGATTAAAAAGGACTGACGACTTGGTCGGATTAACCCCATGGGTGACCCGGGATAAGTTAATTGGGGATGAGTAACAAAGGTTAAAGAAACACTTTGGGCGATTAGATATAGATCTGGTAATTCTCACATAGTTAATTACTAGATAGTGTGAAGGGAATTTGGTGAAAATTTCAGTCAAATTGATCTACTCTGAACTGCCGAGTATTTGGCGATTGAATGTCGGGTCAAGCCTGGATGATAATCACAAAAGTCGGCACGATAAAAACAGTCTCGATTATCTATTTTTTAAAGGGACAATAACACTCTTGCTGGCTTGACAGGTTCCGAAAAAAATAATAAGCCTAAATCTAACTACTTGATGTTTAAGTGTCCTCCCTGTTGTGTAAATTATCCATTATAACCTATCTTACTTATCCAGAGGTTTCGAAAATATGTTTAAATCCATGTTGCATTTGAAAGTGCTTACGTAAGGCTTTTCAAACCATGTTACGGCATGTAGTTGAATTTTTTCAATTTTTAAAATTAGGTGTGTTAAGATGAAATTTGTATCATTTATTAATTGGAATATTGAAAACTAGTACAATTTTATGACCAGAATAAAGATTGGGACATATTATTCAGTTACAACAAGAGTGTTATTGGGGCTTTAATTTAATCAGCAGCAGCAGCAGCAGACCGGGTTCCAATCCAGCAAATATCAAAGGCTAGCAATGACATCGAAAGTTGATAATGGTCTGGATAAGTTAATGTCTAATAAATAATTTAGACAACATTTCAAGCCCAAAGAACGGCCTGCAATTGGCAGATTTAGCTCTTTGAAAATGTATGTATGTTTAAATACAAGAACAATTAACTAAAATTCAACTACCAAGCACCCATTAAAATCATAACAGAACAAATATCGAACGTACCATACCCTCCATACAGATGACAAGATATCTATACCATCATGTGAACTCAAGTTTGTACCCACCACCAAATCTAACAACATGCTGATTATATCGCGAGCAACGCGAGGAGAATACACACGCACCTCACCCCGGTCCCCATCCCTAGATCTGAAACAGACTAACGCGATAGATATGTCATATCGATTGCTACATAGAAATTATTTAAAGAAATAGGAATCAAACTGTATTTATTTTATTCCCAAAGTTCTCTTCCAAGAAAAAACTATGCATGTTTGTTTTGTCCGTTCGGGGTTGAGAGATAATTGAAAGGAAAAATATCTATAAGTTCGTCTCAGCCCATGTCGTGCTTCTGTCCTCGGGACATTCTGGCCTGGATCCATAACAACCGCACCAAGGGCAAAACGTCACGAACAATATTTTGCGTCTTTCCCTCATAACTAATCCCTCTACCGATAAAATAAAGAATGATTGGATGAATGAATAAATGATATTTGGTTTAACGTACTCTCATATTTGTGAGATATAAAGATAGATAATATTAGATACGGGGTATTAAATAGATAATACATTAGTTCCGGTAATAATGAAGCTATATTTAATTATAAATTATACCTATTGGAATCAATAAGCAGAAAGTTATTACCTTTACGGTGTATAAAAGAGAGTGGATACCGGCAAAAGTTTATCCTTTCTGCCACCTGCCAAAGCAGAATATATATCTTTCCACGGCGTAATCCAAACGTCAACAGATTACAGAGCGGCAACAATTAAGGTGAGAAATAATAATATTTTTACTATTAATTTCAAATTCTAATTTAAAAACAAATAACATTTTATACCGTTGTGAAATATGTAGTAGCATCTTATTGGGGGGTTTTAAAAAATTTATTTTCCACGTTTTCAGACAGATAAAACTCTTGAAACTCGTCAAAATTAAGCTAAAATACTGCTGGCATAAGAAATTAAAAACAATAAATGACTGTCCGGATTCTGGGGATGGGAGGGAAGAACAGCTCTCTCACATAGTACCAAACTGTGGGGGTTTTTTTTGTTGACATTATCCTTAATGAAAACTAACAAGGGGGTTTGGGATTGATCCCAGTGTTGTCCGAGAAAGTTCCCCCGCAATTTGCCAGCGTGGTTTCCCCTTGTCAGTAGTAGAGGGTCCGCTAAGAAAAAGTGTCTAGTCTTGTAAGCATGGGTGTGCACACAAAAGAACCATTGGCAGTTGGAATTCGTAATAATAGTAGGTCGTAGTGCTGCTGTCTGAGCAAATTTTACTGTTTTGGACACGCCAGAGAAGCAGAGCAGTGTACCCCATTAAGATTATCCATTCATTTTATGCAATGCCGAGGCAGCTATGCTTTTCAAATATACATGCGTAAAATGACTAAAAAAGGTCTTTGGCATTTACAACTATTTTATTTTCATACATATGATAATTTGTGTATCGTCTGATCAGAAGATAGTTATAGTTCTGTTAAGCGGAAAGCAAACAGGATTTTTTGAATAAAGATACCCAACGGCGTTCTCCACAGTTAATTTCAGTACGAGAATCTTTGTCCTTATATTATGCGTGGTTTCGAATTCCCGGTTGTACGTGGCAAGGAGTAGGATCGCCTGTCCAGCCTCGTGGGTTTTCTCCGGGTCCTCCGGTTTTCTCCGGTTTTCTCCCACTGCTAAAGACCCCTACGCGCAAGCGAATTATTGAAATAAAATTAAACCATACGTTAATACCGAAAAGGCCAAGTTTGTGTAGAGTGGACGTTACCCCCCCCCCCCCTCTCTCTCTTGTCTTTATATGGACACCACCACAGAGCGATTCATTCAACGATGACATTTAGGAATTATTATTTTATTTTATTTTATTAATTTCACTTTATTTATCGGTATTTCTTACACGGTTTTGCACATATACATATATTTTTGCATATGATTAATGACTAGTTTTATTACGGATATAGTTTTTGCTAAATGCACTCTAGATTTAACAGGATCAAAACTCTGTATTTGCTGCATGTTTATTATCAACATAATTGTTATGTATCATTTTCGTCGGGGTGGGTGTTCTGTTATTGATACAAGTGGCCTGGTTTCGATTCCCCGCTTGTACGTGACAAGGAGTTGAGACGCCTTTCGAGCCTCATGGGTTTTCTCCGGGTACTCCTCCTGTTCCCTCCCACAACTAAAAGGCAAGCAAATTATTGAAATTAAAATAACCCTTAAGCAGTCCCGATATGACCTAGTTTGTGTTGAGTGGACGTAAAATCGTTCACTCGACTGTCTACGTTTTTCATTAATTTAAATTTATTGCACAAAATAATGGTTGTTTTTACAAAAAATATACTGAAACAGCGCATGAACAATCGTTGATTATTAATGAACATTGCAGCATGACAAGTCAATTAAAAAAAATCGCTTGATTTATTTATCTAATAAATTTGCAATTAAGCCACAGTTGTGTCGCAACATGGGGCTTGGCATGTTGACAATGTTATCTTATTTTTAAAATGTTACGTGCATTGGTAAAAAAACGAGTTTTCAAGGTGATTCTAAGAATCTCAGTCTGATTTAAGAATAAACGCATTAGAGACAATCTCAAAGTTTTTCGGGACTTTCCTTTTTTCCAATCAGTTTTCTGGGATATCAAAAGAATATCTCTTATTTATACGGGGTGGCTCAGTCAGTATGGCTCTTGCAGTCCAACCAGGGGTTGTGGGGTGTCTTGGTTTGACATTGGTGTTGGCAGAGATAGTGTGTAAATGAAATGAATATGGGGTTTAACGTGTTGGTGTATTGGCATTAAAGAAACCTTCATATCAAACTTCAAGTAAACCGTAGCGCCACTGCCCTGGCAAAATTAAACACTATTAAATTCATTTCACTAAAAACAAAACAAAACAAAACAGAACACTTATGTATATCGATGTATTTTTTTTTTTATAAAAGTTTATGGGACAATTTTAGTATAAATGTTGAAAATAATAACCATTCATTTCATTCCATTTTGTTAATGTTAATATATACGGTATGGTTTTTATATTATTATTGAATTTGTGCCATTTCACTTATTTTCACAAACATGCCCTGTTTAAAGGGACAATAACACTCTTGCTGGCTTGACATCTCCAGAAAATAAATAATATTCATATCTAGATGTTTAAGGGTCCTACCAGTCCTACCTGTTGTGTAAATTATCCATTACATCCTATTTTACTTGTCCAGAGGGTTCGAAAATGTTTTTAAATCGAAGTTACATTTGGAAAGGTTTACGTCAGACGTTTCAAACCATTAAGTTGAATTTTTCCAATTTTTTAAAAAAAGGGTGTGTCACTGTTAAGATTAAATTTATATCATCAATTAATTGAAATATTGTAAAATAGTACAATTTGTTGACCAGTATAAATATTGGGACATTTTATTCGGTTACAACAAGAGTGGTATTAAGCCTTCAAGGTTAAACTCTATGACTACCCATACCCCAGTTCATCTCATTTATGCCGATCATTTGTTATAAATATTTACGGTTCAGTCTAGGTAGTATTATTGGATATTAATAACATTTCATTTCTTTTCAATAAAGTATGTAACAATGTTACTCTATACTGCACCAGACATCTAAAGCTTGTTTATGATGCAGTAATGCGCAAAGTTATCACCTAAACACCCGTTAAAATATTTAATGAACCATTCTCAAAATATGCGACCCACAACTTTAATATATCCAGAACAGCTGGAATAAACAATATATATATTAAAGTAGATAACGTACAAGTACTCTTTTGTTTACGATAGATAAATGAATATTAAAATACGTCCAGGTAAAACATTCTCCACTTTTACATCATTCTGACTGACATACATTAAATCATATAAGCTAGCTGTCTGACCTCTATAGGCGTCTTCAGATATTAATAATGTATGATTAATGATATATATCTGAAGACGCCTATAGAGGGCAGATAGCTAGCTTATATGACTTAATGTATGTCGGAATGAAGTAAAGTGGAGAATTTTTTACCTGGACGTATTTTTATATTTTTATATGCATTTATCTACCGTAAACAAAGAAGTACTTGTACTTTATCTACTTTAATATATATATATATATATATATACATGTACACAAAAAAATATAAATACAGTTTTTGAAAAAAGAACTACATTATTTGTCGATTACTAGCACTCTCGCTTATTTTAATAAGCTGTTCAGATAATCAACATTTGGGTTATATATATATTTCGAAATAAAGATGTTTTACGAAAGGAAACACCGTTACTAAAATAGTTTGTATCTGTACATTTAATTTCCCAGAGGCCACTCGATGCTATCAAAACTGGAAACAGTTTATCGTGTCTACAATTTCCAGTTTCCCCTTAAAGACAACAATGCGTTATGTCAGAGTACAAAATAAACATAAATATCTTAGTTGGTTTGGTATTAATCAAAATTATTTCACGCGACAAATCTCAACAGAGTGTCTGATATTGTTCTCAGAACACTTGATACCACTGTTTTCAGTAATCCACGTGGCTAAATATTTAAATAAGTGAGCTATTGATTGATTTCGCCCAAAAAGCTATATTCTACCCACGAGCTTTGGTTTCGGAAATCCAGTAAGCAACATCGCCCAGTGAGCTACACGTAGGGAATGGTGTCGTACACGATACATGGTATGCATACTATTTCTAAACACCCGATACCTTTACTTCTCAAATATTTTAGAAATAAAACGAAAGTTGGAAACAGGTCTACCATCTTGTTATTTTAGCATATTGCAGATTTACTTCAATCAAAAGTGTTACAGCAGCAATTTTAAACACGAAATGAAATGACATTAAATAAGGTTTAACGTCCTACTGTTCTGTTCCTAAGCTGGGCTAATGAAGACGGGCATACGCCATACAGTGTGCTAATGCTATTAGGAAAACTTTGCCCGGCCTACTCTTATATCGAATTCCAACTGCCAAGGGATCTTTTATGTGCACGCCAATGTGTACACGAGACCTCGTTTTTTCGTCCAATCCGAACGATTAGACAGCTGTCCCTGTCAGGCTCTACGTCCTGGGGAAACCACGCGGACAATCTGGATGAACTTTCTCGGCCAATGCAGGGATCGAACAGCCGACCTCCAGGCTAGTGAGCCAGCGTCTTACCCACTTAGCGACGTGATCCCCCAATTTAAAACACACCCGGTACAATATCAGAACATTTACAAAGTCAGCTAAACAATATTTCAGTGGGTAGCTGCTCAATATTACAAGACCGGAAATGTTACGATTGCATCTTCAAACCAAAGTTTGGTAATTACACCAATTCAGTTCCTCTCTTAGCCTCACCGAAAACGAGTCAGAATTTGGGTGTACCTGAATCGAATCCAAAACGTTCTCGAGTTTTCCATGCCCATGTAATAATAGATTAATTTAATCAAAGACTTAGCATGCAATCCCATTATTCTACTACGTTAATTTTTTAAAGATTTGATCAGGTTTTGTAACGTCGACACTTACTAATACTTACTAAAAATCAGAAATTAGTTTGCTCACAATAACAAAATTATCTAATTAACAAAATTAATGACTATTCGCCAAAATAACACAGAAACGATGTGGATCCTAATCTGGATCATTCCCAAAATGAAACTTGAATCCCCAAATGATTTAAATACTCGAACAGGCTCGTCAAGAAGAGATGTAAATAATAATTTGTACTGAGTTATAAACTTCTGAAATAATGCGAAAATTTGATTAAACGTCAAAAAACAAGTGTTGATAGAGGTATACTACCCCCCCCCCCCTTCACATCTCCCCAAGAGGATGACTTTAACTGCAAATATATAAGATTTAATAAGGTGGTGAAAATTAAATAATAATACATCCGCCAGAGTAATGAATAGTCAATAATAATAACAATAATACTAATCACTTTATTTCGAAAGGGTAGAAAATAAGGCCCAGGGGCCTTTCTTTCATTTTGCCCTTTTAACAACATTAAGCATGCATAAAATCCGGAAGAAATGTTTTAAATAATGATAATAAATATTTTACTTAAATATCTTAAATACTAATAGAAATATCATTAAATATTATGAAGGAAAATCTATGTAATATACTTAGCCTACGCCCTTGGGAGAAAACAGGGTGAACAGACAGACAAGGGTCAGCTTGAGAGTCTAGTCCAGCATATAAGGTGTTCCATTCGATTTCAAACCATTTGTTTACAGGTTTTCAGGAGTTCATATTTAGATGGTAAGATAACATATTGATTGAAACGAACCAATATTTACCTTTAATTCGTGTTTTTAATGTCGAATATTATGGATGTTATTGAGATAATACCCTTTAAAAAATTATACTATAAATTATGCTAAATCTTCCTTTCGTCCACTCTTTTCGTCTTAAGATTCTGGCAAAAGGAAAACTCTGTGGTAAGCCTCTTAATAACATGTTTGTTACCTTTTTTATCAGATAGGCTGAGCAAATATGGCGGAGATTAAGTGGAGTTTTTACTCAATGTTAGGGGTTGTTCTATTTGGAGCCATTTCCTTACAGGTAAGATACTTTTATTTATACACATTTATATAAAACATTTATCACTTATTCTGAAAAAAAAGGGTTGGGTGTTCGAGAGGTCGAAGTAGCGTCGTTTCGGTTGTACGTGACAAGAAGTAGGGTCGTCTGTCCAACCTCGGTAACCCCTGTCAAAAATGTCCTTATGATTTCTTTTTGGAAACGATATAATTAAACCCCCCAAACTTGCGGTTGCTGTTCAAAAACTTTTGGGGGGTTGGATGGCCCAATGGTTAGTACGTGCGTGCTCTATCATAAAGCCTGGGTCAACTGGCGTGGTTTCGAATCCCCGGTTGTACCTGACATGGAGTAGGGTCGCCTGTCCAATCTCGTGGGTTTACCCAGAGTTCTTCCGTTTCCCTCAGCTGATAAATTCACTAGGCGCAAGATAATTATTGAAATAAAAATTTACTATATGTTAGTCCAAAAATGGTCTAGCGAACGTTACACCCCACTCCTCCCAGTCTCTCTCTTTCTAAAAATGGTGTACGTGGCAAGGAGTAGGGTTGCCTGTCCAACCTCGTTATTACTGCTTGACTAGTAATACTATTAGTAATACTAGTCAAGCAGTAATAATAAGTTGTATTTTAATACTTTCAAGTGCCTGTGGTTCCAAACCTTAAACAATTAAGCTAGACGTCACATCATCAAACGTTAATGAATGATATTTTGATATATTTGAAGTGACCTGTAGGACGGCAAATGAATGAATGAATGAAATGGGGTATAACGTCCTACGCTTAAGCACCTAACCTGGGCTAATTGAAGACGGGCATACGCCATACAGTGTGCTATGAGGGAAATTTTTGTCCGGGCAACGGCGCTACGGCCTACTCTTATATCGAATTCCAACTGCCAAGGTGTCTTTTACGTGCACTCTAATGTGTACACGGGACCTCGGTTTTTCGTCCCATCCGAACGACAAGACAGCTGACCTTGTCAGGCCCTCCTTCTGCATCACTGACAAGGGGAAATCACGCCGTAAAAATCGAGATGAATTTTCTCGGCCTATGCAGGGATCGAACACTCGACCTCCAGGCTAGCGAACCAGCGTTTTATCTACTTAGCCACCGTGATCCCCTGTAGGACGGCAAAAGACAACATCGTTTTGTTGTTTACCCTTTGGTTTGTTGGATGGCTGAAATGTTAGCGCGTGTACGCTGTATCACAAGGTCTGCCATCGAGTAAACCGGTTGTACGGGACAAGGAGTAGGATCGCCTTTTCAACCTCGTGTGGTTTCTCCTGGTCAGCCGGTTTCCTCCCGCTGCTAAAGACTCCTTGTTGAACCATATGTTAGTCCCAAAATGTGTCGAGTGGATGTTAAACCCCATTTCTCTCTCTCTGTTTACCTTTTGGGTTGTCATAAACACATCATTACTGATATTGTGATTGCACTTGAAATGGAAATATAGCAGATATTCTTCCGGGCTCAATGTCCATATTGGCTTATAATTATGTCATTATTGACCAATCATAAAATCAATACAAGAAATCGTGGAATATAAAAGTTTTTCCATTTACGTGTTTTTGTATCGTTTCCGCGCGCGTTTATGCCGGTTACATGGAAACAGTAACATTACATCTGCATTAGATCGACTCTTTCGTCACCGAAAACGGGCACGGAAACGCGAAAGGAAACTCCAAGAAAATGCGTACATAAAACGGACCCAAGAACTTGTTTCAAAGCGAGTCAGAATAAATTCAAGATATTCCAAATAGATTTCCCAAATAAAGGGTCGAATGCTTAAATCACAGTTAGTTGGTGTATAAATCACATATTATTTTGCTTTCTTGTATTTTTAGGCAATGTATTTAGATAACGAATTAGAAAACCACCAAGGGTTGAGACATTTACGAAGTGGTAAGATTATAATACTCATAATACACAATTAAATTATATTAATTAAATGCTAATTCAGTCTAATTAAAATACAGATCTTTATTTCGTTTCGTTTTTTTTTTATAGTACTGGTAGATCTAATAAGTTATAGTAGGAGTTCACTTCAGGTGTCAAGTAAGCGACACATGACCCTATAATGTCAGCCATTCGATTAACCAATCAAAATCGATGTTGCAAGTGGTTATGCTTTGCTTTGTTTTGATTTCTATCGCTGTCAATGTCTACCCACAGTTCCGCTTAAAAAAGGTCAGTCACTCGATTCGAACGACCATTTGATGGGCTGACCCCTCACTTCAAGCAGAACACGAGTTATATAACAAGTCATCCAGGTCCTAGTGTAGTTAAGACGAGTAAAACGAAGTTTTGAACTACAAAAACGAAACGAAATAGGATCTGTGTAATCCTATTGACGCTAAAATGATATATTAACATATTTGTACATTGCTTAACATTTCTTTTTCTAAAAATTTTACAGCTGGATTTGAAGCTATTGGTGCTGCCACGGTTACAGAAATTAATACACTGACAGGAAAACATACACGGTAAAAAAAATATGTGGCTCCACAGACCTTATACGACTCTATTGTTATAGTTTATGACGTAATCCGTTTAAACACAGCTTCTTTTTGAGCTAAGTAAAATGGTATCTAAAAGTAATTGCAGGAGATCCGCACTACATATACAAACAACCAAATAGAAAGCTAAAAGACAAACCGGAGGACAAGAAAAATCACACACACAACCCACGTATAAATAGATCCGGAGACCGACCGCGGACATCCAATGCGTTGAACAGTTCTTGCATGGTTTGTCGTGTTATAGGCTGCATTAAACTAACTTGCAATTAACTAAATGAAGTCAACCCGAAAGACATTATAAAACCCAATTTCATTTCATTTCGCCCTGGGTTATCTCGCTTCATTTGTTTTATTTTACTGGTTAAACAAAAACATTTTTAGATATAAATGATAATGATATGGGCAAAAATAATTTACATTCAATAGTGGTTGGGATTGAGGGTGGAGACCTAGATTTGGAACCTTTCCAGCTTCTAGATCCGCTAGTCTTCAGCAGTTCCCCCAGAAAACAATACACAGTAAAGTTCAACCTTTCGAAACGTCCTACAAGTGGATTATTTTAATAAGTTTATCTAAGGTCATATAGTACTGTATTTTTTTGACCAGTCGGTAATAACGAATATTATCATCATTATTATTCCCTATCAAAACAAATCAGTTTATGAGATTTTCTAATAAAGAATATTATCTTCATTATTTTTCTTAATCAAAACAAATCAGTTGATGAGATTTTCTAGTAAAGTTATATTATATCAAATAGATTTTATTATAGTTTATATATATTATTGAAAAGAAACACATTTGATCAATAACAACATAATAATAGTATTGTAAAAACACTAATATAAAATAAATTACAAAACGTATCTGATTATATCTGACAATTTGATATGAAATGTCCAATAAGAGTGTCGATAATTTGTCTGTTAGAGACGAGAGTATCTTTGTCGGAAGCTGAAGGTTTATAAACCAGTAATTGTTGTTCCGTGCATTTTTGTGTCAAGCTAGTAATTACCAATGTTTAGAGTCGCCTGCGTTACCTTATGAGTTTTGTCTGGGTAGTTCAATTTCCCTCAACAAATTTAAAATATGTCATAATGTCATCGTGAAAATAAGTTAGTCTTACATGGAATTTTAACCCCATTTTTTTTCTATTCTAAGCCACAACACAGTTCGACAAATTGTACCTTGAAGAAGTAAGGGATAACTAATTCCATTAACCGTTTCATGACTATGTTTATTAAAAATTGCAGTTCAAACCAGACCCCAATACTTAATTCCATCTGAATATACACTAAGATAAAACTATATTATTATATTTTTAGATTCAACCATGAAGTTCTTCGCATGAGACGTTCTGCCGGCGAAGAGGGTGATGTTCATTTATCTGTGAAACTGGATAGTGGCAGTGAGGAATTTGCCCTTAAACTACGTCACGCCAGGTGAGATATAGTTATTTATGAAATATCTTATAGAATATTGTATGTAATTGATTCTGCGGCATGAAGATCTGAAAACTTATTCATTAATTATCTGTTCTCTTTGATATCTGGCGGTGTTACAGGAGAACGCTAGATAAATGGTCATTGGTCGCAAATGAAGAGATTGCAAATAAAATAAAAAAAGCACGAACAATTCAACCCATTTATTCATATGATATTGACCCTTTAACTTTAATTCAGATCTGTTGTACACCCGGCTGCTAAATTAATTCGGACAAGAGGTGATCGTGAAGAGCACATGGTAAAACGAGACATCAACTGTTTCCTTACACATCAAAATGGCGAGGGTTTAGCTGTTATATCGTACTGCAGGAACACGGTAACTATGTGTTTTTATTTTATTAAAAAGGCAATTCCTTTGTTCATTAGGAGGAGGAGGGAGGCTTAATGTTTAGCACGTGCGCGCTGTATCATAAGGTATGTCACTGAGTCATGTGCCGTGACAAGAAGTACGTTCGCCTGTCCAACCTCGTGGGTTTTCTCCGGGTCCTCTGGTTTTCTCCCACTTCTAAAGGCCCCTCCCTTTGGCCATTAAAACATTGCGGTACACCATAGATTGTTGCTTAATCGTAATACTTGATATTATTTCCATTTTCCATCCTTCAAATTAAATTCTGTGACATTTTTTTTAAGAATTAGGAAAATAAATAAAGGTGTTATAAGTAATTACAAGTATTTCCTATGTAGTGTACATTTAAAGAGTAAAATGCACCATTCCGTTCGGACTAGTTTTAGGCTACAACGTCTTATGTAAACAATGCACGCGCCATTGAGTAAATGATGCGACGTCATATGTAGAATGCCGCCATCTTATGCAGAGTTAAAAGAAGACTTTAGCAATACCCATGTGAAACAGATTGGTTTCTTAAATCCGTGTTGTACTATATTTACAGCGTGGTATATTTACACACAATGGTTATGAGTATGCTATAGATCCTCTAGAAGAAGATGAAAAAGAAGTTGTCAAAAGATCAGTTAATTCACACCGTGTTTTAATCGCCAAGCGACGAGCAGAAAATATTTTTGAAGGTAAATTTGAGAAAAATACATAAATAATATATATACCAAGATAGACAGTATAAACCCCATATTATTAATGCAGGAGGACCACACAACACGCAAAACAAGACCGATCAAACAAACCTGCAGACATGGCAAACTACACAGAAAGTGAATGGAACCTAGCTAGGGCCCGCCATATAGCGTTCACTGCACTGTACATCATCTTCACTAAAAATGGAAAGAAAAATATATTTTAACCGTGGTCGTCTACTGAATGGTGATAGTTTGCCAGTTAACGTCAACAGTCAGCACATAATATTCCCTTTTCATTATCCATTTCGTGTAATTATTATAGCAAGAACTGTCAGCTCTTTATTCAAATCTGACATAACGCATGTTTAACCACCAAAAAGAAGACACCCAAGGCCACTAGAAGGCAAAACTTGTAGGCTGCTCTTTAAAGGATATATATTTCAAATTTTACAGGGTTGTTAAATGTATCCACTGTGTTTCTTTGTTTCCAGATTATGAGGCTGAAGTTGAATCGCTGGTAAGAGATAAAAGGGCTACAGTTGTGGTTGACAGACCCGATCATTTTGAAATAGAGGCAGGGCTTATTATGGATGAAGATATGGTGAATTATTTAAAGGATAATCGAAATCTAGAAACTTATGATGAGTGGTTAGAATACATGCTGATAAAATGGACAGGAGTAAGTAATTCCGGAGATTATGACGTATTAAAAGGGTGGTATTACTGCGCAAAATGAAAAGATCGGCTGTAGTTTTCGAAAGGATAATAAAATGTATATTTGTATTGACCCTTGACCCTCGCATTTACGCAGAACGGAAACAGGGGCTATACTATTGATTGAATATAAAATGGCAAATTTTCGCCCCACCTCACCCTGGATTTGAGTAAATAATTGTGGAGATTATGTATTGAAAGGGTGGTATTACTGCGCTAAATGAAAAATAGGACTGTAGTTTTCGAAAGGAGAATAAAATGTAAATTTGTATTGACCCTTGACTCTCACCCCTCCCATTTAAGCAGAATGGAAAGGGGGTTATATTATTGATTGAATATAAAAATGCAAAGTTGTATTATTCTCGCCCCACCTCCCCTTTATTCAATACAACTATTAGCGGTACTAGTAACTTTGATATTCAAAGAAGATTATTTTAATCAAGTTTAACCGACAATGTTCATTTCCACCCTACTGTCAGGTTCAAGCCATATGGGCGGATGCCAGCCTTATCGGATATGATGTCACGATCACACTTAAATATATAAACTTTTGGGAAGAAAATCCGGTAAGTGATATCAGACTACTAATTCAGGATGCAGTTATCAAAAATGTACTGAACTGAGAAAATGAAACTAATGGTAGATTGGGGATGCTAGACCTGTGTATTTCGTTGATAAATTGTAAAGAAATTATTTCCCATAGTACTGCCACGGTGACTCAGTGAGTAAGGCGCTATCTAACTAACCAAGCGGTCCCAATGTTACAATATCCTGTGTAAAAACGGGCATCTAAATAAAGATGTAACACTATACCCGGTGACTGAGGAGTTGGGTCGCATGTCCAATCTCGTGATTTGTCTCCGGGTTCTCCTGGTTCTCCGGTTTCCTCCAATTGCTAAAGACCCCTACGCTCAAGCGAATTATTGAAATATGTTAGTCCCGAAATGACCTAGTTTGTGTCGAGTGGACGTTAAACCCCATCTCTCTCTCTCTCTCTCTCTTACTCTCTCTCTCTCGCTCTCTCTCTCTCTCTCCCTCACTCACTCTCGCCACAGACTTCACGTTGTGTACGTTTAAATAGGAAGTTAAACTAAAGTGATCTAGAATCCTTTGTTATAAGAAATACACAAAGACTACACTATTCGCTACAGCTACGACAATACTTAATGATGTTTGTTTTGTTTGTGTAATTATGTAGGCATGGTACACGTCCACATCAAAAGTCGGGGAGACTACGAGACTGGTGTGCGACCATATCAAGTCCGATACGGAGCATGATTGGTCTTATGATCATATACAATTACAACTAGGGTGAGTCAATAAAGATAATATTTTGTTAATATTCTGTTTGATTAAAACACTGAGCATATTTCGTTCGGCTTTCATGATTCAAAAATCATCGAAATCATAACACAATTGAAATCAAATTTAGATCTGTATCCTTTTCACCGATATTTTCCTATTGCATTTGTCTGATGCCCTTTAATTGTGTCTTTCTGCTCTATCTGCCCAGGCAAACTCTCTCGACCCACCACTGGAAAAATGCCTAACGTTTCATCACAACTTAAATAAGGGGTACATAAGTTCAACAACGATTCTTTTTCATGCTTCAATAGTTTTAAATTCATGCTTCTGGTTTTTCCATTTATTCTTTTTTAGACGTCCAGACGGATCACCATTGGGTTTGAGTTGGGTTGGTGGTATATGTGGTGGACTTAAGTGTTCTGGAATAAGAAAAAGAGATTGTTTTTCTATAAAAGGCCCGGCACACGAAATAGGCCACAAGTATGTTAAATTGCGTTTTTTAATTGTATTAATTTCTCTTTTGTTGATTGATCAAACCATTTTATTACAATGGAATTGTCTAGTCGTTTGTGTGGTAGAAGAAACTTAGTTCCAGTGTACACATTGGCAGATGGAATTGGAAATAATAGTATGCCGTAGCGAGCGGCGCAGCCCGGGAAAAAATCCTTCGTAGCACTCTGTATTACGTATGCCCATCTTCATTAGCCGAGTCGGCGCAGGATAGTAGGACGCTAAACCCCCACTTTATATTTCTTCATTTTATTTAATGGTTTTCTTTTTGTTAACCATTGCAGCATTGTGAAATATTATATGGTTACACACCTTTCTTAGGGCAGTGAAACCACATATCTTTGTCCAAGTCTGAAGCTTTGAACAATTCATTTTGATAAATCCATTTTTATTTATGTTCTACATGTTTATGGACTATAAGTAAATGGAGGCAGATACATAACAATTGAATGGGATTTTGTTTATTTTTTTATCAGTCTTGGCTTGAAACATAATGATCCCACAAAAGATTTCTGCGGCCCTGGAGATGGTGGGATGATGGGATTTGGATTCGTTGGACTGAGTTCCTGTAACAAAGAACGGTTAACCAATTACATAACGTAAATATTTTAACATTTTTTTAAAGCTGGTTACATTATTTGAGTATTAACGATCTCAGATCTACAGAAATAGTTTACAATAAAAGTTGGTTAATTTATTTGCGTATTTGAGATCCACAGTTTACAATAAAAGTTGGTTAATTTATTTGCGTATTTGAGATCCACAGTTTACAATAAAAGCGGCTACTGTATTTGCGTATGGAAGATCTCAATTTAAGACCAAGTTGAGATCCACAGAAACAGTTGACAATAAACAGTATAAGCAGTGTAGATGAAGGAAATACATATCTAATCGCAATTTTTCAAGATGAATCGGAAAATATATTCATTTGGAAATATTTTTTTTTTGAGAAACGCATAGGGTCAAACTATTGTTCAGCAGAAAATCTGGACCGGAATATAACTCAGCAGTTCCATCAACAAAACCATCGAAAAGCTTTTTTTTTGTATTACTATTTAGCAACCAATTTAGTTGAAGTTTATTTTTTGTAACTTAGGACGCTTCCCTCACAATACTTGCTAATACCCCAATACAGCTTAGCCTATACCTTGAATTCAGAAGAGAGGTTATAAGATTTAAAATGTGCAATGAAATTCTAACTAGAAGGAGGGCCTGACAATGACAAGGGACGAAAAACCGAGTTCCCGTGTACACATTCGAGTGCAGGTAAAAGATCGCTAGGCAGTTGGAAATCGATATAGGAGTAGGCCGTAGTGCCGCCGTAGTGCCGCTGCCCGGGCAAAACTTCCGTCATAGCACACTGTATGGCGTATGCCCGTCTTCGATTAGCCCAGGTTAGGTGCAGAATAGAGAACGTTAAACCCCATTTTATTCATTCATTCATTCAAGAAACGAACGAACAGCATCACGATTAAAATTTGTTGATGATATCGGTGAACACTCAACAGTCTAAAATAAAACTGACAATTGAAAGCAAAAATGTAACCGTATGTATTATTGTGAAATGTTCTAATTTTTTGTTGTTTATTTTCTTTTTAGACAAAGTCCAAGATATGATTGTTTATTTGAAGAAAATGTTGACAGCCCTCCAGTTGATATTGCTTTAGATACAGAATATTCAGGTTTATATGTTAAAAATATCAATATATCTTGACACTCCCGTATATTAAATCTCCACGGCTTCTGCTGAGTCCGATATTACTACCGACGTTGATAGGATTGAACTGTATTTTATTTGACTGTTTTGCTACTAAATCGATTAGGTTTTCTTCCTGGAATCGAACATTTGATACTATCAATGTCATCCTATAAATTTTGTTCAGAATAGAATGGAACGAGGTTAAAGGCTCGCCAACACATTATTTCGGCTAATCAGGGACTTAATGTTTTAAATTTCATTTCTATGGTTATGTGCGCAACGAGGGAGCCATTTTTTCCGGACAGAACATTTCAACTCATTCCAACTACCAGAGTACTTTTACGTGCATGCCAAGTGCACACCGACACAAACTCGTTTTTGGCTCAATACAAACAACTAGGCATGCTTTACTTGAGAAGTTATAAGGTTGACCAAGGTAATTTTGACCCGATAAATCCTAGTTTAGGGGCGAGTATCACCCCGCACGACTACCGTGTCCCTCATTTTTTTGGTAAAACGATATTAATGATATTGTATGAAGTGAGGAAACCGATGTCTAATTTCATAATTATTATAATTGCATTATTATGTATCACATCTTCAGGACAGAATACCCTACCCGATGATCTGTGCGCCACGACTTATGGAGCTGGTTTTTTTTACAGACTTCCGACCACGGTATGTTCTTAATTTTGGTTAACTTATTATGGCTTCAAATGATATACAAGTATAAGTTATTATTTGATCATTTATTCTCATGTCAAGCCTATAATCTACTCCCTAGACCACAGGATGACGCAAATGTATATAGATCAAAATACAATCGCCATTTAAGGATTTAATGTAAAAACAGAAAAGCGAGGATGTGTCTCGATTAACAAGTAATATTGCTGCGATAATAAACAATCTAAGTCCAAACTTCAAACACGGGTAACGTTGCTTAGAATAATGTAATTTGAATGGAACTTGCAATATATGACATTTGAATTATCTATTTTGAAACTATTATAGCTCTTTATCCATAATTGACTAAAAATGCATCTTTAATATAAGTAAGTGTGGCATGCAAACTAAACTTAAAACGTTGAGTTGAGCTGTGTTGACTTTACATTAAGAATTTTGTTTACGCAGTTGTGTGGTAGTTTTGTCTGTGACAATCTTGAAGATGGACCTTTATTTGGAATTACCAAATCTTCATCTCCTGTTCCTCGAGGTATTTCCTGTGGCACTAGACAAGTAAGTTTTATAATTGTCTAATACACAAACATTTAAAAAATTAAAAAGTGCATTACATTAATCTTGTTCCATATCAGCCATTGGCCATAACTTACAATGTAAATAATGTTTTGATGCTGGAATTGTCTCTTGGTCTCAGATATTCTGTTGAGATAATCATTTCCCGAGGACAATAATTGAAGTCATTTTGAGACTAACATATTGTAATTGCCATTTCTACGGTCACGTGTGTCATGCGACGGGGTGGGGGGATTTTCTCCAGACAGCGCCAATGTGTGTACATGTAGACCGGGTGTTTCCTCGAATGAGAAGGACAAGACACGCTTTTCGTATCAGACCGGTAAGGTCTTCGTTCATTCTTGCGGTCATTGGGCTAGACGCTCGGCTAAACTTCCGAACACAAGTTATCTAGGCAAGTCGTGCGTACGACCCTGTTTTGAAACTTAACAACTTATTGTGTTATTTTACAAGGATTTGGTCCCCTCCCACTCCCAGAGTCTCCTGTGCGCACGTGAATTTTTTAAAAGAAAGATACAAGTCCCGAATGACCTGGTTAACAACACGTGGATGCCAACCCTCTCTTTTTAACACTCGAAATTTCTTTAGTATATCATCATTGCCCCTAGAGCAGACAATTATCTTTGTGATGATCCACCTAAACATAACAAGTTGTATTTATATCCAATTTAGATGTGTATCCATAAAGATTGCCAAACTTTCGAAAATAGTGGTCGCAATGTAGAGGAATTAGAAGCAGCGCTTGTTGTTGGAGGGTGGTCTGATTGGGGAAGTTGGAGTGTGTGTTCTCGAACCTGTGGCACCGGTGTTAAAATTGCACGAAGAACGTGTAATAACCCGACGTAAGTAGGCTAGACGTCCAAAACTTCATTATAATCTCGTTTCCACATATTAACACTCGGGCGGCGTAGTGGTGTGATCATACCGAATATGACACTAAATTGCGTGATCAGATCTAATATAACACACATAGTGTAGTGTTGTGGTCATACCGAATATGTGTTGGTGTGCTCATACCGAATATGACACTTGGTCATACCGTATATGTGGTGGTGTGCTCATACCGAATATAACACTTAATTGTGTGATTATATCTAATATAACACACATAGTGTAGTGGTGTGGTCATACCGTATATGTGGTGGTGTGCTCATACCTTTATGACACTAAATTGCGTGATTATATCTAATATAACACACACAGTGAGATGGTGTGGATCCTACCGAATACGACACTAAATTGCGTGGGCATGTATAATATAACAGTATTAACACATCCAGTGGTGTACCGAATATGACACTAAATAGCATCATATTACCGATTATAACTGTGATCATACCGAATATATAGCATTAAGTGGTGTGAGCATACCGAAAATCACACTATTCGATACGGAGCCACAGACAATTGTCTAGTCGTTCGGATGGTACCAAAAATCAAGGTCCCTTGAAAAATACACCATGCAGTGAGATATTAGATCAATTTTGCCCGGACAGCTGCGCTTCCGCCTATTTTTTTCTTTACCAAGGATTCGGGAACGTTTACACGAGATCTTGCGCCAAGATCGCGCTTCTAGCCAGGCGATTGCTAAGACTTGTTTAGTGAGCCAACCTCTTACCGAGTCAAATCATGTGAGTACCATTTATCGCGGACATTATCCAAGTCAATATGCACCCGCCTACTTGTAAGAATTCTCATGTTTATTAATTACATTATATTTTTATCTAGCCCTGTCAATTCGCCATTATGTGATGGTCTTACATTTAAAGCAGAATTATGCAGTCAAACGGTAGGCTTTATTTTTAAAAAATAGTGTAAATTGAAAGAGCTAACTATTCTTATTGGACTTTGTGATAGCTCCGTCGGGCAGGACCGAAGGTAAATTGAAGACGCGCTTTGGTTTTTCGCGGTGTTATTGTCCTTGTCACTGAAACCTTATTAACACCCATTTTGAGTTTATTGGGATACTTAGCTACATTTATTCGGCATGCCATAACATGGTGGGATTCTTCAGCTAATCACAAGAATAATCGCGAATTAATGCCTCTGACAATAAATGTTTGCTCATGTTCTCCAAGCCAGAATGATGGAGATTTCTTGATACACATTGAATAAAAACCAGAAGTGAATTGAAATGGCGATTGTATTTAGTTGGTGGTGGGATGAGAACAGATCGATTTGAATACTGTTGTACTTATGAATAGCCATAGACGTAGACTATAATAGGTCCCTTCCCCTCTTAAAGGAAACTAGTATCAACTTCTATTTAATCCAATTAAATTAAGACAATATCTGTCACGATAATCTTTTTAATGTTAATTTCTATTCTATTGTAGCCATGTCCTGGTGACAGCCTTGACGTCCAGGACCAGCTAGTTATTAGAGCTTCAGAAGGGTGTGAGAAAAAGATTACTGATGGTTTGATAAGTGGGGATGTCTATTCTGGCATGGGTACATGGAAGCAGGGAGCATCACTTGGGGAGGACCAGGTATGCAAATTGCGATGTGCCAAGACGGAAGGTGGATATGGATCTGAATTTATATCCCTGGGTATGATGCCGTCTGGAACCCCATGTGACGAGGAATTGGCAGAACACGGAAAGTCTTGTAGATGCGTCTATGGATATTGTTTGGTAAGTACGCACTAACTCAATATTATTTTGTTGTATGCTGTTGTAGTCGACCATGCACGAGTTTTTGCGTCATTTGTGTCCAGACCCCACATCCCAAAACACTAGTTCATATCCACATGGATTAGTGGTATATTTTATGCTTGACTAGGGTCTGTAATACAAGATTTACTCAAAATGGAAAACAAACCAACAATAAAACAGTAAAAAATAGCAATGAATACAAGAAAGACGTCATAAGAATTGGGACCGTATATGTGATGCTTCTAGGATTTGTGATGTGATCCTATATAATTATAGGATTTTTAATGTGATGGTATTATTATTTAATTTAGGAATTTTGATGTGATGTTATATTTTATTTAGGAATTTTGATGATGGTATAATATATTTAGGAAATTTGATGGTGGTAAAATATATTTAGGAATTTTGATGTGATGGTATAATTATATTTAGGAATTTTGATGATGGTATATTATATTTAGGAATTTTGAGGATGGTATATTATATTTAGGAATTTTGAGGATGGTATATTATATAACGGAATTTTGATGTGATGGTATAATATATAGGAATTTTGTTGTTATATATGGTATATTTTATAGGAATTTGGTTGTGATGGGATATTGGTAGCTGAAGGAGGAGCATCTTATGATGAATGTAGTGTTTGTGGTGGAGATGGTACAACTTGTGAACTTGTTACTGGAAGTTTTACTGAACCGGGATCAAAAGGTGTTTTTTTTTATAAATAAAATTATTATCTATCAAATATGTAAAATTGGTTGACAACAACATTTTTCGTTTGAAACAAACGTTAGCGAACGAACTATAATAACGTCAATGGTGTTCGAACACGTGGCTGAAACGCCAGCATCATGACGATTTTAATTTGATAGGAAGGAAGGATAATATTACGAAATCAAATAACATTTTCCTTATCTGAGTTGTTGTAGGCTTACAGATGTTGTGGTCTAAAGTTTAGAGAATTTCTTCAAGCAAATGTGTATGTGAATATTTCAGGTGCCAGATTGACAATACAGACTCTACCCACTGGTACCCATCATATATCTGTTAAACAAACAAGCTATTCGGATCAAAAATATACTTACGTGGGTAAGCATTTACTTTTTACAGATGCTAGCTTAAAATATATAGTTACTAATGTAAACTTCAAATGATATTTGCTGCCGTTAACATTGATAATGTATTTTTTGATAGAAGAACTTTTTAGTGCCAAGGGCCAAATTGGAAAAAGGCCTCAGGCCTAATTTGCTACCCTTGTAAAATGACGCGATTATTATTATTATTATTATAAGTTGTAGGGGTTTTATCTTTATATTGAACTCTTAACCTTTTATTATATTTTGTGTAGAAATGTGGAGCAAAGATGACGTAGTTGCTGTATCCTTCAACTTATTGGGAGATAGAGACTCCGGGGATACGCCTATATTATTTGCCGGCGCTTACTGGAACTTCGAGTACAAAACCGGTTTCGACACTGAAGACGCCATTACCGAACCTATAATTTTCAAGGTCAGTGACACTCGAACATATCAAAAATCTCAATTATAAATTTTTAATATCAAGCGGGGCTTATGTCGACCGCACAAGTGATCTGGGCGCCCCTTAGAACTCAAAGCAACTAGTTCCCTCAGCAAATTGTCTATGTTTAACTTTCTGCGGACGACGGATGGACGACTGACAGACGGGCGGACGGACGGGGTCGAGGGCAATATACGACCACATTCCCATGTTGGCGTATACAAAACACGACCACGTGAATGTTTTAGACTGCCAAATCTGGGCCACAGGCGAATTTATGCCCGCGGCAATAAGTCGAGATTCTGAAATGGCCGCAATAGGCTTCCATACCATACAATAACCCAAATATGGTCATAGTTCGCTAATGCATGGCTTGCTAATGCAAGGCTCGTTAATGCAAGTGTCGTTAATACAAATGTTGAAACGGCAAATGTTGAAATTACATCTCTTGAAACTATAAAGTTAAGCTGTGTTATTTCAAAATTTGTACTTTGTAGGTTCGACAAATGTATTTTGCATTTTGACAAATTAACAAATGTACTTTCACAAATCGACAAATGTACTTTCACAAATCGACAAATGTACTTTGTATTTTGACAAATTAACAAATGTACTTTCACAAATCGACAAATGTATTTTCACAAATTGAGAGTTTTGGCAAGGATCCCCCTCCGTATTTATTGTCTCACTCTATAATATTATCATGTCTTTATAAAGCACAAGTGAGAAAATTGAGGTGGTAACCGTGCGCTATAGAAATATGTAATAATAATAATAATAATGATGTTTTTTTAAAATGTATATATTTTGTTTTATTAGCTGCATGTGAAGGGGAACAGGATTAATAAAGAAATTGCGTACAACTATGCTATTCCAACAGACAGTAAGTCTTTTCTCGACTAATCTTAATGTGAATGTATTTGGGTCCATACAATATTATTCCAATACGCTTTGAAGATGGGGGGGGGGTGGCCTAGTTATCTTTAAGAGTGCCGCGCTTTGACCTCTAGCTGGTCGGCCACCTCTGGCTTGCGACTGTGGTTTTGAGCCCTGGTGTGAGCGTATGTGGCATGGAGAAAGGGGGGCCTTCTTAACCTCGTGGGTTCCCTCCGGGCACTCCGGTTTCCTCCCACTGCTTAAGACCCCTACGCGCAAGCGAATTGTTGAAATAAAATTAAACCATATGTTGGTCCCGAAATGACCTAGTTGTGTTGAATGGACGTTAAACCCTCCCCACCTCTCTCTCTCTCTCTCTCTCTCGCTTTGAAGATACTCATTTGGGTGCATTGCACCGCTGACTTTGCCACAACGGATTGTATAATGGCCGTCCACATCTTACATGTGCATGTAAGGAACATGTTTTAAAATATCTTGTAGGCCTACTAAACGACGGTTGTTGTGAATAGTTTCTCCACAAAAATAGTTGTTATAATGTTGCTTTATATAGTTTCCAGCTGTACCGGAAGTTGTTCCAATGGTGGAATCTGGGAGAATTGTGGTTGTACTTGTGCTGACGGTTTTTATGGTAAGTTTGCCATCGTTAATTTGTTTCTATATTATAAAGACTTGGAACTTGTGTAGCAAAGGTGTATCTCTTATTATTAAACTTTTTTTTTAATAATTTAAAGGCCCTACATGTGATAGTGAATGTGATACCATATGTCGCAATGGTCAGCCGTACGATGAAAGTACGTGTACTTGTACATGTGGAGAGAAAATGTACGGTGATTTATGTGAATGTAAAGAAGCATATCAAGGTGAACAATGCTCTCTGTGTAAAATTTCAAGCTGTGATAACTGTGGCACATTTGATGAAGCTTCCTGTAGATGTGAATGTCCAGACGGTTATGGTGGATTGGGTTGTGCAGGTACATTACTTGTTAATACTAATATAATAAGCACTTATACTTATTCATAGTAGACACACAAATCGCTTAATTTTACTAGCCCTTGCAGTAGAAGGTTTTACGTTTTTGTGGACTCTTTTGAGTATACATAGACACACAAAATCGCTTAATTTTACTAAAAAGCCATTGCAGTAGAAGATTTTACGAACTTTTGGACTATGTGCATCTTTGTTGCCCTTTCAACTCTGTACTATTTATTCTAGATGTATGCGAAGATCTTGGTGTCGACTGTGACACTAGGTCACAAAATGGCGGCTGTGATGGTAGTCCTGAGATGGAAACAGAGTGTATGGCAACATGTGGACTCTGCAGTAAGTAAATAACGAATAATGAATAAATGAATGAAATGGGGTTTAACGTCCTACGCTTAAGCACCTAACCTGGGCTAATTGAAGACGGGCATACGCCACAGTGTGCAATGAGGGAAATTTTGCCCGGGCAGCGGCGCTACGGCCTACTCTTATATCGAATTCCAACTGCCAAGGGATCTTTTACGTGCACTCCAATTTGTACACGGGACCTCGGTTTTTCGTCCCATCCGAACGACTAGGCAGCTGTCCTTGTCAGGCCCTCCTTCTGCATCACTGACAAGGGGAAATCACGCCGGAAAATCGAGATGAACTTTCTCGGCCAATGCAGGGATCGAACACTCAACCTCCAGGCTAGCGAACCAGCGCCTTATCCACTTAGCCACCGTGATCCCCCAAATAACGAATAAATGATGCTTAATAAAAGATTAATACTGTGTGCGGAAGTATACCACTCGCACAGTGGTAAATGGTATCTGTTGTTCTGAAAAGACGACGAATATCCTTCTCGTGCACGGCACCGATCACCACCTGTAAAATAAATGGGATTTTAATGTCCACTCTTTCTGTACTAACCGGTTAAATCAAGACGGGAATACACCATACTGTGTGCTGTGGGGACAAAATCCTCTTATTCAGGAATACCAACTGCCAAGGGTTCTTTAACATGAATGAATGAAATTGGGTTTAACGTCCTACTATTATGCAACAACCTTGGTCTAATAATAGACGGGCATACGCCATACAGTGTGCTATGAGGTAAATTTTGCCCGGGCAGCGGCGCTACGGCCTACTCTTATATCGAATTCCAACTGCCAATGGATCTTTTACGCACACTCCAATATGTACACGGGACCTCGGTTTTCTTGTCAGGCCCTCCTTCTACATCACTGACAAGGGGAAATCACGCCGGAAAATCGAGATGAACTTTCTCGGCCAGCGCATTATCCACTTAGCCACCGTGATCCCCCGCAACAGTAACAACGAAGCCGGATAACACTGTTGAACGTTCTCGGACAACACTGGGATCGAACCAGGAACACTTAGTGGTTTGCTAGCCAGCGCCCTTATCACCGAGCCACATGTCTAAATGGGATTATAACTAATCAAACACCACTTTACAATTGGCCTATGGACTATGTTTCCTATCCCTATACTCCAGTCTTGAAAATTTATATGACATCACATAGCTAATATGATTTCTTTTTTTCTATTACAGCTCCATTGGAAAACCCACCTGCTCCAGTATGTTAACCAATACTACAATAATTCGGATAATAGTCTAAGCCTTTTACTTATTCGGTCTCCTTTATTTAATATTATATTGTGTCTTTATTGTTATTTTCTTGTGTATCTGTTTTGTCTCTAGACATTGCATGAGCTGACCACAATATCAGATTCTAGTATTATGTCTGACTAATTTCATTATTTAAGTTTCTAATAAGATATTGACCCTACTGGATATTTTATTATACGTGTATAATATTAATAAAGTTTATCTTTACATCTTGTTTGTTATTATAACCAAACAATTTTGTTTTATTTTTGACATATAAATATATAAACATTATGGACCATGGGAAAGACAATAGTTTGTAAAAAAAAAAACTTAATTCCAAGACAGGACCTTTAACATCGCAATGCTAATACCACGGGCTTTTATTTTAAAGGAGTTAAATCGCTAATATTTGGAACCTAGAAATTGAAACAACTAGTTCGCAACGCATATAATAAAGTAATATGAAGGTATATAAACTGACTTACATTCAATCGTTCCCGTTTATACCCAGTTATTTTCGGCAAATACGCCAGAAGTCTGAGTGGCAATCTCTTTCGTCTGTTTATTCCAGTCTACACCGATAGTATTTATTGCACATGCTCTGCAGATAAGAATATGCCTTCACCGTTTGACATGACTTGTGGAATATTTCTAGCCTCGCTCTTCGAGTCCCTTGTTACTAATGGCGCACAAACGCATTATGATACACGATTCGTGCACCAATTGTAAAATTATGTTCATTTTGTCTGAAATATTGGATACCAGAAGCACATAATCTCCCCGGTAAGATCACAACATCAATGTTGATTTTATTCGATAAATAATTCGTGTTTTCAATGTCGAAGATGATATTGAGTTAGATACTTAGTTACTTTAAATACGTGGTTATTACCCTTTTCTGTTTGTTGTATTCTGTCATATTATAAATCTATTATTATTGAAGAAAAATTGCGTTAATATGTTTTTATGTCCACTTTTAAAGGGGACAAACACCTTTAATCGTCGATATGATTTTTGTTTGGGTGTTGATTTGTAATGAATGAATGAATGAAATGGGGTTTAACGTCCTACTGTTATGCACTTAACCAGAGCTAATTGAAGACGGGCATACGCCATGCTATGAGGGAAATTTGCCCGGGCAGCGGCGCTACGGCCTACTCCTATATCGAATTCCAACTGCCAAGGGATCTATTACGTGCACTCCAATGTGTACACGGGACCTCGGGTTTTCGTCCCATCCGAACGACTAGGCAGGTGTCCTTGTCAGGCCCTCCTTCTGCATCACTGACAAGGGGAAATCACGTGTTGATTTGTAATCTGGGATGACAATCTGTCTGTGTACACTCTGCCTCTTTTTAAGATTAGACTACTGTAATAGTGTTCCTCCTGAAACACCTCAACATTTATTTTACCCCCCCCCCCACCAATTATGCAGAATATCTTCGCCAAAATCATTACAAGAACATGCAGGCCCGGCGGAGTAGGGGAGCTTGTGGGAGGGGGGGGGGTCACTTTAGACCCCCCCTCCAATAATTTGGCCGCAAGTACTCTTTTCTCCAGGTTATTGCGGCCCTCGCCTATAAGGACCTATACTGGAATAAAAATCAAGAATTGCTTCCGCCGGCCCTGACATGGAAACGTCTACATATAACAACCATCTTTAATCTTAAGATCAGCTACCAATAGAAGCTCGGATCAAATTTAAATAAATGAAATGAAATTGGGTTTAACGCCCTACTTTTCTACTGCTAAACTGGGCTTATGAAGACGGGCATACGCCATAAAGTGTGCTATGAGGGGAATTTTTCCCGGGCAGCGGCGCTAGGGCTACTATTATATCTAAGTCTAGCTGCAAAGGGATATTTTACGTGCATGCCAATGTGTACAGGGGACCTCTGTTTTTCATCCAACCCGAACGACTAGACAGCTGTTCTTGTCAGGCCATCAATCCTGTATTGCTGACAAGGGAAAACCACGCCGGAAGTTCGGGTTGATTTTTCTCGGTCAATGCAGGGAGCCAGCCTTTTACCCACTTAAAATCTTATCACTGATCTAATCAGTTTCAGCATGATTCAGCTCATTCGTATCACATCTTTTTTATCTTAAAGGGGCTAAATCGCAAAAAATTGACCTAGAAATTGTCAAAAGTGGATCGCAACGCATATAATACTGTAATATGAATGTATATAAACTGATTTACATACAATGGTTTCCGTTTTTCCCCAATTTCAAATCAGTTGCGTTCGGCGAAATAAGCCATGCAGTCTCAATCTAGTGCAAATTTCTATAGCGTCTGGTTATTCCAGTCAACATACGCCGTATGGTATGTTGCAATATGTCTAGCCTCGCCCCTTAAGTCTCTTATTAAAACTGGGGCTGAAGCACACTATGGTACACGACTCGTGTACCAATGTTAAAAAAATTATTTTATCTAAAACATCGGATATCAGAAGCTTATCTTTTCCTGGTAAGTTTACATCATCCATGTTGATTTATAATGGCCAAAAATTCGTGTTTTCGATGTTAAAGATTTTAGAGGATTTTGAGTAACGGACTTAGGTCCTTTAAGCAGACTAAAATCATTTGGTGATGAAGTTAAAGAATCCGTTATAAAATCACTGTTTACAAACATTCCCAACGAAATCACTTATTGCTACACAATGATCAAGACTGTAAGTAATATTGGAAACAGTTTTAATTTAATATTACGTATACCTGATATATTGGTTTATGGTATAATCTGGGCTTCTGTCTGTTGGGTGGATAATCTTGGAATTCTTCCCTTCTGTTTGGAAAGTACTAAAATGAAATGAGATTTGACGTCCTACACCTGGGTTAATGAGGATGGGCATATGTCATACAGAGTGCTTTGAGGTACAATTTTCCTTGATAGCGGTTTACTCATGTTTCAAACTGTCAAGGGTTCTTTTACGTGCACGCTAATGTGTACACGGGAGTTCGAATATTCGACCTATCCGATCAACTAACATAGAACATTGACAGGTGATCAGTCCTGAACAACTGACCACGCTGGAAAATCCAGATGAAGTTTCTCGGTCGAACACCACTCCCTATTCCTAGTTACAGGTGTTCCAACCAGGGTAAGCATTTATATCGTCGTATTTACTTTACGGGTACAAATATAAAAGCAGTATTGCGTTGAGGAAATTGCTATTCTTTTTATCCTTCTGTTTGATTTCACATTTAAAAACAGAGTTGTTTCCCTTCGATTATTGTCCCGCAAAACGCTAAAAGGAAATTCGCAGCTGTGTGAACGCCCATTTTATCAGGTGTTCCAGAAAGGGTAAACGTACCCTGTCCAGTACACCATACCGCCAAATATTCTAGACGTAATCATAGCTCTTAATTATCCCCAGCAAACTACAATATTTTTAGGGGGTGGATGGCCGAGTGGTTATATGGTCTGTCATTGAGTCAAATGGCGTGGTGAAATGGTTCTACGGGACACGGATAATGGACGCCGGTCCAATCTCGTGGGGTTTCTCCGCGTACTCCGGTTTCCAAGATACACTGCTAAACCCCTAAAATTAAAATGGAACCATATGTCTCGAAATAACCTAGTTTGTGTCGAGTGGGCGCTCTATCTCTCTTTGATACATGTGGTTTCGAATCACGCATCGTTTTATTAATCGCTTGGATAAGAATTTGAGACGTACTTGGCTTACAGTCACATGGCGGTGGGGTCATGCCTTTGACCCAAGGATGAAATAAATATAATTTAGAGGGTAACGGTGGGGTGGCTAAGTGAGCAAGTCGCTGACTCGCTAGCCTGGAGGTAGGGTGTTCGATCCCTACATTGGTAGTTCACCAAGATTTTGCGGCGTGATTCCTCCTTGTAAGTGATGCAGGGCTGATGTTCTGACAAAAACAGTTGTCTAGTCGTTCGAATAGGAGGAAAAACCGAGGTCACGTGTACACATTGGCGTGCACGTAAAAGATCCCCTTGACAGTTGGAAATCGGTATAAGAGTAGGCTGAGTGCCGCTGTCCGGGCAAAATTTCCCTCATAGCACACTGTATGGCGTATGCCCGTCATCATTATCCCAGCTCGGAGCAGAACAGTAGGATATTAAACCCCATTTCATTTCATTTCGATTCATTCATTCATTTAAAGGAAAATGATTGAAAGAAACATGAAATCTGTTTAACTGTAGACATCTGGTGGGCGAACTCAAATAAGAGAAAGCCTAATTCAATTTCTTATATTGTTTAGAAAGAAATGAAGTGAAACGGAGTTTAATGCCTCAGTAAGTACCACTGTTTCGCGCCGACTGTGATAAATATTGACCGGGCAGTGTGGCTACGGCCTACTCATTTCGATTTCCCGTAGCCATCTTGCTTGCCGTGGAGGGGCAGTGAAGTTCTTAGGGGGGGGGGGACACCCGGCACAGTTTACAGTAGGTATTCTAGAGTTATGGTTGGCAAACTTTCTTCCGGGGGGGGGGGGGTAAAAAGCTATGGGGGTCTGGGGGCTTTGCCTCCCCCCCAATTTTTTTTAGCCACGCCCTTTTTGCTTAGGGAAACGCCCTTCTCCAGCTATTGGACACACCCGTTTTGGGTCGAGAAAAGCCCTTTCTAACATGTGATGTTGCACTTTAATATAATATAATGCACATAAAAAGGATCCTACCCCCCCCCCCCCGTGGCTCCAGAGTGTACACGGGACTTCACCGTTCGGGTGGTAATGGAAACCGAGGTCCCGTATATACATGCATTGGCGCGCACGTAAATGAACGATTGGCAGTTAGAATTCGAAACAGAGACTAAAGGTAGGAAGTAATGTCGCTGCCAGGGTAAAATGTCCTTAATAGCACATATGGCGTACCCCAGTCTTCATTAGACGAGAGGTTTCCGACAAGCAAGAGGGGGGGGGGGGCCAAATGGTTACGTGCGCGCTGTATCATTTAGCCTGTCATTGAGTCTACTGGCATGCTTTTGTATTCCCGGTTGTACGTGACAAGAAGTGGGGTCGCCTGTCCAACCTCATGGGGTTTCTCTGTGTACTCCGGTTTCCTCCTACTGCTAAAGACCCCCACGCGCAGACGAATTATCGAAATAACCTAGTTCGGGTCGAGTTACGTTAAACCCAATTTCTCTCTCTCTCTCTCTCTCTCTCTCTCTCTCTCTCTTTCTGTCAGGTTTACAGAAGCGAGATTCTGATTTGTAGGTTGTATACAACGTTCTTAATTTCGACTTACGTAGAACAATCAGTAACTGAGGGTACCTGATTTCTATGGAAGTCTATAACTACCATCCATAATTTCTACCTTTCGCCCCCGTAGAACGCGAAAGTCGAAATGTAGAAGTTACGACAACATGTGAGTCGACATCACGTTATACAACGCCAAAATGATTCGTAAATACAAAATTAAGAAATAATATATAGCGATAATAGCGCCGGTCGTTTTTTTTCCTAATTGATGACCGCCTTATAGAATTTCAACTTGGTCATATTTATTAGCATCTTCAATACCAAGCCTTTCATGTAACCCTTTCTGGCACTTAGTTTGATTGGGTACAGACCCAGTCTGTGCCTCAACCAGATTCCTTCGTTAAATGGGTTACTAAAAATTGACTACTTTCAATACCGAGCATGTGATTACACTGCAGTCATGGTCATCCAGCGAATTCCTTATTGCATGCTGAGTTGTGTGGCCCTTATTGTGTGGTGAGTGGTCTTATTGCGTGACAGCTATTGCGTGCCAGTTTGATCTCGGCGACAGTACAGACATACTGCACAAAGCGACCCACTACGTCATACTTCCAAGATAGTGACACTGTCCCGATTACCCACTATTTAAAATGCCCGCGTGATCATTTTGGGGCGGGACTTATCGACTAGACACCGCTTTGTTTAGACAACAGACTAAAAATAGCCTAGCACGTGTGTTTTTAATAGTTTTATGTAAACATGCCATATCGCTGACATTCGCTTAAAAGCGAATATAATATGTGCTATGTGTAATATTGCAATACATTCTTTACCATTGTAAACTGTCTTTAGAGTTTCAATCGGCCTATCTTTCAAAACAACTGTTAGATACTCCTAAATTTGTTTTCGCAAACAAAACCGCCTGTAAAATTCACTGCCATAGGCGCCGCCATATTGAATAATTAGGGAACATTTTTCTGATTCGGCTATGATTAGTTTGACATCTTTCATACACACAAAGGCTAAATAAACCTATTTAACTTCATTCAATATGATAATAAAGAGAAATAAATACTTCTAGAAATTTCTAAAAGCATACTCAGTGTTATCGACTAAACTCGTCGATGTAGGAATTAAAATGTCGGTTAATTAGGTTAGCGCCTATTCTCAGCCGGACTTCGCTGTAGATAGGCAGTCTAATTTTGGGATGCAGTACAGTGTGAGTCATATTGAATATTCACTTGGCCGCTAGTATCACCGATAAAGATGACATCTTTGCGTCTTAAAGAGCCAAATTATTAACTTTTTTCCTGCGGCAAATTAAATTCTAAAACATTTTTTTTGAAGTGTAAGAAAAATAAATAAAGGTGTTTTAAGTATATCTGGATAACAAATATGCCATATTTAGCTTAAAGCAACGGCTAGATATTGTAAAACGGTATACATGTAGTATTCTTTTGAATGTGGCGGCCATTAGGGCAGATATCTATTCTCGAAGTAATGATGTAGATGGATCTCTGTGTGCAAAATGATAATCCCTACTGTAAATACAGATTATCTGGTTTGCTGTAAACAAATGAAAAAATATTTTTTTTATAATTTTGAAGATTATCCAGTTCTTTGTTCCCCAAAAAATAATATAGGTTTGTCTGCTTGTTAATGACATACTTATCAATATCAATCAGTGTCTTTAATACGTTTTGCTAACATTCATAACCAGGAAAAGTTTTGTTTCCTTGTTATGCGATTACTTTGTTTACATAGAAAATAAATACTGAGAAATCAGAAAAATAAATATGGATAAAAAATAATATGCTTAACGGATTACGCCTTTTCATTTTGAAGATTAGTATACTTTTAAACAATATCCAAAGTATAAACTTACACAGAAGTCCATATTGGAAATCAAGTAATTAAAAAGATAGGTTGCCAGTTGTCATATATTTTTACTATTTTCGGTTATGAGACATTTATGAAACACTAAAATCTGAGGAAGAGTAACAAATCATTAAATAATATCAGAAAATCATTAGAATTTGATTGATTTTATACTGTTAAGTATACGAAACATTTAATATCATGGATTAAGCTGTTCAAGTTATCAAAATTCATTGAAAATCAATATACTTGTTCGTCTGAAGACCTAAAACTCTGTGTAGTAATCTAAAGTCATTTGGAAGATAACTCTAGCCTCTTTCTAGAGCTTCCACAAGATTTTTTGAAGTGACCAAGGGCCATAACTGTGACAGTAATTATCGGAAATCGCTGAAAATCAACAGACCCCTGAACCATTGTAAATATTGGATAAATGTGGAAAAGAAAATCATTTCATGACAAATTAATGACAAACAGAAGTACAACCAAACTTTGTAAATCAAGTGTTTTCCCGTTCAACTCATGGCGTATTATGGCTCAGCTCTGAGCGTAGGTCTCATTACGCTCCTATTGAATCGTTGTCGAAAATAAAATCGGCGCCAGTCAATTTTACTAGACATCTTTTTACTGTTAAACGGTCGTGTGTCAGTCGCTGTGAACGCCTGAAATAAAGGAACGATTTAGTGTGAAAAGAAGACCTTGCTTACCCCGCTAGCGTCAGTATGTGCAACACAAAATACGTCCACTTCTGCTAAACGACCGCCTTGGCAGATGCCACTGAAATCTAAATATAAGGTAACGCACAAATTTACGTACCTGTATTTAGTATTATTGAAAGGTGTGTTCTGTATTTTAACACTGTGACATTGGTACTGTGGAGCAACGGAAATTGTAATTTGTAAAACTAAAATACGTATTTTGAACTGCTGACATTGAACATTGAAATAATATTGGCAACGTCATTTTTCTTCTTAATAGTATATTGTCGTTTCATTTTATCATTTTTAAATGTCTTTAAGATATAAAAGTTCTTTTAGCAGTATTAAGTCATATTATTATGTTTAACACTCTAAACTTAATTATTTATTATATTGTTTATAATAATAAACCCATATTGACTGATAAGCCGGCACTATAAATTTAATCAAGTTAATTATCAAGGAGCATCAACTACTAAATCCGCCTTTGACATCTTACCGGGTGCATTACTCACATTTTTATCGGTACACTAACGTTCATCCATTAACTGGCTTGGAAACATACATAATACCGACAACCGGGGTATTTTGGTTGTGTTGTCCAATCGATGGTTATAAAGGAGAAACTATAAAGTGAAAAGGGAAAACGAGTTGAACCGTGAGAGCTTTCCGGAAGCCAACAGTTTGGCTGAAAATACGATATATGAATTGAAACCATGATCCGACTTCCACCGGAAAACCAATGCCAGAACATCATATTTTAGAGTGTGTACCTCTCTATGGGATCACATTTAAATGTGGACTTGATTCCTGTAGTAGAAATTTAGATCTTGAATTGTCGAGGATAGAAATTGCAAGTGTTCGAAGTACTGGAACGACACATCGATTTCCACTTATCGACTTAAATGAGTTAAAATTACAATTCAAATGACCTTCCAAGGTCAGAATATTATCGATATCACCACGAAGTAGAGGGCTCTCTAGTCAAATCTTCAAATGAGAGGGTTTTCATACATAATTCCTGTATAACCGTCACCGATTCCTGTATTGGTCGAGAAAGTTCATTGGGATTTCCCGACGTGGTTTCCTTTGTTAGTAATGCAAGACGAATAGTCTTATAAGGACAGCTGTCTAGTCGTTGGGGTGGGACGAAATCCGAGGTCCCGTGTTTATATTGGCATGCACGTAAAATATCCCTTGGTCGTTTGAATTCCATATAAGAGTAGACCATAGTGCCGCTGCTTAGGCAAAATGTCCATCATAACATACTGTATGGCGTATGCCCGTTTTCATTAGCCAGTCAGGGCAGAACAGTTCATTCATTTCATAATAGTCGTCTCTAGCTCACTATTTAATGCACACACCTTTGGTCACAAGGTCTGTTTTTTAGTGAAATGGCGCGGTTTCGATTTCCTGATGATACATGATAAGGAGTAGGGTCGCCTGTCCAATCTTGTGGTATGTTCGGGGTCTCCTGGTTTCCTCTCACTTAAAAGACCCCTACAACTAAGCGAATAATCGAAAAGAATTGGAGCATATGCTCTCCCAGGAATGTGTCTTGTGGACGCCCCCTCCCCTCTCTCTCTCGCTCTATGTTCTGAATTGTAACGAAACCTGAACGAAATAGAGTGCCCTAGTCCGATCTTCAAATGCGATGATATTAACACAGACTTAATGTATTAAAGTCGCCTGTCTATCGCTTTGAGCGATGGTTATGTTTATTTAAATATATTTGAGATAGATGAGATAAGATAAGATTTTGTTGTATCATTGCATCCACCAAATAAAGCATACACAGTTTAAACAATAGTTGACCATACAATTATAACATAACATCTGGGTTGATCCTTTATGGATGTACAATGTGATATGATAAGTCTATGTTCATCAAAAGATGTATTTTGATTTTTTAGAGACCGATGAATACAATGAAAATCAAATGTCTAAAAAAACACACAAAAATATAGAAACGTTAATGTACGGGACTCTGTCATAACTCTCAATATAGTAGGGTACATTATTAACACCTAGATAAACCGGCGACTTCAAGGAAGTTCCTAAAAGAAATCTTAAATCCATTTCCGTTTGATGACCACAGAAAATTGAAGCAAACTGGGAGGCTGAAGATTAGGTGATTATGACTTCATAAGGCACTCTATTTAAATCGCTATGTAAGTCTACACTGTTTTGATGCCGTAGTACTTTTCTGAAATAGACCACACAATGGAGTTGTCCAACTTAAATCCGCTAGGTCAGTGTACATAAAGTAATGAATGATCTTATGGGGTTAGAACTTTGTATGTTATGACGTGACCTACTGAAAAGTCTACGGGCTATTACAGCCGATTACTGCCCATTATGGATCCGACAGTACATTTTGTTTGACAAAGAGTACCGGAAATGGCATGTAAACGTGATTCAGAGGAACAGTCAATTGAAAATAATATTGGGCCTAGTGAGGTTGTTGGCTAATTGGTGTCTAACGTCCGCTTGCACAATAAGTTTTAACACAGACAATGCCAGAGAGAAAGATGGAGCGATTACGTTATAATTTCTTAAATTCTTGCATCAGCAACTGCCTTCTAGCCCTTTCCTATCATCATATACTATTAAAAAAAGTAGGGGATATTAAAATCACCTAAGGAAACTGACGAAGAAACAAATGACAAAATGAAATGAAGTTCACATTCATCGATTTATTCCAAATGATCGTTAGACTAAGTAAGGCACAGACTGACCATTATAAGGGTAAAATGATACCCGGGGTCAAACAGCAAAGTTGCCACAGCATCACAACAAAGTCAGTAACGGGTAAATCCTCCTCTGTTTGCCAAACACGCATTGATCCGATGTGGCATACCCCTAATGTGACGTCTAAGGTCATTTTGGTCCAGATTATCACATTCCTGTTGCAACGCAGCAGCAAGTTCTTGGACATTGGCAGGACGTTGTTGACGTAGACGTAACCTGTGTCCAAGCTTGTCCCGGACATGCTCGATGGGGAAGAGTTCGGGACTCAGTGCTGGCCAAGGTAATGTGGTGATGTTCTGTTGTTGGAGGTAACCTGTAACGATCCTGGCCCCGTGACATCTTGCGTTGTCATCCTGGAAGATAAAACGGCGGCCATGACGTCGTGCGAACGGCACAACATGGACTGCCAAGATGTTGTCTCGGTAGTACTGGTCTGCAACACGCCCTACAACAACGTGTAAAGCCGTCCTTCCAGCAACAGTGATGTTTTCCCACATCATAACAGAACCACCCCCAAATCGATCATGTCTGATGACGTTAACGTCTTGGAAGCGCTCGTTTCGACGACGCCACACTTTCAAATTCGTGCAAATCTTGGGTTGGACCCCCATGATGATCCCAAGCATCACCTGCATTCCATGCGGTAGCTATTGGTGGGTTTGGGCGTCACATGTAACTGGAAATGTTTCTTCTGTTAGTTTCTATAGTGACTTTTTTCGTAGGCATTTGCATATTTTAGTATTATGCCCCAAAAATCAAATATCCCCTACTTTTTTTGAATAGTATATGTGAATAGCCGTGTTTTCTTATTGGAACAATTTGCAAGTTTGGCGATGTACGTGTGGTTTGCTTTTCATCAGCGATAAGATGCGGGAGCGTTTATTACACAAATCTGTGTAATTATCGTTTTCATTTTTCAAGTTAAAGATACATTATGTCAGATTTAGACAGAGAGCAGACAACTCTTGCTATAAAAGCTCAAAAATACAAAATACACAATGCAATTACAAATCTATTCTGAGCCAAGTTATCACTGTTTGTAGTTTTAACAAGATGTGCGCATTGTGGAAAACCAGGGCACTGATATAGACTCGCATTCTCATTTTTGCATTAAATTGTTAAATGGCGAAACGTTATAATCTACATACAATCTTTAGTGTCCGATGGTATCGTTTTGTTAATAAATGCCTAATTAATTATTTATATAACATTTAAGGCCCAAAGAAAGACCCACAATAGGCAGATTTAGCTCTTGCATAATGTATGTTTAACTATAGAATGTTAGGTTCATTTTATATGGGAAGCAATTACTGTCTACTGTCACGGGGTATATCATGTATGTATTAATCAGCGTGTTACACCACCGGCGAGTAAGACGTTGGTTAACTACCCTGGAGGCTCCATGCTCGATCCCTACGTTGGGATTTTCGGTCAGTGTCGCAGAAACGCGGGACTGGCAAGGGCCAACATGTAGTCGTTCGGATGTACATATTGACAAGCACGTTAAAGACACATCGGGATTTATAATTCGATATCAGAGTAGGCCCTAGTGCCGCTTCCCGGGAAAAAATTCACCCATAGCATACTGTATAGTGTGTGCCTGTCTTCATCGGCCCAGTCGGAGCATAGCAGTAGTACGTTAAACACCATTCATCACCCAATAACAAATTCTACAGTAGATATCCCTTGTGTGATAAATTTCATAAAATACTTTTGAAGATATCGCTTTGATTTAAATTTGATTGGTCAGTTGAAAAGGAACTTCTTTTAATTTTCATTTGTAATTAAAAGTGAAATGGCTTGGTTTGGATTTCCTGCTTGTACATGATAAGAAGAAGGTTCTCCTGTCAACTCTTGTGGTTTGCGCCGGGTCTCCCGGTTTCCTTCCACTTAAAAGACCCTACAACTAAGCGAATAATCGAAAAGAATTGGAGCATATGCTCTCCCAGGAATGTGTCCTGTGGACGTTACCCCCCCCCCTATCTCGCTCTATGTTCTGATTTGTAACGAAACCTGAACGAAATAGAGTGCCCTAGTCCGATCTTCAAATGCGATGATATTAACACAGACTTAATGTATTAAAGTCGCCTGTCTATCGCTTTGAGCGGTGGTTATGTTTATTTAAATATTTTTGAGATAGATGAGATAAGATAAGATTTTGTTGTATCATTGCATCCACCAAATAAAGCATACACAGTTTAAACAATAGTTGACCATACAATTATAACATAACATCTGGGTTGATCCTTTATGGATGTACAATGTGATATGATAAGTCTATGACCATCAAAAGATGTATTTTGATTTTTTAGAGACCGATGAATACATGGAAATCAAATGTCTAAAAAAACACACAAAAATATAGAAACGTTAATGTACGGGACTATGTCATAACTCTCAATATAGTAGGGTACATTATTAACACCTAGATAAACCGGCGACTTCAAGGAAGTTCCTAAAAGAAATCTTAAATCCATTTCCGTTTGATGACCACAGAAAATTGAAGCAAACTGGGAGGCTGAAGATTAGGTGATTATGACTTCATAAGGCACTCTATTTAAATCGCTATGTAAGTCTACACTGTTTTGATGCCGTAGTACTTTTCTGAAATAGACCACACAATGGAGTTGTCCAACTTAAATCCGCTAGGTCAGTGTACATAAAGTAATGAATGATCTTATGGGGTTAGAACTTTGTATGTTATGACGTGACCTACTGAAAAGTCTACGGGCTATTACAGCCGATTACTGCCCATTATGGATTCGACAGTACATTTTGTTTGACAAAGAGTACCGGAAATGGCATGTAAACGTGATTCAGAGGAACAATCAATTGAAAATAATATTGGGCCTAGTGAGGTTGTTGGCTAATTGGTGTCTAACGTCCGCTTGCACAATAAGTTTTAACACAGACAATGCCAGAGAGAAAGATGGAGCGATTACGTTATAATTTCTTAAATTCTTGCATCAGCAACTGCCTTCTAGCCCTTTCCTATCATCATATACTATTAAAAAAAGTAGGGGATATTAAAATCACCTAAGGAAACTGACGAAGAAACAAATGACAAAATGAAATGAAGTTCACATTCATCGATTTATTCCAAATGATCGTTAGACTAAGTAAGGCACAGACTGACCATTATAAGGGTAAAATGATACCCGGGGTTAAACAGCAAAGTTACCACAGCATCACAACAAAGTCAGTAACGGGTAAATCCTCCTCTGTTTGCCAAACACGCATTGATCCGATGTGGCATACTCCTAATGAGACGTCTAAGGTCATTTTGGTCCAGATTATCACATTCCTGTTGCAACGCAGCAGCAAGTTCTTGGGCATTGGCAGGACGTTGTTGATGTAGACGTAACCTGTGTCCAAGCATGTCCCAGACATGCTCGATGGGGGAGAGTTCGGGACTCAGTGCTGGCCAAGGTAATGTGGTGATGTTCTGTTGTTGGAGGTAACCTGTAACGATCCTGGCCCCGTGACATCTTGCGTTGTCATCCTGGAAGATAAAACGGCGGCCATGACGTCGTGCGAACGGCACAACATGGACTGCCAAGATGTTGTCTCGGTAGTACTGGTCTGCAACACGCCCTACAACAACGTGTAAAGCCGTCCTTCCAGCAACAGTGATGTTTTCCCACATCATAACAGAACCACCCCAAATCGATCATGTCTGATGACGTTAACGTCTTGGAAGCGCTCGTTTCGACGACGCCACACATTCAAATTCGTGCAAATCTTGGGTTGGACCCCCATGATGATCCCAAGCATCACCTGCATTCCATGCGGTAGCTATTGGTGCGTTTGGGCGTCACATGTAACTGGAAATGTTTCTTCTGTTAGTTTCTATAGTGACTTTTTGCATATTTTAGTATTATGCCCCAAAAATCAAATATCCCCTACTTTTTTTGAATAGTATATGTGAATAGCCGCGTTTTCTTATTGGAACAATTTGCAAGTTTGGCGATGTACGTGTGGTTTGCTTTTCATCAGCCATAAGATGCGGGAGCGTTTATTACACAAATCTGTGTAATTATCGTTTTCTTTTTTCAAGTTAAAGATACATTATGTCAGATTTAGACAGAGCAGACAACTCTTGCTATAAAAGCTCAAAAATACAAAATACACAATGCAATTACAAATCTATTCTGAGCCAAGTTATCACTGTTTGTAGTTTTAACAAGATGTGCGCATTGTGGAAAACCAGGGCATTAAATTGTTAAATGGCGAAACGTTATAATCTACATAAAATCTTTAGTGACCGATGGTATCGTTTTGTTAATAAATGCCTAATTAATAATTTATATAACATTTAAGGCCCAAAGAAAGACCCACAATAGGCAGATTTAGCTCTTGCATAATGTATGTTTAACTATAGAATGTTAGGTTCATTTTATATGGGAAGCAATTACTGTCTACTGTCACGGGGTATATCATGTATGTATTAATCAGCGTGTTACACCACCGGTGAGTAAGACGTTGGTTAACTACCCTGGAGGCTCCATGCTCGATCCCTACGTTGGGATTTTCGGTCAGTGTCGCAGAAACGCGGGACTGGCAAGGGCCAACATGTAGTCGTTCGGATGTACATATTGACAAGCACGTTAAAGACACATCGGGATTTATAATTCGATATCAGAGTAGGCCCTAGTGCCGCTTCCCGGGAAAAAATTCACCCATAGCATACTGTATAGTGTGTGCCTGTCTTCATCGGCCCAGTCGGAGCATAGCAGTAGTACGTTAAACACCATTCATCACCCAATAACAAATTCTACAGTAGATATCCCTTGTGTGATAAATTTCATAAAATACTTTTGAAGATATCGCTTTGATTTAAATTTGATTGGTCAGTTGAAAAGGAACTTCTTTTAATTTTCATTTGTAATTAAAAGTGAAATGGCTTGGTTTGGATTTCCTGCTTGTACATGATAAGAAGAAGGTTCTCCTGTCAACTCTTGTGGTTTGCGCCGGGTCTCCCGGTTTCCTTCCACTTAAAAGACCCTACAATAATCGAAAAGAATTGGAGCATATGCTCTCCCAGGAATGTGTCCTGTGGACGTTCCCCCCCCCCCCCTATCTCGCTCTATGTTCTGATTTGTAACGAAACCTGTACGAAATAGAGTGCCCAGTCAGATCTTCAAATGAGATATTATTAACACAGTTTACTGTATTAAAGTAGCCTGTCTATCGCTTTGAGCGATGGTTATGTTTATTCAAATATTTTTCTGAGATAGATAAGATAAGATAAGATTTTAATGTATCATTGCTTCCACCAAGGACAGCATACACAGTTTAAACAATAGCTGACCATACAATTATAACATAGCATCTGTATAATGTGATATGACAAGTCTATGACCATCAAAAGATGTATTTTGATTTTTTAGATACCAATGAATACAATGGAAATCAAATGTCTAACAAAACACACAAAAATATAGAAACGTTAATGTACGGGACTATGTCATAACTCTCAATATAGTAGTGTACATTATTAACACCTAGATAAACCGGCGACTTCAAGGAAGTTCCTAAAAGAAATCTTAAATCCATTTCCGTTTGATGACCACAGAAAATCGAAGCAAACTGGGAGGCTGTAGATCTGGTGATTATGACTTTATAAGGCACTCTATTTAAATCGCTATGTTAGTCTACACTGTTTTGATGCCGTAGTACTTTTCTGAAATAGACCACACAATGGAGTTGTCCAACTTAAATCCGCTAGGTCAGTGTACATAAAGTAATGAATGATCTTATGGGGTTAGAACTTTGTATGTTATGACGTGACCTACTGAAAAGTCTACGGGCTATTACAGCCGATTACTGCCCATTATGGATCCGACAGTACATTTTGTTTGACAAAGAGTACCGGAAATGGCATGTAAACGTGATTCAGAGGAACAATCAATTGAAAATAATATTGGGCCTAGTGAGGTTGTTGGCTAATTGGTGTTTAACGTCCGCTTGCACAATAAGTTTTAACACAGACAATGCCAGAGAGAAAGATGGAGCGATTACGTTATAATTTCTTAAATTCTTGCATCAGCAACTGCCTTCTAGCCAGTTCCTATCATCATATACTATTAAAAAAAAGTAGGGGATATTTGATTTTTAAGTGTTATTAAAATCACCTAAGGAAACTGACGAAGAAACAAATGACAAAATGAAATGAAGTTCACATTCATCGATTTATTCCAAATGATCGTTAGACTAAGTAAGGCACAGACTGACCATTATAAGGGTAAAATGATACCCGGGGTCAAACAGCAAAGTTACCACAGCATCACAACAAAGTCAGTAACGGGTAAATCCTCCTCTGTTTGCCAAACACGCATTGATCCGATGCGGCATACTCCTAATGAGACGTCTACGGTCATTTTGGTCCATATTATCACATTCCTGTTGCAACGCAGCAGCAGGTTCTTGGACATTGGCAGGACGTTGTTGACGAAGACGTAACCTGTGTCCAAGCATGTCCCAGACATGCTCGATGGGGGAGAGTTCGGGACTCAGTGCTGGCCAAGGTAATGTGGTGATGTTCTGTTGTTGGAGGTAACCTGTAACGATCCTGACCCCGTGACATCTTGCGTTGTTATCCTGGAAGATAAAACGGCGGCCATGACGTCGTGCGAACGACACAACATGGACTGCCAAGATGTTGTCTCGGTAGTACTGGTCTGCAACACGCCCTACAACAACGTGTAAAGCCGTCCTTCCAGCAACAGTGATGTTTTCCCACATCATAACAGAACCACCCCCAAATCGATCATGTCTGGTGACGTTAACGTCTTGGAAGCGCTCGTTTCGACGACGCCACACATTCAAATTCGTGCAAATCTTGGGTTGGACCCCCATGATGATCCCAAGCATCACCTGCATTCCATGCGGTAGCTATTGGTGCGTTTGGGCGTCACATGTAACTGGAAACGTTTCTTCTGCTAGTTTCTATAGTGATTTTTTTCTTTCGTAGGCATTTGCATATTTTAGTATTATGCCCCAAAAATCAAATATCCCCTACTTTTTTTGAATGGTATATGTGAATAGCCGTGTTTTCTTATTGGAACAATTTGCAAGTTTGGCGATGTACGTTTGGTTTGCTTTTCATCAGCCATAAGATGCGGGAGCGTTTATTACACAAATCTGTGTAATTATCGTTTTCTTTTTTCAAGTTAAAGATACATTATGTCAGATTTAGACAGAGAGCAGATAACTCTTGCTATAAAGGCTCAAAAATACAAAATACACAATGCAATTACAAATTACTCCATTCTGAGCCAAGTTATCACTGTTTGTAGTTTTAACAAGATGTGCGCATTGTGGAAAACCAGGGCACTGATATAGACTCGCATTCTCATTTTTGCATTAAATTGTTAAATGGCGAAACGTTATAATCTACATAAAATCTTTAGTGACCGATGGTATCGTTTTGTTAATAAATGCCTAATTAATAATTTATATAACATTTAAGGACCAAAGAAAGACCCACAATAGGCAGATTTAGCTCTTGCATAATGTATGTTTAACTATAGAATGTTAGGTTCATTTTATATGGGAAGCAATTACTGTCTACTGTCACGGGGTACATCATGTATGTATTAATCAGCGTGTTACTCCACCGGTGAGTAAGACGTTGGTTAACTACCCTGGAGGTTCCATGTTCGATCCCTACGTTGGGATTTTCGGTCAGTGTCGCAGAAACGCGGGACTGGCAAGGGCCAACATGTAGTTGTTCGGATGTACATATTGACAAGCACGTTAAAGATACATCGGGATTTATAATTCGATATCAGAGTAGGCCCTAGTGCCGCTTTCCGTGAAAAATTTCACCCATAGCATACTGTATAGTGTGTGCCTGTCTTCATCGGCCCAGTCGGAGCATAGCAGTAGTACGTTAAACACCATTCATCACCCAATAACAAATTCTACAGTAGATATCCCTTGTGTGATAATTTCATAAAATACTTTTGAAGATATCGCTTTGATTTAAATTTGATTGGTCAGTTGAAAAGGAACTTCTTTTAATTTTCATTTGTAATTAAAAGTAACTTTTTTTTATATTAAAAATGAATTATTATGGAAACACTGGGTCAATATAAAGGACTTTGCATCCCAAACTTAGGCAGCCTATTTACTGCTAGCTCCGGCTGAGAATAGGCTCTAACCTAATTAACCGACATTTTAATTCCTACATCGACGACTTTAGTCGATAACACTGAGTATGCTTTTAATTTGTTTTAGAAGTATTTATTTCTCTTCTATTATCACATTGAATGACATTAAATCTGTTTGTTTAGCCGTTGTTTGTATGAAAGATGTCAAACTAATCATCGCCGAATCACAAAATTGTTTCCTAATTATTCAATATGGGTTAATTTCACAGGCGGTTTTATTTGCGAAAACAAATTTAAGAGTATGTAACAATTGTTTTGAAAGATAAACAGATTGAAACTCTAAAGACAGTTTACAAAGTAAAAAATGTATTGCAATATTACCCATAGCACATATTATATATCGCTTTTAAGCTAGTGTCAGCGACAAGGCGTGTTTACATAAAACTATTAAAAACACACGTGCTAGGCTATTTTTAGTCTGTTTTCTAAACACAGCGGTGTTTGTTGGATAAGTCCCGCCCAAAAATGATCACGTGAGCGTTTTAAACATAGAAACAATGGTGGATAAACAGGACATTGTACAATTCTCGTATGACGAAGGTTAATCGCTGTGTGCAGTATGAGGTCTTTGCTGTCAAAAAAATTATGTATCACTACGCCGTAATGTAACCAGGTTTAGCAAAGAATTATATTTATTTATTTGTGCATGTCAGAAAGGATTGGTTGATAAATAAAACCTCCAACTCGTCGTTTTTGATATAAAAAATATCAACACTCGTTGATAAGTAAAAAGAAAATCGGCAGAGCCTCGGTTTTCTTTTTACATAATCGTCTTGTGTTGGTATTTTTTTTATATTAAAAACTACTAGCAGGATATTCTCTACGTAGTTTCATTTTCTTTAACGACACACTGTCGACACAGTATACACAGATAATAAAACCCCAGCTAGCTATTATTCAAAGTCTGCGGTGTAATCCTGCTCAATCATCTCGTTAAATCAATTCCAAAAGAAATAAAAAAAGGAAAAAAAATCCAAGTTTCTTACTCAAGGCCATTGGCACACTGTAAGATATTAATGTCATTTAAGGGTTGGTGTACCGGGAAATTATTTGAGTAAAAACATTCAAATATAATTTTCTGTTAATCGGGAACTCCTGTCGAAAAAGTCCAAAACTGTTGCTGTTGAAACATTTTTAGTTAAAAATATTCATGATTTGAAATTTTAACCAAACATCTTTCACCTGACTCAATTGGTTGTCTATTTTTTTCAAGACGGAGGGTTGGATGGACGTGTTGTATCATAAAGCCTGTCATTAGCGTCGTTTCGAATCCCAAGGTCTTTACCCGGCTGGTACTGAAACTCCATTTTATTCACTATACAACATTGTCAACAAATAATATCCGTCTTTGAGTGACATGAAGTAATTCACAGACGACGTAATAAACACATTTGTTAGGTAACGTTGAGAGAACCATCAACGAAAAGCCGCTTTAATTCAAGTGTCAAATAATAAGTATATATTAGCGTGGATTAGGCCGTAAGACATTTCAGTGAAAAATGTAAATGATGCATCGTTGCTTTAAATCAGCTTGAAATCGGATATGAGTGTGTTGAAAAACAGTCCAATATATTTCTAAATCTAAAATTGTAGCCATCTGTTTAGGAATAGCCTGAAGTAGCGGAAACAGTATTTACAACAAAAAAACAACCCAAGAAGAATATTGTTTAAGGTTTGAAATGAAATATAGTTTAATGTTCTACTGTTCGGTTCCGAACTGGGCTGATGAAGACGATCATACGCCATACAGTGTGCTATGAGGGATATGAGGGAAATTTTGCCCGGACAGCGGCACTACGGCCTACTCTTATATGGAATTCCAACTGTCAAAGGGTCTTTTACGTGCACGCCAATGGGACCTCGGCTTTTCGCCCCAACCGAACGACTAGACCGCTGTCCTTATCAGGCCCCCAGTCCTGCATCAAGGTGGAACCACGCCGGAAAATCTGGATGAACTTTCTCGGACAATGAAGGGATCGAACATCCGAGCCAGAGTCTTACCCACTTAGCCGAGCCAGCGTCTTACCCACTTACCCACCGTAGCCCAATCTTAAGGTTTACCAGGGGTCGGTTGCTCAAAACTAAGTAACGTGTTTTTTGCGTTAAATTTACAACTGAAAACACTATTGAATATTTAATTTTTTCCTAAAGAAATGTTAGCATAAATCTGTAGAAAAAATTTGCAACTCAGAATGTTTGGGGCCTCTATTTCCAGCAACAATCTTTCTCTCCGTTAAAGTTAACGGATCGTTAAAAGATAACGGAGCTTTGAGCAACTGGCCCCAGGTGGGAATGTGTAAAAGTACTAATACTGATCTAATAATCTGATATAAATGAGGATTAGTCAAGATACAGATAAATATAAATTGTTGCGAGAGTCGACAACCTGGTATGAGTAGAACCATCCATGTATAGTCACGTTCTTTACTCCTACAGCTTACCGATAACACTTTATTAGACTAAATGGGTAGCATGTAATCCATAATTTGAAGTATTTTGTGTTTAAACAACTAGATCGAGGACACTTCTTATGATTGCTTGTACACTCTTCTCTTCAAGTAACTTTAACTTAGGAAATCTAAATGAGTCCAAACCTATTCGACCCATTTATCTATCGGCGATGAAATGTGTTGGTGTAATTTTAGTGTTCTCCTTCAAAACGCTTATTCCAGAAAGGATTCCTTTTGCATGAAAAGTATGCCCTGGCAACAATAAAATTCCAGCGGTTATAGGTTCTTTTATGTGCATGCATTCCAAGTTATTGACGCGACGTGGATTTTCGTCTTATCCGACGGACTAGACGCTGCTTTTTTCCGCCAGGCCATCCCAGCAACACTGACATAGGTGAAATCACGACGTTAATCTCGAGGATCTTTCTCGGCCAACATCAATATAGAAGTAGGGAACTAAATTTGTGAGCCAGCGCCATTCTCCCTCAGCGATAAGTCCGTTACCTTCCCACGTCATATGGCTCCTTTTCCGCCATGATTATTTCAAAACTTTGAAACTAGTATGGCGGCTGGGGGCGTTAACTTTTTTTTTATTTAATTATTTCGGTATTTTTGTAACAGGAGTTCAGCTTTAATAAAATAGCAGTATACTAACAATATTTAATTACCACCTAGAAGACAAAGCTGCCCCTGCACATGTATCGTTAAATTGCAGTCTAGGTTTACTAAATTTGAAAGTTGCAACCGTTTTATGTCTTCGTTATATTAATTGAGTACACGACTTCCATAATTTGACTCACAATTGGATGAAAGTGTCATTTGGAAAATGTTACTGGTATAGGCCATTAATTATTTGAAATAAATATTTTAACAATCCGCTATGACACCCCCTTATCTAGTTAAAGATGCTTTACCATTGTGTGAAATATTGGGTTCTATTTCAGTATCGTACCTCTACCAGTTTCCGGGGTCGTAGGGACTTGAAATTTTCAGGGGGTGTTTATGTCGGCTAACAATGACCTCACACCAAATTTCAGCGCAATCGGTCAATAACTTTTCATTTTACCGAATTAAACTTCCCACGAGAGATACAATTATATTGCCCTTCGTCGCCATTTATTTGGTGACTCTAGACTCGAATAACAAGACACTCAACGAACTCCCAACACTCGGTTCCCCGTGCCCAACGTTGCAATTCATAATAATTATAATGAGTTTCGAATTTTTTAATTATACGCCCACATGGAAATGTGGTCGCATATTGCCGTCGCCCTCGACCGGCCATCCGTCGGTCCGTCCGTTCGTCGTCCACAATTTCTTGTGAACGCTCTAGAGGCTAAAGTTAATACCCGATTGAATTTAAAATTGGATGAAAGTGTCATTTGGAAAATGTTACTGGTATAGGCCATTAATTATTTGAAATAAATATTTTAACAATCCGCTATGACACCCCCTTATCTAGTTAAAGATGCTTTACCATTGTGTGAAATATTGGGTTCTATTTCAGTATCGTACCTCTACCAGTTTCCGGGGTCGTAGGGACTTGAAATTTTCAGGGGGTGTTTATGTCGGCTAACAATGACCTCACACCAAATTTCAGCGCAATCGGTCAATAACTTTTCATTTTACCGAATTAAACTTCCCACGAGAGATACAATTATATTGCCCTTCGTCGCCATTTATTTGGTGACTCTAGACTCGAATAACAAGACACTCAACGAACTCCCAACACTCGGTTCCCCGTGCCCAACGTTGCAATTCATAATAATTATAATGAGTTTCGAATTTTTTAATTATACGCCCACATGGAAATGTGGTCGCATATTGCCGTCGCCCTCGACCGGCCATCCGTCGGTCCGTCCGTTCGTCGTCCACAATTTCTTGTGAACGCTCTAGAGGCTAAAGTTAATACCCGATTGAATTTAAAATTTATGCACAGTGTTTAAGTTTAAGGTCATGAGACGAAGAAGCATATGGAAATGTGGTCGCATATTGCCGTCACCCCCGACCGGCCGGCCGTCGGTCCGTCCGTTCGTCGTCCACAATTTCTTGTGAACGCTCTAGAGGCTAAAGTTAATACCCGATTGACTTTCAATTTATGCACAGTGTTTAAGTTTAAGGTCATGAGACGAAGAAGCATATGGAAATGTGGTCTTATATTGCCGTCGCCCCCGACCGGCCGTCCGTCGGTCCGTCCGTTCGTCGTCCACTACGAAATCGAGTCTCAGCGGCTAAATTTTCATTCGATTCATCTGAAAAATTAATACAACATATTGCCGTCACCCCCGACCGGCCGGCCGTCGGTCCGTCCGTTCGTCGTCCACAATTTCTTGTGAACGCTCTAGAGTCTAAAGTTAATACCCGATTGACTTTAAATTTAGGGCGGGGTTCGAGGCTTGGTATTCGATAGGTATATCCACCCCGGCGAGTATCTGGGTGACTTCAAAATGGCCGCCCGGCAACCGGAAGTGGGCGAAACGGGCCCATGAAGTGACGTTTGACCCTAGCTTGACCTCCAAGGGTCACGTGGCATGAAAAGGGTCATGACCCTGGATGGACATATCAATGACCTTTCATGTGAGACCTTGACCTTTGACCTGACATTTGACCTTTAGGTACCGTCCATAGATTTTGCAGAGAGGTCAAGGTCAAGGTCACGACACCCAAGGACTTCTTTCGGGACGTCAAGATGGGCCAAGGTCATGACCCTGGCTAACATCCCCTGGCTTGAGTGATCAATCCAATTTTTGTGTTCATTTTGTAGGCCTAAGTTTGTATTTAAAAACCGCAACTTCTCCCAGGGCCTCATTTTTTTAAAGATCCGTCCGAAAAATGAATACAACCTGCGCATGACCCTCGCATAAATTTAAAGTCAATCGGGTATTAACTTTAGCCTCTAGAGCGTTCACAAGAAATTGTGGACGACGAACGGACGGACCGACGGCCGGCCGGTCGGGGGCGACGGCAATATGCGACCACATTTCCATATGCTTCTTCGTCTCGTGACATTAAACTTAAACACTGTGCATGAATTTAAAGTCAATCGGGTATTAACTTTAGCCTCTAGAGCGTTCACAAGAAATTGTGGACGACGACGGACGGACCGACGGATGGCCGGTCGGGGGCGACGGCAATATGCGACCACATTTCCATGTGGGCGTATAATTAAAATATACGAAACTCATTATAATTATTATGAATTGCAACGTTGGGCACGGGGAACCGAATGTTGGGAGTTCGTTGAGTGTCTTGTTATTCGAGTCTAGAGTCACCAAATAAATGGCGACGAACGGCCAATATAATTGTATCTCTCGTGGGAAGTTTAATTCAGTAAAATGAAAAGTTATTGACCGATTTCGTTGAAATTTGGTGTGAGGTCATTGTTAGCCGACATATACACCCCCTGACAATTTCAAGTCTCTACGGAAACTGGTAGAGTTACGATACTGAAATAGAACAAAATATTGTATATGTGGAAAGTAGAGACACGCAATCTTACTAGAAATTATTGGATTTTCCTTAAAACAACCGTGGGGCGTACACAAGACAAAAATATAAGAGTGTCCCTAAAAGGCAGTTTGTTTAATCCATTGACGTTAGCCGGTCTTGATCTAATGGCTAACGGTCTCTTACATTTCCGGACACCAGTTACCACTGTTTGTCGTGTATTTATTGTACACAGTGAACAGTCCATATGCTGATTACACTATTTTGCCAGATTACGCTATTTTGCTTATACAGTTTTAGGACTTCGAATTTTGTCTAATGGTTTGGATTGTTCGTACTTGGGTTTATTTCATTGAGAAAATTACACACCTAGTAGACCGTGCGATTAAAGGACGGAAATAGAGTTGGTCAAGAATAATCCAACAGTGTACTTAGGCTTCGATATTGATGGTAACTAATGGCAAATACAATCCGAAAAATGGATCACGTGATACACAATGTTTCTTAAAATAGATTGAGATACATTCCTTCCAATTAAAATGTTTTGAAATGGATTTGAAGCAATCTTTTGAAAGATACATTAGATTGAGAATGTTTTTAGTCCAAGTTTATCACTAAATCACACAATACAATAATTGATACACGGGAAGGCATCTTTAACACGATCGATAAATTCGTTTCAGAATGTTTTCAGCCCAAGTTTATCACTAAATCACACAATTGATACACGGGCAGGCATCTTTAACACGATCGATAAATTAGTTTGAGAACATTTTTAGCCAAACTTAATCACAATATTGATACGCGGGAAACCCTCTTTAACACGATCGACAAATTAGTTTGAGAATGTTTTTAGCCCAATTATATCATTAAATCACAATATTGATACGCGGGAAGCCTCTTTAACACGATCGAGTTAAAAAGATTGTGTTCATTTTTTTCGCTAGTGGATCGAGTTGCGTTCTATGGCCTGTTGCGTTTTATGAACAATCATCTGAAACGTGGGCTTCCAATTAACCACGACTCTCAAACTTGTCGATCTAAAAACGAACATCCAATTGTGTCTATGGTATTATTAGGAATTTATGCAGCGTAAAATTACCTCGTCTATCCTCTAAGGAAACTTTCGAGTTATTATTTCTTCTATTTCCGATCAGCGATGGAAAGAAATTATCACAATTGATGTATTTTTTTGTATCAGATCACAAAACATATAAGTTTTATTGTTGTAATCTCTTCGGTTACTTTATGGCAACTAACTTAAATTGCTAAAGTTGGTACAATAATGTTTGTTTTATTATTGTCTTTTATCTTTATTAATTTTTTACAAGGTGTGTCAGGGAAAAGGCACTTCTTCAGAAATAATCCAGTATCGAGAAAATTGTCAAGATGTGGCCTGAGGATTATTTCAGCAATCGATATACCGTAAAAAAAACAACAATTGCCCATGTTCATCCGAGTTTCGAATCCCCGGTTGCCTGACCAACCTCGTGGGTTTTCTCCGGTTCCCCCGGTTTCCTCCCACTGCTAAAGACCCCTACGCGCAAGCGAATTATTGAAATAAAATTAAACCATATGTAAGTACCGAAATGACCTAGTTTGTGTCAGAGTGGACGTTAAACTCCATATCGCCCTTCATAGTTACGGCATTTCCCCCGAATTCGTTTTACAACTACATCAGCTGTAATATTTAAAACAGACTTTCGAGTTTATACGCATCTTGGCTATATTTTTTAGAGGGGTTAATACGGTATTAAAAATGCCAATAACTGATAAAAGTAAGAGAATGATTTAAATTAAAAAAAATTTTTTTTACAACGTACATTGTTGCTATAGTGCGAATCAGGTGGGTGGCTTCACCCAGATTCCAACCTCGATCACCACAAGCTTAGAGTTCACATTCATTCAATAATTCAAGTATATATTTTCCGGTCCTACTAAAAAAAAGTATTTTTCCCAAAAAATACCATTTACTGATGTAATGAATTGCTTTGTTGATTTCAAAACAAGTCGCCCACATTCGAGGTCGATGACAAAGAATTTGTGCTGACAAATATTACCCTCATGTGATGAAGCTATACTAAACGAGGATTTTTATCGACATACTTTGTATTAATCGATATTAATAAGTCTACTCATTTATTTATTTCCTGTAAGACGCTAGACTTTAATAGTACACGCAAAACAAAAATATACATCATAAACCTGCGGACAAGACAGAAAATAGTTACTGAAAGTAATTAAACACTTTAATTTATCGTTAAAGGTACAGTTGCTCAAACAAATATTTATTTCGTATAACTAAAAGTTAAAAACATTCAAGAGCTAAATCTGCCTATTGTAGGTCTTTCTTTAAGCCTGAAATGCTATCTAAATTATTAATTAGACATTAAATAACTTAGCCGAACTACAATTGACTCTCGATGTCATCGCTAGCTCGCGATTTTTACTGGATTAGGATCAATTTGCTGCTCACCTCCCATTCACGATTTAACCATGAAATGGATATCGAGACTGAGGTTTTTTTTATCGTATCGACTTAAGATTGGATTAATTCGACACAAATTTTCAGTAAATTCCCATTACAGTATCTAGTTTTTAACTATTTTAGTGAGAACTGTCAGCTCTGAATCTTATCCCCAGTAATGTATCTTTAATAAATTGAAATAGGCTTTCTGCTAATAAAGACAATCACGCGCCATACACTGTTTTATTAATAGAGGTTTCCCGGACAGCAACACTACGTGTACTCTTATTTCGAAATTGATCTGTTAAGTGCTTTTTATATACAGGACTTCTGATTTTCGAAAGAGAAATAGCGGAACATATGTGACAAAGTGATTAAACAATATCAATTAGGTACATATAACTTAAAGATGCATTCCTGGGTACAAACTTTGTGATTTGACGATATATTTGGACTAAAAAAATATTTAAAGTAAGCAATCTATCAAAAATTTGCTTCAATTGTCTTTCAAAACTCTGTTTTCGCTTGGCATAAGCCAGCAAATCCTGTCGGGTTGACAGTTAGTGATTCCCTGACAATATTGCCAAGTCCTTGCCCAATGGGCGAATTTCGCGTAATCTAGTATTTTTCCAGTAAGATTGGGTGTCTATACTTTTCATAAATACCAAATTTGCCATACTTTTATTGGAAATAACCAGCCGATAAATACCTTGCTGGGAACCATCTTTAAAGTTACATTAGTTAAGAGCCAAATCTGATTACTGCGAGTCTTAATTTAGGCGTCAGATGTTATAGAATTATAAATTAGACATTAACTAACGTATTCAGACCTTAATCAGCTCTCGGTGGTAAGGCTAGACTGCAATTTTTGTTCCTTCGTGATTAATCAAATAAATGGATAATTGAGACTATTAGTTTCGCCTTACCGACTTCAGTAATAATGACCGAGGCTAAGCGGAACTTTCATTCGAATGGTTCACGGTTCATAGTGGATCAATTTTACTGAAATTTTCATCAAATTGCCTTTACATTATGTAGTTTTTATCTATTATAGCGGGAACTACCAACTCGTTATCTCATCTCTTATAATGTATCTTTAATAAACTCTGCTAATTTTTGACAATATTTAGACACGATTTTATTAATAGTCTAATTAATTCAATATGTTCATTACCAGCTATACATTATCTGTGTACAGGATCCACATGACTTCAAAGGAATAGAGATTGGCCAGTAGGCATGCCGCAACGAGCAAAAAGAGACAATTACATTTGTCCAAGGGTATATATTGAGGAGTTCACTGACAGCGCAGTGGACGCTTACGGCTGGCCCCCGAATCCATTCACTTGATTTGATAATTGTATATTGTTTGCAATGTCTATTTTCTGTCTTGTTCGAAGGTTTATCTTGTATATTTTTTTTTGCGTTTAGTGCGGTTGTCCTGCGCTTACTATTAGAGAGGAGACGTCAGGAGAAGTAAGGTTTTGACGAGTGTATGGACTCACCCGAGTCAAGCCGCTGCCTTGGCAGAGGGGCGGAATGGCCAATTGAAAGGCATGTGACAAAGTGATTTATATCTCTCACCAAATTGAACGATATCATTTAGGTACTTAACATCATATGATGTGACGTTTCAACTATCTATAAACTTCTGCTAAGACACGGTCATATTAAAAATCTAATTAATTCAATATGTGCATTACCAGCTATACATGATATCCCTTAACCGGTCATTGTCGACTTTAGTCACCAAGGCGTTATACAGCTAAGTGGTCACGGTTGACTTTAGTCGACCACAGCAAGAGCCTTTTATAAGCCGTATTTAGTTTCGTATTTAATTGATGTGGCCACGCATGCGTGTCAAACAGGAACCTGTCTTGCCAAAAATATAGAGAAAAACATATCTTTGTTCAACACTTTTTAACAAAAAACGTAATTTAATGATGTCGGGAAGGTTAAAGACTCTCAAAATGATTGAAATGCTTATGAATGACCCCGACTAGGATTATATGGACGACATCGATTCTGAAGACGATATTTCTGATGAAAATGATTTATAATGATTTGCAAATTATAGATCAAATTATTCCCTTCAACTTTTTTATTGGTGTCAAGAGTCTTTCACTTATAATTATCCGACAGTAGTCGATTGAACTAGGCATAGAAAATATTTCACTCTGGCCTTTATTTAGCCTGACCACTTGACGTCTTAACGTCAAAATGCATTAGACCGGTTAAGGGTTAAGTGTACAACATCCACAAGCCTTCAAAGAAATAGGCATTGGTCAGTAGACATACCGCGACGAGATAAAAGAGACAATTGCATGCATGACCATGTGTGCAAGGGTCTATATTGAGGAGTTTACGGACAGTTAGTGAGAGACGAGCCGGCAGGAGAAGAAAGGCTTGGAGGAGTGTATGGACTCACCTGAGTTCAGCCGCTGTCTTAGCCGAGGGGCGGAACGGTATTTTTAATATTGTTATATGTGTTCCTGTAGAAGTCTAGTTCCCGATGCAGATTAGTTCGTTTTGCATGTATGTAACTGAAGCTGTTTTAGATATCTGATGTAAATAAACCTTATATTTACAAAACCGATCTTCTGTTTTACACTAACAGTGTTACACAAATGTCCTAGATAACATCGGTAAGTTAGCCAGCGCCTTACTCAATAAGTTAAAGAAGTCGTGTATTATGACATTCTATAACCCTACGCCGTTGATTTTAAAAGCTCATTTCCGGGTTTTTAACAGAGTTGTCACAGGCCAAATGGGGAAAATCGCTTCAGAAAACGTTAAACTCCATTTCATTTCATGTCATTTTATTAACTAATGTATTACGCTTTTTTGATAATCATTGTAGAAAATATGAGGACTGTGGTTCCTTGTTAGTGAAAGAGGTGGTAATCTAAGATTATCTCTACTTATAAAAGTTTAGTCAGCTAAAATTATTAATGCTGGTATGGCATGACATGCCGAAAAGTCATATCTACTCTATCCCTATATAATCCGAGACTAAGTAGGATTCTATACAAGTGCTGGAATAGTCAAACAAAACCAGAGATCAAGAATCGCTCTTCAACTTAAAATCCAGATCTTTAATTAAATGAAAACCTTGGGTGACCATAACAATTTTATCTCGGCCAACGGCTACATAAAGAGATTTAAAACGCCCGTCTAAGAGGTCATCGACATTGCAAAATCTATGCTGAACCCCGTCTTCCTGAAGCAACGGCCGCTAGTTTTACAACATCTAACCCTTGTACCAACACTAGGCAATTCTTGGACTTTAACGCTTGCTGTGTTAACAAGTGACTAATTAGCATTGTCCGATCAGCGGTCGTGACACATAAAACGCTCGGTCGCCGAGATCAAACTGGCACGCAAATAAGACCACTCACCACACTATAAAGGACCATTAACACAGCATGCAATAAGGAATTCGCTGATCACGTGCTCTGTATGGGCTAATCCGAGTCTTCGATAACTAAAATGAACTGAAAGTAGTTTATTTTAGTAACCCATTTAACGAAGGAATCTGATTGGATCACGGTTGGGGCCTATACCCAATCAAATTTAGTGCCGAAAAATGAGTGAAGGGCTTGATAAGGTGTATGTAGTTAAGGCGAGATCAAGCCTTCTATTGAAGATGGCTGAACCCCTGCATGCACTTGATTTTATAATTGTTTATTTTTTGCAATGTCTATTTTCTGTCTTGTCCGCAGGTTTTTCTTGTATATTTTTGTTTTGCGTTTAGCGCGGTCCTCCTACAATTACTAGTAGAGTAGAGTGTTAGCCCTTCGTACTGCAGAATGTTCTCGTTGTCGGTCTTTGCTCCTGTTTGCTTACTACATGTATTAATTTAGCGTTTTCCGAAATTCTTTCCGGATTATCACCCTTTATTGTCAAAATTATTTGACGTTCTATCACCCCACGTCAACTTGCAGACTATCGCCTTTGAAGAGACGACCACTGACAAGATTGGTCGCATTATTTTTGTTATGCCTTTTTTGTGAATCATTTAGTGAAGTCTGTACCACAACAGGTCCGGGACTGTAGAGCACAGTGGACGCTTACGGCTTGCCCCCGGATCCATTCACTTGATTTGATAAGTGTTTATTTTTTGGAATGTCTATTTTCTGTCATGTCCGCAGGTTTATCTTGTATATTTTTGTTTTGCGTGTAGCGCGGCCCCCTGAACTTACTAATAGAATGGAGTTGTTCTACTGATTACTATGAAAGATACTGATACCAAAGCCTTAGAATTATGGTGCCCCGTACAAAATGATATTTTGTCTAACAAATAACTATCAACGCAAAAATAAATAGAGTAAGAGGGCAGAATAAAATTGTCGCCTTCGTGTAACCAGTGACCTAGCACCTTCAAAGCCTAGGGGCCGAACTACAAAACAAATGCTTTTTCTTACAAGACAAAGACCCCAGAAACGGCCAAACCAATGAACTATCGCGAATGCTACAGAACGCATGAATAACCTATTAATTTTCTTCTGTTTGCCTTTCCTTTCTTTTCTAGGCAAACTTACAACAACTGTTCACAAAATGGTTCACTAGCAGCTGCGGTTCAAAATCACTTGTTGACGCTCATTTATAATGGGGATCACTTGTAGCCAAGAAAAGAGAATTCGTAGGGGGTTGGGGGCTTTAATCCTAGATTACAAGGTGTTTCATTATTTAACACTGCCCATCAGGTGCCATTGCAAATTACACTTGATCAAAATGTTATAAACATGTTTGTATTTACTTAGACGTTTCACAGAATGGCGGAAGCTATCTTCCAATCCTACAGTGCTATGCAGTACGACTTACGAACCTAAACAGAAAGTTTTCATAGGATCAGATCTAAATTCAAAATATTAAATTTCTAAACGCAGATCTCTCGAATGTTGAACATGGACACACAACAAAGTTTAGTTCCAATTGGGGTTTTAAAAGTAAAAAAATGGGACTGTTCATTTCTGTATAAAGGAAGACACCTAACGAAATTCATATTTAATGAAACTAAATATCAAGCTAAATTTGAGTTCAGTTCAACAGTACTGCACGTATAGCACTTGTATTAACCACATGCATATGCAAGGTGAAAGAAGGGTAGTGAACCAACATCTCCCACCTTTTAAAAATATTTTTCTAAAAATCAATTTAATGAGTAAGAAAGTTCAGTTTTCAATTATTTGTATCACATGTTTAGTCTGCGTGTGAAAGGGACATCAAGCAATTGTTTGTGAAACGTCACAGAACAGATTTCATCTCGATTAATATTTTATACCTTTTCTGATATTTAACATGTCAATGCGTAAACATCCGAGATGATATCTTTTAAAAACAGGTTTAATCTAAATTTTGCGCAGCAATTGCTTTCTTTTTTGTAAAAATGTAAGAATATTGCATAACAATAACAAATTCTAAGTTTGATCAATCTAGCCCCTCGACGCAAAATTCGTATCTATAATCTATTTTGTATCTAAGAACACTAGATGACCTTTTATTTGTACTGTAAATCATTGGGGTTCTTGTACTCTCTAAAAATAAATATTATTATTTCATTCTTTTTTATGTCATGCCAATACGGCTGACAATTCCTAATTTAAATCAACCCGATGCAGAAAAGTAAAACGTCACACATTTGATTTTAAAGTACGGGAATCTACACGTTCCAGATTTTTAGACGTGTTCAGTGACATTAACTGAAAAAACAATCACCTTGAACCCAATTTCCGGTAATAAATAAAGTATACCAAGCAAAGCATGACATGTTTAGGAAATTTTTAGTGCAGGTTTAAAGGATATACATAAAATAAGATTTCGTTAGATCGTTATTTTGTTCATGGGAATAAATTTCCGTTTATATAGTGCGATCCACTAAAGTTTCCCTTTCAGCCCATAAACACTCAACGTTCAGTTTTTATTCATTGAAAATCAATGCTTGTAATAATTTAAAGGCTCTTTATATAGTTTTACTTATTATTATGAAATGAGACGGGGGTAGCGTCCTACTTTTCTGTACCGATTGGAATAATGAAGACGAGCATACTCCGTGCAGTGTACTATGAGGTATATTTTGCGTTGTTGTCTTTACTTTTATGTAGAGATCTTGGTTTGTCGTCCCATCCTAACCACCAGCCACTTTCCTGGCATGGCTCTCCGCCCAGCACAACTGACAAAGAAGAGCAATGTCGGAAAATGCTCTAGAAACTTTAATGGCAATCACCTGAATTTTAAATATTTTCTATGCGCCCACGATACTTTGGCATTGCATCATTTCTTTCATCTGGGAGACTAAGTCTACATGGTAGGAGTTGTGCATTAGACAGGAATTGTATCGATTGGCAAGCTTTGTGATCAAACAAATCAATATAATGATGCCGGGTGACCGAGACAACCTGCTCACGCCATATCGTTCTAATAATTACATCGTTAAATGGAATTGGCAAAAGTGGATCGTTTGAACTTAAAATGATAACTTTGCCAATTTCCCGATTGAACGTAGGACTGTGCATAGGGTCCATGTCTTTTAAGGACTCTCTTTTTAAATAATTTATTAGACATGTGACGTAAAGAAATGTAACTATATACCTTTAAGAGGCAGTTGATATCTAAATCCCACGTACTTTTGGCTTCGTCTGATATTTTCATTTCGAGAAACTCGTTTCTAGAGGTCGTATTTTTAGAAAAAAAAAATATTTATACTGTCAATCTGCGAATTCTTGTACTTCCTTTTATTGACATTATAAACATGATAATTACTCAATCGCAAAGATTTGTTTTACGGGAGAGTTGTCTGATTCTCATATCCGTCAACATAATAGAGGTCTAAACAGATTTGTCTCCATTGGTCAAACATTTAGACATTTATCAGAGACACATATTAAAGATGCAGTATGTAAGATTTATTTAGATAAAGAGCTGCGATCGATTGAAGAAAAGACACTGAAAAATGAAAATATTGAAAATCTGAGTCAAACTACTTAATTCTAAGAGAAATTGGAGTCGTTTTGACAATAAACGAAGCCTCTGTATTCTATATTCTCGTTAACCGATTGGTATAGAGATAGTTAAGTATAGATTTTTCGTGTTAATAGAATTTAGCTCTTACATTATGCACCTTTAACTCGTTATTTAGTTGAAAGATACATTAGTTAAGAACTAAATATGCCAAAAGCAGGGTTTTCTTTGGACCTGAAATGTTTTTTAGGGTATTAATTAGACATTAATTAACTGATTCAGGCCTTAATCAACTCTGGATGGCATCAGATTTCTCCGAAATTAAAGAGATTAAAACGTTCCAGCGATACTTTAATTTAATCAATATGTCGGGTTCCAGGCGGTTTGAGACTTAGCTTCGTTCAACCAGGACCGTGGTTGAAATTATTGCATACGTATGTCAAACCTTTAAAGGCGAATAACTTCGCTTGCAATAGAGTAATTTGAATGAAATTTTCAAATTATTCATTTTACATCATCTACTTTCAAACAGTCGTCCAGGAAAAACTGAATGACAAAAACTGGAATCTATGATAGCTTTCAACTACAGATTTCCCGGTGGATTTGGATTAGTTTCCGTAGTTTCGAAACGTGGGAAAAACCTTTTAGTTTTGTATTCTAAATGTCGATTGATTCACCATTCTTTTCCATTAAACATTTCAATTTGTTTATTTTTATAAATAATTTCATTCAAAATTTAATTCTTTTAACTGGTAATGACACAGAATTCCCAGCAATATACGCATTAAGCATATGACATTAATACGGATGATTGCATGTTATATTGTATGGTATATTAATTTTCTATAGACCTGCCACCATTGCATTGATCAATCCAGTCATGATTGTCACTGAAAAATTAATGCTGTTTCATCAATCTGTCTATTATTGCCTTATTGAATGACAAATATAAACAACCTAATCAAGGCCTCCCTAACTACTAATGAATTCTTATAAACAGCTTTATTCCCGCTACCTAACACGGGGGCGTGGTGGTCGAGGGGGAATGATCTAGACAGGGGTGCACAGAGGTCTGGTGATGCTCGGGACCAAACATTTCTGCTGCGTTTAGTTTCATTCCACCGCTAGGGTGCTGTTGTCGAGGGGTACATAGGTTGTTATTCTTCCCAAGACTTAAGTCTGTCCGATAGGATTGGACATTGTGATCATACTGTATTGGTGTAACTATGACGGGTTCACGTGGATTAATCAATGCTGACAGTGACACCAGGTTCTTCTCGGACTAGTCCCTGTAACAAAAACATTGTTTAAATGACTAACTTTCTTTCCCATTGATCTGTTACCAGTTTAGCACATGTGAGACAATATTGGAAGGTGTCCAACACAGGCCTCCAACTGCAACATCGCCTTAGCTGGAAGCAGCATTGGAACGAGGGCATAGAAGAATCACAATCATGTATTTCGTCATCCATGTGGCGGTGTTGACGGCTTAGAGGTGGACACACATTCATGACTTTTGACAAGCCATCCTACTGTTCGAAATTTAAAATCCCGCAGGACTGCTATACAAACCCACCGTCTACGTGCACACACGTAAGAAATTCTTAACTGTGTATACTATTATGTTAAAATGAGAAATAGAAATGGATGTTGTTACTAACGTACTTACGATAATATTTAAGTGCCTTGGACAAAAGTTTACTACAAATCTGACTTACTCAGATATTTACTTTTTATGCCTTTGGGATAAATCTGTTGTAGTTTGAATGTGTCCAATTAATAACGATTCGGCTGGTATATAAAGACAATTTGCGTAAATTAGGTCAAGGCGTCACTCGAATTATCGAATAAGAAACATCTTATCGCATATTTGTTAGAATTCGGTTTTAAACTTTAGGGCAAATTTGTCAGGATGGAGATGGAATTGTTTCTTTGTGGTTTTTTTTGATGGCAATGTGTTTGTCTAGGTCGTTTGCCAGAGGTGTGCTTTCCTTTCTTAATCTAATATTCCTTTCTTATTTCGTAAAATCTGTCAGTGTCAATGGTTTCTTCGAGGAGTTCAATTAGATAATAACTTTACTGATTGTATCGATTAAGCTGAAAATGCCATTAGCTATAACAATACATAATATGTATTGGACATTAATACTACGAGATTTTATAGGACTGTTTATTGTTGTTGGTTCAACATCTTCTGAAGACCACGATGACCTGTCTTTATTAGCCAGTTTGGAGCAGAAATGTAGGACGTAAAACCCGATCTCACTCATTCCCAGGTTAAAACTCTTGACAACACTTCTATTTAATTAATGCCATTTCTGTTAAACACGGTCAATTGAATAGCTTTAATCGTGGTATTGAGTGGTCTATTTCAAAAATCAATTAATGCCCGATATTTACAGCAGTTTTAATACGGTGTCGGCCCTCATTGGTACACGGCCAGACTGAAAATCAAATCAATATGTTACAATTAATATTCCGTCTTCATTAACCCAGTGTAGAAAAGTAGGACGTTAAACCCATCCCATTTCATTTACAATAAATATTACCCTCAAAATGTAAGAGTTCGCTTTACCCATATGCTTATATAGTCGGTATTTTTTTAAAAGAACTTTCAAGTCATTCGGCAAACCTCGACAGATTCCGGTGCCCTACATCTAGACTCGGCTGTATGATGAAGTCCGCCATTGGAACTATTTTAAAGGACCCGGATAAACACGGTTGCCCCCAGGAGATGGGTGCCAGTCAAGTCGTCCACAAGCGAAGTCGTCCACAACCGTTGGTTGAGTCGTCCACAAGGCATTGGTGATGTCGTCAACAACTATTAGTGATGTCGTCCACAACTAAATTTGTTTATGAATTTGTTAATGAATTTGTTATTTATGGAATAAAACGATTTACTTTGTTGTTTATTTGCCGGGAGAAAGGGTGACCACGCAGAAAAACTATACTATTTCGTTTTACGGTTTGGATTGTTTGTACTTGGGTTTTATTTTATTTACAAATACATTATGTGTCCAGAAATTATACTAAGTCGTGTGGACGACTCCACCAACGGGTGTGGACAGCTTAACCAGATTTTGGGACTTTTTGTAAAAGCGGAGCGTTTTCCTGTTAGAGTAAATCGGTAGTCTACAAGCCGCATCGCAAATGTATGGTCGTAGGTACATATCAATGACTATCATACATCCGAGTCTAGATGTAGGTTACGGAGAGTACCGGAATTATAGTAAGTCGTGTGGACGACTCCACCAACGGGTGTGGACAGCTTAACCAGATTTTGGGACTTTTTTGTAAAAGCGGGACGTTTTCCTGTTATAGTAAATCGGTAATCTACAAGCCGCATCGCAAATGTATGGTCGTAGGTACATATCAATGACTATCATACATCCGAGTCTAGATGTAGGTTACGGAGAGTACCGGAATCTGTCGAGGTTTGCCGAATGCTTTCAAGTCTGTCATATGGGCCGAATAGACACAAACTAGGTCATTCTAACTAATGTTTGTCATATCCTTATTTCAATAATTTGTTAGCTCACAGCAAAACCTGAGAAATCCACGAAGTCAGTCGATCCTACTCTTTGTAAGCTCCAACCGTGAGTTCTAAAGCATCAACCAACCCCATTTTCGGGTAAGTTGTTTTCTTCAATGAACTGGCATACTATTTTAGTGCTTTTTGTTTGTCTACCTTTAAAAGACAGACAAGTAAACTGTCCCGCCTTGGATACTGGTGCCACCTGTCCGTTGAACCACATTTGTTGCAAAAGAAAGTCGAGCTCTGATCCAGAACACGAGAATATTACCGCCACAGCTAACATCAAGGCTAGATGTTCTTCGGCGTAAATCAATTAAAAACGTATAGAGCTAAATTGGTGTTAGTCACCTTTTATGCAAAGAAATTGTCAATTATTATCTAAATGTATCTCCAATGATGGAAGACTGTGTGTATATATGAACTGTCTGTACAATAACGTATATTCGTGATACCAAATCTGTGTTTGGTGGAAAAATACCGTCCCAATATATTCCTCAAAATGTTTAGATTAATGCTTGAAAGCTCTTTAAGGGGGACACTGAGTTTCCATACGAACCGAAGCCCCCTGTTCCACCATATGCCCATGTCAGGATTTCTTGCTATAACACAAAAATAGATAATGAATACATGTATATTGAAAATTGAAAATAACACTCATATTATTCCGTTCTGAGCCACGTTATAGATTGGATGTATATACTGACAGGAAATAGCCTGAATTGCCTCGATTGTCAAGTACCATTGCCTCGATTTGCACTCATCCAATCCCCTTGAGTGGGCCCATATTATCGCGTAACGACGATATCATGGACGTTGTCTAATCCACCTATCATCTAAGCCATCCATTGATGGTTCTTTCCAATAATAAATCTTGAAGATCTGGCTTAATGATGCAATATTCGAAATAATACCTCATTGTTTTAAATTGAGTCGCTACAGAAACCAGTATAATAATCGAATCTGGCACAGCTTTGACTGGAGGGAACGAAACCTCACAGGTGCCGTAAAATTTGAGGTAGTTCCGACAAATGAATTCGGACTTCCTTATCGGGAAGGGCCTCATGCAACCGAACCAGCAAAAAGGTTTTTGTACCTGTTTTGTTAACATGACTTTAAATGAAATAAAATTTGATCCCAGCGAGAAAGATGAATCAAACAGCAGGTCAAGCATATCAGACAAATGTGATATCTGAATTCTTGTTCACGATGACTTAAATAAATAATGTTTTATATGTCTATTAAAAAGTACAATATCTGTATTTCTTTGAGAGTGACTGAAACATAAATTATTTGTTAATTTAAATCAACATAGATGCAGTGATCTTACCGGGAAAGGGTGGGCGTCTGATGTTCAATATTTAAGAAAAAAAAAACAAACATTTTACCGTTGTTACAACCATTTGTACACGAATCGTGTACCATAATGCGTTTCAGCGTCATTTGTAAGAACGGCCTTAACGAACGAGGCTAGACATATTCCACGACGACATATTATTATCTTGAGAGAATGCGCAATAAATAATATCCGTGGAGACGCTAGACGCTAGAGATTGTCATTCGATTAGAAGTTATGGCTTATTTCGCGGAACATTACTATTTGAAATAAGAGTAAAAACGGAAACGAGTGAATGTAAATCAGTTTATATACATACAGATTACATTATTATACGGTTGCGATCAATTTGTGTCAATTTCTAGGTAACAAATATTAGCGATTTAGCTCCTTTAAATATGGTATCTCCGGGTCGAGTTAACTCTTGTCTACTGAATGTTTTCAACAATGTGCAAGGTGTTATTATGGCTAATACGATTACTTGAGTATTGAAGAGTGGATAAATTATTATACAGTGACCATGTGGCCATTAAACAGAACAAGTCTCAGATAAAAAGGGGGTATGGCTTCGTATAACTGTCTGGGATTTGACCATGTCAATCCAGTAAACATGGTACAAGGGTTAATCAGCGAAATGGATGTATGAGATGTGTTGTTGACGTTTGGGAAAGTAGACGAGGGGAAATTTGTAAGGAGTGATAGTTAGATGTATTATAAATGGTTAGAGTGGATGTGGTGTTACGGTGAAATACTATGCCGCCACCGTAACACCACAGCTTTATGATTTGTTAGACAGGAGTAATGTAATAAGTCCGACAATAATAAATGACATATTTCTGATTTTATTGTCGTCTTTTCCCACTTGCACTGGTTGTACGCCATTTTGAAACTAGCTGACGAAGACAGCTCGGGCGGCTATTGTTCGATCTCGTTTGCTCTGTCAGTATCTAACAAACGCATTTAGTTCGCGTACAACTTTTAAAAACCGAATGTCAGCATGTCAACGTGCATCTCACAATTTCTATGAGCTTGTAAAAAGATTGCGTGTCGTGTAAATATTTATTTTGTTTTTGTCTAGGTCATTTTCAAATAAATTCATCAGCATATTATTCGTTTTCAATAAATATATAACTTTTATGAAAAAGGATGATGACCAAAGGACCGTAGGCGTAAGTGCAACTAATGAATTATCGTTTGGTTGAGCCTTTTACTAACCACGTGTTTCATGTTAATAAATATTTTCTTCCGTGTCTTGAATTGACCTATTTCTAATAAATTACCCCATTTTGATCGTTGCCATTTCTTATATTTTCCACAAAAAAACCTTTGCCTTGTACGCACTAATTTATCGCTAGACATGTACTTAACGGCATATAAGCGATCAGAGTATCAGAGGCATGGATTAAAATATACACCGTGTCACACCGTGTTTCCAACACCGAGTGGGTACTATCATGTCACTCGATATTCACTCGGTAATTCACGGAATTCCACGATAAAAAACTCGGTAATTCACGGAATTCCACGATAAAAAACACGGTAATATCGTGTTTCGTCAAAGCTCCGCGATGCGCGTACTGTATGTTTTAACCTTGACCTATTAATCAGTGATAAGCCTCCGCCTAAAAAAGAGTTCTCGCCTTTTATTATTAGTATAATGACTTCCTCGTGTGCGGCAGGTTAGTTTGCTTCTAAAAACACTGTTTTCCGTTCCAAAAAATACAAAAGTAATTTTCTACCAGGCAACCATGGTTCTATTCACCAAGACTAGATAATTTCTCTCGGTGTAAGGATATTATCACTATGGATAAGTTCATACACTGTTGAGAAAATAATCCCATTGGTTTGCTTAGAAAAAATGGAGCGTGAATCAACTCTGTTTGTACTGAAATTTTTTGAGTGATGTATATGAAGTACCTTCACACATTCGGTTTATAAAATTAGCGATACACAGATACAGTGGCAAATGTTCTACTTCACAGACTGTTAGCTGAAACCTACGTCCGCGCGTAATCCCAGAATTTGGTACATGTAAAATAAAAAGAAGTAGTGCCCGTGCGCGTGCCAGTAATAGAAAAAGTAAGAGTTCGCGCATAAAAATGCACAAACTGTACCAGGCGCGAGGTCATCCAGTTACATCAGATCGCTTTCCATTTCCATATCTTTTAAAACCTATTTTTTTTTGTATTCTAAAAGCTTCAAATCCATAAAAAAGGTTGATTTTTATTTAAATAAAATACTCATAAGTAGATAGTATGATGTTTTAAAATATTTCGTATTGCATATTTCAGGAACAAAGAAGAACATCTAGTAGTATGAAGATTGACAATCTAATGCTAATGGTTGAAGAAGGAATAAGTCTAAAGATAGACTCTTATCATAAAAGCTCCGCAATGTCTGTTAATCTCCAGGGCAAACCAAACCTTCCACGGCAATTCAATAGTTTTTATACGCCATTAGCGCCCATTATATACCGAAAACTTTTATATTTTAAAGAGTTTTTGATGAATTGTAAATTTTCGATTTCACATCATTATTGACATAATAATACAGTATGTCCTTAACTATTTGAAAGTGGGATTGAATGGCCGAATGGTTAGCACGTGTGCGCTGTATCATAAAGTGATTCAACTGGCGTCAACTATTTAAATTGGAAAATATTATTGTACTCTTCATTCGAATTCACAACTGCTTTTTGACGGGGCGACTGAAGTAAGCTTGTAGTTTGTTATTCACCATGTAGGTATTAGTGAGGTTCCGCAATCAGTACGAACTACGAAGCTTGAATTACTAACACGGTTTTGTACTTTGTACTTTGTACTTCGTTTTTGACAGGTTCCGCAACCAGTACGAAAGACGAACTGCGGGGCTTTTTGTGTACTTGTGTGGGCCCTGGTCAATGACCTGACACAGGTGGGCCAACAATGCAAGGAAAATCACTATTTAGTTTGGTTTAATAAAAAAATACCAAATTAATTTAAATTTTAGTGCACAAGCTCATTGCATTGTGTTTTTATCAAATTCGAGATGATTCGACATCGTGGCCGACTATCAAAAGGAACAAATTTCACAGTCCGAACATTTGTCCAAAATCACAACAATTGCCGATCACTTTGACAAAATATACGCATTTCACCAACAAATCAGTGAGAAAATCACCATTTCGTACTTCGTTTTTTAACCCCGAACTTTTTCAGAAATCTACGTAGAAAAAAGACGAACCGAAGTCCGTTTATGTCAATGAGAACACATGAAGTGATTACGTAAGCACGAAAAAACTTCGTAGTTCGTAGTTCGTACTGGTTGCAGAACCTCTCTATTATCGAATAACAGAAAACGAACTGGTTTGTGTTTTTTTATTGGCCAGATTTAGGACTATACTAGAAGTAATCATAGGGGGATTTGGCAAGTTCCTTATTTGACGAATAATTAAGCACATGCTAGTTTTTAATGGCGATCAACACAAACCACGGACTAGTTTGTGGTTCGTTATTCATCAGATTTGGTATAAGTAATATAATAAAAGCACTTTTTATAGGGAATACGCCGGGTGTAGGGTTTTATGAGTCTAACCTGGTTATAACTATTAACAGTCAACATTTTTGAGAGATTGTAAGGGAACATGGCATTTTTGCGATGCCAAAAACGTCTTCATTACCAGCTGATCAGTCGAAAGTTGGTGCCATTTTCAGACATGAGCAAGGTATAAGAGAATGTATTTTTTTTTAAAAAGAAGAAAATAAAGTTTGTCTGCACTGCCTGGGTAATGAAAAGGGGGCATACGCCATATAATGTGCTATAGGGGTAATTTTGCCAGGATAGCGCCACTACGGCCTACTATTATTTCGAATATCAACGGATCTTTTACCTTCACGCCAGTGTGTACAGGAGTCCAACGCTCCGCCTTTTTGACCCATGCTTCAAGACTTCAGATTGAACATGACCGTATTTGTTATTGGTAAGATTCAACAAACCCGCTAATTTTTATAATTATAAAAAAAACGCAATTCAATCAGAGAAATAAGGGTTAAGGTTCAATCGACAGAAACTATGCCATTTGGGGACCAGCATATGGTTCAAATCCTATTTCAACAATTCACCTGTGCATGCTGGTCTTTAGAAGTGGGAGGACCCGGAGAAAACCCATGAGTTGAACTCTAATCCCTTTCTCGAACAAGTGGTGAATCGAAACTACGGCACGTGTGGCAGTATTTTGGTCTTTAATCATGTTAAGATGACAAGACTAGTTTAACATCGTATAATACTTTTATTCTTCTACTGACATATTACAGACTCCATAACTAGCTTGTATTGCTGGAGCCATATGTCCGAGCTTGGCACATTGTGCCAACTCCCATACGCTCTCTCTCGTTCGTCCTGGCTCGTGTCAAGGTCCCCATGGCCTCCGCTCTGCCCTGGCCGGAACTCTCTGACTAGGGCGTTTCCATTCTGGTTATCAACCCTTCCACAGACAAAGGATCTTATTAGAAATCTGGCTAATGTATCATAGCATATGGGGTTTTACATTCAGTACAGTTAAGACAAGTTAAGGTTACATAATGACATAAGCAATGCTACCAGGATCTCCGGGGGTCGGACAGATTGATACATGTATGTTGATATTAAAATCACTTTCACGTGTCAGGATGTCAGGAAGCATAAAATCTGTCATTATGTAACACACGTGACTAAATTAAAGTCCTTGTAATTCCATGTGAACGCGTTAAACAGTTAGAGAATTTATAATGTAATATTTAACGCTAGAGCATCACATTCTCGATGCGCTTACAAGTCTTAGGAGCTAGTGTGTTTAACTGTTTTCCACCCTGTCTGATGTCTTTGTTGCAGTCATCCTGCACTTCAAAGCCTAGGGATTGTCTTTTTTTTATCGAAATTGTTCGATTTGAAAGGAGCATACCAAATTGTTGAATTCAAAACGGCTTTCTTTTCTTTATAACATTGTAAATATAAATAAATGTTATATTCCCTTGAAACTAAAATATTTATATAAAAGATTGAAAGCGTTTACCGTATAAAAACTACTTTTGTGGTTTGGATCAATTATGTTATTGTAACACACATTTAACAAAAAAGGTGACACACACATCTCGTTGTGATAGATGGGGATTAACTTCCATTCAACACAAACTAAGTAATTTCGGACTCTTTAGCAGTGGGAGGAAACCGGAGGGCCCAGAGAAAGTCCACGAGTATGGACAGGTGATCGTTCTGCTTGTTACGTACAAGCGGAGAATAGAGACCTTGCCATTTGACTCAATGACAGGCCCTATAATTCATTGGGTCACCAGTCTTCTGTGACACAAAATACGTTCTTCAGATACCCGTAATCCATTGTGGTTCAGCGAGTATGCCTACTGGCCAGAAGGTCCCGGAATGGACACAGGTGAAAGTTCCATGGGTTTTTCCGACCGGATTAACAATTGTGGCGTTTGACGTTAAAATTAAAACACTATTTCATTTCAAATATATTTGATCAAAACCTAAACCCAAACTTATGGTTGGTCTGCGACATGTTCGTGTGCATTTTCGTACGGTCAAATCTGTTAGGAGCAAAATGTCATTGAGCGTACAAGTCTATGCATTACCATCAACGAAATCAAAGTAACCGATCATCCCCCTGAACTCTCATATTGCCGCTTTAAGCTAAGCTGTAGTCGAAAAAAAGGGATCCATGCAGTGTCTAATATGATTCTTTGATTAAAAAATATAAGATTCATTGCGCCAATATCTTATTATTAGTCTGATTAAAACACGGATACTATTTCGTTTTATTTGTGTTCACTACCATATGAGTTTATATAAAGCGTTATGTGGGTCAACTGGCGTGGTTTCGAATCTCCGATCGTGAGTGGCAAGGGGTAGGGTCGCCTGTCCAACATCGTGGGTTTTCTCCGGGTCCTCCTGCTTTGCCCTACTGCTAAAGATCCCTACGCGCAAGCGAATTATTAAAATAAAATTAAACCGTATGTCGAGTGGACAAAAAAAACCGTCTCCCTCTCCCCCTCCCTCTCTCTCTCTCTCTCTCTCTCTCTCTCTCTTTCTCTCTCATGAAGCGTTATGTCTGTTGTACGGTTAGTTTGGAACAAGTTCTTTCACCGCTTCCTCATATTTACTCATTGTTAGGCAGCTTAGAAGAAGATTTGAGATGGATGTTACAGTTCCGGACAAATTCGACATAATTTTCACAAATGTTACTTTCAGATTTCCATTGATAGACACTTTTTCTTCCAAATATTTTATGGCGCCCATCTTGGACCGGCAAGATGTCTGCTATTTACAATCCTATATCTACCAATTAGGATCGCAATATTAATGCTTGAAGTAGCTAAGTCTCTATCTCAATATCAACCAAAATCTTTAACTTTGAAAACAAGAATTATTTCTCAATTTAAATCAACATTGATGCTGTGTTCTTACCGGAAAAAAAATGGTCTTCTGATATCCAATATTCAAGAAAAGATAAACATTTTACCACTGGTACGGGAATCGAGTACCATAATGCGCTTCAGCCCCAGTTTTAGCAAGAGATTCGGGGAACGAGGCTAGGCACATTGCACCAAATTAAACGGCGTATGTAGACGGGAAAAACTATACGCTAGAAATTTGAATTTGATTGAGACTGCTAGCTTATTTCGTGGAAAATAACTGATTTGAAATCGAGTAAAAACGAAACCATTGAATGTAAATCAGTTTATATACATTCATACAACAGTATTATATGCGTTTCCGACCTACTTCTGTTAAATTCTAGATCCCAAATGTTGGCGATTTAGTTCCTTTAAATCTACATGATTGGGGACTAGACAGGTTAGATGATATTGTTTAAATGCAACAATTAAATATGTAAGGATGGCCACAGCGTTAATTATATTTTATATCGGGTCTTTTTTTCTGAATGATACATTAGACCCCTCTGGACAATTTTCGTAATCTCCAGACGTAAATTATCCGTTTAAGAAAATCTGATATTAAAAAAAATTCGTCTAACGTCATCTCTGACATAATTGTTTTGATATCGTGGGTCAATTTTCAAACTACATAATTCTAATAGGGCATGATACAAATATAGGCATTATAAATATGGATGATTAACTTAGATAAATCATGATGATAAAAACCTATCTACACGCATATATGAAATGATAGGGGGTAATCCATTTAACCATAGACAACTATGTACCGTAACAACCCATAATTTACCATAACAACAATGTACTTTAATAACAATCCACTTTACTTAATATAATTTACCATAAACTATACAATGTACCTTAATACAAACCAATAAGTTACCATAACAACAATGTACTTTAATAACAATCCACTTTACTTAATGTAATTTACCATAAACTATACAATTTACCTTAATAACAACCCATAAGTTACCATAACAACAATGTACTTTAATAACAATCCACTTTACTAAATACAATATACCATCAACTACAATGTACTTTGGTAAATATGAAGTAAAGTGGGTTGTTATTAGCATATTTACCATACACACCAATGTACTTTAATGGCAACCGACTTTTCTTCATATTTTCCATAAACAACAATGTGCTTCAATAACAACTCATTTTACTTGATATTTACCATAAACAACAATGTACTTTAATAACAATCCATGTTTGGAATTTCTTATCTCCTAACAGGCAGTATGAATGAAAACATTTCTTGCTGGTTAATCTTATAAATTCTAATGTCAGTCGTGTGTCTAATAACATCAATACCCAGAATTCATTAGAGGGCAACGTAATCTGGTCACGTAATGTTGTCTAAAAATATTCCGACCATTAATATTGCTAATTTTAAAGACGTTTTTTTATTGTTATTGCACTATGCCCCTATTATAGACGTAGGAATACATTGTAAGTATTCGAGTGGTCTATAAAAAACGTATGTGTGCTTTCATTTTCATTCCACTAAGAAGCCCTGTCTTTTGAACGAGAGAGGGGGAGGGGTCGAGCGGTCTAATTATAAAGTTTAAAGTGGATTGTACGTAAGAGGAGTATAATATTGGTACAGCCGTTTAACTTGGAATTGGCATTTTTTTCAGAACCAAGGTCTGTATATTTAAACTGTTATACTGTGACGTTTTAAAATCATTAGTATTGAAAATTCGTCAGAAGTTGCCTTGACATCCATTAACAACAGCGGTCCATTATTGGTTTTGTCAACTATTTTTCTTTCCACTTTGTCCTTGTGTTCTGCTACTTCTACATAATTACAGCTAGTCTCTTCATTTGCAATTAACTGCAAGGCTATTAAACCAAATGTCTTTTATAATCTCTCTCGGCTTTCAATGTCTGTTAATTGCCTAGTAACCTTAGATTCCAGTGCAGTGGTTTTGATTTTTCATGTTTTTTCTTTATTTATCATAGTTTTCAATGCGATTTCTCATATGACGCATATTTCAAGAAACATGTATAAATCAACGTATGGAACTAGCCATAAAGTTTTCAACACACTTATAAGAATACCAAAATCACAGCGACCCAATTCAATACTATATTTTGACCTATTAATGAAAGAGATGCTTCAACGGTTATGAACAAACTAATAAAGTCAATGACACTTTGACAACTGGCTAGGATTAACTGTGAAGAAAGACAAATATGTAGGCGTGGAAATATTTCTCTAAATGTAATAGTTTTGGTATAAAGTGGAGTTTTTTTGGTAATCAGCATTAATAATGTAAAGAAACAAAACAAAGCCAACAACGAAATTTAATGTTCAACGGGCATTCAGGGCGTTCCCTTGGGCTCAAACAATTCCGATGACAATAATACTATTTAGCAATCAAAAAGTCATTATATTTAGAACTATACGAAGTGACAGATAAACAACACCGAGACAAAGTCCACTGGTATTCGTTCGTTATATATATTAATGTATTAATATATACTCAAACAGATACAGGTAAATGTTTTACAAATAAACGTGTACATCAGATGCTACGACCAGCAAATAGACGTATAATTAAAAGGTATATACAATGTACAATTTTTACACGGTATACTCCATCAAAATACGTAAATTGAACATGTCCTAGGGTCATAACTAATGGCATGATGCTCAAACAACAAAATTAACATGTATACATTTAAAAGGGCATAACTTTAGAGGTAAATTCCCACGAAAGTATTAATCAGATGGTTAATTCCAAGTATGACATCGGGCAGTAGTGACACACCATCTAACGAGAAAGATACTGGATTCCATGAAAAATATCCTAGGGGAATGCACAGGACAAAAATATGATGGTGCCCATAGAATAATGCATATCGCCTTGAGTGACACAATAAACGCCTCTTGTGTGTTGATCCAAATGGCTATTGGGTGTGGGAAGGTGAGAACTAAATGTAAAATAGAATCTTCGATTAAACGACGGGAATAGAAGTTGGGGATAATCATGGAGTGAACGAACTTCGATTTCGATAAGCATGTTTAATGGACAGCAACTAACGACAAATACAACTGGTAACGGATTCTTCCTAAATCATTAAGTGACGTGATAAAAACAGATTCTCGCGGAATCGGGCATATTCTCTTCCAAATAAAATGTTTTGTGGGACACCCATCAAATCACACGATTTGTACGTGGGAAAGCACCTTTCGTGGGTTTAATCCCTATAACCATTGTACTATTAATCATACCGGGGGTCGGGGTGGTAGATGGCTGAATGGTTATCGTGCGCGCGCTGTATCATAAAGGCTGTCAACTGGCGTGGTTTAGAATCCCCGGTTGTACGTGGCAAGAAGTAGGATCGTCTGTCCAACCTCGTGGTTTTTCTCTTGGTCCTCCGGTTTCCTCCCACTGCTAAAGACCCCTACGCGCAAGCGAATTATTCAAATGACCCAGTTTGTATTAAGTGTAGGTTAAAGCCAATGTTTCACTCTCTCTCTCCCCCTTTCTCTCTCCCTGTCTCTCTTTCATAAGCACTAAACACAAGCCATCAGTGTGTACAAGGTTCCAATGCAAGGACAACAACTCTTTAAAAACCGAAACTTCTATTTCATCAAAACATAATCACAGTGCCACGATTTAATAATCCCTGGATACAAAAGTTAGTTTAAATTTACATCAATAATATTTTAGTTATAAATCCCTGATTGCGTGTAAATTACTACAGCCAATTTAATAGTCTTCTGGGAAATGTGAGTTACTCAGCCAAGAGTCAAACACGCGTGAATAGGTCACTAAATAATGACGAATAGAGGCAAATTAACAAAGGAAGCATAGTTTCGTGGTGTCCCTCTAGAAATTGTCACACGATTGTCGAGGAAATGTAATGTCGCCATTATGTTCTTTGTGACCAGCATAAATAATTCTAGAATAACATGAATTCCACAATGCCTCTAATTAGAAATTGGACTACTGGTCAATTCATTTTTAGCTCTCCCGGTGATAACTAATCTCATTATATTCGAAAACCATGATTTCAGATGGACGTGTGGGACGACAAAAATTCCATTTCATTTAATTTTCTTACTGTTCAGAAACTAGTCGGATTATTAAAGATAGACAAACGCTATGCAGAGAGCTATGGTTCAAATTTTCTATGGACAGAGGCCCTTCAAACCGAGACACTGTTCTTTGCCAGACCATTCACCCTGCACTATGTAGACCAACCCCAGGATTGGTGTACATATTCGTACCATTGAGAGTCTGGTGGCCGACAATCCGACATCCCGACAAAATACGAATCAGCCACCATACTTTCCAAACTTCGATCATCAAGTATCCAAACACACCGAAATCAGTTGACAGTCAGACATAAATTAATTAAAGTCGTTTTCAGATCCTAATATCTGGACCATTTAAAAAAAAATATTTGGTAGGCTTGCTTCACCGGTGTCTTCCCATAACGCCGACTCACCAGAGTTTGGATAGTCGACCGCGGCACTCTTTGATGGGTTAAGAACGGATTAAAGGCGTTAATGAGGTAGGGACCAGCCATTATTAATATAGTTCACTTAAATTCAACTCACTAACTAAAGTGTTATTTTCACTATGGTCAATGTATTTGGAGAAAAGTCCAACAACTGGTTCTGCAAACGTGATATCGAGAAGAAGAAACATGCAAATTCGTTAGACGGTGTATCGGGATACTATTATACTGCCCGTGACTGATGTAAGTATTCATTATATTTAGTATATAGTAAATTAATATAGCTATATTGTAAATATGGATAATTTATATGTATCTTTATTTTATTTGCAGATTGATGACGCATGGATCCAAATAATGGCTGAGGTACCAGATAATGAGAAATTTCAACAACTGGCTGACTATATGGTTACCCAATGGTTAGACGGTCAATTTACTCAAGTACAATGGAACCACAACCAAACAACGCGAAGAACCAACAATTCTTTAGAGGGGTTGCACGGGCGTCTAAAAAAATAATTGGAAAAGCTCATCCGAATATTTTTGAAGTGATGGCATTTTTGAAAGAAGAGCAAAAGACGATAGAGTTTCAGTTGTTGCAGTATTCAAATGGCCAGCGACAATCACCTAAAAGGAAACAATACACAGATATCAACAGAAAGATCGAAGATGTAAAACATAGATATGAAGTAGGAGGATATTGAATTCGTTAGAATTTTTGGACTATGCTGGACATTTTATGCGTGCCAAAAATTAAAATTATTTGTAATGTTATTTTAAAAGTAAAAGGTTGTTATTAATTTTTAAAAAAAATAAATGCTCCCCAAATTATAGGCTTTAATTAGTTTTATTCCCCAGCTTGGGTCTATTGTTCTTGGCCAGTCGACCCCCAAAACTCGGCGAGTCGGCGCTATGGGAATAAACCGCTTCACCCATCAATGTTTATTGGGGTTTTATTCTACATTTAATCATGCTTTGAACTATTCATTAGAACAACTCCACATTGATTAAATGGACAATAAACCCCATCTTATTACGAAACAAAAAATGTTTATCGCCTAATTAACGACCAGAAATGCCACTAAATATAAAAACATTTAAATAAATAATAATTAAAAAAGGGAATAAATTATATTTTAATTAAAGCAATTCAACTTACGGGCTAATTAACGGCGTGATAAATAAAACAAAAAGTTGTATCCTTGTAAATAATGAGCTTGTCGGGAAAACATGGCTAAAACCAACGACGTTTAGACAGACGATTTTATCGGATTATAACAGAGACGCTTGATTTAAAAACGAAAAGATCCAGTCTCTCCGCTGTTGCAGTAATGCACCAAACAAAAAATTCCGCAATGGAAAGTCGTTAGGGTTCGACCTCTCATGACCAAAATACTTTACACCAAATTTAAATGAAAAAAATTTGTTCTACACTATAGCAATACCCTCTTTTGTTTATTTAATACAGAGGTAAAGGACTACTCCGTATTCACATAAAGAAAATCAGTTTTAGGGTTCGAATCAATGTCTTCAGGGTTAGGATTTTATCATTAAGGTCATATTCTGATTTTAACATTTGAAATCGACGCGTGTGACATAATCTTTATCTACAGTCTGCTTCCACAATATAGCAAGGTGCTTTCAACATAATAACCTCAAGCAAGAAAAAAACTCTTCCCACCCTATATCTTTAAAAGATTTCAAAGAGTTTGTAATCCATGATGAATGAAATATATTGATATACCTACACGATTTAGATTTCAGATATTGTCGGTGGGAAGTCAAAAAGTCGTATCTGGGTTTTGCGAAATTGTCCAGGAGAGCCGAAAAACACACTGAGGTTACGAATCAAAATGTCTAATAAAACCGCCACGTCAAAATGTCGTATGTAAAATGTCTTACCTCTGAATTTTCTCGAATATTTATTTACAAAATGTATGTGTAGCCATTTAAACAGTATGTGACAATCCGAACATGTCACGCTCAGCATCTAGTGCAGAAATAAGGGGCGAAAGCTAGTTATTTTCAATTTTATACAGCAAAGACGTGGTCCTGAAAATATTCACCTTTACCTGCTTCACACTGAAGAGCCTCAACAATAATTTCAATAATGCGTATTTAACCATAAAACAACACTGGCTCCATTTCGTTTGAGTGTAATGGTTTGATTAGACACAAAGTTTAATTTTTCAAGAAAATACGACATTTTCACTTTTTCTTAAAAAAAAAATGTACACCCCATATACGACTTGAAACAATCTCTTTAAAACCTCTTTTTATTGGCTTAGAAATACGACTACCAGATGAAAAGATGCGCACGGAAATTCTTATTTCGAAAAAGCAAAGAAGTGAATTTCGCGGATACTACCTTTTGACTCCCAACCGACGATATGCAGCTGTTAAGTCTACACTAATTTGATTGTTTGTCGTATTTCTTCGGCGAAAAGAGTTATTTAAAAAAAAGTTCTTCGCTGTGCTGTTCAAATGCTCTATGTTGCAAGATGTTTTTCTTTCTTTTGCAATTTTAAACAAAACATCTTTCCCGTGATTCTAGTGACTCCGAAGACCAGTAAATCAAATTGTTGTGGCATAAAACGAGATTATGCCAGTGAGATGAATAAATACACGATGTGAACTCCTATTATTTCCCCAGTTTATGAATGGAACATATTGTTTCCTATCAAAGGCACATCGTTTTCGACATGTTTACTACATAAATTAACAATTACATTGTTTTATCCATGCTCACTACATACCATTAAGAATTATATTATTTTCGTCATGTTTACTACATAACTTAACAATTACATTGTTTTCTCCATGCTCACTACATACCATTAAGAATCACATTGTTTTCTCCATGCTCACTACATACCATTAAGAATCACATTGTTTTCGGAATGTTTACTACATAACATAAAGAATCACATTGTTTTCGACATGTTTACTACGTAACTTAACAATTATATTGTTTTCCACATGCCACATAACATTAACAATTGCATTGTTTTCGAAATGTTTGCTAATAGCCTTAACAATTGCATTGTTTCGCTGAGTTTACTATCACAATTACATTTCGCCATGTTTATACTATCTTACTATCACAATTACATTGTTTTCGCCATGGATACTACAAAACATCAACATATGGGGACGACAATTGCTGAATACATGTGTGTGTATTCACTATATTTTATTTATAATTGGTAAGTTTTCAAATCAAGAAATTCGGCACCAATAAAACGGAAATGAAAACAATTATTATATTTTTAAAAAGTATCTGACGTACACTTTTATGATATTTTCTCTATTTAATGTAAACGCTGGCCCAAGATTTTTTTTTATATTTTTATTTATTTCTACAATAACAACTAGTATACGTCAATGTGAGCTGGGTGCTTGTGGCGAAAGACTTCTTGATTTTTTTTCATTCTATATCCATGTCTAGCATATTTCAGATTATCATAGCTATTTACGACAGCCAGTTAACAAAAAGATATTAAATGCGTCAACAGGTTTTATGACAAGAAAATGTAGGAATGACGTACATTTAGTAATCATCTTTTATAGAATCTTTTAATAGAATAACCCAAGACTGGTAAACATTGTCAACTCATGGCCACGTGGGGATAAATTAATTTCCAGATATGGCAATTTACAATCATTCACTGTAACTCGAACAGATTTCCTTTAAACTTAAATTCAATGACGTCCTGTTCACTCGCCCACAAAATAATGTGATTTAGTATTACCGTCGCCATTGCGTGGTCGTCAACATTCCTTTTTTTTTACACACTTTGCAGATTAAATTTTAGGAGTAGTTTGTTTGGGGTAAATATTTCACTCTCCGTTTACATATTATATTGGTATTGCTCTACAGATGACCGACGTCTGTACTGAATTACTTCACTTACTCTCTCTCTCTCTCTCTCTCTCTCTATTGCTCGGTGTTTACACAAATTCTCAGTCGATAACCCCAAAATAACAATAATTCTCATTCTGAGTGTACAGGTTCTATAGATGAATCAAAATACTTAGAATCTCGACACTTGGTTTCTTAGATTTCTAGCGGAATACATTATTATGTAGTGCAATATAATGTATTATGATATATGTATTACACTATTTTGCCTATAACGTTTTTTTGGACTTCAAATTCTGTCTTATGGTTTGGATTGTTCGTAGTAGGTTTTTATTTAATTTGAAGGATAAGATTCATGGATTCCGGTAACAATTTATATGTAGGTCGCAAACATACTACATTTCTGTATGCTATCTTCATTCAAATTAGTTCTATTAGCTGGTAGGCGTGGGGTGGGGGTGGGATGGCCTAGTGGTCTAGAGTGCCACGCTTCGACCTCTAGCTGGCCGGCCACCTCTGGCTTGCGGCTGTGGTTTCGAGCCCTGGTGTGACAGTATGTGGCATGGAGATAGGGGCGCCTTCTCAACCTCGTTGGTTTCCTCCGGGCACTCCGGTTTCCTCCCACTGCTAAAGACCTCTACGCGCAAGCGATTATTGAAATGAAATGAAACCATATGTTAGTCCCGAAATGACCTAGTTGTGTTGAGTGGACGTTAACCCCATTTCTCTCACTCACTCTCTCTCTCTTGTTAGATGAATCGGAAACTGTCTAAAATGAGGCCGGTGATCAACAAAGTCTACTAACTGATCACAAGGGTCATTTCGACAGCAATGTATGTCAAGCACAATTTCAGACCACGTGGATTTGCAGCTCTAATGTTCAAATTTATCAGAAACCATCGTCCAACCATGTTCCCCGAGAAATGGTGTTGTTCCCAGACTTTTTCATTATAACACCGTCTTCATTAGCCTAGTCGCAACAGAACAGTAGGGCGCTAAACCCCAAATCATTTCATTTCATTATAACATTACAAGCAATATGCCAACGAAATAATTAATGCGTGGGAGTCCATTGAGAAGGAAGACGTGAGATTTAATGACCAATGCAGCTTGGCATAGTTAGATAAACAGTACTATGTACTTGTTGATAACGTTCCTAAATAAAATAAAAAGAACACGGCTCTTCGAAATTTGAAGGTTCTCACGGAATGTCTTACGTAAAAATTTAATGAAGTATTATCGATTGATGATTATTTTTCTTCTTATCTTAACAAAGAATACAAACCCCATTTAATCTTTAACACAAATAAAACCTAATTATTACGGCTAACGCTCATTATTAGCACTTCGTTTTCACTTGATTTACCTGACAAGTAGATGAAAGGATCTTTGTAGCTCGAAGGTTGGAAAAACACATTCCTCCTCAAGAAAGAATTCTAGAAGCGATCGACATTATTCACCCATTAATGTGTATAAATTTAAAATTGATTTGCTTTCTCGCCTGCTTGATTTGTTGTGTACTTTGATGCAGTGATTACTGATGAACAAAGAGTCACTATTTTAGTTTTAGCACCATCTTGTTTGGTTCCTCTTTAAAAGGTGACAGTTGCCACATATTGGAGCAGTACTTTACCGTAATAGGCAGGGAATCTGACGCCAACAACTAACTAAATATAGTACGCCGGTGAATTGTATTTGTAGGGGTTTCCCTAAATGAAAAGTACCTTAAATATCAAAGACCAACAGGCGAAAATAAAGGTTACACAACCAAAAGAAATTACATTGATAAACATTTTGGTTATACAATAAAGTTGTTTATTGCTCAATTATATCTTATGTGTCGAGAACCCAAATGAAAAGGCCCGTTTTTAACATGCCTAGTTATTTGGATTAGGTTTTACTATGTAATAACATAACAGTTTTTACAAGGAATTTGGATTAGGTTTGGATTAGGTTTTACTATGTAATGACATAACAGTTTTAACATGGAATAGTTGATATTTGTGTTGTGAATGCGATATGTGAACGTTCTTGCTTGTGTCTTTAAGGATAAGATAGTTTTTTTATATACCTATAACAAAATCAATTAAAACAGCGGAATGGGGTTTAACGTCCACTCAACACAAGGGACTAACAAATGATTCAATTCTATTTCAATAATTCACATGAACTCAGTGGGGTAAAACCGGGCCCTGAAAAAAACCCGAGGTCGGACAGGCCGAGACCTAATGATCTCCGTGTTAAAATATTCGCCCACCGAAACCAATTAAATCAGCTTAATTACTTTAAACAGCAAGAGAATGGATTGTGTATGAGTGAATAATTTATATATTGATTCAGATTAATCGAACAAATAATTTGCGTACACATGCTTGTTAAAGATTCAGGGTCAATCTAATTGTGGCAAATGAAAAGCGGAGTATAGTAAAACGGAAACATTAGGTTGGGCCACCTAGATCTGCTTCCTGTTTTATTAATAATAGTCGTTAGGTGTGGGAGGAATCTGGACATGAAGTCATTATAAACACGAACTTGCTCTGGCATAAGTCTATAAGCTGGAGATTGGAGATGCTGCTACACATTAATGGAGAATTAGCATTGGAAAAATTGAGGTCGTCGAGCTTGTCATTGTCAAATACCACGTTTTCGTTTTTACCATGCCCATGAAAATTGTTCTCAACTCTATGCATGATATAATCAAAATAGAATTATATTTGCTTTTTATACGCCCACATTTTCATGTGGACGTATTATGTCGTCGCCCTTGTCCGTCCGCCCGTCCACAATTGTATGTGGACCCTCTACAGTTCACAATTCTTACCCGATTTTGGCGAAACTTGAAATATAGGTTTATCCCCAAAAGATCTCGACTGCTTTCGATATTGGCATGTATCGTATCAAAACTTCATGGATTATGGCCCCTGATTGTACGAAAAACTACGTTTTTAGCTTGTGGAGGTCAAAATTTTGAACCGATTTTGATGAAACTTGACATGCATGTTTATAACATAAAGTTCTTGGTTCTTTTCGATATTTGCGCTTATCGGAACGTAATTTATTGAATTATGGCCCCTGATTATACGCAAAATCGCCTTTGTTGAGCCTGTGGTCTATCTGTAGGTCACAATTATTATCCTATTTAAAAAGTATATCACCGTTACACCCTATGGGGGGTTAAGTTCGAATTTCGAGAAAATCGGACCAAAATTGCCATACAAAAATGGCCGCCGTTTCAACGCGAATATTGTTAAGAAATAGTTTTTCAAGCATGTGGACCCTCTAGAGGTCAGAATTTTAATTTGATTTTGATGAAACTTGAAATGCATGGTTATAACCCAAAGATTTGGTTCCTTCTGATATTTGCGTATATCGGATCGTAACTTCCTGAATTATGACCCCTGATTGTCCGAAGAATCGCCTTTGTTTAGTTTGTGGTCCCTCTGGAATTCACAATTATTATCCCATTTAACAAATCGTTTGATTATATTACCGTTACACCGTAAGGAAGGTTAAGTTCGAATTGCCTTACAAAATGGCCGCCGCTTGTACGCGAATACTGTTAAAAATGGTATATCAAGGTTGTGGACATTGTAGAGGTCACGATTTTATTTTGATTTTGATGAAACTTGAAATGCATGGTTATAGCCCAAAGATCCCGGTTCCTTTCGTTATTTGCACATATCGGATCATAACTTCCTGAATTATTTCCCCTGATTGTCCGAAAAATCCCCTATTGTCCCTCTGGCGGTCACAATTATTATCCGATTTAAAAAAAAAAAGGTTGGACTCTTTCACCGTTGCATCCTACGAAAGGCTGAGTTCGAATTTTATCGAAAATCGGACCATAATTGCCAGACAAAATGGCCGCCGTTTGTACGCGAATAGTGTAAAAATATGGTATATCAAAGTTGTGGACCCTGTAGAGGTCACAATTTTAATTCGATTTTGATGAAACTTGATATGCATGTTTATAACCTATAGATCTTGATTATTTTCGATATTTGCGCATATCAAATTGTAACTTAATGAATTATGGCCTTTCGGTATTGCTGGTTCTCTATCCATCTCTCGAAAATGTCGGCGTATCCTGCCTGGCAGTGCCGGCTTACTATCTTTTGATAGATTTCGTCGTTGGAATTGCTCCTTACTTAAGTAAGATTAGGCTTGACTACCACATGGGCACCAGTGACATATATAATGGCAACACGATATAATAATTTGTTAATCGTCCGTCGTTTGTGAGTTTTGGGGAATAATATGCACAAATTACTATTTTATTGTACCGGTATCCCTTATTGTTTCCAGCAAGTCACTTAAATCTAGAAGGATACAAGACATTTGGTCTACTATCATTTTAATTACACAACATTATTTAATTCTAAATTGGGATTAGAGGTCTAGACCTCTTTAGTGGTATTCAGCAGACCGCAACACTTTCATGAAAGTCATCTATACATGTATAATCTATCATTATACTGTAAATGACCATTCCAGATGGAACAATTCATGTTGTTTAATATAAACCATTTTAAAGATCTTCTTTGATTGGAGGGGGGTTGGATGGCTGAATGGTTAGCGTGGTTTCGAATCTCCGGTTGTACGTGGCAAGGAGTAGGGTCGCCTGTCCCGCCTCGGGGGTTTTCTCCGGGTCCTCCGGTTTCCTCCAACTGCTAAAGACCCCTACGTGCAAGCGAATTTTTGAAATAAAATTAAACCTTGTGTTAGTCCCGAAATGACTAAGTTTGTGTCGAGTGGACGTTTAACCCCATTTTTTCTCTCTCCCTCTCTTTTCTTTGATTGGCATTTAGTAATTGACACAGAGTACCATTGTATGGATATACAATTACTTAGAGTTTGATACTAAGCAGGGTTTCGACGAGGATACTCGTGGGAAAGCGATACAGAATTACTGAGAGTTTAATACTAAGCGAGGTTTCGACGAGAATACTCGTTGGGAAAAACGAACACCAAACATTTATATGATTAGTGGTGTGTGTGTGTACGTGGGTGGGGAGGGGGTCTGTGCTTTTTTACTGATACATTTTGCAGAAATGTAATGGATAACAATAATCAATGGTTGTCTCATCTGTCTGAAAGAATTATATATATACTCTCCCAAAAAAGAAACTCAACGAGACTTTTCGTCGTCGGTATACCCTCGCTCTGCCATCGCCTTGTCACAACAAGAACCGCGACACGTTGCTGAACCAAACTGCTCTCCAGTGTTACTGTGGCCATACCACAGTCTCTGAACCCACTAAGTTGAATTTTACGGTGTCGGTGTATTTCAAAACAGCACTGTCGGGGACGTCCTTCTCGTAATCCGGTTTCACGTAGGCGTTTACCGACTGCCTAATCTGAGATTCTACGTCGTCCGGCAAATGCTGTTGCAGTAGAGGTCGTTGTTGAGAATTGTTTCCGCCAATGACGTAACCGAAAGTGACGACATAGGACAGGAGGGATCGCTTTTGTTGAACTTCGCTGTCGGTACCTATCCCAAAGGCGAGAAATGAAACTCAGGGAAACATTCAGCAGCCTGGTTACATCTGTCTGAGATTCACCTGATTGTAATCGACCAATAACGTTGTTGGGTTGGTCTTCATGCAGATGTGGCATCACTTGATTCGTTTTATGTGTACATGTGCAAGTGATTTGGAAACTGAGAACCTGAGATTTAGGTTCCATGCGAAAAGCTCGCGAAGTTGTTAAATTCATGTGTCTTGATGCAATCAAGCGAAAACAAATTTCAGCAATAAGGATGACCAGTCACAATTAGTGACCCTACATTTAAACCAATAATGAATTTCATTTATTCTTACATAATTACATTAAAAACAAAGTAACATTTATGGAAATAACACCCTCGTTTAAATTAAAAAAATGATGAAAAATGGGCTTTGCGTTTCTTTTTTTTGAAGAGTACATTACCATCGCTTATGGTCTAGATATGAGGTTTCTAAACAAACTATGTATGTTACCTTCAAATAAAAATTAATATCATTTAATTGATCTTATTGTCTTTTTGGTCCACGTCGTCAAGTTTTGTAGACAATCCAAACCTACCAAGTGCTAATCTCAAATGAGACACCGTAAGGCTATTATTGATGCCCATTGGGTTAAACTACCTCGCCTTATTTCCGCGAACCTATGCCACAGTTGTTGGTTTGTTCGGGGTCTAAAAAGTGCCAGTAATATAAACCACTCTGTACAAAATATGTACATTTTTAAATCCCTACATTTTGTTATTTGAAGGAAAGTATCCGTATAAGCACATAACTATCTGTAGTAAATAACTCTTATTTTTACCATAAAAATTTATTGTTTTAGTTGTATTTCTGTCTTTGGACAAAGGGTCGCCTGTCTAACCTCGTGGTTTTTCTCCAGGTACTCCGGCTTCCAGCCATTGCTAGAGACCCCTACGCGCAAGCGAATTATTGAAATACCCTAGTTTGTGTCGAGTGGACATACATGTCCTTTTTTAAAGATATTTTTCAGTATATTAACAGTCATCTCCGCTGCCTTAACAAGATGTCGCCGAAAGGATACACAGGAAAGTTAATACCTTTTAATTTCATGTTTCTGTAGGTGTTTCATTTTTGAAAGTATAGAAAGTAACAAACCTGGCCTTCAGAAATAACAAAATTTGAAGCTATGTAAAATTTCTTGCTCTTTATTTCTGTTAAGTTTTAATATTTTTGTAAATTCATGACTGAAAAATTATATTTACTGCCAATTTTTTTTTTTTTTCTAGATGATTTAGTTTTATATTTAACGTTGAACTAATTATGTTAAAGAACAGAAAATCCTCTGGCAGTAGATGTTCTAAATGTTTTCCCTTTAATTGAACTTTTTTAATGAATAGAAACCTACTATTGTCAGTATTGGGACTTATAGGATTTTTTCTTTTGAAAAAAAAAAAAAAAAATTCTGGTAAATCTGCTGCCAGAATTTTTTACAGCGTATTGTTGACACACTTTTTATCATATGTATCAGTTAACGTGGGATGCTTGTTGAATTAAAGATTAACTTATTGTGTTTTTCTTTAGGATCAAACGCCATATAATCCCCTTCTAAAGCATATTTCTAAATACTCATGAAGCCAATGACATTTCATACGTTCTAATCTGTTCTTTCATTTGTGATTTGTTATAATACATGTGTACCATTAACGTTAGTACATATTAGCCTTGATATCTTTTATAAGCAACTGAGGGGGTTGGATGGCTGAATGGTTAGCGTGCGCGCACTGTACCATAAAGCCCGACATTGAGTCAACTTGTGTGGTTTCGAAGCCCCGGTTGTACGTGGCAAGGAGTAGGGTCGCCTGTCCAACCTGGTGGGTATTTCCAGGTCCTCCGGTATCCTCCCACTGGTAAAGACCCCTACGCACAAGCGAATTATTTAAATAAAATTGAACCATATGTTAGTCCCGAAATGACCTATTTTGTGTCGAGTAGACGTTAAACCCCATTTCTCTCTCTCTCTCTCTCTCTCTCTCTCTCTCTCTCTCTAGGAAATTGTGCTTATAAAAATATTTCAATATATAACCTCAATACCCGGAGTATTAAGCGGTTAAAAATTCAACCGTATTCAGCAATAAGATGCCAGTTTTAAAATATGTCAAAATCAAGCCACAATACAAGGATGGACGTTTCTAAGAGTGTTTCACAGCTTATAATACCTCTAGTGTTCAAATTAATCTTTTTCGGCGGTTTTTACCCTTGTTCACAATGTACAAAACATTAATCGTCAAAGTGATCATAATCTGCTTGAATATGGACTACCCAGTCAGATTAGATATTTAGAGACGGCTATGCAATTTCCAATTTCAGCAATTGTTTTGTAATTACTTCAATAATTACCACCCCTGTTAACGTTGTGCAATCCCAAACAAGCTAATTATTACAACTTGGTCATATTTACAATAAAAAAAGGTACCTTGAAGTTCAACAGTCTATATCATTTACCCCTATAATTATAGTTCTAGCTCGCATTGTGAAATGCCAAATTGAAACAATTTGGAATAGATACTTATTTATCGGCGAACTATCGTTCTTGTCACAATACATGTTTTGCTGTTGGTGTATTTAATCCCAATCGAACAACTTATATGGAGTGTCTGGTCAACTTAGTTGTAGGTTGCGGGGTTGGATGGCCGAATGGTTAGTACTTGCGTGCTGTATCATAAAGCCTGTCATTGAGTCGCCTGTTCAACCTCGTCGGTTTTCTCCGGGTCCTCCGGTCTTACACTCACTGCTACGCAAGCGAATTATTGACATGAAATTCAAACATATGCTTATCCCGAAATGACCTAGTTTGTGTCAAGTGGACGTTACCCCTCTTTTTCTAGTCATCTCTAGGTTTAAGTTGTTCTAAAATAAGTAGGGATTGATTACATATTAAGTTATAGTGTTGTACGAATATGATAATAGCCTGATCTAAAAAAAAATATCTATTTTTTCAAATTATATTTAAAACAGAATATAGAGTCAATGTAGGTTGTCGAACCATAATATATATTAGACGCAGCTTTCAGTTCTTGTTTACTTAATTCGTTGCGTCATTTGTTGGGGCATATTCATCCAATCAGGTAATTAATAACAGGCCCTCAGTTCACAAAGCATTCTCAGACTTAATTAAGAATTTGCTCAAAATATTTTATTTGAACTAAAGTATAGTCTTTTGTATACGGAAGACCATTAGGGTCAATGAAATGAAAAAATAAATATTCTGACTATCTTGTATTTTTTCCCGGGCAGCGGCGCTACGGCCAACTCTTATATCGAATTGCAACTGCCAAGGGATCTCTTACGTGTACGTCAATGTGCACACGGGACCTTGGTTTTTCGTCCCATCCGAACGACTAGGCAGCTGTCAATGCCAGGCCCTGACAAGAAGAAACCACACCGGAAGATTTTAATGGAGGCATGGAAATAACGAATGATATTTATAGGAGCATGGCATGAATTTGCCGATTCTGTAACATGGAAGACGGGTAACATATTCGATAAATCTGTGTATGGCGACCTTAAAAAAGTTACTCATGGGCTTCTCCTTATCTTGTAATAACAAGATAGGCTATCTTGTAATTAAAAGATAGGTTATCTTAGGCTATCTTGTAACTACAAGATAGCTATCCTATCTTGTAATTACAAGATAGTCAGATTTTTTTTCTTCGTTTGATTGACCCTAATGGGCTTCCGTATTTGTAAAACTGTTGCTGTTTTAATAAAATAAAAACCAAGTACGAACAATCCAAACCATAAGACACAATTCAAAGTCCTAAGAACGTTATAGGCGAAATAGTGTATTCAAGCAAAATAGTTTAATTGGCAAATGAACTGCTCCTCGTGTAAAAACACACGACAAGCAGTGGTAACAGGTGTCCGGAAAAGTAAGCTTACCCTGCCCAGCACCACACCCGCCATAGCTGCATCCAAACTATTAGGCGAAATGTTGGTAAAATAGCGTGATTGGCCAATGAACTATCGGTATGCAAAATGCACGTGATAAGCATATAGTAGTATACGTTTCAATTAAATATATCTAGAGTAATAGCCGAGAGAGACACGTTATATTTACCAATCAAATCAATTTGACTTCCATAAAACCTTTTAAAGGTTTTCATAAGTTTAGTGCGTAAGTATCCTTGTAGTTAAAGCTGAGATAACAAATGCGCTCGTGTAACGATTAGCTGAGACACAAACACTCCATAAGCTGGCGATATTGAAATGTTACTACTAATAAATGTAAAGTTAACAATCGGAAAGTCAAAGTCATCCCGTTTATCGTACAATTAAACACTCAGTTTATGGCAATTGTCAAAATCGGGACGCAGATCCAAGTAGGAAGCGTAATTGTCACTGTCAGTGGTATTTTTAATTCCGAGCTCATCAGGATATATAAATTCTACATAATCAGTAAATTTAGAACTTTTAATGGCTAAAACGTCATCGATATATCGATAAGTGAAATTAAAAAGTCTGACTGATCGTTTATTTGTTTTTACGAGCATCTGTATGTACTCGGCTTCGTAAGAATAGAGAAACAGACCAACAAGCAAAGGTGCACAGTTGGTGCCCATTGGTATGCAAACCACTAGCCTATATATTTCCCCTCCAAATTCATCAAAAATGTTATCAATTAAAAAATCTGAATTATCTTGATGGCCGTGTAATTTGTTTTTTGAATCACTGTGATACTTAACGAAATATGTAGAATTATAATTTACAACTAAATATTGATACCCGATTGAGACGAAAAGACACTGTGAATAATGTCTTTCAACCGGGCTTTTAATTTACTATGGGGAATTTTAGAATGTTTAGAAAAGTCAAACATTGGAATAGATGAGACTGAAGCAAGGGATCTAGATTGCAAACCATTAAGTAATTCTTTGGAATTTTTTAATATCCACATTTGATTTATACCACTTCGAGAGTATACTTTGTCACAGTATTTTTGAATACCCCCTTTAACAGCCGTTAGTATAGATGTCAATACCTTTGAAAGTAGTTTTGTGGAACAACGGGGTGGACCTGCTATAAAACGTTGCTTGTAGGGATTTTTTTATGCAATGTAGGTATCCAATACAACAGTGCAAATCTGTATAGGTATTTTCACATGGAGTACCAACTGAAGTGAGTACAGATTTGTGATTGGATCAAATACACCAATAAGAAACTATGCGAAAAGTTTTGTGTTTCTGGATCAAACACATTTATAAACAGTGATGGAAAGTTGAGTAAATTCTCAACTTAAGTCGGAGAATGTTTTGTGAACTTGCCAACCTAGGACCAGACATCACCCGGCTGAGTAGACCGATTGTAACACAGCGATATCATTTATGATTAAGGTGCACATAACTTAATGAACTCTGCTAGTTTTGACAATACATGAATTTGACATTCACCTCAAAATAAACTCCTGTCGATGCACGATCTTATTAAATCTAATTAATTCAATATGTCCATTACAAGCTATACATTATCTGTGTACAAGTTCCACACGACTTCAAATGTTTATGCGCATGCCGTGACGAGATAAAAGAGTCAATTGCAGATATGACCATCTGTGCAAAGGGTATATATTCGGGAGTTCACTGTCAGAGCCGGGGTGAGAAGAAAAGCTTGGGCGAGTGTAAGGATTTAACCGAGTCCAGCCGCTGCCTTGGCAGAGGGGCAGAATTGTAGATGAAATGTTATATTGTTAGATGTGTTCCTGTAGAAGACTAGTAGATTTAATATTATGTAGATGTGTTCGTGTCGTAGCCTAGTTCTTATAGTTTAAGTACCTGTATTGCAGTATTATGTAGATATGTTCCTGATGTAAATAAATCCTTAATATTTACTAAACCGATCTTCTGCTTTACACTAATAGCGTTACACGATGGCAGATCTTACGAGGGCATGGTGTAATGTTTCTAGCAGTTAATAACTCTGGCTAGAGTTCACAGACTTATGATTTTAGTAACACTCGTATCCCGCTTAATATAAAGACATAGCCATATATAAGTCTATCTTGAATCGCTAAGTGGATAAGGCGCTGGTTCGCTAGCCTGGAGGTTGAGTGTTCGATCCCTGCATTGGCCGAGAAAGTTCATCTCGATTTTCCGGCGTGATTTCCCCGTGTCAGTGATGCAGAAGGAGGGCCTGACAAGGACAGCTGCCTAGTCGTTCGGATGGGACGAAAAACCGAGGTCCCGTGTACAAATTGGAGTGCACGTAAAAGATCCCTTGGCAGTTGGAATTCGATATAAGAGTAGGCCGTAGCCCCGCTGCCCGGGCAAAATTTCCCTCATTGCACACTGTGGCGTATGCCCGTCTTCAATTAGCCCAGGTTAGGTGCTTAAGCGTAGGACGTTAAACCCCATTTCATTCATTCATTCATTCTATCTTGAATCCAACTAGCCAACAGTGAGACTGATGTCCCCTCAAAAAAAGAATGTGACAGATAAACAGACGAAAAACGGACGGACGGACTAACTGTAGTTCAATAGCCCCCTGCTTAACTCCGAAAAGCGGGGGACAACAACAAAATTCATTCCAATACGATTAGTGGCTAAAACAAAGAATGTTAAGCAGAGACGGTGTTACACGTCGGATTTACCAAGCTTGTAGTTGAGTTTCCTTATTCGATGGATTATTCTACACAACTTCGTTGCCTAATATCCTATCTTTAATGTTTACAAGTTCTAAACAGGCTTTACGTGTCTGTCAGTGTTTGTTTTTAATCTGAAGTTTGAGGACCACTGCCTTATACTAATGATCAATTCCGGCCGAGTATCCATCTTCGACTGAAACCTTTCTTTACTTTAAGTGTGTGCAGTCTTCCCGTACGTGGGATGCAACTATTCCTGTTCCAGTAAATTACCACAGAATAAGATAGAAATTCTTTGTGCAACGTATCAGAAAATTTAAAAAAAAGGTAAATAAAAATATTTGTATGTTAAAGGGGCCATCCCTCAGAAATGAAAGCGCCAAAATGAAGAGGAATGATTAATTGTCAGCTAAAAATATTGAGTCGTGACCCTTTTAAGATTGCGGGCCATTTCTTTCGTTAGAGGACCTGATAATCTATTGCCATTTCTTTTAGTTCTATACAAATGCATGACCGAGGCGCTGTACTTGATTTACGAAAATTAAATTCTACCTACAGCTAATTTTTAAAACACAAAAAGTCTGGGTTTTCCCCAGCCACAGTATAATACAGTTTGGGTCACGGGTCTTTTTTTCCAGATGAGACTGACGGGTTTAAGTTGTTTGAAAACATATCACGAATATTAGGTTAGCTAATCGGACTTAAGGTAAAGGATTTTAAAGCACAAAATTATGCAGTTTTATTCTCCAAAATATAATCGAGACTGGCCCTTTAAAATTAATATTTGTTTACGGTTTCGCCCATTGTGGTGTACTTTTTCATAAACCACAAGTATGTATTTGAGAAATTGTTTTAATATATATAATTGGCTAATTAACTCCCTTTGGATTTGTGGGAATTCAAAAAGATCGCTCTGATATACACTAATCTGAAAAAATACATATTTTCTTTTTACTAATTAGACGAAATAAGTAGACCATGGTGTACTGTTGCTCTAAAAATCAAAGAAAACTGTCTGGTAGTTTAAATATTGCTAGCCGGATGTGTTCAGTGTGGTTGACAAGGTATACGTATTTATTTTTTTGTTCCACGAAAGAATAAAAATAACCATAACAAATAATAGATACGAAATTTAATCAGGTTGGATATACATGTGTTATTCTAAATAGTAGTAATGTGCTATCACTTGTTGAGTTTTGAGTAAGAATAATAAGAGTAACTTTTGTCGCTAATACACACTCTTAATTGAACAGTTCGATTCAAAATGCTCAAAAACATACCTATCACTGACAATAAAAAGCTTAAGAAAATGACTAATGGGATAAAACAAATTAAAACTGACCTTAAAGGGACTATCTCGATTTTAACAGAGGCTCAAAAATAAAAGTCTGAGTACATATGGCGGAATGGTGTATTGACCCTGTCTCAAAATTTCAGAAAAAAATAATTAGTCGTTTGGACGTGAAAATCAAAACTGCTTGTCCGGACACGAAACCCTTAACCCTTTTAAGGTTTCGGGTCAGTTTTTTAGTTGGGGGATCTGATATTCGATTCCCGTACTTGATAACAAAAGGTAAATTTCGCCTACACATTATTTTTACAAAAGAAAGTCTGGTTTTATACAGACACCGTACAATACAGCAACAGCGTGGGACACCGGTCTCCATTTCCAGATGAATACTGACGGGTTTGGGTTATTTGCAAACGTATCACGTGTATTGAGTTAATTGCTCAGCGCTATGAAAGATAATGTTAAGGGGTTTTAACACAGAATTAAGCTATTTTATTCTCAAAAATATTATCGGGATTGGACCTTTAAGTCAAAGGGGAAAAGATGAGGTGATCTAAGTTAATTGTATTTTATTTTATTGTACAAAGGAACTCACTCATCATACAAACGCCTAAAATACATTATGACTTGGGCAAGTTTGAACAAATTTGGAACTCATTGTATGTCTAACACATTTTTATGTAACATGTCTGATCGACATTCGAGTAAAACGTGACTTGCACCAAAGTCGATGCATAATATTGGTAAACATGGACACCAAAAAAAAATCCTCGGTTACAATATGTGTTAAAGATTGAGAGGATTTAATCGCATGGGGACTTAGTCAGAAGATGAATACTATAAAATGCCATTTTGTCGGATGCTGTTGGCTTAGTATGATAGAGATCAAGTTTCTCTGCCCAATTAAGACATCTGAATTCTCTTTCCCTAGATTGATTTAAGCACTACCAAGGCTTCCCTAATTTTCCCCAATCGTGTGAAGACCCATACAGCACTCTATTTGTAAAAACAAACTCATTCTACAATGAACTACCTTGAAAAACTAAACTTTTAAACTATATGTATATATTTACATAATAAGTCAACATACCATTTTGATTACACGAGGTCGGGTTAATATAGTAAGACATGACACTAATCTATACTAATCTCATAATTTAATAACGAGTTTCCACTTTGTAGGTAATATCGCGGAGACAGTAATCCGACAAAGTGATATACGGGCATCGCGTTGGTCGAAGGTGTCTGATTATTAGACTGAATTTCAGTCGGTTGCTCTGAAGCAGGGTAGGATAGTTGGCCGAATGGTTGGACGCGTGTGCTTTAGGTCTGTCAGTGGATCAAGTGGCGTGGTTTCGATTTCCAGCTGGTATTTTACAAGTAGTGTACTGTCGTGGGTTTCCTCCCACTGCTGAAGCGAATGTTCTACCATATTCTAGTTCCGAAATGAGATGCACAGTTACCCCCCCCCTCTCTCTCCCTCTCTCTCTCTTTCTCCACACTCTCATCGCTCGACTGACACAGTTCATTAATTAAATAATGTATTTGTTTGGATTGGCAATCGTGGTGCAGAAGTCATTATTATGGATTCATGGCATTGATTACAGCGAAATGGACCAATTTTCATGCAAAACATTCTCAGACAGTTAAAAAAGGTTAAACCATTTTGCGAACACAGAAGAAAATGTTTCTTAAAGGAATGGTTTCAAAGGTTTTATCAATGCCGTTAAAACCATAGCTGTTTGACACAAATGTAACGCTTGGGACGAACAGCCGAGGTCCACTGTGTCGATTGAGTTAGAAATGAAAGTAGACCGTAGCTCTTCAGTCCTGAATGACGCTAAACCCCGTTTCATTTTACCAATGCCTTGGTAAGTGTTTTAGGTTAGTCGCACAGTGATATCGTAATTTTTTCTGTACGATAACACTGATTTGAACTTTTTCACGCCAATGCTTCAATGTTCGCATCATATATTTTCTTTACGATCACACCGATTTCAACCGTTTCACGTCACTCGCAGTGGCAGTTACAAAATATAAATGTCAGAAAATTGTGTATTTGGTATAATTCCCTTTATGTGATCAAAGCCACCGCCGACTAATCCAGATCACATGTTATTCCATGTCCATAATTTTACTCCAAAGATTGAATGGAATTACCTCTCCCAAAGATCAGGATTAAATGGAAAGGGGCTAATCTTCATGGGCTAAGCTTAGAGGTCAATACCGAACGAACCCACAGTTACAGCAACGGTAAATCTCTCGATCATTTCAATTAAACATTCACCATTTTTATGATCCAGCGCGAGTCACATGATTACCCCGTGATCGTTCAAAATGACGAGGCCCTATTTCCCGGCTCATTCTAGCTCTAATACGTGGAATACACCATTACACCGAGCAAAGACTTTCAAAGTAAACTCCGGAATAAAAATTATTCTATGATTTTTTCTATTCGTAAAAACCCTGTGTGGCGCCCAATGTACGGTTGAGTTGAACGAACATTTTATCGTCCAGATTCGGTCATAATTCTGCCATTCATCATTGGTGTGTGTGTGAGAGAGAAATGGGATTTAACGTCCACTCGACACAAACATAATAATAATAATAATCGCGTCATTTTACAAGGGTAGCAAATTAGGCCTGAGGCCTTTTTCCAATATGGCCCTTGGCAGGCACAGATCGTGCGAATGATTTCGATCATTACTGCAGGAAGAAACCGAAGAACTCGGGGGAAACCTGCCTGATCGGACGGGAGACCGAATATCCCTCTCACTTACAACGATAAAGTTCTTGCCCTGATCTGGGATTGAACCCTCGTTGCCACGACTATCCGACCAGCAACTAGGTCTTTTCGGGACTAACATATGCTTTAATTTTATTTCAATAATTCGCTTGCGCGTAGGGGTCTTTAGGAGTAGATCTGAAGAAAACCCACCAGGTTGGACAGGCGACCCTACTCCTTGTCACGTACATCCGGGGATTCGAAGCCACGCCAGTTGACTGTTTTATGATAGGGTACGCACGTGCTAACCATTGTTGGTATAATCGACTGGGAGATGATTGCATTTTTACAAGTCGCAAACCGTATATCATCCACGGCATTACACGTAACTAAATCAAAGGTTTTGCTTTCAAGAACTATGAATTCCCCAGTCCAAGTTTATATTTTCACCGCCCTAGGTCTGTCGAAAGAAAAAATCGGCCGAATAATTACTATATTAATAATAATAATTAGCGAGTTCTTATATTGCGCACAGAACCATTAAAGTTAATGTTTAAGACGCAATTAGCCATCGGCTTATCACATTTGAAAACTAATGTTAATAAGCAGTAAGGAAAAGATAGGTTTTTAACATCTTCAATAGAAGGCTTGATCTCGTCTTAACTACATACAGCTTATCGAGCCCTTCACTCAACACTCTACATTTTTCGGCACTAAATTTGATTGGGTACCGGCCCCAACCGTGATCCAATCAGATTCCTTCGTTAAATGAGTTACTAAAAATAAGACTACTTTCAATTTATTTTATTTATCCTTCCTTAAAAAGTCTCGCGCTTCTAAATAAAATATCTATGTGACAATCGAGATGGAAAGGTCAAGGTACGATTAATTTCAAGGTCCTGAAACTGCTTCAATTGTCTTTTTTTTGGTTTTCTGTGAGTTTCTTAATTGAATAAAAACTTTCTGTAAACTTGTCTCGTTCTTTTTCTGTGGAGGCTGCCATATTTGTTTACTACAGTCACGTGCTACAATGTGAGTGTGTTATGTGCCACGACCTCGGATTGGACAATGATTTGAAGGCTAATTAGTCACGTGTAAACACAACCAGCGTAAAAGTTTAGGAATAGCCAAGTGTTGAAGCAAGGGTTAGATGTTGTTAAACTCGCGGTCGTTGCTTCAGGAAGATGGGTCTTTAATTCTTTCTTAAAACAGCTAAGCGAGTATGAATACTTTATGGTCAAGGATGTAATGAAATTCATAGATTTGGTACAGTGTATCAGAATCATCTATGACCTGATGTCTTAAGTCTATAGCTGGGTACCACCAGACGTAGTTCATGTTGGCTCGGTGATTTTTTTGGGGACATATTCAGTTAGCATTGAGGACAAGTAGGGTTGCTTCACCTATCTGGCATTTGTAGGCTATGCACAGAAGTTTGAATGCAGATCCTTTGATATTAGTGTAATATGACAATTTCTACTATTAATAAATCTGCATAATAATATATCAGCATTATCTATCGCCCGGTGTGTGTGGGGGTTGGGGAGGGGTGTTGCCGATGATTGCTATCGTGTCGATAAATCAACGATACTTCCCACTTTTAAACTTGTTGAAATGTTCCAATTAGTCGTTGTAATGGAAGTTGAGAATAATAGCGATTGAGAGTGTTATTTTAATTGTGCACGAGGAAGTATTTTCTAAAAATCATTCATTTAAACGTTTGCCGATAATTCTTTTGTTAATAGCTTTTACACTATTTTTCTTTTACATATGGAAATCACAGACATTAATGGCACAGATCTATATAATTATCTCGAACAAAACATTGTATGTTTGAGAAATACAGACTGGGACTTTTACCTAATGTTATTCGGGATGTAGACCGAATATTATTATATTTGAATGGCTGGTTTATCACTCAGTGTATAGTACATTTCGCTAATCTCCTGTCAATCAAAGGTGGTAGGCTATCGACAAAATGCTACCGACTTTAACTTTATAACTACTTGTGAGCTTATCGTCTGTCCACCTCCACGTAAAAGACCGAATTTCAACACACTTTGTTACGGATTCAAATCTTGTTGATGTCGTTACTAGCAAATTACAAAATTGTGGGTTGTCATTACGATCAGTGACAAGGTGCACTGTTATGTCAACCTTGGCTGTATCTTAGGGTGTGATGATTTGTCTGATGGGCCGTTAAATGGAATTAAATGGGGTTTAGCATTCCGTCTACATGAAATGAAATGAAAGGAGGTTTAACACCCTACTTTTCTGTCCCGAACTGGGCTAATGAAGACGGGCATATGCCATACAGTGTGCTATTGGGTAACTTTTGTCCGGACAGCGGCATACGTCTATTTGGACACCCCTGATGTTCACGTGAACTGGCAACACGGGTAATTATTCCTTATCGTCTGACGAGGGCTAAGAAGTCTACGGGCCAATGAACATGTGTATGATTACCAATATTTTATTTTGTAGTACGGACAATCAATGACTAAGTAGCTCAGTCCTAGTGTAGGTGGGGATCACGGTGGCTAAGTGGATAAGGCGCTGGTTCGCTTGCCTGGAGGTTGAGTGTTCGATCCCTGCATTGGCCGAGAAAGTTCATCTCAATATTCCGGCGTGATTTCCCCTTGTCAGTGATGCAGACGGAGGGCCTGACAAGGACAGCTACCTATTCGTTCGGATGGGACGAAAAACCGAGGTCCCGTGTACAAATTAGAGTACACGTAAAAGATCTCTTGGTAGTTGTAATTCAATATAAGAGTAGGCCGTAGCGCCGCTGCCCGGGCAAAATTTCTCTCATAGCACACTGCATGGCGTATGCCCGTCTTCAATTAGCCCAGTTTAGGTGCTTAAGCGTAGGACGTTAAACCCCATTTCATTCATTCATTCATTCCTAGTGTTGGTCGAGAAAGTTCGATTTTCTGGGATGTCTCCCTTTGAAGTGGTGTGAGACGGATCTAGTACGACAAAACCTAAGACCCGTCATGTTCCTGAAGCAACGGTATACTAGTTTTATAACTATTATCCGTTGCTTACGCAGCACCATATTCTCGTCACTTATGAGTAATAACCTCCCTTTGCAGAACCTACGTCACTATACGATTTGTCCAATTTACTACCTCGTAACATATGGAGTAGCGGCAGTGATAACCCAGAATCTCATTAAGTTCATTGTTAACAAGAAAAGCCGGGAAAATAACAATCGTCGTTTTTTTACTCCAATAATTCCAATATTCGACAAAACGTGATACGATCGGCCATGATGATGGAATGTTGACAGCCTTGCCCTTTGTCCCCTTTGACCTTTGTGACTCGATTAACATAAATAGGGGTTTCTACTGGAGATCAAGCGTCTGGTTATTCGAATATTTCGCGGAAAATTTAGTTTCAAGGAATCTCAATGGCTACTGGAATATCCCCTCGACCAATCAAAATTAGTGACGAGAATAGTCGGCTGTGAAAGCAACGGATAATAGTTAAAAGACAGTATCCGTTGCACAGGAACACGAAGACCCGTGGGCTGTGAACACATTGATGTAAAAGGACCAAGGACAATTGAAATTCGAAATTAAGTCTGGTGGTACAAAAGAGTAGGACGTTAAACCCCATTTAATTACATTTCATTCGTAAACATTACTAGATATAAAAGATCAAAACGGTAAAATTTCCAAACGCACTATAAATAACTGAATACTGTAACATTTTGAATACATGAGATGATTTTGGATAATTTGTTTCCACTGAACATGACAAGCTCAATAAGTATTTAAAGGGATAAGTTAGAAAGTGAAAGAAAGCCCTTTGTGCTATCATTTTAATCTTTTAAAAGGGTGGTCAATCCAATACACTAACAAAGGATTTAAAGGCCTATTCCCTAAAGATACGAAAACAATATATTACGACCTTTTATTAATGCTAGAATACATAAGAAAACAATCTAGTTACTGCCATTTTTGATTAATCCTCCGTACATTTTTTTGAGAATTAGGAAAATATAAGCAGATATATCCTGTAAAATAATAATGTCCTCAATGATATACTTACATTTACCACGATATCTTCTTTCAGTAGAAAAGTACAGCTTATATCAATTGATTCTGCGCTGAACAGACAGGGCCCTCACCGGAAGTACATGTAGTATAAATCAGAAACCGGAGTGGAAGTACAACGCTACTTATCTTCCAGAGAGAGGTATGCTCTCGCTTCAACTCCATACAACTTATTAATGTCATAAAACTCGCGGTCCTTGGTTCAGGAACCACCCTAATATTACTCCCATGCTTGATAAAATACCAAAATGGTATGATACAATAACAGCTTGAAGTCTATTGTATGATTAGAGGATAATATTGGTGTCAGTCATTATCGCATATATGATATAACTGGTTCAGCACGTTCCAAATATAATTTTAACACAGACAACATTGCTACGATAGAGGCTTAATGAAGATTTCAAACGTACATGTATTTAACCAGTTCTATCACATATGTAATAATGGCTGACACCAATATTTTTCTTTAAAGGACACTATTGGTGTCAGTAATTATCACATAGTATGTGATAAAACTGGTTAAACCAGTTCGAAATATAATTTTATCAAAGAGATCATTTCTAGTATAGATGAGTAATAAATATTTCAACAATCGGAAGTGACGAATGCTAGAGGAAAGCACGAGTTATTCCTCTATACAACTGACTGAAGTGACGAGTGATAACAGATACATGGGCGAATTTCTGCTCACTAATAATTCCTTCGAAGACCAAATGTTGTTGTGTGAGGCTGTGAGGGGATAACGCACAATTCATTAAAAAAGATTGACTGCCATTAGACAAGAGGACACGAAAGAAAAACAGAAGTCCGTTTATTAAGATGTTTTTATTAGGTTAGTTATATAGAGGGATAACTCGTGTGTTCCTTTGGTGTTCGTCACTTCCGATTCATGGAACCTCTATTACTCATCTATCGTAGCAATAATCTAGCTATGTTAAAATTTTATTTGGAATGTGTTTAACCAGTTCTATTACATATACATATGTGATAATGACTGACACCAATATTGTCCTGTAAGGGCGGCCATCGGATCCATCAATGTTGTAAGTTACACCATCTTGGGGGAACGGGATAAATATTAGAGTAATCATTTTTGTGACTTATGATTGCTATCCCGACCTCTAAGACAAGGCGGCTAATAAAGGTATGTCTCTGTTGTCCCTTTCCCGGCCTCGAACCATAGGCTGTGTGTACGCCCTTCTAAGAACCTTGTATGATGTTTGAATATACTTAAGAGTGAATCTAAAAGATTTAAAGAGTCACACGCCTCTTGGTGAATCTACATGATAATTTTATCCCGGCCAGGAATGATGTCTGAATATACCTCAGTCGTGCCCTTCCTTAACTAGGATACGTGCATCGGAATTTGACCAAGTACTCCCTTTATCTCATTGGTCACAAAGGAGGAATGAGCGGAGGAAGGGTGTCTATTTTTCTAAAGCATATGATAGATACGATATTTGGATTACCAGACTATGACCGATTGTAATTTTCAAGGTACTTTATTCGCCCAAATTTAGATGTCACCCATTTGTAGGTAACGACTTCAATACACCAGACGGAACCCCACTCAGAGACATATATTTTGGTATTTTCGGGGAACATAAGGCCAAATCTTGACAGATAGGACGCGCATTGAATATACCCGAGAGAGCGGAAATCCCGTCTTAGTTTATGGCTGAATTACGAGAACGAACGACTATCATTCCCCCCTCGTACATATAATTTTGTTTTACTGTATATTTAATGGCAGATGAAGGTCTATACAATGATTTTTTTAACCGGAAGTCCATATATTAAATACAAGCCGCAGTCTGAACACATACCTACGAGACTGGCTGGAACTTTCTAAAAGCCTGTCTGTGAAAGACCTGTTCAAAGTCGATTGTATCCATTTATTTTTCTACATAGTCCCATACGAATACGAGGTGTTACACTTTTACCAATGATGTTGTAAGACCTGGTTGCCGGACGGGACGAACATGTCTTCAGCCACCCTAAAACAAGTCGTTCACAGCTGACATGACCTAATTATTACTATGGAAATGAGGACTTGCTAGTTCCTGTTTCAATTTTGGAGCAGTTTTCATCAATGGCGCATCCATCTTACAGGAACTGCAGTCAATGCCATGGGTCTTTTTCACGCTTAAATTCCACAGCCCACTTCTTCACTGTGGGAAGAGGAGGGATATATTTCCCAAAAGTGGAGACCATACCAGCATGTATCTATTGGTGTTGGTCCTTTCAGTTGCACGTACTTGATGAATACCATATATACCCATCTTCAGCCCAATCGGAGCAGAACTCATTCCCAATGTTATATTCATGATTGGTATTCTACAATGAACATTGTGTTATTTTAAATCCTAATTTAAGACGGCACAGTTGATAAATTCTATTAATACTCTGGTTTTTATCGCTCAAACAATAGATGACATTAGTTTACTCATAACAATAACACATGCTGACACCGCGCGCGTTTACACATGGCTTGTTGGCAAATTTCATCTCATCAACGTTTGAATGTTATTTATTTTCTACATTCGGTGGTGTATGTCACCATTGTCCTTAAAGGGGCACTATAGGAGATTCGATAAAGAATGGCAGTTCTCGCTAAAATAGATAACGTCAAAAAATTATGCTTAAAAAAAGTTCTAGACAAATTGCTCCACTCTGGACAGAGATATAAGCTTTTGAATTTATGGCTAGTCCTAACCACTACTAAAGTAGGTACGATAATGTATGAAATTAAATGCAATGGGGCTTAACGTCGTTCTGTTCCTAAACTGGGCTAATGAAGACAAATTGCTCCACTCTGGACAGATATATTAGCATTTGAATTTATGGCTAGCCCTCATCACTACTAAAGTAGGTACGATAATAAATGAAATGAAATGCGATGGGGCTTAACGTCTCACTGTTCTGCTCCTAAACTGGGCTAATGGAGACGGAGGTACGATGATAAACAATCATCCTTCTCAAAAAGTATTCCAATCCGTTAAATATCACAGGTTAGCGATGGCATCGAGAGTTTTTAATCGTCTGTATAAGTTAATTAATGTCTAAATAATCACTTTGATAACATTTCAGACCTAAAAAAAAGACCTGTAATAGACAAATTTGGCTCTTGCATAACGTATGCAATAACTGGCATGGGACCTTTAAAAAAGAAATCAAACAATATGGTATCTAAGTACGTACGCTTATGCCTCCCTAATTAATAACCTATTCAGTTACTATCATCGTTCATAATTCGTTAATGTACCCCTGACCTCGGCTTTTCTTCCGAATTTTCATGCATCAGCTATAAGCGGAAACCAAGCTGGAAAATCCGGTGTACTTTATCGGCCAACACATGGTTCGAACCCTTAACGTCCCGGTGGAAGGGCCAGAGCTTCACTCACCGAGACATTGTGGCTCCTTTCTCAATACGAACACTTTGATTTAAAAAGGGGGGGGGAGGGGTTAAACGTCCACTCGACAAAAACTAGGTCATTTCGGGACTAACATGTGGTTCCATCTTATTTATATAATTCGCTTGCGTGTAGGGGTCTTTAGCAGTAGGAGGAAACCCGGATGAATCAAAGAGCCCAAAGAAAACCCACGAGGCTGTACGAGGTCGTCACGCACAAACGGGGACTCAAAACAGCACGCACGAGCTAACCATTCAGCCACCCAACCACCCGATTGAGAAAAGGAGCCACAATGTCTATTGAAATGTGCTGATTCTTATATAAAATGATAAAGCGCCTGTGCCATAACGAAATTCTTCTTGTGTTTAAGGCAAAGACCGCGGTGCATCACTAAGAATAGAAGTGGGAGTTAAGATCCCCAATAGAATATTGATCCTCGGAGGAATGAACGATATTACGCGTTATCGTTTTTTTGTAGTTTTTACTTGGTGAATGTAGTTCGAAAAGGATGACAAATTAAACATTGATTTATAAATAAATAACCATAGATATTTCTTACCGTGCTTTGTTAATATGACGTTACTTAAAACATTAATCATCTAATTGTCCATTTTCGGTATTTAAAAAAAGAATTAACATTATTTTTATTCGATTGCCAAATTTCTATATTGATAATAATGGATGGATATACAGCATCAACCCAATACATATTTATATTGTTTATACAGCTCATTTCATACATTCCAGATTCACGTTAGGAATACTGTTTAGTTGATGACACTAGATTTATAAAACAATGCCAAACATTCCCAAACAAAACATTTTTTATTACACAAACAAGGCTTTCTTTTAAATTCTATTTAATTTCATCGTTACATAGATAATCGTTGTGAGTATCAATTATTTGTTGTTCCTTTTTTTTTAGTTTGAAATATTATTATCGTTAATTTTTTACTATAGGTGTACTGCAAAGCGACCACACTAGTTCATAGGCATTATATTAGTCAATTAAGGACCCGCATGAAACTAAACACGAATTGTATAGGGCATTCTCAACTGCCTCTCTTATATCATTATAATATGTGTGGGAGGTGGGTGGGCATGTTAGCTGTCTTTTTAGGTGAACGAACCGTTCCATGATATAGCTAAAATTTTGTCGACAAGTATGTTTAGATTTTGAAATCAGAAACTATTTCAGGCAAAAGGAGGTTTTTGTTGCTATAATAATACCAGTAAAAGAGTATAATTAGTTAATCGAAATAATATTGTTTCGATCACAAGCATGTTTAGATTTTGAAACCAGTAACTATTTCAGGGAAAAGGAGGTTTTTGCTGTTTTAATAATACGAGTAAAAGAGTATAATTACATGTATCACATGTATTTCTGCAATAGCATAACATTTTACAAAGGCAAAACTAAAACCTTTTTATTTGCTTTTAAATGTTTATAGCAGTGATCTATTTGAAGATAATAATTGTGCATTAGTCATACATTTATAACAAAAAAAACCCATATATTTTCTCTTCTCATCGATAACTGGCTGTTTGAAGAAGGCGTTGGGAACGATATTCTATAAAGACATAAATTAGTACCATAAAACAATGGTATTGATTTAATAAATAGAAGAACATTTAGTTAAGTAGAAACTTTGTTTATTTATGATGTCGATAAGTGGACATCTATATATCGTAATAATTATCTAGCAAATAATTAGGACCGGGTTTAATTTCCTCTGAAGTGAAAAGACAAGAGAGCACCATTAAAGGATCTCATAAACAACTAAATGTTATGTATAGAATACCATATGTTTTTCCCGGGGGCGAACCCATCATTGGCTCAATAAATAATTAGTACAATGGGGGCTTGCACGTTTATATAACGCATCCACCCCACCCCTCAAAAACGATTCAAATCAAGTTATAAATGTTTACTACATCTGCTAGATAAATATGTAAATTGGGAAATTCAACAATTTGCTACAAACACATTAGGGATTGAAATGAAATAAAGTGCAATTTAACGTAAACACATTAGGAAGCCATGTAAATGCGTATGCAGTAGTTGTAATACGGCCAGGATCATTACAGTCCAATTTTTTTCCTATATCGTTTGAAACACATATGTTATCTGAGAAACATTTAAGTAGCAATCTTAATTCCTTCTCACAAAGACAAAACATATTTCATGGTATTAATAGTTTTCTCGTACAGGTTAATGTCACTAAAAAAATTTGTATATGCATCATCTAACACAAAATATAAATTATTTAAGACTTATTCTATGCCTCTGTATGGCTGCCAATTATGGGATTTGAACCACAAAACTATGGATAGATTTTATTGTGTCTGGCGAAAAAGTATAAGGCTTCTTGGTATATCACCACGCGCACATAGCAACTTATTAAGCATATTTTGTGACGATATGAACATAAAAATCCAATTCTATAAAAGATTTATTAAGTTTTATTTTAGTACAACAATGAATGTTTAAGTATGTGCAGCAATATCGCTTTAAATGGAAGCCAGTCGTCTTCTTTGTGCAATAATAATAATTCTATTTGTAAAAAGTACAACTTTAATAAACATGATGTCCTAAATGTAGGAATTTCTTATGTTTTAAATAGAATGAATGACCTAGATCGTAATTATTATAGTAATGATGATGTTTACAATTAGAGAATATATCTCTTTCAGGGACTCTTATCCAAATGAAGCACTAAATTTGAATCAAATTATCAACTTTCTGTGTACTTCATAATCAAAGTGATGTAATTATTTGTATAGATTATGTATTATATATGTATAAAATATGTGTACCATGAGTACGAATAAACTATTATTATTACTATTAATAATAATAATTCAAAGATAAGGGTGGGGGTAACATGTTAACGACACAAACTAGTTTTTTTTAAATAATTCGATTGTGCTTAGGGATATTTAGCAGGGGGGGATAACCAGAGAACCCGGCGAAAGCCCACGAGGTCTGACAGCCGACCCCGCTTTTTGTCACGTACAACCGGGGAATCGAAACCACGCCAGTTGACTCAATAATATACTATATCCCTCTTCCCCCATCTATACCAACTGTTAATATCGAGCTGTACATGTACACGAAGTTTTGAATGTCATTGGGATATATTTCAAATGTGAAACAGATTTCATTTTTTGCCATGTAGAAAGTATTTAATCTATCTGTTTGTCACGGATGATAAATCAGTCGTCTATCATTTTTAAAAGGAAGTGTTCGAGTAAAAATGGGAAAACCTTGAGAACGATTGCTATAATTTCCGAGGTGTTTTGTAGAGTGTCAAAATACTTCATTATGAAAGCTTTCAGTTTCATTTAAAATGTATTAGTTTATTACCTGACAAATAAGAGCCTTGTTTGAGAATGTGTCAGAAAAAAATGTTTTATGGGATAAAGATCGATCGGTTTAGCACCGCCTCCTATTTTTTCCGTGCTCATCTATTAAGTTAGAAAATGAAATATCACTTGCATTGACAAAAATATCGTGTGGGCAATAAAATGAAATGGCGTGCACATTCGACTTGCCTGTACCGACTGGGCTAGAAGGCTGACATACACCATTGTGTAATGTGGGATATTTTCCCCGGAAGGCGGTGCTTCGACGTGCTCATACCGTATTCCAACTGTTTTCTTTACGTACACAACAAAATGTACATACTACCTAGGTTTTCGTCCCACCCGAACGACTAGACACCGTCCTTGCCTCTAGGTTAGTGAGCCAGCAGTGCTGTAAAAAATCATGGTGACTATTGATAGTAAAAGACACCTCATATTGCTCAAGAATGGGTATTAAAAGGGGGTGTCTTTCCGGGTTCGCCAAACCGTTTCGTCGTTTTAAATGTAGTACATGGAGGCACATGGAATTTCGCAAAAATATTTGTGTCGTTTGTTTAGCTATCGACATCGGATTTGGTTTGTTGGCATATTATTTTATTATATTTGCTCTCGAGTCTTTGATAGTTGCGACAGGCTGCTTTAGATATAGCTATATGACTAAAAAAAATCACTAACCCCAATTATTTATACCAATGGTTTGTGCTGTAGTTCATTAACGATATGGTATTTATTATATTTATTTTAATTTTGTCCGCAGTTGGCCTTGCAAACAGTAGCCCTCTCTGACAGTTGCCCGTCAATAATTATCCTACAGGCAGTTGGTGCTATAGCCAGCTGTTCACGGGCAGTTCTCCTGTGACAAATTTTTTATCCGATTGTATATGAAATATATAAACTATTTTTTGTTAGTGAGTACCACAGTTTGTCATTCAAGCCCTGACAATAAGTCAAAGTATGCATGGGAAAAATCATTCTGATTAAAAATTCAATCTATATTCTAATAATTATGGTTCTCTAAATTGTCTAGATCAGACAACTAATGCTGAAGATCAAGCCAAAAGGCTCCAACGGTCCTTACGTTTTGCGTCCACAATGGTTGTAGCACAGACAAGTTAAAATATATATTATCTGTTCATCTGCCAAAGCCGATGAATCTTTTTATTGGTTCGATGGACGTTATTGTTACACCGGGTCAATTGAACATTAATTTTTTATAGATCTTACCTAAGGGTAAATTTTAATATAAAAATCATAAAAATGAAAAAAAAGGAAGGTTTCATGCTATATTTTAATTTGTCTGGCCAAAAACAAGCCTCTAGCAATACATCCCTCTACATTATAGATCTACAATTTATCGGTTAGTAGACATACACACTAATCTCAGTACAGACATTGGAAATAATTCTCGCTTATCGGTACGAAAAATCGCTAATTTGAACGAAAGTCCCTTGCAGCAAATTCCTCGAAATACAACTTTCATCAATCAGTCAGTTTTGTAACAAAGTTAGTCTTTCTATCTAATATTATGAGATATTCAAATAATGTCATACGTTTCAGCAATGGAGCGTTACAAAATAAGATTGTTTTTTTTTCTATTATAGTCTGGAGGCTAAGCGCGGAGAAGTGTTCATCAAATGGGCACAAAACCAGACCCAACTTTTCTATAGTAAAATTTCGCGTAGAATAGGATGCCTGGGGTAATCAGTCCGCCATCGAGGCGTTTTCGAGATATTCGGGGTCAAACGTCAAATTAGTTAATTTGCACTGAAAGTAAATGCGCAGCCATTCTTGTATCATGCAAATAATCTCTTTCAATAAAAATGTAAACTTGCTAAATTCACCTTTGTTCTTTGTGACCCCGGAGGTCAAGAGATGAAATTTTCCGTTTTAGCACTAGGAAGATTTAAAGCAGTTAATGTCAGCGTAGAATATAAAAAACTAAGAGAAACCTTTTCAAATTGACAATAGCGACATTTAAAAAGTATCTTTAGGTGGTCTTAGCGTATTTAGCACCGAACTTTTACTTTGAAACGTCGAAAATGAACTTGCATAACAGAACCAAAACACATCGAAACCTGTTTCAAAAATACGTAGAAAATGTCTCAAAATTAGTTTTATAACGAATGCTATACATAATAATAATAGTTTTCTGGAAAAAAACCCCAAACAATTGAATAGTTTAATGGCTTGACTCCAGTGTGCATGCCGCGTCACAAAGCCTACTAAACAGTTCCCAGGTAACATTTACCAATTCGACAATATATCCCGTGAGCTATTTTGTACAACGCATCCGCCGGTTTTATCTGTGTCTCTGTTCTGGCGAAATTCATGATAACTCATAAAAACTTTGCAAATTTTTAATCTCGTCGTCAGATTCATGTATTCCGGCCATAGATTAACGTCGGTTAATTGTTTTTTGGACAACTAGTTTATTATGTATATAGAACAGTCGTTGTTAAGCGTAATCGTGCGGATTTCTTTTTGACAGTTTTTACGTTTTTTAAAACTGCTTTCGAAGTGTGTTGGTTCTGTAATGCAAGATCTTTTTCGCCGTTTCAAAGTATACGTACGGTGCTAAAACCCCATAAAGATGAGTTTTAAATGTTCCTTCTATAAATTAGAACGAGTTCGCTTTAGTTTTTTTATTTTTTACGCTGATTATGCCTTAAATCTTCCTAGTGCAAAAGCGGAAAAAGAATCACCTTTTGACCCTCGGGGTCACTAATATTAAAGGGGAATTAATTTGGCAAGCTTACATTTTAATTGAAAGAATGATTACTTTCGATCATTTTCAGCATATGTCCATGAAACAAGAATGGCTCCGCATTCAGTTTTGGTGCAAATGAACTCATTTGACCTTTGACTCCGAATATCTCGAAAACGCCCTAACGGCGGACTGATTACTACTCGGCATCATATTCTACGCAATATTTCACTATAGAAAAGTTGGGTCTGATTTTGTGCCCATTTGATGGACACCACGCGGCGCGCCGAGCCTCCGGCCTATTATAGAAACACCTTAAATATAATTATTATGACTTTGGGGAAAGCTCCATATTTCGTTCGCTATTGTAATGCCGAAGGTACATTTAATAGAAATACACACTCAACACATCGACAAGCCCCATTCATGATGCATTTTCACACACATGCTAATTTACCCCTATCTGCAACATGTCAGGGCCTGATGGAGATGTACTTTTGTAGGTGATGTGTTCCATCAATGGCTTCTCCACAATTTAGAAATCCCCATGCATCTTCATACCCGCCCTGAACGGTTCATCAGCAGATGGGAAATAAACATAATTGTCCAAAATACCTGCACAAACCTTGTGAACACAGACATCCAATATAATACAATTGCCACCCGCTTCTGTACCCCAAGTGGTTCCGAGAAGGTCGGATTTTGAATGAAAAGCCAAGTAATGCTGAAGATCACGCTAAAAGTCGCATGCATAACGTTGTATATATTTATTGCGGGCGCATCGTTTATCTTCCCATGGTAAAAAAAAACTCGCGTGCCAACTAATCATTAAAGTAAAGGTAAACCCATACTGCTTTGTTCTGCCAGAAAGAATAGATGCTTGTCCTTGCCTGGCCCTAAACTAATACCATGGGTAAACCGGAATGAAAAATCCCTAGAACTGTTTTAGGACCACGCCGTAAAGGAAGCCCGAATCCCTTACTGCAATAGCGCCATACTCGCATTTCGACTGGAAGATGGGCATCCATACAAAGTCTTGCCGATACTTGCCGCGCATCGTGGTGACTTGTTTGTGTACCTTGCTAACCGATCTTTGTCGAAATGAGAAGCAAAAATTGAACATCGATTTTAAAATAGAAATAACAACAAAGTCTTCGTTTTCTACCCCTGCACGCCTAATTATTTACAAGAAAGATAGAAACAGATGGCCTTAGATGTTCATCCTCTGCAAATGTAAAAATATTACCCCTATGCTATGGCGTTAATTGTCTGAGATGGGTATCGACGAATATAGCGGTGACAGGGTGGCGGGGAGGGTATGTCCACTCGACACAAACACGGTAGGCGCCTACATGTTTTATATAAATACTTTAATTAACGTGTCTTTGAAAGCCGGTTATCTATCTACGGTGCGTTTCAAAAGTATGAGCCGCATAAAAGGCTTTGGCTCGCTAACTTGGAGGTCCCGGATGTCATTCCTGGTGTTTAATGGGAAAGGTCCTCGAGATAGATGTCTCGGTATAGTTTCCACTCGTCAATAGTGCATGACGAATTGGACGATAAACTGATGTACCATTTTATTTCAAAGTTTTAAAAAATAGATCGTTTTGAATTTAATTCAGAGTGCAAAATTAATGCCACATGAAGCATATTCTTAAAATCAAGTCTTATAAAAACACTAATTCTGCGAATCGATAGAATTACTCTTAGAAATCAACTGCAATTAATGCGTAAAATCAATAATACAAATTAAATATATATTTATTTTTCTTTCGTTTTCATTTTTTGTATTTTGTTGTACGTATTTTTAAGAACCTCAGAGAACGTTTATATTTTGTACATTGTATTGTGAAGTTTCATAATTTTGGAACTGATGAAATATAATGTATATAATGCGTTCTGTGACTGATCGTGAATCCGTCATTATTCTTCTACGCCTCTCATTCATATGTGGGCAGATAATAATGTGATGACAAGAATTCAAGTCGATAATTAATCCACTAGCTCCATCTATAAGAGTTTTAGAACATTTCTTATCTACAGCATAAAACGCGCGAACCGATTTGCACCTATCTCTTTACTTTCTTATTCAGGCAGGAAAGCGGACAGGAGTGAGAGAGCGACAGTGCAAGAGAACAAAATACAAGGACTTTTTTTAAGTTAACAGAACTAAGCTCCATCCACAAACATCATGCTGCCGAATATTTCAACCAGTTTTTCATTGTGGCTTATTTGTTGTGTAAATTTTATAAACAGCGCTTCTATTTTTGACACTAACAGACAGAAACCCCAGGTAAGTGTTTATTTCAAAAATGTTTGTAATTTTTGATGTGATGACAGATGTCAATAGCCATAATATTTTGAAAGTTTGTTTAGTCTCCAAGTAACATTGTCTAGGCTGTTATTTATTTGACACAGACAGAAACCAGTGATAGGCCATACCAATTCGAGTTTCTGGATTTTTTTTATAAGCAATATTTTTTTCAGATTTGTATCTAAATAGGGATTGGGGAACAGGCATAGTCTATACTAAACCCCTCCTCGAGTTTCTGTTCTTTGGAGTTTGGAGTTTAAAGTTCCTAAAACTTACAAAAATTGATCCAGGTGATTTTCAAAAGCACAACCAAGTCAAAGACATCTTTTTTACGGGTGGTCTCGAAGAATAGAAAATTAAATTGGGTTTCACCTGAGTGTTAAATTTCGAATAAGTTTATCATTTTCAATTAATGTTTATCACAGTAAAAAGCGACAATGTTTTAAAGGGATATTTTGTCTCAAATCAACCTTGTCTTGGTTGTTATTTGTGTGTGCCCGTCGTCGTTAACCTGGTCAATCAAACCGTTTAACTTGACGTGCAGAAACTTTCCAAGCTGGCACAAGAAGTGCTATATAGACTTTCGAAAAAGATTTAAGTCTCCGAGCAGCAGTGAAGTGTGCAGTGAACTTGATTGCCGCTACAAGAAGTGCTACATTGACGTTCGAACAAGAGTTTAATCGCGCAGCACCGTGTACTTGACTAATAATTGATCACACAAGTTTACTAAACTAATAATTATAAAGGGCATTAAAAGACTAAATTTAAAAAAAAAGCGGCAATGACAATAATGAATTCATATCAAGGGAGGGGTCGTTGGTTTTGGCCAAAGCGGGGGGGGGGCGCTTAATTGATCTAGTGTTAGTAGTTCAGATAAATAGCTGGCAACAAGGTCTGGGAGACACTGATTTGTGTTGTGCCGGACCTTAAAGTTAATGTGGGCGGAATTTAGAGCCAATGTAAATATTTTTTTTACAACAGATTTAATGTGAGCTGATATCTTAATACCAAGATTCCGCATAACAATACATGTAGCTAACGAAATCTCCAATTTTGACATTTGCTGTTCCAAATACATGGACTGGCTGTAACGTTCTAATTCTATTTGCGAAAATGCTGTCCATTTATTTCCCTACATAGTTCCCTTCAATGTGCACAACCTTTGCCGGTCGGGAAGAAAATTACTTCTTTTTTTCATTTTTGGAAACTTTTTTCATCCATAGTTACAAGTCTGGTCACAAACTGGTCAGAATCTGCTCCAAAACAGAGGGGATTATCACAGGACGTCAAGATTCTGACACGTTTCTGATTCGGAATCAATTGAGAGCTTCGGTTCCCTCTTGCAGAAACGTTTGCCATTCATATCTCGTTGGCGATAATATGCTCAACTTCGACGTCGATCAGCATTAACCATGTCAGGTTGCTGTTGATGGCCTTCCAGGACGTGAGCGGCGAGCCACCGTGGCCCTCACTTCTTGACTGTGAAAAGGAAGGAGTATCATCCCCCTTCAGAGACTTGATAACTGCCCTATAGTCAGTTTTGTCCTTTTCTGGTGATTTCAATGGGTAGTTTCAGAAGATGGTCTGATATGAAGACAATAATAACACCACAGTTGCAGTTTTTGTGTCTACGAATCATTCAATAAAATAATTGGTGGTAAAAGTTTGTTTCAACCCAGTCAGCCCTAGTAACATGGCAAAGACAGCTGCCTAGTCGTTCGGATGATACGAAAAACCGAGGTCCCGTGTACACACTGGCGTGCACCTAAGAGATCCCTTGACAGTTGGATTTCGATTTAATTGTAGGCCATATGCCCATCTTCATCAGCCCAGTTCGGAACAGAACAGAAGGACGTTAAACCCCAATTCATTTTATTTCATTTCATACTCTTTATCAAATACATACAGAGAATTAAACTCATGTCAGGCCAATTGGATTCATAGCCGATTAGACATTAAAACAGGCCTTTAACCATTTTATACCATATCTATGATATTTAAATTGGCCTGGCATCTATTCACGCGTGAGTTTAATTCTTTAAATGTATTTGATAAAAAATGTATTTGAATAGGCTGATAATGAACAGTCTTCTTTTTAGAAATAAATCAAACAATTCCTTAGTTCACAAATTTGTGTGCATTGTGTTTGAAAGATTTATGTAACGAGGACCATTATAGCTATTATTTAATTGTGTGGTTCTTGTATACAGTGGTCTTTTATTCCGTGATCAAGTAATAATCCAAGATCAATTTTAATGTAATATGCTGCAGTTTTTTTTAGAATCGACAACTATCTCATAGAGGTTTCAATTTTAAATTTCGCATTTGTGCTGGTTCTATTGACGGGCCCGTAGCCAGCTCATAAAATTTGGCGGGGCTTCGTAATGTTTTGTAGGGGCTGAGGATGTAGCCGGCTAAGAACGCTCATAAGAAATCATCATTGTTTGCGAAATATTTGAGGGGGGGGGGGGGCTAAGCCACTCCACAGCCCCCCCCCCCGTATATTGATCTCTATACTCAATTTTAACCGCCTTATAAAAGCAAATCTAAAATACAACTATGTGTCTACAACATAAAGTAGACCCATGCTTCTAAAATGTTAAGAAGTATTTATCCTGCTTCCTTTTTCATATTAATGAATTTGAAAATCTGTATTCTCTTTGTGTATGAAACCGATTAGAATCGCATAATCTATCAATGCACTATATTTTTTTTAATATGGCGGCGATTCAGGACAGCTGTCTGTTCTCAACTATAAGATAGTTCTTTTGTGTCCAGATTATAGTCCCCCCCCAGGAATATAGTACACAGATACAAATAGGTGAAATCAAGATGTTACAAAATTACTATTAATAAATTGTATTATCTTATGTTTGTTTCTCTTTAGCCCTCAATAGATGAAACAATGGAATCGCTACAGCCGAGCGTGCCTTCACGAACGTCAAAATCATCACAGTTTCTGGAAGAAGAGGCATTCTCACCGATAGAAACATGGCTTTCATCTGATGATAAGACGAAGTCTAAAATATTAGCAGCGTTTCTACAGGAATTACCAGTCATGGCAGAAGAATATGACCGACCAGAAATAATTTCTAAACGACATGACTTTGGTTTTATGGGAAATCGTGGTAAAAGAATGCAAGAAAATATTGTCAACAGTGGCGAAGATTTCATAAATGCCATACGTCCGGGATTTGACAGAGCCATGTCACCCCTTGCTAGACTTTTGGAATCCCGCCGTCATTCAAAAGGTTGGTGGGTTTTATTTTGAAATCGTGTTCGTTCATTCCATTGCCATTATATTCTCCGGATAGGCATGCGTAATGAACATACTTTGTACATGATGTATGGGATGTTCAGCTTGGGGTGTTTTATCAAACACATTACTTGTTTCGGCAAAAGTTCTTTGTAAAAAAGGGGGGTTGCTGATAAATTTTGTACACTACGATTACGGTCGAATAGACCTCATATAATAATATTGGCTTTTCATATAATTAACACTGAGTCTCTTTATTCCCACATGTCTAAGTTCGGCCCTGATCAAACCGTTCCAGATTCATTTTTTGGACAATCAAAGTGACTGCGATACTCTAGAGATTTTATGCTTTTCCAATCTGTGCCTCTAGAGATTTAATGTTTTTCCAATCTGTGGTTTTTGTTTGGATAAAAGCTGATTTGAATTCCATTAGGGTTTGTTTTGTTCGATCTAACGTTACATAGATATTTCTTACAATATGAGTAGACAAAGGTTGAACCGAATTCATCCAGTCCTTTCGATTAAAAGTAAGATTTGTCCTACATTAAATTTTAAAGTATTTAAGTGTACTCATGAGACTGGAGTTAAATCGAATTTGTCAAGTCCTGTATAAATCGTGATTCTTAAAAGATTAGAAAGAAATATATATTCGATAAATGTAAGATTTCTTTTGGGCCGCTGGGCATACATCATCTTTAAAGGTATAGACATCTAATGACTCTAAAGCAGTCGCAAATGAGATAATAATGTCATTGTTATGTTTGTTTCAATTTAAAGAGATTTATTATTTCATATGTAAGTGTAAATCAATTGAATTCGAGGAACACTTCCTAGTTTATTCGGTGCAAAAGTTTCATGGTATTCGGACATCGTTATTTTTTCAGCCTATTGTGACATTTTGACGGTTTTTCGCAACCCGTTTGGTAAAATAGTTACCAAATACGCTGTTACAAATCTGACAAACCACTGTTGCGTGTTTATTGATTGTTTCCTTATAAATTCTAACTAACCATTCAGCATTTGGTTTGAAAAGAGGCCTACAAAAAAAAAGATAATCATCGATGTCCATATTTTGGGCGACTGGAATCAAACATTCAATAGATTAAGCGTTGAATAAAGCACAAACATTCAATATACAGTTTTATCTTTATGTGGTCAGCAGTTAGAATGGTTTGTTTTCTTATATAATGTAAAAGGCGTACATGATTTTCTTAAATGATGAGTTATCCTAATAGTTCAATATTAAAACTAAATTATTCATAATATCTGCTTAAAATATAAATCATTTCTAGACAATAACGAACGTGAAATGGAGCGATTGTTTTTTGTCCTGGGGCCGTTTGCTCATAGCTCTGTTGTCTTTTAACGATCCGTTGACTTTAACGGAGAGAAAGACTTGCTGGAAATAAAGGCCCCGAACATTCTGTGGTGCAAATTTTCCTACAGATTTATGCTAATATAAAAAATAAAGTATTATAATTATTTAGTGTTTTCTGTAGTAAATTCAACGGAAAGTTAACAAACAACACGTTAACAATATATATCCGTTAGAGTTTAACGGATCGTTAAAATAACTTAGTTTTGAGCAACCGACCCCTGGTCGTATTTCGCGCAGCTTGTAACAGACGTCCACGACAAACTGTTCTCTTTGCTATTTTTTTTTACATAATTTCAAATGAATGCTTCTCTCTGTGTGTAAATGTATTTCTCGAAATAATGTGCCTTTTAGATCTATTTGTCTTTTAAGAACAATTTGAATACTGGCCAAGTATTCATTAATATTATTGCCGAACAATTGATCTTACGCTTGGTTGTTTTTATACTAAAATTATCAAAAAGAGTATGTTTGATTCTACCTTCAATACAATAAAATCCCCAGTCCAGAAAATTAACCCAAAAATAAAAGGGGGTAATGATCGAACTAGTTTGTATTTCGTCATTATCATTGCTCCGGGGGTTGAAGTTAGGAATCATCCGTCATTGGAAGAAAAACGTGCTTCTGGGGACATTGTCTCTATTTCGTCGCTAAAATAAAGCCGGGATAACTCGATATATTTAATTGTTATGTAGGCGAGAAAAAATAAAGCGGAAACATTTAGGCCGGGCGATTACTATTATATCGCAATCGTGTTTCATTGAAATCTGACCAAATCTCTTTATCTCTTCCCAAATCAATAGAGCTGACTCTACAGTACTCTTATTCTACTTTCCTATCCCAGGCACTTAACTAGCACTTATGTCATACCGTAACGTCGATTTAGTATTAAAGCTGTATACCTATTATCTTTACAATTACTATAGCTTTGTCCGGGGATTTGTATGTTGTTTCATTATTGTTTATTGAGTAGAGAACCGCGCTACATCATTTAACTTGATCGTTGTTATAGTAAAGGTCTACCCACTGACACATTAACTTTCGGACCCAGAGTGGTTGTCTTAAAATGTCACAATTGTGTTTAAGAAGAAAACATCCGTTTGATGTAGTCTAGTCTGACTCTTAATGGTCCACCAAAGAGAGAGAGGGGGGGGGGAGAGAAAGAGATAAATAACATGTTTCAATTTATTTCAATATTTCGTATTCGCCGAGAGGTGATCTAAGCAAGCTTCATGCGAAAAGAAAATGCGAAAAGAATTGGACGTTAGACGTTAAACTCCATTTTATTTTATCTCATTTCCTTGCATTTTGTTAATATTACGGATTTCCACTGATAGGGCCATGTAGATTATTCTTGTGGACTATTAACCAAGTGAAGATGTAAGAGGGTGCCATGCGAAAAGAACGGAATAAGAAATTTAAATTTAATTGGCTGGCAAGCTGAGTATTATGTGTACGAGTTGAGATTAGTTCTTAGCGATTCTGTTAGTTAAGAGTCTGTAAGATCCGGTAAGACGAAACGGACACACAATTAGTCCCCTGTTGGTTTAGCCTACTTTTGAAAGAACTAATTACCAAGAAATGGGAGATCAGAATCAATTATTTATCATATATATTCAATGTCGTTCAATTAACAATTAAACATAACCCAGCCTCTGGCAAACGCACCCGAAAGACCTCAGCTATCAGAGAATATTTCAATCAGCAATAGGATTTGTCCTAAAGATTACAATGAATTGTGCTTAGCCCATTTATATTCTTGGTGTTAAATCTATTTTTCTTATTAGAAATAATATTGGTTCCATTAATATATTTCAAAATTCGGTTTACTGTCATTTGCAGTCTGATGAGTTATTTTAAGATTTATGCCACCGAACAACGGATTGTTTTTTTTGTGGATAACGCATGGTCACAATTAGCCATGTTCCAGATACTACATGGATTCTGATTAAGGTTATATTATAGTAACGGGAAATAAGGCTTAAATAATAATAATAAAAAAAACAGTTAATCGATTTATACCATTATTTAATTATGTGGGATTTAGTCTGTTTAAAAGGGATATTTTAAAATTGAGTCATCCGGCTTTGAAAATCTGGCGTTCATCCATTCAATGCCTTACTCATAAATAAATATTGAGAATTACTAAAATTACTCAGAAAAATATATATTTATTCTAAAATTAAATGGGATTGTGGATAAGGCCCAGGCTATATGACCTCTTTCCTAACTCCCATTCCATAATGGTTTGGTAGCTGGATAAAACCTCGCACTTTCTAGTGGAAGTGAAATCTCCATATATTCGAATGCAGTGTGTCCTCAACCCCACGCAAAATGACACCACAAACAATTCTGTGTATATTTTAATCATAAACATGATTAAACATCAGTGGGGAGAGAGAGAGAGGGGGGGAGAGGGGGGAGGGATGGCGTTTAACGTCCACTCAAAACAACTAGGTACCGGCGTGCCCGGAGGAAACCCACGAGGTTGAGAAGGCGCCCCTATCTCCATGACACATACGCTCACATCAGGGCTCGAAAATACAGCCACAAGCCAGAGGTGGCCGGCCAGCTAGAGGTCGGAGCGCAACACTCTAGACCACAAGGCCAACGCCCCCAACCCGCGCCAAAATCAGTGGTCTTCTATCACCAGCGTCAAGTCGTTCGAATAGGAGACGAAACCGAGGTTGACATACACGTAAAAGAACCCTTGACGGTTGGAATTCAATTTTTGTCCGGGAAAAAATTATCCCATAGCACACCGTGTGTCGGTCGCCATTATCCCGGTTTGCGCATATAGGACTGACGTTAAACTCCATTTGTTTTCCAATTAAACTTGATTAAACATTAGCCTTTGTGAATTGGATACATACATTTGATACCCAGTTGTCATTCGGCAAACTTCGACAGATTCCGGTGCCCTACATCTAGACTCGGCTGTATGATGAAGTCCGCCATTTTGGAACTATTTCAAAGGAACCGGATAAACTATGGCTGCCCCCATGGCCATGAAGATTATATCAACAAACTAAAAAAATGGCTGCCCCCATAGAGATTATATCTAGAAAAGACGCTATTTTGGGACTATTTTGTGAAAGCGGCACGTTTTCCTGTTGAAGTAAATCGGTAGTTGACTAGCCGACAAATGTATGGTCGTAGGTACATATCAATTACTATCATACATCCGAGTCTAGATATAGGTTACGGAGAGTACCGGAATCTGTCGAGGTTTACCGAATGACCCAGTTGTTTACCTTAACTCCTATCTGTTTTCCAACTGATCGTGCAAAAGTAGTTACCCTTTGTGATGATTCTGACAGGTACATGAATGTTGATACTAATATTTTGGATGTTTTTGGATTAGTTAATACATGTATAAGATTTTCCATTGGATTGGTTGATATAAGATTTTGTACAGCAGTTGATATGTACAGGAATGGGAGCAACTCCCTGTCCTAATTAATCACAACCCATGTAATAGATAAAATAAACCCAAGAACGAACGATCCAAACCATTAGTCAAATTACAAATCCATTGTACCAGGTGACCGGAAATGCCATTACCGCCATTATTAAGTTCATTTAGTAAGTATGAAAGCAAATAGTTTCGCGCGAAACAGACACAAACATGGTTTTTATTGAACAGTAGATTTTATAGAAATTGATTATTAGGCTCATAAATGGGGATTTAATCAACAACGGATGCATTTTCTTTTCACTATCCGGTGTAACAGTATTTCAATCATATGAGAGACATTCCCCAATGGATTTTGTTTTATATTCAGAGGTTCATTTGGCGTATAATTATAAGCATCTATTGTTGCATGTTGGAATGGAACGACTATTGTCATTATCAGAGACAGAAAAAAAAAATCCCGGATGGTTATGCTCTCGTGGGATTTTATGAGTAATTGTAAAGTCATCAACGTAGTCTTCGTCAAGTAATGCATTAATTATACACTATAAAAATATTTCATATTGAACAGGCCCAGTATGTATAAAAGTCAACGGAAGGGGTGTTAGTGTTTTGTCTACGGTATTGTTACTAGTACTAGAAGCAGTGGCTGGTCAATTTGGGGACTCCAGGGACCCGCTCTCTATGTAGTAGTACAAAAATTCACGTATAAATTACCACCGACGCCCGAATCCCTGTACGGGAGCAAACTAGTTCAATGAAATTCCATTTATTTTGTTTACTACTTTAGGGTTTTCTTGAATTTATATACATATCCACTCTGCACTTTCCCACCTTTTTTTAATTCTTTTTTTTTTATATTCTGGTAAACATGTCCGATTACCTATTAACATAGATGTATCTTCTATTATACTTCTCTAAATATTCTATAGGGTGGTCTTTATTGTATATTTTTAGAAATGTTAAATAACAAACGTCAACCTGATTTTGGTTTCCATGCTGTACGAGGCTAAGGTAAGCATATGCATTCTTATTAGTAGGGGTGTGTACTAATAGTCGATTCCTTTGGTACGATGTTAAAAATATGTGAAGAGGTATCAGAACTATTAATATAAAAAAAATTGGCCCCCGACTCCCCTAATAATAATAATAATAATGTACATTTATAGAGCGCCAAATCCATCCAAAAGCATGCTCAAAGCGCAATGAGTCAATATTTACATAAACAGTGAATAGAAAGTTTAATTCTCGTAGTATTCTCTAAACAAATGACTCTTCAGCTGTGATTTGAAAGTTATCAAAGATTCACTGTTTCGGATATTCAGTGGTAAATTATTCCACAATTTAGGTGCAACTACACTAAAACTTCTGTCACCAAAATGTTTCAGTTTTGAGTGTGGAACGACGAGAGTATTCTGGTAATAGGATCTCAAGGATCGATTTGGTTGATTAACTGTTAGAAGTTCTGATAAATAGCTGGGTGCAAGATTTTGTAGACACTGGTATGTGAGGCACAAGACCTTAAAGTTGACGCGAGCTGGAATAGGGAGCCAATGTAGGGATTTTAGAACAGGTGTTATGTGACATGATGTTTTGGTTCGTGTACACACCCCCGAATGTGGGTGTCCCGAAATGGGCCACAATTTCAGTTTTTCTGTCCTTTCGCCACTAACAAGTTTGTTTAGAATGCCTTTCACAGGTTCATATGTAGGTTTTTGTGGTCTGCGAGCCTCAATATGACATTGCAAATGACCCGCGTGAAACCAAAATGGCGCATCAAATATGAATGTTTGGCTTTCCGACCCAACACAGTGTTGAAATATGTCTACTACTATGTTTTCGAGGGCGTAGAATCCATCCGAATTTGTGGTGATTTTAGACGAAAAGGGAACCACTAACAACATATTTATCATGTGGTGAAATATTCATTAATTCTAATAAGGTGACATAGTTTCATTATTTTGGCAAATTGAAGCTTTCTCGGACTGAATCCAAATCACTTATTTGAATTGGTCCCATAAACAGATGCCGACAACTTTTTATGATCCTTTAATAAACAGAAAATGTCACTTTGTTTTGGTACTGATAAGGCTGCACCTCGAGCATATCTTATTTAGATATAATCAAATGATTTTTGCGCCTTTTGTCAAGGAATAAGACTGTTATTTCCTTGCTGCAAAAGCTTCTGTTTCTTGACCCAGGCTTTCATTACATAAGGAATTTCAAACTTAACGATAAGTCTATATCCTCGGAATGTACCGGACGATTGTGATTCAATCAAGTCCCGGGATTTGGCTTTCGCCTGTTGCTGCAAAAGCTTTTATTTCTCGTCCCACGTTTTCATTACAGCAGGATTTTTATACGTAGCGATATTACTGTTACCTCAGAAGGAGCCAGAAGATTGGGATTCTCTCTAGTCCCGAGAATTGGCTTTCACCTGCACGGTAGATGCACATATCAAATATTTAGCGCCTCGTTGCAATATCTGATTCCCCGCTACAAGACGCAAATCCAAATATTTCACCCTTCTGACGTTGAAAACCGGCAGTTATATATAGTTTAGGTAGTAGCATAGTGAGGACCTTGATCACCTCTGAGCTTGTGCCTTCAATTGCTTTTCCAAGTGACTCACATATATCTTGGCCGTACTTTTTTGATCGAAACGTTCTCGAGAAATGAAGCTAAATGCAGGCTTTTTGAATCAGATATTGTCCCGTTAGGAATGGATTCAGAAAACCTAGAAGATGCTCTAATACACAATCTAGATTCGGAATGGGCAATGGGTTTCATAAACTATGAGCTCAAGCAAAGAGGAGCTACAAATTTGAAATGTGCATCCACTTTGCAAGTGAACACAATTTCCAAGGACTTGAGAGAATCCCAATCTTCGGGTAGCTTCTAAGAATAAAGTGATATCGCCACATGACAAATATGTTGTAAGTGGTTCCTTTGTTGTATGAAATCATTATAAATTCGGATTCTACGCACTTGAAAGCATAGTAGTCGACATACTACTGCACTATGTGTGGTGGAAAAGCAAAAAAAAATACATATTTGCCATATTGGTTTGCCATTAAAAGCCATTCTAAACACTTGTTAGTTGTGAAATGACAGAAAAACCGATATTGAGGGGGCGGGGTTAATTTTTTTCTTCTGTATTATGGATTTTGATACTCCCCCCACATGTTTAAGCACCGTGTGGCCTGGCTTGCAGAATATATTTGTTAAATACCCCCTCCCCTACTATTAGTAGGCAGCTCAGCAAGTATCAGTGAACGATCCGGCGAATTTTCGATGGGGTGGTCTTTTTCCAAATGCTACTCTAGCCATAAATTTTTGAAAGGCACACTTCCTCTTAATATGTTTTTGCGGTACATCATACAATCCACAAATAACATATCGTGTCGATGTATTTATTTACCCCTACGCAATGTTAGGCATGAATACGCGGTTGTACAGCCTATAGAGAGGAGAATGGCATCAGGTGATTATGCAGCTATTTAACCTAGATAATAAATCTGGCATCAGGTGTAGAAACTAATGTGTAGTGGTTACTCGTGCCACTTTTCATTGTCAAGTGACACAATCACAAAATCATCCTGAAAATCAACTGCTATTTGGCGTACTCAAGTCTAAATGGTCTCCTAATTGTGCAATGACAATTTCTAAGCTAAATTTGTAAATCATTTTGTAATAATGAATTACTGAGCTTTTCAGTGTTTTCTGTACTTTAAACACTCGGTGCAACGGCGCTATTACCATAACTATATTTAATCTTAGATTATAAGTATCCTTTATAATAGTCCTACTCAATACTCGTCTTACAAGTGTTTACTTTAAAATATGTTTACTTTTGTAATAATTTTGAAGCCCTTTCCCCTCTTTACCCCGGAACCAGGTGTGAGATGTGACTAAAGAAGTTCATATTCTCACATAGTTAAAGGAGCCTTTTTTAAGTTTGGTTCAAATTTTTAGTCTTGAATTGTCGTTAAATTTGTGCAAAAGCTAAAGAAACACGTGATATACCATAGAAAGCACTATATACAGTATTTTTTTTCCAAAGTGGAAGACACAATACAGCCGCCTACACTCCGACTCAGCGGTCTTCAGCTCAGCACATCTATTGATGTCACTTGTTTTTTTTTCTTTTCATTTGCCAACATTATCAAACAAAATCAACAGAATCCTTGCCCGGTTTCATGAAACTAAGGATAAAATCCAAATTTTAGTAAATACTTCAGTTTTGAATGGCTAAGCAGTAAAATCAATCTAATATTATCCAATCAAATTATTAAAATTTTATGAAACAGGACCCTGGAATATAGTCTAACTCAATAGCTAAGTCTTCACAAATATGAAACGAATATGGTGTAGCCCGATGCCCTAGGTGGCTTGCTGACCACTGGGGGTTTGCTCTAAATGAGAACTGTTTAACTAATAATACAAGGTTGATAGCGTTCAGTGACCAGGAACAGTCTGAAGATTGCAACCAGGAATAAGATAGTGTTAAAATAAAAACGTTACTCACATAGCGTGAGTGCTTCCAAACCTTCATCCAATACTGCTACCAACTATAGGTTCTATTACAAATGGGAATGCATTACCAAACAGCGGGAATTATAATAACTTCTAAAGAAAGTTTAAATAACATGTTTTCTTATTTCCAATTTCAGTGTACTGATGTCTTTGATGGAAATTTGAACGTAAATGAATTTGAACAGCTTGACCATAAAATCAAAAGACCAGTTCTAAGACTAGTGGACACCCAGCAGAGAAAGTGATGCGCATATAATCCAACAATTTCTTAGGGCATTGTTCTCTTTGTCGTTCATTCACATCATATTTGTATACTTTTTCAGGACGTTTTATGTAATCTAATAATGACCAACATAAAATCGACCATTGTGTTTGTATGGAAATAATAATATATGATGTGGGTTTGCCAGAAATGTTGTTCGGCTTGCTTTGGGCGAAATCAAACATTTTGAAACTGAAACAGAACGGAACCGTGGTTACAAATATATATATATATATATTCATTTACTTAAAGGGGCTGTTGAACTTTCACAATCAAGTTATTTTTTTTTCATTTAGCCACCAATGTTATATTATTTTATATTTAAAGTCCCCTTCGTACGAGGGAATATGTTTTTATTTTAGACCACGATTTTACTTAAAATACATCATAATGGAAGTTGTCATTTGAAGTCCCATTTGTCCCAGAGAATATTTTGATTTAAGGCCACGATATTATTCAAAATACATCATGATGGGGGTCGTCATAATGGACTTACTTACATGTGTACTTTATGTTTACATTTTAAAGTAACGATGCACCAATAGTTTTAGATAAAATGTCAAATTCCACATGGCTTAATCCACGCTAATAATATTTAAATTGATTATTTGACATTTAATTAAGCAAACAAAATCAAAATCGAATTTTGAAACAGGCCTATCATTGAATTTTCGTGGACAACAAAATTGCGACATGTTGGGGTCCTATTGATCAATGTAATTTCAATTCCACATATCTTTGTAAATACTAAATAGAATTAATCCATTTTTGGACAGGTATTCCCTTCAGAGATTCACCTGTCACAGTGTTGTAATGTTATTCCTATTGCTTAAAATGGCGGCTCGGGACTTTAATTGAGGCATATTATCTTTTAATATTATTATTATTATTATACAAGTTAGCCACAGTAAAAACTTTGTAAGACTAAATTGAAAAGGTATTTTTCATATGTACTTTGGAATTTGGATATCAAAAAATTTTGGTCTCGATGGCAGTCGAAAGGAGCATTTACAATGTATGTGTTTGTGTATATGAATTAAAACGGTCTTCAACTTTATGTATATAATATCCATTTTCTAAACATTCGTTTATTGTATGATCACTAAAACGTCGTATACGCATAGGGTCTATTTTGGTAACCCGCGAATTCGTAAGAGTTTGTCCGGTTTCCGTATTCTTTGATAGTATAACTTACGGAAAACCATTAGGGTCAATCAAATGATAAAATGATAATTCGTAATTACGAGATGACCAGAATTGTTTTCATTTTATTAATCCTTATAGACTTCTACGCAAGCCATATTATAAGATAATTAAGTCTAAATTACGAGATAATCAGAAATGTTCACATGACTGACCCTTATGGTCTTCCGTAATAGCTAAAGGTAGAATAAAAGAAACAGTTTCCTTTGAGGTCACTAATAATTATTTTTGCTCAAATCACTTGTGGTCGACCTGGTCCCGAGTTCTTAAAATAAAGTTAAGAATTTACTCAAAATTGTTTGCCTTATTTGAACTAAAACATAGCCCTTTATAAATCTTTTGTTGATTTAATGCATTACATACATCAATAAGAAACTATTTTTGTGTTTCTCGATCAAAGATGTATCTCATAAACAGTGATTAAAATTAAATCAATTCTTTTAAGCCTGAGAAGGTTTTGTGAGCTTGGAACCAGAGTAGGGTAAGGACGTGAATTCAAAAAACAATAGTTAAGTTGTCTCTTGGGGTTTGTATAAGTTCATTAAAGGGGTGGATTACTTAATTCATATAGATGATCGAGATGACAGCTTCTCAAGCAAGTATTTCAGGTAGGCCTAAAGTCGTCCATCGGCTATCCTCGTAGACATTAGTTACGCTGCTGTTCCTTGCAGTTAATCTCCGTAAACTCGAAATTATAAATTAATAGATATCGGACGGCACAAAATGAACAAATTTTACTGATTACCCAAAACATGGCCAGTTATCTGAATTCATGTCTATGATGGTAGTGTGGTGGAGTGGTCACTTCTGGCCCTGTTCGAGAGTCACCTTCTCTTTCCAGAGTTGTAAATAATAAAACTTGTACTTAAATTGACTTAATTATACTTATATTGATTGCTAAAGATTATTTTTCTTTTAAAACAAATAAATGAAAAATGGATGATTTATTTTAGATATTATCACATTTGCATTCCATGCTTACATGTCAGTGTTATCTTTATGTATTTATTATGTCACGTTTTCAACAAGATAAATAAAGCTATTGAAATCACCAAAAAAGTTAATTCATATCACCAATGGCGATGTGGAGTTATCCAGTGGTTGGAATCGGAATAATAACTTCCTGATTCATATTTTTGGAAAATTGCATTGAAATGAAATGAAATAGGATCAAACGTCCAACTGTTCAGATCCAACTGGGCTAATCGAGGACGGGTATATGCCATATAGTGTGCTATGAGGGAACTGTGCCCGGGCAGCGGCACTACGGCCCACTCTTATATCAAATTCCGACTGTAAAGGGATCTTTTACGTGCACACCAATGTATACACAGGACCTCGACTGTTCGTCCCATCGGAACGACTAGGCAGCTGTTCCTGCTAGGCCCTCGGTCCTGCACCACTGACAAGGAGAAACAACGTCGAAGATTGAAAGTGGAGGCCATGAAGATCTCCAAAGCAGTAATAGCTCGCACATCATCTCTATGCTCGTGTATTCCATGGCTTGTTGGCTTTTTTTTATCTTCCTGGTTTTCGTTGCAGACATTGGAATAGTACTAACCTTATTACTAACAGTTTGGGGGTTGGGATTGCCTAGTCGTCTAGAGTGCCGCGCTTTGACCTCTAGCTGACTGGTCACCTCTGGCTTGCGGCTGTGGTTTCGAGCCCTAGTGTGAGCGTATATGACATGGAGATAGGAGCGCCTTCTTAACCTCGTGGGTGTCCTCCGGGCACTCCGGTTTCCTCCCACTGCTAAAGACCCCTACGTGCAAGCGAATTATTGAATTAAAATTGAAAATCATACATTAGTCCCAAAATGACCTAGTTTGTGTCGAGTGGACGTTGAACCCCATTTCTCTCTCTCTTTCTCTTTCAAACAGTTTGCAATACATAAGCTTAGGGAGAGGTAGGTATATTATACTGACGTGGTTTACTCTCCAACTAACACAGAGTAGATCATGTTAGGACATTTTGGAAACCAATGCTAAACATTTGAAATGCATACAAATAATATTTACCGTTATTACAGGGCTTATAACCACCCGACTATCAAACTACGAGAGAATAATAGATGACATTTTCACACATAGTAAACCCTTTTCATACAAGGCACAATGCTGCCCCCCTGGTGTTTTGTCGCCGGGATGTGACAAAGACGGGACTCTTAACGTAAAAGATGACTTCTCGGTTGGATTCAAAGCAAAAACGCCATACTGTTTTTGTCAGTTGCGTAGGATGAACCCTCTCAGTTGGAATTTGAAATAATAGTTGGTTGTCGCGCCGCTACCCCGTAACATTTCAATCATAGCACACAGCATCGGATATGCCTGTCTTCGTTAGCCTAGTCGATGAAGAAAAGTGAGACGTTTTTAAACCAAGTTTCATTCTCTTACTGACTTCGTGAAATTATTCACTCGCATTGCTGATATACAAGAAATCATTTTACTCTCCAAAACGCATTAAGTTGAGTAGACGTAAAGACCAATTTCCTTCCCTATTTTAAATGTTCTCCAAGCCTCATATTAATCGATTTTTATGTCTCGCAAATTTCTATAAAAAGAAAAACGCTGGGAAAGAAGAACGAATCCTATATAAGGGAACTAACTACGAAATGTTAGCATTGAACTATATATGAAAGTGACCACTTAGACTGTTAGCAAAATCTGCATATTGGGCACGGACCCGAGTTAGGGCCCCGCGGTTCATGACTTATAAACAGAAAGAATTTAAATTCCAGTCGAAAGTTTCACGGTAATCTATCTAGCGGCGCGAGGGCGGAGACTGAACAATTCCCCAACCTTCCCTGTGGGGTTCCACCCAATCCGGTGATTTTACTAGTTGTAACACTACCCCGCAAAGTCAAAGTGACGTAACTGTACAAAAAGAAAAAAGGAGAAAATCGACTTTAAACTTAACAAAAACCGCGGGACGATATGACGTAAGTTACGGAAGTCACTTCCGCGAAAGTCAAAGTCAACAAATGGTCAAGTAAAAACGACTTAACCAACAATACAGCGTTTTTCCGTTGTCTGCCGTTAGCATTATACAATTTACGTCGTTGCTTGGAGATTTACACGAAAGAGAAACGATACGTTAATCTACCTTTGTCAGATGTAGAAAAGTGTTTGGAATAGCGTTATATGTAATAAAGCGGGAAAATGCAAATTTGGTAAATACGTCACTTTGATTTTGGGGGCAGAACAGTTCCCCGTCGTTATAATATTGTATGTCATTCGAGATCAGATATTATGTAATTATGATTTTATTACAGACCGTTTAATTGTGTGCTACGCATGTGTGCTATTCATAAGGATATGAAATAATATTTTCGTCGCGTTAGGTCCCCCGCGATTTAAGTCAGGCCCAGGACCCCGCTTCGGTTAAGCTAGGCCTTGCTGGTAGCACTAGCATACATATACCTCTCTAGGGTCTATAGTTTCGGCAATATTATCTGTCCACCTATACTAATGTTCGTGACTGTCGTTTGTCTGTCTGTCTACTCGGGGTTGGCGGCTACACGAGGGCTGCTCTTAGGCTGAAATTCGGTTTCATGGCTTTATCCGTGCTACGCCGGGTCAATCGCTAGTTCTATTTATTTATTTGAAGTTACGCATGTTTTCAATCTAATACCATATTGTTTATGTTTCGTTTTTTATTGTTTCATTTATTGTAAAATTTCATAATTGTGCGAAAACAAGTTTGGCTAATCCCACAGAACCACAGTGAGTGGGGTCCTTAGCGTGTTCCTCTGTTGTCCCCATGTCATAGAAATGCGATATAATGCGACAGATCCATACAACTATTCAGAAATATACAACTTTTTCTGTGGGAAATACATTTAAATATTTGACGGTTGGTGACCGCCATTATCAAAATGGTTGATGAAAGAGTTGAACATTACTAACACATTCTCTTTTTAATTAAATTACTAAATTACAATACCAGTTTTTATATTTTTGGTCAACACATTATAAATATTATTTTAATATATAAATCTCTATTATGCTTGAACCATAACTACATTATTTCAAACTAGATTACGAAAAGGTCAAACAGGTCGACCATTTCTTTTTCAATCACTGATAATACAAATGATGATGCGATGCCTGAAACATGTTTTCATAGTATAATTATTACTGTATAGAATGGCGCCCAGTACTGATTTAACGAAAATCCGATTCCCGAAAAGTTGATGAAACAAATTAGAATCTGTCGGTCACCATATGGTATAAATAATATTTATAGTAGGTTATGACTCGTACTAGTATTAAACAACTATTTGTTAGTTTTCCTTTTTGAGTGAAGTCCGTATCACCAAGGCCCGGGATTTACTATTAGATCCGGTACTGCGTCGGATGTCCTTACTAGCGAACCTAGAATTATTGATGTGGAAGGATATAGGCCTACCTCTTGGCATCCTGAATAATTGATCCATGTCAATATGATCAGTAGTGAGAGAGATTTACATCGATGCGAATTAATAAGCCGACACCATTAACCCTTTTCCATCTGCAAATTAAATTCTAAAACAAATAGATAAAGGTTTTTGGAATAGGGCTTACATATCTGGACAAGGAATATTTAGGATAAATGGATGAAGGCGTAAACTGGGTAAAGGGCACTATTCTGCCCTGAGCAGTGTAAGTTACTATGTAAGCAATGCAAACGCGTAGAATGCATCTCAACTTATAATTTAAACGTCAGTCATCTAACACATAGATCGAAGAATGGTGTGGTATTACCCCTGTGAAACAGATTGGGTCCATGTACGACAACTTTTAAAGGTTCCAGCCCGAATTTCAAAGAATCTGAAAATTACACGTTCATGAACGTATGAAATTTAAACGCCAAAATATAGAGGAATAGTGTATTTACCTTGTCTGAAAATTTCAGTTCAAAATGTTGAGTAGTTTGGACGTGAATACAAAAAAAAGCTTTATTGGACACTAGCTTTTTTAAGTTTTTCTTTTAAATTGTTATGGTCGTTTTACTTGATAAGCACGACTATATTTTATACCAATTTTAACTTAATCAATAGAGAGCTTTAAAACTGAGTCAATAGGGTTAGATTGAAATCTGCACATATTATAGACTCGTTTTATCCAGACACTTCTGTGTAATGCAAACAGAACACTTGTCTTCGGCCACCGAGCCATACCGGCGATTGGAAGTTGTTTGAAAACGTATCACATAGCTTGAAGAAGTTGCGTGGATCTAAGTTAGAGGCTATTAAGGGCTTTTCATACAAAATTAGGCAGTTTTAACCCCTAAAATGTTATCGGGATGGCCCCTTTAATTGTGTGAACATGTAGGCCTAGGCCTATCTAAAATATTCAGTGGTCAAACTTTGGCGCAAAGAAATGGTCATTTGGTACCATGTCTTCAGTGAAGAAAAGTGTTCAACCCAAGCCCAACGAAAATTTGTGAAAATGTGACCAGAATTAATGGGTTTCTGCTGCATTCGACACGCAAGTCTATCATTAAAATGTGAACAGCAGGGGGAGACAACTCTGTTGGAGCGATTGGGAGGCAGACCACCATTAATTTTCCCATTGACTTCAATGTTAATTCTGGCCTCTTTGTCCACCTCCAACTTTTCCCCAAATTTTCACTTTAGACTGAGGAACAAATGTCCATGTATTTGCACTAAAATTTGTATGAGGTTGACCACCAAAATTTTGAGATGCACCAACTTGAAGAAGCATACCCAAAACATGTAACTAGTTGCCGTACATATCACCGTAGCCAACCTAATAACTCAGTTATCCTTCCACCTCAAAATCATGAATATTTACCAAAACCTGGCAGAAAATATTAATTCAAACCCTCTTCTCCTATTCTAGACCAAAAAAAATCAACAAAAATGTCCATGCAAAGGGGTAGAAAAGAGAAGGAGAGAGAATTGCTATAAAATAGACGAAGACCATCATTAAATTTCACTAGCTGCAGTTCGTCTATTTATAGCAATTCTCCCTGTCTCTTTTCTGTCCTTTTGCTGCTTGCATGCTCATTTTTGTTGATATTTTGGTCTAGAATAGACGAATAGAGTTTGAATTAACATTTTTTGTCAGATTTTGGTAAATATAACGGGGTTATCATGATGGCTACGGTGATACGCACTGCAACTAGTTACATGTTTTTTGTATTCTTCTTCAATTGTGTGTAAGTACATGTGTAGATACATGAACATTGGTTCCTCTGTCTGTAGTGAAACGCATTCAGCCCAACGAAAATTTTGAAAAAAGTTGGAGGTGGACAAAGAGGCTAGAATTAACATTTAAAAAGTCAATGGTGTAATTAATGGGGGTCTGCATCCGTTTCTATTTTTCAGAGTTATCCCCCTTTGTGTACCCGGAACGTGATTCATTCATCGCTCGAAGATCACGCGACTTGTCGATCATCAGATACTTAGATACGCTCCGACTACGAGAAGTTAATTTTCAAGTATTGCAATGGAGGGACGAAATGTACTTCTCATCACAGTCTTTGTTCTCAACATTGTAGTTCTTTGTTCAGCCACACCAAAATATAAAGATTGTGGTTTGTTTTCTTGTTTATTTTTGTATACACTTTTATTTACAGCGTTACTAGTTAGACACTCTGCGGAGTCTGATAGTGATAGTGATTCTGTTGTCATAACTTACCGGTACTATAAACATGGATAATACCGTATCGATGCTATGAACGACGGACCTCCGGAAGTTTTAAATTAGGCAACATGTTGATGTTCTATGTAGTAATTATCGAAATCCCTGTTGACATTTAGTATGACTGGAAATATGGCAATGTTTTATTCTCCCCAATGTATACCCGATGCCGAATTCATTTGATATCAAACCTACTCAACCTAGCTAGGGGTGAAGGAATTAGGATAGCTGTTAAATTACTAGCTGCACAAAACTAAATAAGGTTCCCTGTAAGGACAAGTCAGAGAAGTCTACTCCCTACTCGCAGTTCGGGGGGGGGGGGGTTGCTGAAGGGCCAGCGTGCGCTCACTGTACCATAAAGCCTGTCATTGAGTCATCTGGCGGTTGTATGTGGCAAGGAGTAGGATCGCCTGTCCAACCTCGTGGGTTTTCTTCGGTCCTCCGGTTTCCTCCCACAGCTACAGACTCTTAAGATGCAAGCAAATTATTGAATGTACATATTATGAATGTATTTATGCGTTGAAAAATCTGATGTAAATTCAAATGACACATCAAATACTTGACTTATAGTTAAATTATAATAATGTCAAAATAATTTTCATCTTTTTTTAGGTTCAGTGAAAGGAAAAGTATTAGCTCTCAATGTCTCGGCACCCTTTACCAACAATGCCTATCAACTTAAAAAAGGAAATAGTGTAGAATTTGATGTTAAGTTCACTTCAAGTAAGTTAAATAAGTTCAGGATGAGGGAAATGATGTTTATACCCCAATATACAGAACAGTAGGCCTACTGTTTTTGGATTAGTCAGGGTTCATGGCTATAAAGTTACCACCTAATAGGTCATTCTCATTAACCCTTTTATTATCAGCTTACTGATCCTATTTTAAATATAGATATTGCAGTAGTAGGTAGTGAATTACCCCGGTCTACATATAAGTACAATTCACTGTTGTCATGGACCACATTATTAATGTATTTGTAGACCCAACGTGCGCCTGGTGACCAGATCTTGAAAATGGATACTTTGTGTGATGACCTGCGACTGAACCATTCCATTAAAGGGTTCAAGCATGGATATAAATGAAAACCAAATATTTATAGATTACGGTATTAGATAGTCGAGATTTTATAATATAATTTGATATCAAAGTATTCTTGTATTACAGATGAGGTAGTGTCGAAAGCAACAGCTGAGGTGTATGGTAAGCTAGGTCCTGCAAAAATAAAATTTCCACTACCAAACACCGATGGCTGCAAAAATTCAGGCTTGACCTGTCCCCTTAAATCAGGACAAAATTATGAGTACAAATCTGATATTCTTATAAAGAAAGTTTTTCCAGATGTAAGTTGGTTTTAAATTTTCATTTGCGTTATTACCAACTGTATTAGAATGATATCTCAATCTGATAATCGTGAAGATGTAACACTTGTGGCCAGACTTGTCAAGTACATGTTGCCAGACATGTAAACATACCTGCTTCTTTTAAAGGGAGTCACAGTGGCTCAGTGAGTAAGATGCTAGTTTGCTAACCTAGAGGTCTCGTTATCAATTGCGGTGTGGCAGAGAAAGTTGTAAGTGAGGTTTCCAGCGTGGCTTCCCCTTGTCAGTGGTGTAGGAAAGAGGGACAGACAAGGATGTCACACCCCCATTTCATTACATGGCATGGAATTTACCTGCCATCTAATACTGATCTTAAGACAATGTGTACCCAATAGTCATATCTGCTTTTCTGGTTACTTGTATACATTTCTGAAAGGTTTAATGCATGCAATTTAGACCAGGGTGTCTGTTATTTAGTCAAGTGGCATGGCCACTTGTCCAATCTCAGGGGTTTTCATTGGGTCCGACGGTTTCCTTTGTTAATCCCAAAATAACTAAGTTTTTGACTAGTGTAGGTTAAACCCCATTTCTCTTTTTGCTTGTAACCAGGGGGGTGGGGGCTGGATGGCCGAATAGTTAACATGTTTGCGCTGTATTATAAACCTGTCATTGAGTCAAGTGGCATCGTTTCGAATCTCGGGTTTTCGGTCACCAGTAGGGTCGTATGTCCAACCTTGTGGGTTTTCTCCCGGTCCTCTTGTTTCCTCCTACTGCTAAAGACCCCATGTTAGTCCCATATGACCTAATTTGTGTCAGTGTACATTAAACTGCATTTATCTCTCTCTCTCGGTGGTTATGGAATTTGTAACTTCTGAGTTGTCTTACATTTCATATGATATACTCCATACATAATACGACTGTTAAGAATTCGAATCATCCAATGATTTTCCATTATTCCTGATTTTGAGGATGATTCTTTGCTATTCAGAATAACTTGATAAAAATTGTCTTTTTTTTAAGGTGAAAGTTGTAGTTGAGTGGTATTTATATGATCAATCAAGTCAAGTTATTTGGTGTGTTGCTGTTCCAGTCCAGATTGTTAGTTAAAAGGACAAGGTTTTAGGTTTCACATTCCTGTTTCTATGCAAATAATTAGACAAAATTACTCCTTACCATACACATTAAACGATATGTTAGTCTCAAAATTTCCTAGTTTGCATGTCATGGTGCTCATTAAAACCTCATTTCTCTCAACATGTTTGTTATTTTTGGATAATAGTTCCATGCTCTGATATTTAGTATCAACCTGGGCGCTGGACACATTATAAATTTAAAGCATTTTTGACAAGCATCTATTTAGGATACATTATCATTCAATTCTCACAAAAAATAAATTTATTTGATTTTGTATCCTGTAGTCATAATAACTATTGTTGTCCATTATCAAAAAATCAAATCACTTTCTTACTTTACTCAGAGTACTGATTTCATATAATTATTAATTTATGAATAACATCCCTAAGATGTATGAACATTTTTGTTTATTTTGGTGTAACTATTTAATGATTTAAAGATTTGTGTTCTTTGATCTGACTCAATATTATCTCTTTTCTATATATTATCTATTTTATCCTTTTTTGGTTGTATTTTGTATTATTATTAGCCATTTTTACAAGTTTTCATATGTAAATCATAAACCTTTGTTATGTCTTGCTATGGTAGCCACAAGGAGATCTGACTTTTATTCCTTACATTCCAGAAACTTTTGTATTAAGTTTATTAAAACATTTGGAAAAGGGTGAAGATATAATTGTCAATGCGAATATTGTTCTTGTAATAATGCTATTAAATTCTGCCCCTTTGGTGCCTAAGTTATGAATAATAGTATTTAAATTTATATGAAGATGTAAAATGAACTAAAATTGGTAGATCTAATGTTTTGTCAACAGGAACTTTTATGAAATTGACTAATCTCCCTTTGATTGTAAATGCCCTGTACAAGACCGCTTATAGTCAATAATTGTTGTTTGAATCATTTTGTATTGGCTTTTCAATAATTTATTTTACTCAGATGAATTTTGTTATATAAAGTGCTATTTTCATATATACCAGTTTATTATGTTATATATTTTTCTTTTCAAAAAACGAAAAACCTTTGAGATGTGGTACACAATATTCCTGCCTTGAATATGTTTTAAAGGAGCTAAATGGGTAAGATGCTGGCTCGCTAGCCTGGGGGTCGAGTGTTAGATCCCAGCATTGGCTGAAAAAGTTTAGCCTGATTTTCCAGCATGATACCCCCCTTGTCAGGATACAGGACGGAGGGTCTGACAAGGACAGCTCTCTAGTCGTTTGGATGGGATGGAAAAAAGGAGGTCCAGTGTACACATTTGATGTGCACATAAAAGATCCCTTGGCAGTTGGAATTATATATAAGAGTAGGCCATAGCGCTGCTGCCCAGGCAAAATTTCCCTCATAGCACACTGTATTGAGTATGCCCTTCTTCATTAGCCCAATTTAGGAGAACGGTAGGACAGTAAACCTCATGTCGTTCCCTTTGCCAAGTGTTGGTAGTCTGCAGTAAAGAGTAATAATATCTTCAGATTGGGTCACAAAACGGAACTGTGTTCACATAAAATGACCCTTGGCTGTCGATAAGTAGGCAGAAACGCTAGTGTCCAGGTTAGTCTTCACATAGCAGTACAAATGCAAAATTACTAGGCTTAGCCTCAAAATAGTGGTTCCTCTAGAGTCACAATTATTACCCTATTTAAAAAAGCTGTTCAAATATATCACTGTTACACCATAAAGTTGGTTGAGTTCGAATTTCGCGAAAATCAGACAAAAATAGCCGGCCCTCGTACGCAAATATTGTAAACCTATATGTGGACCCGATTTTGATGAAACTTGTAATACATGGTTATAAACCAAAGATCTTGGTTCCTTTCTATAATTGCCCATATTAGCCCTTGATTGTACGAAAAATCGCGTTTTTAGCTTGTTCTCTATCCATCTGTTGCAAAGTTGTGGGCTTATCTTGTCTAACAGCCGCTCTTTTAATCTGGAGAAAGCATAACAATATGATGCTACATGGTAATATGGTATCATGTGCCACTTCCATTACCTCGGTTTACGCGGTCGCTGACCTGTCTTCATTACCAATTTCCTGGAAGATAATAATAATAATATGTCCATTTATATAGCGCCAAATCCACAAAGCGTGCTCATAGCGCGACAGAATTACTATCCCGGTCTCTAGGATACAGGTTAGCCTGATTACCTCCCTTTACAACTCTTTGAAAGAGCTCCCAACATATGCAGCTACAACTTAAAGTTTCAAGGAGCGCAACAGTTTTTTGTGTAATACATACACCATCCTACCGATACCCATTTACAGCTGGGTAGACTGGAATGCAGGGATGAAGTGTCTTATTCAAGGACACAAGAACTCTGCGAACAATTCGGGTCTCGAACCTGCAACCGTTAGGTCACAAATCCTACTCCCTAACCGTTGCACCAAATCCCTCACGATAGGCTACTTATAAGGTACGACTGGAATGGATATTCTCTGACCAATTTCCCAAGGAATTGAATGTTTCTCAGGGAAGCATATTATCTACTACTCTATTTGCGATAACAATACAATATAAACCAGGTACAAAGAGCGCTCTTTATGTTGATGACTTTCAGATGTGCTACGGTTCTACAGACATGCGAATAATCGAACCTAAATTGCAGCATTGTTTGAATTCTCTTCAACAATGGGCAACTGAAGATGAATTTCGTTCTTCGAAATCCAAGACTGTGTGCACCCATTTCTGTCAGAAACGGGTTTTACGTCGAGATGCAAAAGTTTTGTTGGATGGCAATTGCCTTCCAGTTGCAGTTGAAACCAAATTTCTGGAGTATTTGAAAATAAATTATCATTCATCCCCCACATTCAAAGCCTCAAAAAGAAATGTCTAAAAGTCTTGATATAAGATCGAAACTCGACTATTGGTATTATCTCAAAGAGCTAGATACAATACACAATCAAGGACTTAGAAACAGTTTAGGAGCATATCATACATCTCCAATATTTTATTCAGATTTGTATCTGAATAGGGATTGGGGAACAGGTATAGCCTATATTAAACCCCTCGCCCTGTTGGCAGTTGCTAGTTTATACGTGATGAACTGGTCCTGCAGTATATATGCTACGATAATAGCATCTTTACCGGATCATGTTTCATGTAACACCATATTTAAACCCTCTCATGATCATTTATATCTGCTCAAGACTAACGTTATTCCACCATTCGGATTCGCATACAACACCTTTTGTTTGAGGCTGAAATTAGTTTTGACAGTATTGTGAATACCCGTTTTTTATGTCTCAACCGTGGACTCTATGTCGAATTTGATTTTAATCTTACTCGACATAAAAAGAAAGATACTAGCTTCACGTTGTTCCAATCTTCCTTAAGAGATTTACGGTCCAAGTATGGTGATTATGTCGTATTTATACAGATGGTTCGAAAGGTGGTGATCAGGTATCTTCGGCTTCCGTGACACTATTTGAGACGATTACTTTTCGTTTCCCAAATGCTTGCCGAGTTCCAAGTTATTATTTAGGCCTTTGAAGCTTATTCAGTTATCATCTGCTTTAAAGATGCATTTTGTAATTTGATGATATATTTGGACTAAACACATATTTAAAGTAACCAATCTATCAAAAATTTGCTTCAATTCCCTTTCAAAACTCTGTTTTTGCCGGGGATACCTATAGCTATAAGTAAACTGTTGTTAAACGCAATGTCTGCCAAAACTTCATTTTGGGAGGGGTCCATATTTCAAAATATATCTATCATTACTTACTTTACATTTACCATATAATTGAGGCCTAAAAAAAATCCTAATTATTTCTATCAACTTCTTTTTACACCTTTTAATTGCAGAGTATTTTGTACCCTGACAACCCGCAATGTTCCCAAAACCACCTAAGCATTTGAGCAACAAATAACAACTGCTCCCTAAGCTAGCAGACAATAAGCCAGCAAATCCTGTCGGGTTGAAAGTTAGTGATTCCCTGACAAAATTGCCAAGTCCTTGCCCCATGGGCGATTTTCGCGTAATCTAGTATTTTTCTAGTAAGATTGGGTGCCTATACTTTTCATAAATACCAAATTTGCCATACTTCTATTGGAAATAGCCAGCCGATAAATACTTTTCTGGGAACCCATATTTAAAAGATGTAATTTTTACTGATTCCTTGTCCGCACTACAATCAATAAATAATAAACAGTCAGATAGATATAAAGAGAAACGATCAAGCAGGTGTGGCTGCTATGTCTGCGATTAACCCCGTTTACATTACAAATTCTAAGCGTACCACATATTATTTTTTATCTTCTACAAATTAAATTCTAAAACATTTTTTGAATTTTTATAAAAATGAATGTGTTTGAAGTCTATTATTTCTTACTTAGTGTAAATCGGTTTAAGACAATAATGAGTAAAATGCACTATTAGGTAAACAATGCATGCGTAATCGAGCCAATGATATACCCTGTATAAATATGATGTGAAGTCATATGTAGAGGGCATACAGAGTTATAAGAAGGCTTTCGTAATACCGCCATTCTTAAAAGGCAGTCAATATCAAACCTATGTTTGGTTTTAGCTAGCATTAAAGCCCATTAGTTTCACTTCTCAAATTACGGTGTCTGATTTTCATTTTTCGGAAAAATTGAAATATTGAATTTTTCACGACCTTTTAGTTCATAATAATGTGAGTACTTTTAATGCGCTATATCCATCAACTTAGTTTAGACTCAAAGCGCTACACAATTAATATCCCGGTCTCTAGGATACAAGTGAAGCCTGATTACCTCCCTTTACGGCTGAACTATTTAAATTTTAGAAAGAGCCCCAACATATCAACATATGCTGCCCAAGGAGCGCAACAGTTTTTGTGTAATACCTACACCATCCCACCGGTACCCATTTACAACTGGGTAGACTGGAATACAGGGATGAAGTGTCTTGTTCAAGGACACAAGAATTCGACGCACAATTCGGGTCTCGAACCTGCAACCGTTAGGTCACAAATCCCACTCCCTAACCGTTGCGCCAAATATATACTCACATAATTGATTATTTAACATTTAATTAAGAAAACAAATTCAGATGATCATACGCCTTAGATTAAATCGAATTGAAAACCGGCCCACCAATTAGATTGTGGCGGGCCTTGTTTGTAAGGAGCAGCATAAATCGATTGAATTTCAGTTCATAATAATATTTGGACTGTTATTCCTATTAGAGATTATATTTCACAATATCCTAGTTTGAAAGGGATTCCTATAAATTATTTACGTATAGGAGCCACGGTGCCTAAGTGAGTAAGATGTTTGCCCGCTAGCTTGGAGGTCACAGGTTCGATCCGATACGGTTTCCCTTGTCCTCGGTGTAGGACCTGACAAGGACAGCTGTCTAGTCGTTCGGAAATAAAGTGAAATGGAATATGGTTTAACGGTCTACTGTTGTTTCCCGAGTGGACTAATGAAGACAGGCATAAGCAAAACAGTGTGCTAAGAGGGAAATTTTGCCCTGACGGCGGCGCTACGACATACTCTTATATCGAATTCCAACTGCTAAGGGATCTTTTACTTGCACACCAATGTGTAGACGGGTCGTTAAAGGACAATATTGGTGTCGGTCATTATCACATATGTTTTCTTTTGGCGTTCGTCACTTCCGATTCAGGAAACGTGTATTACTCGGGTATCGTAGCAATGATCTCTGTGTTAAAATTATATTTGGAATGTGTTTAACCAGCTCTATCACATGCGTGATAATGACTGGCACCAATAGTGTCCTTTAAACCCAATTTCTTTTCATTTTTTATTATGGTTCAAATCACGCTGAGATAATTCAGCTGTTGTGACTTTTACAAAATCCGCAGTCAAATATTGTAGCCACACAACTTTTATATAGATTTTCTGCTAACAACCGCTTGTGTACTTTGATTTAAAAGAATTGATCTGTGTACATACTCAGTCACTGTTTTGAAGGAATAAAATATAATCAATTTTGTTCCGTTAATGTCATTGCGCCCGGAACAAACCCGAAAATCAACTGATGCTGTCATTTTTGATCGGGGTGCAATGTGCAATGTATCAATTGGATGTTTATCGATAACTAATATATTTGAAATGATACAGTACATAATAATAATAAAAAGTGTTCAGTTGTGATTTAATATTTCTCAACTGTACGTGTAGGTTGTCCACTGTAATAAATAAATACTTTGGTATAGTTGTAATGACGGCGAGTGAAATTAAAGCATAGCATACACATCACATATATTTTTGTAGCAAACAGCCTTCAGTCTAAATCGTTGGTATTTCATTCTTTTTAAGAAGGAACTATTTTTTATGGGTATTAATTTTGGTAGATATCTTCGTTTTCCATCATATCTAAAACACGTAACGGAGGTCCTCTAATAGTAAATGCAGGAGGACTGTACAACACACAAAACAAAAAAAACAACCCAAAAACCAAAAAAAAGATCTACAAGATAAACCTGCGGTAGACATTGCAAACACTAAACAATTATCAAATCAACTGCGCTGTACAGTCCCGGGCCTGTTGTGGTAAGGTTTCACTAAAATGATTTACAAAAAAGACGTAACAAAAAAATGCGACCGATCCTGTAGGTGGTCGTCTCTTCAATGGTGATAGTCAGCCAGTTGACGTCAGTTGTTAGAACGTCATATAAATTTAACAATAAGGGCGATAATCCGGACAGAAACTCGGAAAATTCTAAAACAATAAATGTAGTGAGCTAAACAGGAGCAAAGCCCGACAACAAGAACATCCTGCAGTACGAAGGGCTAAAACTCTTCTCTAATAGTAAATGCAGGGGGACTGTGCACTACACGCAAAACAAAACAAAAACCACACCAAAAATCAAAATAAATCTACAAGATAAACCTGCGGTAAACATTGCAAACACTAAAGAATTATTAAATCAAGTGAATGGATCCGGGGGCCAGCCGTAAGCGTCCACAATCGAGAAGTCGGTATGCTGCGGTTCTGTTTCGCCATTTAAAAAGATCCCTATTTGCAGGGAAACCATTACAATTAAAACATAACCCAGTTTGGTTTCATATGACTATATCTCTATTTCATGGTCAATTTAAACTATTTACTTGGGTGACAACTTAATGGCGTATTAAAGTAATTATTTGATGATAAATAATCAATGTATATTTTTTTCTGATTTTCACGTATTATCGCAAAACCTTTTGTCGGTTACTTAGTAATTATCAGATAGAAGCATCACCCTTTGCTTGTTGGACGGGCTACAAGCAGCTAGCGCATTAAGCATCAGATAAAGTTGCCTACAAATACATTGTAGATATAATACCTTCTGATCCAGTTGATAGTACTTATCAGTTTTTATCATGATTAAAAGTATAACAGATTTTCTTCATAATACAAGTTTACATGGATGTAAAAATATTCCCGAGAAATCCAGATCCAAGATCAACAGGTAAGATTAGAACTGTCTACATACTCTGAACATACTAAATTGCGGGGGGGGGGGGGGCTGATAAAATTGAATTAACCCCGATTATCATTTGTACGGCGCGCGCACTCAGTAACATGGAATACAATTACACGCTTGGAACCGCCATAATTACAATCGCCAATAACAATTACATTCCGATGCCATCGAGAATTAATTTTAGCCTGAATCAGTTAACTAATGTAAAATTAATAATTTAGATAACATTTCAGGCCCAAAAAAAGATCTACAACGGTCAGATTTAGCTCTTGCACAATGTGTGTTTAAGATGCTATTTGAAAAATTGTATGTCAACATCAAAGAATGACGTTAAGTTTTTTTGTTTTTTTTCCTGAATATTATACTCGTGTTTTTTTCTTTTTTGGGAAAAGGTCTGTAGATAAAACAATTTATTTTTATTTCCTTTATTTGATTGTTATTTTTTTTTTAGAATTATATGGATGCTGGTCGTGATTACGTTTGTTTGTGTACTGTGGGTATACGTTATCAGACTCTACCAAGAAGTGATGAAGTACAAAACATTAAGTACTACCAAATTTGAGCACAGACATTCTCTCGAATTTCCCTCAATTACAATTTGTACACCACACTATGATACAAGTAAATTCAACATAAGCGAGGAATTTGAAGACTTTGTGATTGCAAGAGGTGCATGGAATACATTTAAAAACTTAGTGGCAACCAACATATCTGTTACTAATATTACACCAGAGTCGTCCCAGGCCCGATCTTTTGACGTTAAAGATGTATTTTTAGAGATGACATGGAACATGGAGAAGCTAGACCCGTCTTCTTTTCTACAAATGGTATCTCCGATTAACCCCGAATGTGTAGGATTCAATATAAACAATACAGGTAAATCCTTCATCTCAACCTCGGTCGGATCTCATACAGGACTTAACATTCTAGCCAATCTACACCAAGACCGAGTCCTGGCTGGACCTAGTTCTTCATCATCTATTGAGGTAAGCTAATTTACATTATTCACCCCCCCCCCTCTTAGCGTTATACTAAATATATAGCCATTGTGTGTGGAAAATAGTTTGTGGTGCATTTTTAATTTTGTGTACCTCAGTGATTAAAATGAAAAAATCATATAGTCGTTAATAAAAGTTATTGGTAGCTTAGTGTAGCTAAGTCGCTAATTCAGTAACATCTAAAGTCTTGGACATTGAAAACACGAATTATTTGTCAATTTAAATCAACATTCATCCTGTTATCATACCGTTAACATATGGACTTCTGATATCCAATATTTATGAAAAAATTTTTTTTTTTACCATTGCTGCACGAATCATGTACCATAACGCGTTTCTGCACCATTGTAACAAGGAACTCGAAAAACTAGACTAGACATGCATGTGTTTCACAAGTCATGTCAAATGGTGACGACATATTCTTATCTGTAGAGCGTATGCAATAATACTATCGGTCAAAACTGAAATAACCAGACGCTAGAGATCGCCATTGCATTTAATTGAAACTTCTGGCGTATTTCGCGGAATATAACTGATTAGAAAATACAGTAAAAACAGAAACGAATAAATATAAGTCAGTTTATATACATCCATAATACATTATTATATGCGTCGCGACCAATTTGAGTCAAGTTCTAGGTCCCAAATATTAGTGATTTAGCTTATTTAAGTTTCCAGATAAAAGCCGGTGGAGAGATTTTATGTTAAAATTTTGTTTTATGCGTATCATATTTTAGCGGTTTTGTTTCAATATGTTCAAGTATTTTTGAAAAGGGAAATATACCATGGTATTTAGTTTATCAAAAGTAAATGAGTTTAATTGTGTATTTAAGATTATGTATTTAAATGTAGAAAGACTGTATATTTTTGTTTTTTAAGATATTCATTCACACGCCCAGGACTAGTTTTTACAGATTAAATAAAGGTATACTTGTTGGTCCTGGTACATCAACCTCTATCACCATGAATACACACGAAGTGAGATTTTGTTCATTTTAAATACATAGAGAATCTCCTGCAAGTCGATAAAGTAAAAAAAAAAACAACAACCAGGCCATGTCGAGTTCTTTTTACTTTGTCGACAAGTGATACATCATTTTTGGACCGCAATTCAACCATTGCAAAGTTCCATCAAGGTCAATTAAATAAAAATATTTCCTTGTAAATAAGAAGTTAGTTACTTTTAAAAAATAAAAAAATGAACTGTTTTCAAAATAAAAAATAAGGAACTGTTTTCAAAATAAAAAATAAGGAACTGTTTTCAAAATAAAAAATAAGGAACTGTTTTCAAAATAAAAAAGTAGTCCCTTTTTGATTTGGCCAATCAAAATTCATTTAAAGCGATATCTCACACACTTAATATCTACTATAGAATGTATTATTTTGTCATGAATTGTAAGTACAGGAAAACGAATATATCTGCTTTAAAATCACTGTAGATTCCTTCTTTAAGGATGGATTTTGAAATGCGTTAAAGGGACAATAACACTCTTGCTGGCTTGACAGCTCCAGGGAAAAAATAATAGCCTTATTCTAATAGTAAGTGCATGATGACTAGATAAACCTGCGGACAAGTACTAGATGTTTAAGTGTCCTACCTGTTGTGTAAATTATCCATTACATCCTATTTTACTCGTTAGGTGTGTTAAGATGAAAATTGTATCACCAATTAATTGGAATATTGTTAACTAGTACAATTTGTTGAGCAGAATAAAGATTTGGACATATAATTTAGTTACAACAAGAGTGGGAGTGGGCCTTTAAATACCGACATTGTTTATTATATGAAGAGTTATATGCGCTAAAAATACAAATATGTGTTGCACTTTTGAATTAGTAAAGTCTTTAACTGACTTATTGCAAACATTTTATTACAGTATAGCTTTCTGCCATACCCGCACATGATAGCCGAAGATGAGTATTGTATAGATACGAATAAAGATTACAATAGAATGACCTGTCGTGTATCGTGGATATTGGATAGAGTAGAAGAAAAATGTAATTGCACTTATGGCAACGCTTCAGCTACTAACGGTATGTCATAATTTGTGGACAATAGATATAGTAAATGAACATACTCAGGACCGGATCATGCCTTTTAGATGCCCTAAGCACTTAAGACTTTGGTGCCCTATAATATATGTCATTCAAAATATAAAATTGAGGGTCCAGTTATGTTTAATTTACATTTATAGAGAGGTTTAAGATGATACTTGAGAAAGAAAAATAAACAAAAATTTACTTCAACCGGGCCACTTTTGAGGCCCGAGTCGTCCGACCAACTCGGATTATTTCATGTAACACTGAGACACCATTAAAAATTCGGCTATGAAAATGTATAGCTACGCCTACACTAGCAGCATTCACCGTCTACACTAGCCTTTTTTTCAATTTCTCAATCGTAAAAGCCGGCTTTTTAAAATCCGGCAATAATTGAGGGATTTTTCAGAATCAAAAAGCCGGCTTTTTCAAAAAACCGGCAATTTTATGTGTGTAGACGGTAAAAACCGGGTTTTATCGGGTACCCGGATGTCATCCTTCCCGAACTTCCGTACATTCATAACATTGGCACAAATAACGAAGGTCGGTGTTCGTCTTTTACCGTTACAAAACTACAGTCAGTGTAGACGCTACACTTGAAAAAGCCGGGTTTTTAAAAAGCCGGCTTTTATACTAGTCTAGTGTAGACGAAGCTGATGTGGTGCCCCCAACCTTTCCCTTGGTGCTCTAAGCACGTGCTTATTTTGCTTGATGGTTAATCCAGCCCTGATCATACTATATAATCATATGTTTTTATTCTTTTTAAAAACCCACTTTTAACCAAATTTCGTGAAATTATGTAAAAGAGGTTGTTCAACACCACATGGGCATATTTAGACATTTTAACATTACATTTTCGCCAAAGCCACAAGTTTAATTTTAAAAAAATAATGTTATTTTATAGTTGGACATTGTGATGCCCAAGAACTGGTTACGTGTTTTAGCCCAGAATTTGGTAAGTATACGTATGGGCATAAATTATTATATTACAAGTATATATTATACAAATGTCATGTAGATGGTGTACTAGTTTGACGATAATTAAGGTTATTTAAAAATTAGATCTATATAATGTTGATGCATGGTATCTGCCCGAATGTTCCCCATCATTACCACCGGGCGTATCAATCATTTTCTTTTATGGCCCATATTCTTTAAATCATAAAGAATGAAAATGTCATAGGTCACATGTCTATATAAGCTTCAAACGTGTTAGCACTAACGATTCAAAAGCATTTTGTCAATCTGTTAACATAAGTATCCAAGGTAATCCCTAAATACATACATGTACATAACTACTATATTCCACCGCTATGTTTCTAGTGATAAGACGAATATTATTATAATTATCTTATGGTTCTATTTTTTAAATTTGGGTGTTTACCTATTTACAACTTTTACGTAATATCAACGTTTTATTCATACACCATCTTTGTGTATCTGGACAGGGAAATTGCTCACAGTGTCTGAGAATGTAAGTCTTACAAAGTGTCTACGACCCTGCAGATTTGTCATTTACGATACTAAAACCAGTTTTTCTTACTTCCCGTCGGACTCCTTATCACGCTATTTGGTTAAAAAGGGGATAATAGATTCTGTGGACTACGCAAGGTTTGTACAACAAAATTAACAAAATAATAAACATTTCTTCAGACGAGCTAGCTATGTCAGTGGCTATTCATGGAAGATAACTGAATTCCAAGTGGATTATACGCTCTGAAACAAAACGCAATGAGTCGGTCTCAACAGCAACTGGCAACAGTTTAATTCAGGTGCATTGTTAATAGGTTTTCTATAAAGACATTCTTAACATACTCTTTCCTTGGTAATGAGCGATTCTTATCTGGGTTACAGAGGGTGTGATTAAAACTGCTGCTATATCCTAACCCTGGTTCAAAGTTGCCCGAAAGTCAAAGCTGCTGCTCAAAGATCATATACATATCATTATGACTTCACTAGCTGAAAACGTTCACAGGGAAATATACGTAACTGAATACTCTATCCGGGATCTCCACCACATCGCGTCGTACTCACTTTTCAAATATTTGTTATCAATTAATCCGTAGCAAAGATCTCCCTTTAAAAATTATATTTGGAATGTATCTAACAAGGTCTATTACATGTTTTATATTGGCTCATACCAACATTGTCCTTTGAGTTCTTCGGCTTATTTCTAAGGCGAAGTGTCAGCATCAATTCATGACTTTTACAACATGCAATGCAAAAAGTCTTGAACCGGGGTTATCATTGTAAGAATAAAAGCCATCAATATGCCCCAATCAGGGCTTGATTTCGCTTGTTTTCTTACATCATCTAACAATAAATGGGACAGAAACTAATGGAATCTATGTTGACCAAAATACAATGACGTAAAATATAAAACAAATTCCATACTTTTTCAGGCGAAACCTGTTAGAATTGTATATAAACTTTGAGGACCTGGTTGTATGGAAAACAGAAAGTGTGGCTGAATATAATACAATGTCAATTTTAGGTATGTCGGGGGGGGGGGGGTATTGATAACACATTATTTTCTGATATTGGTATCTAGCATTAGATGAGAGGGACTCGTTGTATTCCAAATTCCAAATAATATGAAAGTCAAAGTCATAGAACAAAAGTAAAATTGTGAAGGTCCAATAGACATAAAATGTATTGTAGTTGTTTTCTGTTTTAGGTAATCTTGGAGGTCATATGGGTTTATTTGTGGGAGCAAGTATGATTACGGTTGTTGAACTGCTGGAAACATTAGTCTTCTTCTTAATTGCCTTTGCTGTCAGAATGGGGCGTCCTAAAACCGTTGAACCAACAGTACATGCTAAAACGAGTATGGGCAAAAAAGACGAAAATCTTTCAAAAATGATATAATTATAATACAAAAGTACAACAAAATATTGTTAGGTTCTTACTACACGAGACGTGTCTCTTCTAATAAATATTAATGTTGGAAATGAAATGGCATATCACGCAACACGTTTCAGAAAAGCAAATGTGTTTCAAATGTTTCCTATCCTTTTATAGTTTTATGTTCATGTACATTTTTTGCATGCTCGTGAACACTGATATAACGATTTAGATTATTACATTTTAATGTTGTATTTAAATAATGGTATAATTTATTTTCATGTCCATCTTTTGTATACGGATTTTTACTGGATTAACTACTAAGATTATTACATTTTAATATTGTATATTATTATGGATAATGATATATTCATGTTAAACGTTTGTATATTGATTCATACTTATTTAATAACTATTGGGGGGGGGGGGGGGAATGGTTAGCACGTGCGTGCTGTATCATTGAGCCAAATGGCGTGGTTTCGAATCCCCAGTTGTACGTGACAAGGATTCTTATAACCTGTCTAACCTGGTGAGTTTTCCCCGGGTACTCCGGTCCCCCCACTGCTAAAGACCCGTACGCGCAAGCGAATTTTTGAAATAAAATTAAACCATATGTTAGTCCCGAAATGACCTAGTTTTGTGTCTAGTGGACGTTAAACCCCATTTCTCTCTCCCTCTTTTAATAACTAATATTATATTTAATAATATTGTATATGAATAATGGTATAATTTGTTTGAATTTTAGACATGTAACGATTTAATCACCAAAAAAACAGCTTTGCGATATGATTTTAATCTTGAACAATTTTAAAGGGACAATCCCGAATTAAACAGAGGCTCAAAAAAAAAAGTCTGAGAATGTATAAAAATATAACTCCAAATATAGGGGAATGGTGTATTTACCTTGTCTCAAAATTTCAACTCAAAATATTGAGTGGTTTTGACGTGAACGCCAAAACTGCTTATCCGGACACGTAACCCTTTTAGGATTTCGGGTCAATTGTTTTGTTGGGTGACCTTATAACCGATTACGGTTACTTGAGAGGGTTATCCAGTGAAAACCATTTTTTATAAAAAAAAATGCTTGGTTTAATCCAATTGGGACATCGGGCTCAAATTACAGATGAACACTGACGGATTTAAGTCGTTTGAAAACGTATCATAAATACTGGAGTAGTTGCTCGGCCCTTGACTCGAATATTTTAAGGGATTGTAACACAAAATTAAGCAGTTTTATTCCCAAAACAAATATCGGGATTAGCCCTTTAAGTTCTGTTGATGATCGGGATATATTGTATCTGACACTTTATGGTATTTCGCCATATCAGTGCGAGCTCGATCGGTCTTCAGGTTCCATAGCTACCCCCTCCCAATTTCCGTACGCGATATATGTTATAGCTTATAAGAGATTGGGATTTTCAGAGGATACACGTACTTGATTGCCAGTCTCTGGAATTTTCTGTTCTGCAGGTATTTCATGAGCCAGCAAACCCTTTGAGCACAATACATATATGACATTTCTTGAAGGCATAAATGATTCTAATCAAATTTAGTCAACATCCACGTTTTTATTTCGGGTAAGTTGCCTTGTATATTGTAGTGAACGTTATTTTGCACATCCATTTATAGTTTATTATATAGATTGTCGTAGGCTATATTGCCTGGGACGTATGAATAAATTGCTCTATAATTAATTATCAACAGCTTGTCCAAATCTTTGAAATCTTCACATTTAAATCCATTATTATAACATTCCCACATAACAAACTTGTCTTTTTGCTAGGTAAAAACCTCGGCATGGGGCATTTTGTTGAACCTATCTACAATGAAATGGGTTTGACATACCGCTATATTGCAGTACAGCATAAAGAATAAAGAGATAAACACTTGTCTAATTCGCCTGAAGGAAATAAACCTCTGCAGTACAGCATAAACCCCTCCATAAGTACAAACCAATGTAGAAGAAACCAAAGTAGAAGAAAAGAACATCAAAAGAGAGAGGGATAGAGAATGAGAGAGAGAGAGAGAGAGAGGTTTCTTGGGTTTCCTCCGGGCACTCCGGTTTCCTCCCACTGCTAAAGACCCCTACGCGCAAGCGAATTATTGAAATACAATTAAACCATATGTTAGTCCCGAAATAACCTAGTTGTGTTGAATGAGCGTTAAACCCCATTTCTCTCTCTCTATTTATTTCAATAATTCATTTGCGTAGGGGTCTTTTAGCAGTGGGTGGAAACCGTAGGACCGGGAAAAAACCCACCAGGTTGGACAGGCGACCCTACTCCTTGTCACGTACAACCTGGGATTCGAATCCACGTCAGTTGACTCAATGACAGGCTTTATGATACAGCGCCAACGTGCTAACCATTCGGTCATCCACCCCCACCCCCCCTGAATGTGCCCGACCAAACGGGGGCTTAGTCCGCTTCTCAAGCCCATGGGGGCAATATTTTCAGAGAGGACAAGCCCAAGCAGTATTATAGTATACTCCACTCCGCTAAAAGGATCTATGTCAGTGTCACTTCGGAGATCTACACACATTATTTAATCGCCAGTTTATTTAACCAAGTTAGCACTGCCCATCAACCCCAATGCAAAATCTACATGTGAACAGTGTGCAATCAAACTTTGAAATATTACGATACAATTTTTATTAAAGGAAACGATAAGGACCGGGGTCGTCGCTCTCACGCCGAACACTGTGAGGGAAACGTCCATAACATATTTGACTCAAACGAATACTTCCACAGATAAAAGAACAATTTGTTTAATAAACAACAAACAGAGTCATAGCGGAAATTTGAATACGAGACAAGTTAGTTGCCCACGTGCTAGACATAAATTCGGTTTTTTGGTTGACTTAGATTTTGTTATTACACTACCCCAAAACTAGACTGGTGGTCAGTCTTCTCCACACACCAAAGAATCGGCCAGTCCTCTCCCAAAATAAAAAAATGAAAAAAAACCCGTATTCTCTAGAGACTGGGCAAATAGAGCTTCAATCTCATCTAGTAGGTCAATCTGCATTATGTAGGTTGTGTGACGTCGTGCACGGGATCACGACATATCTAACATCGTGACATCAACCCTCAGACGGTCTCAGCGTGACTGCTTTGCACTTCAGTCGAGACGCATGATTCATGTCACGTGACTCGGGGCGTGCTTGATAACTGTCAATCATTCCAAATAAGGTAGGACGAAAAACATGGCAAGAACGCCCATTTTATTGTGAAGTTCGCAAATTGTCCAGTCTCTGGTGCTGGTTACAGGTTTACTCAATGTTTTTTTTTTTATAAAAATGGAAACGAAAGTGTTGGTTTACTAAAAATTAATACTTTTAAATAAATCGAAATGTAAAATAAATAGAAGAGAATGGGCCAGTCTACCCCAAAACCTAAATGAATGAGACTTTTTCATAACCATGTATATGTTTGGTTTATTATTAAATTCGCACATTGTATATAAGTTAAATATTGTCTCAATGAATATGAGTGAAAGGCTGACATATACAAAAGAGTTATGGGTTGTTACTATTTGGTTAATGACCTATAGTAGCTTTGTATTTTAATACAGTTCTACTAATTTAGTACAAATTCTACCTATCTTGCTACAATAGATTTCGGAGCAAATAGTAATTACCCAACCGCTCCGAGTTATTGGGATTCAGCAGTTCTCAATATATGTTTAATCAATTCTAATAATGAAATGTATTCACATTCGTGATTTTATTGTATGCTAGCAGTTAGATCAGTAATGTATTCTTTATTATATTTAATTGATTGGCAAAATGATGCTTTACAGACTGTACAATAGTCACACATTAATGTGTACTGTGTATAGTTAATATTTGTAAAAAAAAACATTACAAAGTTTACACTTCTATTGAATACAATTACTGCTTATTACTGAACGACTTTCGATAAGGCTTCTCTAGTTATTGTCAAGCTATAATAAAATATGAAAATATAATAAAACAATATAATGCATGTACACAGTAGGAATATTTGGTTATAATTTCTGCCCAATCAGGGGCGATTTGACTGTATGGCTGGGGTTGAGGTTTAGTTGTTCACGGTTTAGCTACAGCTGAGTTCTTGAAAAACTCGAAGCTAACTACAAAATATGGTATCCAAATCTTGAACCCGGGTTTGTTTTGCGTTGACGTCATCGTTATTATGTGGTGAATTTAAATATCGTTCACGGTTAATTGGTCAATTAATGTTTTTTTTGGAAGATAAATAATCAATGTATACTTTTAGAGTTTGCTCACGGACCTAAAAGCTATATATTACACGATAGGCACCAACAAGTACATTGTACAAAACCTTCTTGTCGGACAAACAAAACTCATTGGTAGTTTACATATTATCTTAACTTGACAAAACCACATGTATGTTGACTTTAAATATTGTATTTAAACGAGTAGTCGCACCAGTGGTCAGTAAAATAAAAATCGTGCATTAAGAGATTCGCATGTGAATTTGTGCGAGATAAATCGGAGCAATTTGTTTAGTTAACAGAGAAGTTGAAAGCATGTTTCCGACATGATACCTTTCTTATAACGTAACGTGGATAGTAATTTAAGTAGATATTTTCGTACCTCAAATTTCACAAGGCTGTGGACTTGGTAATGGGGCTCCTGTATGAAATCTTGACGCCGATTCTCCTATATAATAAATCAACCCTGTTAACGAGAGTGACACTTTAATGGTAGAGTAAAGTAATGATTGGATGGTAAATAATTAATGTATATTTTTTCTGATTTTCACATATCGTAAAACGTTTTATTGGTTACATAGCGATGATCTGGCAGAATACGTACATTTCGCTTACGGGACGCGACTATACATTATTTACACGAACAAATACTTTCTCAACAGTATTTATCATGATTAAAAGTATAACAGATTTTCTCCATAATACAAGTTTACATGGATGTAAAAATATTCCTGAACAGTCCAGATCCAAGATCAACAGGTAAGAATATAAATGTTACTAACTCCGAAATTCCTCATTTTTGCATTTCGTGTTTTAACAGTTCGGTTTTATTATTTCGATAACTCAGATCATGCCAAAGTCATCATTCCTAAAATAATAAATAACAAGTTGCAGGATATGCCTACTCTTACAGAAAGAAGGGGTATTACCATGTACATTAATAGTATTTTCAGGGTGCCATTGTAGCTATTTTTGTCAACGGTCTCTTGATTTAAATTTAAAATAATAATAAAAAACAGACTCAAGTATAAAGTCTAGCAACACCGGTTTAGTCTGTTTCCTCAGTATCGACCTCTTGAGTGTTGTTTTGATTGTCACTGATTTGTTGATCTTGCACCTTCATTACTCCAGAACAGACAATGAGATAATCTACTTCTGTTCAAACAAGCAATCAAAACAACACAATTTGTATAACATTAACCTGTTGAAAGAAACTTGTACATGTCTACTTAGGCTGTGATTCAACTTGAAGGATTTTAGTCATCAAAAAAAGTCCGCCTTCTGGAAATTAGTGAATCCTGATCCTCTCACGAAGTCCTGTGCTATTGCATTCACCCTCCAACACAAATCTCAAGAGGACATATCAGACCTGATGGCTGATCTCTTTGGTGGTAAATCGAATGATACGCAATCATCACCGTGCAATATCATTTTCACAAAGAAAGTGGCAACTGCTAAAGCATCTGTCATTCCTTAACGGCTTCCACCAACATCACCTGCAACAAGATGTCAAAGCCAACGTGTGTACTTTCAAAAGATGGTATTGACGGGGATAGCAAATGAAAAGAACCAAACTGAATAGCGACGGAAGCAGATCAATTTCAGTTATAACTTTAAAATATGCTGCGCTTAGTGAAATCTTGAAAAGTATCCATTGCAACTGTTCGACAGAATGCAATTCTTCTCGATGGAGCCTCAGACGCTCTGGAGTCCCCTACACTTCTGTATCTTGCCCTTGTCAAACTGAAAACTGCGACAATTCATGAAACAACATTCAATAGGTCGACACTGAGGAGGATGATGACACTCAAATCTGGACGCTCTGAAACTTAACCTATGGATAGGGGTGTTTATGCATTAGGTGATAGTGGACAGCTGAAGGTCATGAATTCAATTTCGTAATGTTTGGACAGCTCAAAAACACACAAAATGGTCCTAATATGTTCCTTGTCCCCAAAACTTGGGGATAGACATCAATATCATCAAATTCGAGTCAATAGTTATGGACTTGCGGTAATTTAGAATTATTGGCGGCCATTTGTAACATAATAGGCCCACATCATTTTAAATGATCTTAATAAGTTATTTTCCCAAAAATCTTAGGAATAGGACCCAAGATTATCAAATTTAAGTTGGTAGTTACATAATTATGATCTTTGAGACGTTTTGGTGGCCATCGTTGACGCCGTCGTTTTTTAAAAGTCTAATGAAATTTACTACTTGACGTAAGGATCTTTTGGGCTACTGGGGTGTAATTAATTTAAGCAAACATGTATTTTATGACGTACAATGAAGACGATATATGTTTGCATTTTAAAAAAAACAAAACAATGCGGCATCGAAATTAAGTTCGATTATCTTCGTCTTTTATATTATTATTTTCGGAATAATACAGACTCGTTCTTTTCCGTCTTGGGAGGAAAGAACTGTCGCTCTAATTATTGTATTTATTTTGTCTGTTATTCTTTTAGAATTATATGGATGCTGGTCGTGATTACGTTTGTTTGTGTATTGTGGGCATCAGTTATCAGACTCTACCAAGAAGTGGTGAAGTACAAGACATTAAGTACGACCAAATTTGAGCACAAATCGTTTCTGGAATTCCCATCAATTATAATTTGTATACCGCCCTATGATACAAGCAAATTGAATCTCAGCCAGACCAGGGAATTTGAAGAATTTATGGTTGAAAGAGGTGTTTGGAAAACATTACAGAACCCCAAGGCACCCAATATATCTGATATTAATACAACACTAGCGTCAGGCATTGCCCCATCTTTTGCTGTTAAAGATGTTATTTTGGAGATATCATGGAACTTGAAGAGGTTAGACCCATCCTCATATCTACAACCAGTATCTACTTTAAACCCAGAATGTATAGGATTCAACACTAAAAGAACAAACGAAACCTTTGTCTCATCCTCAGTCGGCCTTCATACAGGACTTCGCATTTTAGCTAATGTACACCAAGACCGAGTCCCGGCCGGAAAGATTCCCTCATCATCTATTGAGGCGAGTTATTTATTACATTTATTCCACCTCACTACCCGCCTATATTCACACTCTAGTATTAGCGTGGCATGTAGTCATAAGTGTGTGGAGATGATACTACATGTACTATAATTAAAATTCTTACGCGAAAATAGGATTAAAAACGAACTAGACTGTGTACTCTATGTATCACTACTGGACCACAGCTTGCATTTCTTTTCACTTTTGTTCAAATGCCAAATGCGAGTTTGACGTTTTCCCAAACATTTGACCCAAATGACACAAAAATAGGAAAGCATTAACATTAGGTCATACACAACATGTTTAACAAAGTATGTCGTTGGTTTTGATTAATGCTTATTTTTGGAACGATGCTGTTTTCCTGAGTTTTAGTATTTTAAAATAGAACACAACGTGAAGTCCATACTAAGCACAACGTGAAGTCTATAATGAGCACAACGTGAAGTCATATTGGCGTCCGTAGAGAAGTCCATACTGAGCTCAAGTCGGTGATTTTGATTCACTGCCGTGCCACATAAATATGGCTGCACGGTATTATCGGCTTTTTGTTGATCGAATATACTTCAGCAGCCAAAGACTGAAGAGACAGTCAAGTTGATTATATAGGTGATTAAAATTAACCGCTTCAATACCAATCAAGAACGGTGTTTGATTTATTATCCTCGCTACTTATTTAAACATGCATTATTCAAGAGCTAAATCTGCCGAGTGCAGTTCTTTATTTGGGCATGAAATGTTTTCTAAAGTATTAATTAGACATTAATTAACTGATCCAATTTTCAAATTATTCATTTTACATCACCTACTTTCGAACTATTATAGCAAGAATGGCTGGTTCTTATCTATATCTTGAATAATGTAACTTTAACTTGTGTTTCGAAATTTTGAATGTAATAAAGTTAGTTTCTCCATAGATAGTTACTTAATTATGCCTTTACTAATAATTCTTCTAAATGGCATAGACAAATCAAATAGTTTAAGACATCATTATACCCGCTACTTATTTAACTTGTGCTTTGAAGTGTATTTAATTCTGCATTTACTTCTAATTCTTCTAAATGTCATAGCATAGACAAATTATATAATTTTTGTTATTTAAGATATTCATTATACTCGCTTCTTATTAAACTTGTGTTTCGAAGTGTATTTAATTCTGCATTTATTCTCAATTGCATACACAAATCATATAATTTTTGTTATTTAAGATATTCATTCACACACCCAGTACCGGATTTTACAGATTAAATCAAGGTATACTTGTTGCTCCTGGTACATCAACCTCTATCACCATGAATACACACGAAGTTAGTTTCTTGATGTCATTCTAAAGCCAGGCTGACTCTTGCACGATTCCGTTGAACTCATTGGCACGACTCGAGCCGGCATGACACCATCCGATTTCCGCAAACTCGTCGTGCCAATGCGGGAAGTGCGTAAACAATGCACAAACTATGCGTAAACTCGTAGTGCCAGTTCGTGTCAAGGTGGACACTGATGGGCATGACAAAATCGTGGCCAGAAGTCGTGCAAGTGTCAGTCTGGCTTAAAGCCGATAAAACTGACCCTGTAAGAGTTCTTCAAGTGCTGTTTTCTTTACTGGCTTGGTGGAATTAAGTTAAATATCTTCATTTTTATGACAATTTTTTTTAAATATTTTTATATTGCATAGATGAAGTATTTTGAATATTTTATTACAGTATAGCTTTCTACCATACCCCCACAAGATAACCGAGGATGAGTATTGTATTGATACAAGTTTAGACAAGAATAAAGATTACAATAGACTGTCATGTCGTGTATTGTGGGTGGTAGACAGAGTAAACAAAATATGTAACTGCACTGTCGGCGATGCCACAAGCGGTATGTCTTAATTTGTATTAAGGGCGTTGGGCAGTCTAAAATGCACATTTTAAGGCTAGCACTGTAATTTTTGTTGATAAGATATGACGTTTTTTGTTATTTGGGGTGATAAACTACATATTAATCACCAAAAAAATACAAATGTTATTTACCAACTATGTTCCAAACTTAGCCCAAAAGCACATTAAAAAGGGGTATTGATGACAACAGAAGTAGACTTTTCTCAATTATGCCTGCATATATTTTCATTAAATTTGGCATGAACAATGCTTATGGCAAGTCCCAAAGAAACACTGAGCAATTTTTGGCTATAGGTTGTGGTTTGTCTGGTATCCATGGAAACGCAAAAAAAACGATTGGTTTTCTTGGAAATTCTATAAGTACAAGCTTAATAGATTTATCGATAATCCCCTCAGTTGATCAAAAGTAGAGGTTATATAAGCTACATTTCGACACCAAAAACGTTAACAGATACCAACTCAAAGTATTTTAAAAGTGTTGTTCATTATTTACCTGCAAACGAGATTTTGTGATTTTGGGTTAATTCTCTGAATACATCCACACCAAGTTTTAAAATTGACCGATTCGGACGTATAAAGTAAATATCTACTTTAGGCACTATTCGGCCTCTCTAAATATCATTTTATACATTAATAAATGACAGTCTTTGACCATCAAAAAATAAATTCAGCCACGTTCCAATCGCGATAGACGGTAGAGGGAATTCCTTCTGACGTCATACCTAGATAGGCGTGAATGATCCAGTGTCAAACTGCTACTGGACACGGCCATGATTGTTTACAGTGGATGACGTGAACGGTGTATACGACGTCATAATTTATTCAAGAACTGGTCGGGAAAACCTTCTCGTTTGCTATAAATAGTTTTTCTTTCTCGGCTTGTACCTCGATTATTACACATCAAACGGTCGGGCTTTTACGTGTCCTCTTGGTTATTTTACATATGGAACACGTGTGCAAAGTCTGAATAAGATTGGTGTTGAAAAGTTAGTGCGTATCTTAGACTACTCAACGCCCTTAACATATAAAATAAAAGGAGTTTATGATCAAAACCACTTGGCCTGATTGTAGACATTGACTGTAACATATACCCCACCAACCCACATTAACTATGCCAATTGTGGAGTTTTTGTATACAGTAGTATACAGCCAGAAGCTGTGAAAATCCTGAAAATAAAAGTGAATAGTTCATTTTTGCCACCTGAAAATCTGGAAAATATTTACTAAATTTCTGATTCGTTTCGATACACTAATTTCAAATGGCCATATCTCAGCGAGTTTCCAATCTAGAGAGGTGAAAATTTCGGATTTCTTAGTTTAAGGCTATATATTCTTTTATCATTTGTTTGAGGGGCCATGTTCCCAACATTGGCCCAGTTGATATGGAATGGACCTTTATTAGCCCCGTTACGGTTAATTTGGAAACTAAATAACATTCAATACATACATGAACGTTTACGACTGGCGTACGGCACTTGACTGGATTTTGTTGTTAATGAATTGCAAGGTCGGTGTAGTGTGTTTCTTGTCAGCAGAATTGTCGCTTTGTTTACGTGTTAAAACATTTATTTTTTAGTTGCACACTGTGATGTCCAACAGATAATTAAATGTTTTAACCCACAATCTGGTAAGTATTGGTATACATTATTTTATATTAGTTAGTATATACATCAAATATATGTACATGGTTAACTAATATGAAGGTATTATAGTGAATGCCAATTTGATGCAGATCTTTATTATAAAATAATATTGATGTACTATGAATGTTTATAATTTTGGGAATGAGTACACGGTGATCCGAAGGAAGCTGGATCGTCACACGGAGATGACGCCCATATTTCGAGAGCTACACTGACTCCCAGTTGAGGTGCGGATTCATTTCAAACTGTCATGTATAATTGTCAAGTTAATACGCCCTATGGCATAGTGAGTCAGCGCCTTGCTACCTCACTGATATCATTTTCCCCACAAAACACATGGAAAACAAAGCAGTGAGTTGTATGGCGATCGCTCCTTAGTCGTGCCGCGCATTCTCTGGAATGAGCTACTACTAAGACTTTGACCACTCACCAAATTCAGCATCTTTAAATCCAACCTCAAAACATATTTATTCAATTAGACAATACTACTACTATTTAACTAATATTTTTATAGGCATACATTTGTATATCTTTAATTGATATTTTTTATACGAGTTATTGATAGTTTTTATTCATTAATACTACTAAAACCGGTTTTTCGTACTTTCCTATTTATTCAATTAGGCAATAATACTACTATTTAACTAATTGTTTTATAGGCATACATTGGTATTTCATTAATTGATATTTTTTATACGAGTTATTGATAGTTTTTATCCATGTATTATTATGTATATACTATGTGTAGTACGCCCATGTAAAGACGGTTGAGACAATTTGTGTGTAAGTTCTAAAAACAATATGTATTTTTATTTTTATTATTATTAGCGTCAGTATGTTTTGTTGAAAACAAACTACTGTCACACGCCATAGAATTTTGTGTCATATCAACAATTAATAAATACATGCTCTTTTTATATCTGGGCAGCGGACTACCTCACAAAGTCGGAGAATTCAAGCCTTACAAACTGTCCACGACCATGCAGATTTGTCATTTACGATACTAAAACCAGTTTTTCGTACTTTCCTTCGGACTCTATGTCACGATATTTGGTGAGAAATGGGATAATAGATTCTGTCGACTATGCCAGGTTAGTAGAACAAAATATGAATGAAGAACAGACATACCCTCGATCGAGCTAGATATGCCACTGTTTATTCATGCAGCATAACTGAAACCAAACACGAAAATGCATTACAATACAAGTCCTGGTGTGTATGCAACAGGTCATGTGTAATTCTAATAACGCGACGTGCAAAAATTCTTTCCCAAAGTTGTATTGTGGGTTAGAACAAGAAAGTTTTTCGGAAAACCTCAACTAAATGAATTAATGATAACATTGGTCCCCCCGTTGACACAACGACTGTTACAGTCACCATGGTGCATCTGTAAGGGCGTTTAATCAGATATCTGAATAAAATTGGTAAACAAAATTAAATACTCTTACATTCATCTCCACTAATTTGCGTATTATTGTCCTCTTCTGGAAACTTAGCTAATTCTTACAGAAACAACAATCAATCACCCAAGTAAATGTAATGGTGAGGACCCGTTACATATTAAAGCCAAAGCTATTGCCCCAGTTACAAGGAAAGTAGTAATGAAGGCAGGGAGGGGGCTATGTTTACCGATATGAACTGACTAGGTATTAATGTACTATTGAATGTCCGCACGTTGTCCCTTACTTATCAATGAGAACTAGGAGAGGGGGAAGAAAAAAAAGTAATGTCAATGTATATTTTTTCAGGCGAAACCTATTAGAATTGTATATAAACTTTGAGGACCTGGTTGTATGGAAAACAGAAAGTGTTGCTGAATATAATACAATGTCAATTTTAGGTAAGTCAGGGTGTATAGTTTTAAATAACATTTATTCGTGTATTGACTAAACATTATTGGTATCTAACATTTGATGGGAGGAACTCTTTGTATTCCAAACTCCAAATCATATGAAAGTCAAAATCTTGAACCAAAAGTAACATTGTGAAGGTTTAATAGAGAGAATATGTATTGTAGTTGTTTTCTCTTTTAGGTAATCTTGGAGGTCATATGGGTTTATTTGTTGGAGCAAGTATGATTACGGTTGTTGAACTACTGGAAACATTAGTTTTCTTCTGTATTGCTTTTGCTGTCAGAATGGGGCGTCCTAAAACCGTTGAACCTACAGTGCTTGCTAAAACGAGTATGGACAAACAAGACGAAAATCGTTCGAAAATTATATAATTATAATACAAAACGTACAATACAATATTGTTAGGTTCTAACTACACGAATTGTGTCTCTACCAATTATTATTTATGTTGGAAATGAAATACCATATCACTCAACAAGTTTCAGCAAAGCAAGTGTGTTTCAATCCTTTTATAGTTTTTTTATTCACGTGCATCTTTTGCATGTTCGTTTTAGTATTGAATATGAATTATGGTATACGTTATATCCATGTTCATTCTCACTGGATTAACGACTATGCTCATTACATTTTAATATTGTATATTATGAATAATATAGTGTATACTGTTCATACTGATTTATAATTATTATATCTCAAAATTGTATATGAATAATGGTATAATTTGTTGGAATGCTAGACATGTAGTAATAACTAATATGAATACAATCCTGAACAATTGTAAGTACTACTGATAAGATTTCTAGAGGGGAAGTGTACTTAATTGTAGAAATTAAATATAGTGTAGGTTACCACATGTTTTATTTTGATTCCCATGTAAACCAAATATGTTTACCAAATTATAACTCTTTTTTATAGGTCAGCCATTTACTCTTTTTGATAGAAGTGCAACTGAGACAATATGTGACTTATATACAATGTGCGAATCTAATAATTAGCAAAAGATATTATTAATACAATGCTACTGATTCAAAGACCAAAAATTATATCAATTTTGCTACAATTAGGAGATAAACACTTCATGTTTTGCATTTAGAGGGGTGTTATTGTCCAATAGACATGTCCTGAGATCATTAGGACCCAAGACGCGTAGCGTCGCGGGTTCTAATGTAAAATCTCAGGACATGTCTATTGGACAATAACACCCCTCTAAATGCAAAACATGAAGTGTTTATCGACATTGTAACATTCTATTTACGATTTTAAAAGAAAATACTCAAACAGAGGGGTGTTATTGTCCAATAGATGGTGTCTAATTGACCAATCAAAATGCGAGGTTCACTCTTAGCATGTTACAATATAGTAATAACCCAACCGCTATTCGTTATTTTATTGTATGCCAGTAGTTAGATCAGTAATGTAGCTTTTATTTTTAATTGATGGCCAAAACTATTGATGTTTTACAGACTCTTCATTATCCACACATTAATATAATAATAGCAGTACTAATAATAACTAGATCTGCTCAGCAGATATGAAAGCTTTTATATTCACAATCGTAACATGCCAAGGGTCATATAAATAATCTCAACAAGATAAAAAGAAAATCATTAAAATCGGTCAAAAACTCGCGAAGTTAATGCGATTTTTCACCCGTTGACAACTTTGTTGGCACTAAAAACTTCAAAGGCAAAATTCAAAAATGTGAATAACCAGAAATGTATCCATTTTCGAAATAGGACACGTATTCTCCAAAGTACGGCCTATTGTTTTTATTTTCATGTCTATTATCGTCGATTTTTTACATTTTCTCATATTCAGTTAAAAATGGTGACCATCAATTGACCAAAATCAAAATTCTAATCAGATAGATTTTTAGGCATTCCTTCAAAAATTCAGAAAATGCAACTCCCATGTCTGGAAGTAAAATACAATGTATTGCAAAAGCCTTGGGGATTTTTCATGTTTAAAGATGGTGGCACATCCGGTTCAATCGGCAGACTTCATATTTTGTGTACACATCAGTACTGTTTTAGCTAGTACAGAAAATAAATGTCAAGGTAATCTGAGCGACGTTTCGACTAGGTTTCTCTAGTCATTATCAAGCTATGATAAATATGAAAAAATAATAAAACAATACACTGGCCGAATTCCGATGGAATGACCAGGAATAACCAGGATTATTTCTGTTTGCGAAAATGCAACGATATGTAATCATGTACATATATAATTATTCCTTATAATTATCATGTTATAGTATTCATTTAAATTTATTAACTATTATATGAAAAATGATATTTTGTAAATTTTGGTAATTTACATATCATGTATATCTAACTTCAATTATTTATAAGATATATGAATTGTATTGTTATTCATCATACGTTTATCAGACTGTAAGTATTTTGATAAATGTACAAACATGTCTTTTAATGCTCAGAAGGGGTATAGGTTGTATTATCTAGTAATCAAGCACGCTTAAATCCGGAAAGTATAAGCCGGTTTGGCTTTATGCAAATTGATATTACCGCAAGCTTACACCTGAAACCCTCTGCCCGGCCCAATCAATGCCGAATAGCGGTTTGTGATACCTTGCTCTCCAGGATATTCTGTATTCTTATATTAGCGGAAAGAAGTTGCGTTTAAAGATTGTCTGCGATATCAGTTCGGTAGAAGCGGACGTTAATTAAAGCTATATACACGTTTATAAAGTCAATGGTTAATTCAATGAAAGTTTTATCACTTTCATCTCCAGGAAACAAAAATCACCCGGATATTTTTTTCTGTATTTGAAAATGGTAGTTATATTAATTGAAGGAATTTCTGTAAATTACAGAAAAAATAAAAACGGGTACAGTTTACCTGTTATTTCTTGTTTCCGGATATTTGTTACGTTTTTTCACGGAATCTTTTGTATAATGCAATGTATAATACATGTACACAAAATACTTGGTTAATGCTGATAAACCAGAGACACTCGTCTGATTACACAGGGCTTTAACATTTTGCCCATTGAACCCTATGGCGGGGGTTGTAGTTTAATTTGTTTAGTTCAGATGAGTTGTTGACAAACTCAAATCTAACTACAAACAATATTGCATTTAAACTTGACGCCATCTCTAGTATATGGTTAATCAAAATTGACGCTATCTCTCCATCTCTCCTATATAATAAATCCGCACGGTTAACGAGAGTGACACTATAATGGGAGAGAAAGTAATTAATGTATGGTAAATAATGAATGTATATTTTTTCTGATTTTCACAAAATATCGTATTTTATCGATTAGATAGCGATGATCTCACAGAATACGTACATTTTACTTACGGGACTCGACTAAACATTTAGGATAGTATAAGTTATAGAGAAACTAAAACATTATTTACACGAACAAATACCTTCTCACCAGGCTAACAAACATCATCAGTTTTTATCATGATTAAAAGTATAACAGATTTTCTCCATAATACAAGTTTACATGGATGTAAGAATATTCCTGAACAGTCCAGATCCAAGATCAACAGGTAAGAATCTAAATGCCACTAACTCCGAAATTACTAAGTTGTTGTTATTTCGCGTAAGTTTTGATTAACAGTTCGGTTTTATTATTTCCATTGCGCCGATCGTCGTAAAGTCACCATTCCTAAAATAATGAATAACATTTTGCAGGATATTCCTACTTTACAGTAACAAAGGTTACTACCACGGTTATTAATAGTATTTTCAGGGTGCCACTGTAGTTATGAGCATGCTGAAATACGATGGAATGAATGAATGAATGAAATGAGGTTTAACGTCCTACTGTTATTCACTTATGGGCCTGTCACACTATAACGTTTTAGACAACTTATTCCGACATATGATAAAATAGTCCCAACACGCTGGCATACGCTTAAGTTGACTTTAAAAATCAAGAGATGCTCTTTTTGGACGCATATATAACGTCCTTATAACGCGCTAAACGAATATGTAACCTATGTTTAACGTATGAGTAACTTATTCATAACTTATCCCCAACGTAAACATAACTTATAAAAGTGCATGACAGCGTGTGCCAAACGAATTTTTAGCGTTTCGACTTATGCATAACTCATGCACAACGTTAGTAAAATTTATGCCTAACTTATGCATAACGTGTTGGGGCGTACGTCGACGACCACGTGAGGTCAGATATAAAATCTGAGGCTCGCTAAAACCACAAGTGATTATGGGGCTGTCACACATTGACGTATAGCATCTGCGTATCATGCCGACGTATGAGAAATTTAGCGAATACGCTGGTGTACGTTGAATACGTTTTGGGTACGTTTTTAACAAGTTACGAGCATACTGAAATACGATGGTATAAGTTGTTGTACGCCGAGCGCGGACCATAATTTTGTGCATGCATAAAATTTTTGACGTATGCGGGTGTATTGCTTACACGTTAGGCTTAAGTTAGAAGTACGCGACAGGTAAGTTATGCACGCGTTATGCACGCGTTATGCATGTGTTATGCATGTTACATGTAAGTTACTTATAAGTTGACATACACGTCGGCTATAAGTTGGGTAATTGAGCAGCGTACGCGTAACCTTTTTCTAACCTATAGGCAACGTACTTCTGACGTCCTTAAAACTTACTGAACGTGTTTTAAGCGTGTGTAGAGATGAGCATGCGCAGAAGTCTACAATCATGGCGGACCCTGAGAGGTTGCGACGACACGTGGTCGTCGAAGTACGCTCCAGCACGTTCTGCTTCAGCGTATGCCAGCGTGTTGGATAATTATTTCATACATCGGAATAAGTTATAGTTTGCCCTGCTTGTAGCCGACGTGTATGTCAACAAAGGAGTAACTTAAATGTAACGTGCGTTAACGCGTGCATAACTTACCTGTCGCGTTCTTCTAACTTACGCCTAACGTGTAAGCAATACGTTGGCATACGCTGAAAATTTTATGCATGAACAAAATTTTGTGCCGCGTTCGGCGTTATAACAGCTTATACCATCGTATTATAGCGTTCTCGTAACTTGCTAAAAGCGAACACATAACGTACTCAACGTACATCAGCGTGTTTTCTAAATTTCTCATACATACGCTGATGCTATACGACAATGTGTGACAGCCCCATTAACCTGAGCTAATTGAGGACGGGAAATACGATGGTCTAAGTTGTTGTACGCCGAACGCGGCCCAAAATTTTGTGCATGCACAACATTTTCAGCGTATTTCAGCGTTCTCATAACCTTTTAAAAACGCACCCATAACATATTCAACGTACACGACTGATGCTATACGTCAATAGAGACTTTTGGCAACCGTAAATCCCTGGTCCGTATCGTGTATGCGTCTTGAGGGGTTTTTATTTTTTTGTTATTCTTTTAGAATATTCAACGTACACGACCGATGCTTAACGTCAATAGAGACTTTTGGCAATCGTAAATTCCTGGTACGTATCGTGTATGCGTCTTGAGGGGGTTTTCATTTTTTTGTTATTCTTTTAGAATTATATGGATGCTGGTTGTGATTGTGTTTGTTTGTATACTGGGGGTATCAGTTGTTAGACTCTACCAAGAAGTGGTGAAGTACAAGACATTAAGTACGACCAAGTTTGAGCACAGATCGTTTCTAGAATTCCCATCAATTACAATTTGTACTCCAACCTATGATACAAGTAAATTGAATCTCAGCCAGGCCAGGGAATTTGAAGAATTTATGGTTGAAAGAGGTGTTTGGAAAACATTACAGAACCCCAAGGCACCCAATATATCTGATATTAATACAACACTAGCGACAGACTTGGTCCCATCTTTTGATATTAAAGATGTTATTTTGGAGATATCATGGAACTTGAAGAGGTTAGACCCATCCTCCTATCTACAACCGGTATCTACTTTCAACCCAGAATGTATCGGATTCAACACTAAAAGAACAAATGAAACCTTTATCTCATCCTCAGTCAGCCTTCATACAGGACTTCGCATTTTAGCTAATGTACACCAAGACCGAGCCCCGGCCGGAAAGATTCCCTCATCATCTATTGAGGCGAGTTATTTATTACATTTATTCCACCTCACTACCTGCCTATATTCGCACTCTAGTATTAGTGTGGCATGTAGTCATAATTGTGTGGAGATGATACTACATGTACTATAATTAAAATTCTTACGCGAATTTAGGATTAAAAACGAACTAGACTGTGTACTCTACGTATCACTTCTGGACCACAGCTTGCATTTCTTTTCACTTTTGTTCAAATGCCAAATGCGAGTTTGACGTTTTCCCAAACATTTGACCCAAATGACACAAAAATAGGAAAGCATTAACATTAGGTCATACACAACATGTTTAACAAAGTATGTCGCTGGTTTTGATTAATGCTTATTTTTGGAACGATGCTGTTTTCCTGAGTTTTAGTATTTTAAAATAGAACACAACGTGAAGTCCATACTAAGCACAACGTGAAGTCTATAATGAGCACAACGTGAAGTCATATTGGCGTCCGTAGAGAAATCCATACTGAGCTCAAGTCGGTGATTTTGATTCACTGGCGTGCCACATAAATATGGCTGCACGGTATTATCGGCTTTTTGTTGATCGAATATACTTCAGCAGCCAAAGACTGAAGAGGCAGTCAAGTTGATTATATAGGTGATTAAAATTATCCGCTTCAATACCAAACAAGAACGGTGTTTGATTTATTATCCTCGCTACTTTTATAACTTGTGTTTCGAAATTTTGAATGTAATAAAGTTAGTTTCTCCATAGATAGTTACTTAATTATGCCTTTACTAATAATTCTTCTAAATGGCATAGACAAATTAAATAGTTTAAGATATTCATTATACCCGCTACTTATTTAACTTGTGCTTTGAAATGTATTTAATTCTGCATTTACTTCTAATTCTTCTAATAGACGAATTATACAATTTTTGTTATTTAAGATATTCATTATACTCGCTTCTTATTAAACTTGTGTTTTAAAGTGTAATTAATTCTGCATTTATTCTAAATTGCATACACAAATCATATAATTTTTGTTATTTAAGATATTCATTCACACACCCAGTACCGGATTTTACAGATTAAATCAAGGTATACTTGTTGCTCCTGGTACATCAACCTCTATCACCATGAATACACACGAAGTGAGTTTTTAATGTCATTCTAAAGCAAGGCTGACACTTGCACGGTTCCGTTGCACTGATGGGCATGACAAAATCGTGGCCAGAAGTCGTGCAAGTGTCAGCCTGGCTTAAAGCCGATAATACTGACCTTAAAAGAGTTCTTCAAGTGCTGTTTTCTTCGCTGGCTTGATGGAATTAAGTTAAATATCTTCATTTTTATGACAATTTTTTTTTATATTTTTATATTGCATAGATGAAGTATTTTGAATATTTTATTACAGTATAGCTTTCTGCCATACCCCCACAAGATAACCGAGGATGAGTATTGTATTGATACAAGTTTAGACAAGAATAAAGATTACAATAGACTGTCATGTCGTGTATTGTGGGTGGTAGACAGAGTGAACAAAATATGTAACTGCACTGTCGGCGATGCCACAAGCGGTATGTCTTAATTTGTATTAACATATAAAATAAAAGGAGTTTATGATCAAAACCACTTGGCCTGATTGTAGACATTGACTGTAACATATATCCCACCAACCCACATTAGCTATGCCAATTGTGGAGTTTTTGTATACAGTAGTATACAGCCAGAAGCTGTGAAAATCCTGAAAATAAAAGTGAATATTTCATTTTTGCCACCTGAAAATCTGGAAAATATTTACTAAATTTCTGATTCGTTTCGATACACTAATTTCAAATGGCCATATCTCAGCGAGTTTCCAATCTAGAGAGGTGAAAATTTCGGATTTCTTAGTTTAAGGCTATATATTCTTTTATCATTTGTTTGAGGGGGCATGTTCCCATCATTGGCCCAGTTGATATGGAATGAACCTTTATTAGCCCCGTTAAGGTTAATTTGGAAACTAAATAACATTCAATACATACATGAACGTTTACGACTGGCGCACGGCACTTGACTGGATTTTGTTGTTTATGAATTGCAAGGTCGGTATAGTGTGTTTCTTGTCAGCAGAATTGTCGCTTTGTTTACGTGTTAAAACATTTATTTTTTAGTTGCACACTGTGATGTCCAACAAACGATTACATGTTTCCACCAACAATTTGGTAAGTATTGGTATACATTATTTTATATTAGTTAGTATATACATCAAATATATGTACATGGTTAACTAACATGAAGGTATTATAGTGAATGCCAATTTGACGCAGATCTTTATTGTAAAATAATATTGATGTACTACGAATGTTTATAATTTTGGGAATGAGTACACGGTGATCCGAAGGAAGCTGGATCGTCACACGGGGATGACGCCTATATTTCGAGAGCTACACTGACTCCCAGTTGAGAAGCGGATTCATTTCAAACTGTCATGTATAATTGTCAAGTTAATACGCCATAGTGAGTCAGCGCCTTGCTACCTCACTGATATCATTTTTCCCACAAAACACATGGAAAACAAAGCAGTGAGTTGTATTGCGATCGCTCCTTCAGTCGTGCCGCGCATTCTCTGGAATGAGCTACCACTAAGACTTGAACCACTCACCAAATTCAGCATCTTTAAATCCAACCTCAAAACATATTTTTTTCAATTAGGCAATAATACTACTATTTAACTAATATTTTTATAGGCATACATTTGTATATCTTTAACTGATATTTTTTATACGAGTTATTGATATTTTTTATTCATTAATACTACTAAAACCGGGTTTTCGTACTTTCCTATTTATTCTATTAGGCAATAATACTACTATTTAACTAATTGTTTTATAGGCATACATTTGTATATCATTAATTTAAATTTTTTATAAAGTTATTGATAGTTTTTATACGCCCACATTTTCATCTGGACGTATTATGTCGTCGCCCCTGTCCGTCCGTCCGTCCGTCCGGACGTCCGTCCACAATTGTTTGTGGACTCTCTACAGGTCACAATTCTTACCCGATTTTGACAAAACTTGAAATATAGGTTTATCCCCCAAAGATCTCGGCTGCTTTCGATATTAGCATGTATCGGATCAAAACTTCATGGATTATGGCCCCTGATTGTACGAAAAATCATGTTTTTAGCTTGTGGACCCTATAGAGGTCACAATTTTGAACCGATTTTGATGAAACTTTACATTCATGTTTATAACCCTAAGATCTTGGTTCCTTTCGATATTTGCGCGTAGCGGAACGTAATTTCCTGAATTATTGCCCCTGATTGTCCGAAAAATCACCTATTTTAGCTTGTGGTACCTCTGGAGGTCACAATTATTATCCGATTAAAAAAAACGTTTGAATATATCACCGTTACACCCTAAGGAAGGTCGAGTTCAAATTTCAGAATATCGGGCCAAAATTACCATACAAAATGGCCGCCGTTCGTACGCGAATACAGTTAAAAAATGGTATATCAAGGTTGTGGACCCTGTAGAGGTCACAATTTTAATTCAATTTTGATGAAACTTGAAATGCATGGTTATAACCCATAGATCTTGGTTCCTTTCGATATTTGCGCATATCGGATCGTAACTTCCTGAATTATGGCCCCTGATTATACGCAAAATCGCCTTTGTTTAGCTTGTGGTCCCTCTGGAGGTCACAATTATTATCTGATTTAAAAAATCGTTTGATTATATCACCGTTACACCCTAAAGAAGGTTGAGTTTGAATTTCGGAAAAATCGGACAAAAATTGACATACAAAATGGCCGCCGATCGTACGCGAATCCTGTTTAAAATGGTATATCAATGTTGTGGACCCTGTAGAGGTCACAATTTTAATTTGATTTTGATGAAACTTGAAATGCATGGATATAACCCAAAGATCTTGGTTCCTTTCGATATTAAGCATATCGGATTGTAACTTCCTGAATTCTGGCCCCTGATTATACGCAAAATCGCCTTTGTTTAGCTTGTGGTTCCTCTAGAGGTCACAATTATTATCCGATTTAAAAAATCGTTTGATTATATCACCGTTACACCCTAAGTAAGGGTGAGTTCGAATTTCGGAAAATTGGACCAAAATTACCATACAAAATGGCCGCCCTTCGTATGCGAATACTGTTGAAAAATGGTATATCAAGGTCGTCAACTCTGTATATAACCCAAAGATCTTGGTTCCTTTCGATATTAAGCATATCGGATTGTAACTTCCTGAATTCTGGCCCCTGATTATACGCAAAATCGCCTTTGTTTAGCTTGTGGTTCCTCTAGAGGTCACAATTATTATCCGATTTAAAAAATCGTTTGATTATATCACCGTTACACCCTAAGTAAGGGTGAGTTCGAATTTCGGAAAATTGGACCAAAATTACCATACAAAATGGCCGCCCTTCGTATGCGAATACTGTTGAAAAATGGTATATCAAGGTCGTCAACTCTGTAGAGGTCCCAATTTTAATTTGATTTTGACGAAACTTGAAATGCATGGATATTACCCAAAGATCTTGGGTCCTTTTGATATTTGCGCATATTGGATCGTAACTTCCTGAATTAATGCCCCTGATTATACGCAAAATCGCCCTTGTTTAGCTTGTGGTCTCTCTGGAGGTCACAATTATTATCCGATTTAAAAAATCGTTTGATTATATCACCGTTACAAGCTAAGGAAGGTTGAGTTCAATTTCGGGAAAATAGGACCAAAATGACAATACAAAATGGCTGCTGTTTGTATGCGAATATTGTTAAAAAATGGTATTTCAAGGTTGTGAACCCTGTAGAGGTCACTATTTTAATTTCGATTTTAATGAAACTTAAATTGCGTGTTTATAACCTAAATATCTTGACACTTTTCGATATTTGCGCATATCAAATTGTAACTTAATGAATTATGGCCTTTGATTGTAGGAAAAATCACTTTCGGTTTTGCTTGTTCTCTATCCATCTCTCGAAAATGTGGGCGTATCCTGCCTGGCAGCCGCTGGTTATTCATGTATTAGTATGTATATACTATGTGTAGTACGTCATTGAAAAGACGGTTGAGACAATTTGTGTGTAAGTTCTAAAAACAATATATATTGTTATTATTATTATTATTATTAGCGTCAGTATGTTTTGTTGAAAACAAACTACTGTCACACGCAATAGGATTTTGTGTCATATCAACAATTAATAAATACATGCTCTTTTTATATCTGGGCAGCGGACTACCTCACAAAGTCGGAGAATTCAAGCCTTACAAACTGTCCACGACCATGCAGATTTGTCATTTACGATACTAAAACCAGTTTTTCGTACTTTCCTTCGGACTCTATGTCACGATATTTGGTGAGAAATGGGATAATAGATTCTGTCGACTATGCCAGGTTAGTAGAACAAAATATGAATGAAGAACAGACATACCCTCGATCAAGCTAGATATGCCATTGTTTATTCATGCAGCATAACTGAAACCAAACACGAAAATGCTTTACAATACAAGTCCTGGTGTGTATGCAACAGGTCATGTGTAATTCTAATAACGCGACGTGCAAAAATTATTTCCCAAAGTTGTATTGCGGGTTAGAACAAGAAAGTTTTCCGGAAAACCTCAACTAAATGAATTAATGATAACATTGGTCCCCCTGCTGACACAACGACTGTTACAGTCACCATGGTGCTTCTGTAAGATTCGATTAATCAGATATCTGAATAAGATTGGTAAACAAAATTAAATACTCTTACATTCATCTCCACTAATTTGCGTATTATTGTCCTCTTTTGGAACCTTAGCCAATTCTTACAGAAACAGCGATCAATCACCCAGGTAAATGTAATGGTGTGGAACCGTTACATATATTATGTAATTAAAGCCAAAGCCACTGTCCCAATTACAAGGAAATTAGTAATGAAGGCAGGGAGGGGGCTATGTTTACCGATATGAACTGAATGGGTATTAATGTACTATTGAATGCCCGCACGTTGTCCTTTCTATGCCATCCAAATGTCAATAGGTTGACCCTTATCAATGAGAATTAGGGAAAGGGGGAAAAACAAAAGTAATGTCCATGTATATTTTTGCAGGCGAAACCTGTTAGAATTGTACATAAATTTTGAGGACCTGGTTGTATGGAAAACAGAAAGTGTTGCTGAATATAATACAATGTCAATTTTAGGTAATAATAATAATAATAATAATAATAATTGCGTCATTTTACAAGGGTAGCAAATTAGGCCTGAGCCCTTTTTCCATTTTGGCCCTTGGCACAGATCGTGCGAGGTGTATAGTTTTGAATGTCATTTATTTGTGTATTATTGACTAAACATTATTTTTTTAATATTGGTATCTAACATTCGATGGGAGGAAATCTTTGTATTCTGAATTCCAAATCATATGAAAGTCAAAGTCATAGAACAAAAGTAAAATTGTGAGGGTCCAATAGAGAGAATATGTATTGTAGTTGTTTTCTGTTTTAGGTAATCTTGGAGGTCATATGGGGTTATTTGTTGGAGCAAGTATGATTACGGTTGTTGAATTGCTGGAAACATTAGTCTTCTTCTTCATTGCTTTTGCTGTCAGAATGGGGTGTCCTAAAACCGTTGAACCTAAAGTGCTTGCTAAAACGAGTATGGACAAAAAAGACGAACATCTTTCAAAAATTATATAATTATAATACAAAACGTACAATACAATATTGTAAGGTTCTAACTACACGAATTGTGTCTCTACCAATTATTATTTATGTTTGAAATGAAATGCCATATCACTCAACAGGTTTCAGCAAAGCAAGTGAGTTTCAATCCTTTTATATTTTTTTTTTATTCACGTGCATCTTTTGCATGTTCATTTTAGTATTGAATATGAATTATGGTATACGTTATATCCATGTTAATTCTCACTGGATTAACGACTATGCTCATTACATTTTAATATTGTATATTATGAATAATATAGTGTATACTGTTCATACTGATTTATAATTATTATATGTCAAAATTGTATATGAATAATGGTATAATTTGTTGGAATGCTAGACATGTAACAATAACTAATATGAATACAATCCTGAACAATTGTAAGTACTACTGATAGATTTCTAGAGGGGAAGTGTACTTAATTGTAGAAATTAAATATGGTGTAGGTTACGACATGTTATATTTTGATTCCCATGTAAACCAAACATGTTCATCAAATTATAACTCTTTTTGTATATGTCAGCCATTTACTCATTTCGATTGAAGTGCATATGAGACAATAAAATAAAAACCAAGTACGAACAATCCAAATCATAAGACAGAATTCGAAGTCCTAAAAAACATTAAAGGCAAAATAGTGTATTCAAGCAAAATAGTGTAATCAGCAAATGGACTGCTCCTCGTGTACAAAATACGCGACAAGCAGTGGTAACAGGTGTCCGGAAGAGTAAGCTTACCCTGCCTGGCGCCACACCCGCCATAGCTGCATCCAATCTATTAGGCGAAATGTCGGTCAAATAGCGTGATTGGCCAATGAACTATAGTATGCAAAATGCACGTGATGAACTGTCTTAACGATGTAGTAGACATTATCAGGGTGATAGTAACAGTATACGTGTCAATTAAAAATATCTAGAATAATAGCCGAGAGAGACACGTTATATATACCAATCAAATCAATATGACGGCCATAAAATTTTTTAAAGGTTTTAATAAGTTGAGTGCGCAAGTATCCTTGTAGTTGAAGCTTAGATGACAAATGCCTCGATCTACTTAAAAAATCAGAATAAAAGGAACAAGTTCTTGTGTAACGAATTAGTTGAGACACAAACACTTCATAAGCTGGTGATATTGGAATGTTACTACTAATAAATGGAAAGTTAACAATCGGAAAGTCAAAGTCATCCCGTTTATCGTACAATTTAACACTCAGTTTATAGCAATTGTCATATTCGAGACGCAGATCCAAGTAGGAAGCGTAATTGTCACTGTCAGTGGTATTTTTAATTTCGAGCTCATCAGGATATATGAAGTCTACATAATCACTAAATTTAGGATTATTAAGGGCTAAAACATCATTAATATATCGATAAGTGAAATTAAAAAGTCTGACTGATCGTTTGTTTGTTTTTACGAGCATCTGTATGTACTCGGCTTCGTACGAATAGAGAAACAGATCAGCAAGCAAAGGTGCACAGTTGGTGCCCATTGGGATGCCAACCACTTGCTGATATATTTCCCCTCCAAATTCAACAAAGATTTTATCAATTAAAAAATCCAAAATCTGAATTATCTTGATGGCCGTGTATTTGTTTTTTGAATCACTGTGATACTTAACGAAATATGTAGAATTTTTATAAATATTGATATCGAGCAGTACCCGATTTAGACGAAAAGACACTGTGAATAATGTCTTTAAATCGGGCTTTTAATTTACTATGGTGAATTTTATTGTACAAAGTAGAAAAGTCAAACGTTTGATTAGATAAGACTGAAGCAAGGGATTTAGATTGCAAACCATCAAGTAATTCTTTCGAATTTTTTAATATCCACATTTGATTTATACCACTTCGGGAGTATACTTTGTCACAGTATTTTTGAATACCCTCTTTAACATATTGCAAAAGCCTTGGGGAGTTTTCACGTTTAAAGATGGTGGCACATCCGGTTCAATCGGCAGACTTCATATTTTGTGTACACATCAGTACTGTTTTAGCTAGTACAGAAAATAAATGTCAAGGTAATCTGCGCGACGTTTCGCCTAGGTTTCTCTAGTCATTATCAAGCTATGATAAAATATGAAAAAATAATAAAACAATAGTTTTACGGAATGACCAGGAATTACCAGGATTTTTCTGTTTGCAAATGCATCGATATGTTATCGTACATATATAATCATTCCTAATAATTATCATGTTATAGTATTCATTTAAATTTATTAACAAATATATGAAAAATTATATTTTGTAAATTTTGGTAAATTACATGTCATGTATATCTAATTTCAATTATTTATAATAATAATAATAATAATAATAATAACTTTATTCAGTATTCAAGGCCTCCGGCCCATAGTACATTGTGCTCAAGAAATATTTTTACAATAGTAATTTTCAATTAATAGTATAATAACAAAAATCGTGGTAATTTATAATTTACATTTAGGGCATAATTTAGATAATATTTCACACTTATGACAATAATATATACAAATCTTGAACCATATTCAAATTGATTAAATATATCACATTTAGATTTATTTCATATTTTAAAACTTTGTTAGACTGATTAATGTTTTATGGTATCTACTTCTTAATCCCATTCCATTATATATAAACATAGCCAGTTTCTTACAATCACTGTTCTTCATTAGCCTTATAAACATATTATTTTGATCAAAATTATTTAATTTGGGTAATAATTCTAGCCTCAAATGATTATATAATGGACAAACAACTAAAAAATGAATTTCGTCTTCCACGTAATTTTTGTTTGATACATTTAAACAATGTTTACATACTCTATCATTATAATCCACGTTCTGCCATCTACCTGATTCAATAGCTAAATTGTGATTACTACAACGAAATCTTGACAAGGCTATTCTATATTTCCTTAAATAAATGTTTGACAAGTATTTTTCAGGTTCTAATAAGGATTTATACTGACAATAATTGACTAGTTTTGAATTGGATTCTATGTTACTAGACCATTCTTGTGATTTACAATCTGTTAAACGTTGCTTGAATTGGTCTATGAAAGCTCTAGAACTACCAACTGATTGCTGTTCCCAAACAAATCCAAATCCATATTGATATAATAAAGCTCGAATATTTGAAGCCCATGTTATTCTTCCAGCATTATCAAACGACACTAACATATCATAACATGCTTTTGGATATCTGCTTTGTGGCATTTCTATTAGCTGTAACCAATATTTGATACAGTTTGTTTGGTATATGATACTAAGAGGTCTTCGACCAAGCTCACCATAAATGGCAGCATTAGAAGTACAAGAATTTACTTGCAGAATATATTTACTAAAATTTAAATGCAATGTTTCTATTAATGGGATATTTTTGTATCCCCATACTTGTGATCCATAACAAAGAATAGGTACTATCATTCTATTAAATAAAAAAAATGAACTAGATATACTAATATTACACTTACTGATAAAAATCTTTAACATGTTACAAGCTTTCCTTGCTTGCTGTACTAGGGTGTCTATAGCCAGCGACCAATACGAGGATACAACTTCTAAAGGGGTATTCCCATACATCCAAGTTTTCCATTTTTTAACAATACCGTCACGTCTAAATACAACGACCTTGGTTTTACTTAAGTTGAAACTCATTCCATATTTCTTACAAAAATTGAATATGCAATTGATTTGCGACTGAAGACGTGGTACTGTGTCTGCGACACTTGCAATGTCATCTGCATACATCAAGGAAACAATATTATCAATATCAGCATTTACAAATATACCTTGACAATCATACTGAATGAACATTTCGTTGAGCTCGTTTAGAAATAAAACAAATATCAAAGGGCTGAGCATGCAACCTTGTCTAGTTCCTATTTTACAATCAAAGTATTCTGTTAACTTGAGATTATTACATTGGACACATGACTTGAGATTATCGTACATAGATTTTATAACCTTAAAAACTTTACCGTTTATATCGTTTTTTAGAAGAACATATTTTAAAAGATGATGTTGTAAACCATCATACGCGCGGCTAAAGTCTACAAATAAGCAGTAAAATCGTCCATTTCGTTTAGACAAGTATTTTTGAATTAATGCTTGTAGTGTAAAAATGTGGTCTACTGTACCAAAACCCTTTCTGTAACCAGCTTGCGCTTCTATGAGTTTGTTCTCTTGCTCACACCATTTTGTGAGACGAGTGTTAATTATCTTAGTGAATATTTTGCCGAGGGATGAAGTTAGGGAGATACCACGATAATTATTCGGGATGCTTTTGTCCCCTTTCTTATGGATAGGGTGTATAACAGCGGCCCCCCAGTCTATCGGAAAGACACCCTTATCAAGTTTTAAATTAAACAATGTTAGAAGGTAAGGTAACATCTTAACAACAGAGTGTTTATATATTTCATTTACAATGCCATCTGGTCCCGGGGCTTTAGAATTGGGCAAAGATTTTATTGTTGACAATATTTCATTTCTAGTGATGGGAGAATCTAGAATATGATTTTGATTTTCAGATAAACACAATGAGTGATTACAATTTACTGAATCTTGAATTTCCATTTCAAATCCACAATCTAGATTTACATTACATGTGTTATAGAGATCACGGAAATAATTGGACCATTCTGCAGAACTGACACTGTCTGTGGTAGAGTCTTTTCGAAGAAAGTATTTTATCTGTTTCCATAAACCATTGGTATCCTCACAGGTACTAACATAAGATATATGAATTGGATTGTTAATCATCATTTGTTTTTTTCAGACTGTAAGTATTTTGATAAATGTACAAAAATGTGTTTTAACGCTCAGTGGTTATAGTATAAGCCGATTTGGCTCTATGCAAATAGATAGTACCGCAAGCGTACACCTGAAAGCCTCTGACCGGTCCAATTAATGACCAATAGTGGTTTGTGATACCTTCCTCTCTGGGATATTCTGTATTCTTATCTTAGCGGATAGAAATTGCGTTTAAAGATTGTCTGCGTCATCATTTTGGTAGAAGCGGACGTTAATTAAAGCTTTTTCATACACGTATATAAAGTCAATGGTTAATTCAATCACTTATCGTCTCCAGGAAACAAAAAATACCCGGATTTTTTTTCTGTATTTGAAAATGGAAGTTATGTTAATTGAAGGAATTTCTGTAAATTAGAGAAAAAATAAAACGGGGACCAGTTTACGTTTTTTCACGGATTCTTTTGTATAATACAGTGTATAATACATGTACACAAAAGTGCTGGTTAACCAGAGACACTCGTCTGATTACCCAGGGCTTCAACATTTTGAACATTGAACTCTATGACGGGGGTTGGAGGAAGTTTAATTGTTAAGTTGCAGATGAGTTGTTGACAAACTCGAAGCTAACTACAAAATATTGCATTTAAATCTTGACGCCATCTCTATGATATGGTTAATTAAAATTGACGCCGTCTCTCCTATATAATGGGGGTTGGGATGGCCTAGTGGTCTAGGGTGCAGCGCTTCGACCTGTAGCTGGCTGGCCACTTCTGGCTTGCGGCTGTGGTTTCGAGCCTCGGTGTGAACGTATGTGGCATGGAGATAGGGGCGCCTTCTCAACCTCGTGGGGTTCCATCGGGCACTCCAGTTTCCTCCCACTGCTAAAGACCCCTACGCCAAGCGAATCATTGAAATAAAATTAAAAAGCAATATGTTACTCCCGAAATGACCTAGTTGTGTTGAGTGAACGTTAAATCCCATTTCTCTCTTTCCCTCTCTACTTTATAATAAACCCGCACAGTTAACGAGAGTGACACTATAATGGGAGAGTAAAGTAATTAATGTATGGTAAATAATGAATGTATATTTTTTCTGATTTTCACATAATATCGTATTTTATCGATTAGATAGCGATGATCTCACAGAATACGTACATTTCGCTTACGGGACTCGACTATACATTTAGGATAGTATCTGTTATAGAGAAACTACAACATTATTTACACGAACAAATACCTTCTCACCAGGCTAACAAACATCATCAGTTTTTATCATGATTAAAAGTATAACAGATTTTCTCCATAATACAAGTTTACATGGATGTAAAAATATTCCTGGACAGTCCAGATCCAAGATCAACAGGTAAGAATCTAAATGCTACGAACTCAGAAATTACTAAGATGTTGTTATTTCGCGTAAGTTTTGATAAACAGTTAGGTTTTATTATTTCCATTGCGCCGATCGTCGTAAAGTCACCATTCCTAAAATAATGAATAACATTTTGCAGGATATTCCTACTTTTACTGTAACAAAGGTTACTACCACGGATATTAATAGTATTTTCAGGGTGCCACTGTAGTTATGATTATGCTGAAATACGATGGAATGAATGAATGAATGAAATGGGGTTTAACGTCCTACTGTTATGCACTTAACCTGAGCTAATTGAAGACGGGAAATACGATGGTATAAGTTGTTGTACGCCGAACGCGGCCCGAAATTTTGTGCATGCATAAAATTTTCAGCGTATTTCAACGTTCTCGTAACCTTTTAAAAACGCACCCATAACTTATTCAACGTACACGACTGATGCTATACGTCAATAGAGACTTTTGGCAACCGTAAATCCCTGGTCCGTATCGTGTATGCGTCTTGGGGGGTATTCATTTATTTTGTTATTCTTTTAGAATTATATGGATGCTGGTCGTGATTTTGTTTGTTTGTATACTGGGGGTATCAGTTGTTAGACTCTACCAAGAAGTGGTGAAGTACAAGACATTAAGTACGACCAAGTTTGAGCACAGATCGTTTCTAGAATTCCCATCAATTACAATATGTACTCCAACCTATGATACAAGTAAATTGAATCTCAGCCAGGCCAGGGAATTTGAAGAATTTATGGTTGAAAGAGGTGTTTGGAAAACATTACAGAACCCCAAGGCACCCAATATATCTGATATTAATACAACACTAGCGACATCTTTTGATATTAAAGATGTTATTTTGGAGATATCATGGAACTTGAAGAGGTTAAATCCTTCCTCCTATCTACAACCGGTATCTACTGTCAACCCAGAATGTATAGGATTCAACACTAAAAGAACAAATGAAACCTTTATCTCATCCTCAGTCGGAATTCATACAGGTCTTCGCATTTTAGCTAATGTACACCAAGACCGAGTCGTGGCCGGACCTATTCCCTCATCATCTATTGAGGCGAGTTAATTTTTCCATTTATTCCATCCCACACCCGGCCTATATTCGCAATCTATTAACGTGACATATTAAAACAATCTTTCATAAAACGCTGTTTGTATGTTTAATCCAGTAATAAGATATAATTCTTACGCGAATTTATTTTTTTTTTAAATATAATACTTTGTATTATACTTACAACTACTGAACCCCAACTTGCATTTCGCATTCAGTGCACACTTGTGTATGAACCTGACGAAAAGCTGTCCAAGAAGCAAAATATTAAATGATTTTTATACCAATTTGGGTCGTTTTGCAGGTGAAGTCTAAATTGGATTACCCCATACTATCAGTGAAGGGAATTTTACGTTTTCCGAACATTTGACCAAAATGACCCAAACATACGAAAGCAATAACATAAAGTCACACACAACGTGTTTTTCAAAGTATGTTAGGTGTTTAGACTTATGCTTATAATATAACCGTCATATTGATGTCCACAGTGAAGTCCATAATGAGCACAAGTCAGTGATTTTGATTCAGTGCCATGCCACAGAAATATGGCTGCACATTATCATCGGCTTGTTGTCGCCAAAGACTGAAGAGACGGTCAAGTTGATTATATAGGTAATTAAAATTGTCCGCTTCAGTATCAATCCAGAACGGTTATTGATGTATTATACTGGCTACTTATTCAATTTGTATATTTTTTTTATTTAAGATATTCATTCACACACCTAGTACCAGTTTTAATAGATTAAATCGAGGTATACTTGTTGCTCCTGGTACATCAACCTCTATCACCATGAATACACACGAAGTGAGTTTTTTGTTCTCAATCTGAACCCAATAATACCAGCGAGGAAACAATTAAAGATTAGTTAAGAGCTAAACCGGATTACTGCAAGTCTCAATTTATGCATCAGATGTTATAGAAATTATAAATTAGACATTAACCAACTTATTCAGACCATAATAAGCTCTCGGTGGTAAGGCTAGACTGTGATATTTGTTGGATTGTTGTCCGATTTGCAAGAAAACTTTCCTTCGTGATTAAACAAATAAATGGATAATCGAGACTATTAGTTTCGCCTTACCGACTTCAGTAATGATGATCGAGGCTAAGTGGACCTTTCATTCGATTGGTTCACGGTTCATAGTGGATCAATTTGGCTGAAATTTTCAGAAAATTGCCTTTACATTATGTAGTTTTTAACTATTATAGTGAGAACTGCCAACTCGTTATCTCATCTCCCATAATGTATTTTAATTCATCAATGGTAGTTTAATTTACTGGCTTCCGTGAATTAATTTACATGTCGACAGTGCTATGATAAATTTATATTGTACTTTTGTATTACCTTTGGCTGAATTGTTGTGAATATTCTTTTTACAGTATACATTTCTGCCATACCCCCACAAGATAACCGAGGATGAGTATTGTATTGATACAAGTTTAGAAAAGAATAAAGACTACAATAGACTGTCATGTCGTGTATTGTGGGTGGCAAACAGACTAAAAGAAATATGTAACTGCACTTTCGGCGATACAACAAGCGGTATGTCAGAGTTTGTGTTAACGTATAAAATAGCATTTTTCTATTTAAGATGATGCCTGTCCATATATTTTACAAAATGCATTGCTATTAAGATACGTAAAATGATAACAATAATTAATGTGAGATGGTTAGAGAACAAGCTAAAAAAAGAAACGACTATTCGTACAATTATGGGACATAATCAAAGAACCTAGATGTTCGGTGTTTAACCATATTTTAAAATTGTGACATCTAGAAGGTCCAGAACCCTGGGGTTACACACTATTACACTATTTGCGCACAAGAAGCGAGCCTCCATTCCGTTGGGCAGAACACAGTTTGTATGGGGTACAAACACGACGTTTCGACAAGTATCCATTTATCGTTATCAAGCTTGATATTTGTGCTTGATAACGATAAGAGGATACTTGTCGAAACGTCGTGCCGTTAAAATAAACTGGTGACTGTACCCCATAAAAACTGTATTCTGTTAACGTGTTTCCGATCGCTAAGATGTAATGCCACCTAAAGATTATGTTGATGTATCACATTTTTATAATTTCGATGATGACGTCCCTTCGAGATAACATTTCTAAATATTTTTTTATTCATTCACCTTTTGAGCTAAATACCTAATATAGAGTTCAATTCTGTAGAATATGTACTTTATAAAAAACGCGAGCATAAAAAATCGAATCAAATAATAATTATCCGAACAAAAGCAATATTTGTTTAAGAGTGCTGAACATTCAGTCAGTTAAACAGCTCTGTGGCGCTTTACAAATAATATAACAAAGACAACAAGTAAAACAAAAGTATCAGACTTGCGCAAACAAAGTCACAAATTTTCTAGGACGAGGTTGCAATAATGCTTTAGAAATCTGGAAAAGTAATACCAGCTGGTGGGATAGCCGTGGCGATAGAGAGGCGGCTACTCACCAATGGAACGAGGGTTCAATCCCAGCCCAGGGCAAGAACTTTATCGAGAAGGATTTTCGGTCTCCCGTCCAGTCAGGAAGGTTTCCACCGAGTTCTTCGGTTTCTTACCTGCAGTAATATTAGATCGAAATCATTCGCACGATCTGTTCCAGGGGCCAAATTGAAAACAAGCCCCAGAGGCTTAATTTGCTACCCTTGTAAAATGACGAGATTATTATTAACCGCTCATACGTATGCTGTAATGACAGGGAGAGATACATTAATTAGTATATTAGTAATGCACGAGGACATTGGTTCCGGGACTTTATCAATTAAACCACTGAACAGCTTAAAATACAGACACATTAAAATAAAATATTTCAACTTCTGTACAAAAAATGCACAGATGACACATTGCCCGTAATCATTATTGTCCCCCGCCTTTCGAAGAAAATGGGTTCGTTCGTCACAATAACTCTCGTTCTAATTGAGCTGGAATGTTCAAACTTGGTGTAGATTATGGCAATACCTTAATAGAGTTTTCTGCAGGGTAAGCAGGGCGATAAGCAATTTGATTTGTTGAGACTTTGGAACTGAATAACTCTCATTTTTATTGAGTTAGAATGTCCAAACTTAGTGTGAGTGTTTATTAGGTCAATGTCTTGATGGAATTCGAAGATTTGCCTTTTCTGCTCAGGTTAAGCAGAGGAAAGCAATTTGATTGGTTGATGCTTTGGGACACGATAACTTTAATTCTAATTAAGTGAGAGTGATGAAACTTGGTGTGTAGTTTCATTACATCAATATCTTGGCTGAGTTCGATAACGAGCATGTTCTGCTCATGGTAAGCAGGGCGATAAGCAATTTGATTTGTTGAGACTTTGGAACAATAACTCACCTTCGAATACCTTGATGGGGTTCGAAGGTGAGCATTTTCTGCTTACGGTAAGCAGAGATATGCAATTTGATTGGTTGATGCTTATTAAGTTCTGATTAAGAGAGAGCGAGGACACTTTGTGTATAGCTTTAGCTTCATTACACCGATACATTGATCAAGTTCGATAATCAACATTTTCTGCTGAGGGTAAGCAGAACGATAAGCAATTTGATTGGTCGAGACTTTGGAACACAATAACTCTCTATCTAATTGAGGTAGAATGTTCACAATTGGTGAAGACATTCATTATGTGTATGAATTGATGGAGTTCGATGATGAACATTGTTTGCTTAGGGTAAGCAGAGATAAGCAATCTGATTGGTTGATGCTTTGGGGCACGATAACCTTGGTTGTAATGAAGAGATAGCAATGTAACTCAGGATATAGATTCATTATATCATTACCTTGACTAAGTTCGATGGTGCAAATTTTCTGCTTAGGCTAAGGAGCGATTATCAATTTTATTGGTCAAGACTTTGAAACATAACCTTTTTTTTAATTGAGGTAGAATTTTGAACTTGATGTAGATGATCATGAGGCAAATGTCTTGACTGAGTTCAATGATTAATATTTTGAGCTAAAGCTAAACAGAGCTAATCAATTTCATTGTTCGATGCTTTGGGACAAGATAATTTTGATTCTATCTGATAGAGAGTGATCAAAATTTGTGTATACTTTGATTGCTCGATGCTTTTGAAAAAAATGAACGTTTGATTAATTAATATGTGTCATCTTATTATTTTGGGATTTCGGCGGGGGACATCAGTCTCACTTTTGGCTTGTTTAAAAATTTGTAAGCTAACACCAAAATATGCTATCACGTGAGCATTTTAATTAATTTTAGTTGATAAGGCTATATGTATCTGCCTTTATACATGCTCGATTTGTTTTTCTGAAGGGTGGTCCGGATTTGGAATGGTTAAAATGAAGTTGATATCTGCTCTACACGAGGACTGGGATTATGTGCAAGATTAATGGGCAAATGTAGACAATTTCGCACATTTGTAGCTTCTCCTTAAACCCCCATTTGATATACGAATTGCTAGGCACAATATGGGTGAAGCAATTTGCAGCTTAAATGAGGCCATTTATACTTTTTTATTCATATGACTTATTCTTCTAAACCCCTTTAGTCCAATTCCGTTAGGATAATTTTATAAACTAAAGAACTTTCAATAAGCACATGGCCATTTACGACTTACCCGGCACTTGACTTGGTTTTAGTTGTTTACTCATTGCAAGGTCTGTATAGCGCGAATCTGCACTGTCATGTTCACATAGTATTATGCTGTAACGGTTGTTTATTGTTGCAGAGTGTGATGCCCAAAACAAGGTTACATGTTTTAACCCACAATTTTGTAAGTATGGGCAAAACTTTTTATATTTATTATTAATACTTTGTACATTGTGTACGACACACTGATCAGCAATGAATATTTGCTAAGTCGCTAGGGATGACGTTGCTGTGGTTAATGAGCTCGCAATATTAACTTTGTTCCTTCTGCAAATTAAATTCAAGAACATTAAAAAAATAAAGGTGTTTGAAGTATATCTAGATACAAAAAAAAGGATTTTGTGTAAACTGGTAGGCCTATATAAAAGGAGAAAAAGACACCCTTCATTCTGGGCCAGTTCACGCTACATCGTATATAAACAATGCACGCGCCGTGGAGCCAATAATGATTTACGCCTCGTAATCTGACGTCACATATTGAGCTTATAATTGTCAGCCATCTTATACTGTAGATTTTTTAGAAAACTTTCATAAAAGGCTAAGAAGCAAATTGGGTGTACGAGCATAAAAATAGTAAATGTCATTTTGACGTAGATTGATGCATTGCGAATGTTTATTATCATAAGAGTGAGCCCTTTCATTACCGTCACTCACTGCAATCATCCTTGTTGTTATTTTATTCTGTTGTTGAAAAACGTTATATAATTGTTGTGTGTTATATCAACAATTAATAAATAAATGAACTTTTTATATCTGGACAGTGGACTACTTCACAAAGTCGGAGAATTCAAGCCTTACAAACTGTCCACGACCATGCAGATTTGTCATTTACGATACTAAAACCAGTTTTGCCTACTTCCCGTCGGACGCCATGTCACGTTATTTGGTGAGAAATGAGATAATAGATTCTGTCGACTATGCCAGGTTAGTACAACAAAAAATGAATGAATAATAAATTTCCCTCGAACCAGTTATAGCTGTCAGTAGTCCGGTAAATATAATAAATAACCCAGAACAAATTGCAACATAATAATTGATGATTTTGGAGTATGTAAATGTTTACGAGTAGATATGAAAGAGCTGCCAAAGAACGACTAAAACAATGCAAGGTGACGTCCTTGTGACGTCATACAGACAACAATTAGCATAAATCCAATATGGCCGCCATTGAAACGCGGGAATGGATGAGTTTGGAGCACAGAGTAAGAATAACCAGAGTAGCGGCTCGCATTACTCCCCATAGAAACACTCCGACGCGCAATGCATCTTGGGAATATAGTGTAATAACACTCAACTGACAGTTCGCTCAACATGGTTACGATATCTATTTCTAGTGATCTAGCCTATATGACAGCTATTCTTTCAAGTAATACAAACACTACACGGTCGATTTGGCTAAACTTGTACTAGTTATAGTTGACAACAAAAGTTCTTGCTGAAATTCCATCTTAATATTATAACTTTGCCCAGTTCTTTAAGGCCTGATTTAAGCTTTATCGAACGATAAGGCCTACCGTCCCGATTAATCATTTGGAATTTAGTTTACTCTGTTTTATGCGATCTATTTTCATGATTTGTCATTGTTTGTTGGTTCTGTGTGTAATAAAGCTCGACACCGGGGATATGGTGGGGATAAACAAGACTGATAAACGAAAAACCGGGACCGCCAACGACTTTCAGACCGCAAGTTATTCAGGGCATATATACCCAAAAAGATTAAAGAGATTTACCGTTATAGGTTCCTAATCATTAGGACATCATATGAGAAAGTGGTCGTTTAATTTGTATCACAATTAATCTCTTGCATCAATCAATAAAATTGATACACAGAGTGATTGTATTCATAATAAAAATTGATATCGACATGGGGGTTGGATTTCTCTCTTAAAAAAGAAACCTTGTAGGCCTATTCCTCAAACCTTTTCAAGGCCGGGGGAAGGGGAGTAAACCAAGTGCCCCTATCACCCAAAAGATACATATATACATTGCCCCAGGAACCAGCTGGCAAACCACATTCTGCAAAAAATTCTGGATCTGCCCTTGGAACAAAAGCTTACCATATGAGCATGCCCAATTTCATTAACTCTACTTTAAATCCAGGTGGTTGAATTGCCATAAAAGGTAGTTTGCTTGAAATGCTATAAGTCTATCAGCTCTTTTCTTGGACTTTCCTAAGGGATCTATGCAATTAAATGGATATGCAATACAGTGTGCATTGAGGGAATTTTTGTCCAGACAGTGGCCCAATGGCCTACTCTTACTTTAAATTCCAATAACAGTCAAGGGTTCTTTCAGCACTGCATGCCAATGTGTACACAGGACCTTGGCTTTTCGTCCCATCCAAGCGACTATCTACGTTGACCCCCTGTCCTTCACCACTAACAAGGGGGATTGTAAGCCATAAAGAACAGATATCTGTCTTTCCCTTAATAGTTTGGAAACAAAAGACAAAAACTATTAAGTTCTTTTACACGCAGGGCCGGAATAACCTTGTGGGGGCCCCAGGACATGCCAACAGTGGGGGCCCCCAATGTTGTTTGTTCAAATTGTTCGTATTGACCGCGGATCGTACTAGTATATACTTCGCCCCCTTGGGTGCCTGGGGTGTTTTCCTCCAGGATTTTTTTTTTAAAATTAGGATTAATTTCAGTGCATCTGAGACAATTTAAACAGCGATTTTATTGAAGCTTTGAATTCGTTGACAATTAATTTGAGTATTTTAAACATACCCTATCGCACATGATGTTTTCATTTACTTTATTTTAGTGAAATTATTTTAGGTGACATAAAACATTGAACTCCGTTGTCTGTTAATTTCCCGCGGGTGGGGTCCCCGGAACTGGTAAGGACCAATTGATTGGAACCTCTAAGTTATGTAATTTAGTTAATTTTAGGGCCTAACCGATCTCTGCCCCCCCCCCCCCCCCGGACATCTGTTGGTACCTACCAGTCCCGGGGCCCTCAATAGCCCTTACTGCCCAGGGCCCCAATCCTCGCCCCTCATCCCAGGTACTGGTTAGCTCCGTTCGTGATAAAATAATATAGTATGATCCAGAATTGGGGGGGGGGCGGGACATTTGTCCCACTTTGCCTCCCCTAGATCCGGCACTGAATGAATGATGTATTCTCATGCGAGCAAAAATACATAGCATAAATTTACAAACTTTAGCACAATCAGTTGAAACAAGCTAACAGTGATGCTTATTTCCACTCCCAACCGCCCACACCGCTGACATCCCAAAACATATAAATGACATATATCAATTATTTGTACATTTGTCTTTTCAACTGCTTATCTATGCTTAGTTTAAGTAGATAATAATATTTGTGATGAAGCATAAGACATGGTCCGCAGAAACAACTTGATAAATTAGGAATGTGACACCTTCATATTTCTTGTTTTTCTTATGTTTCTTGTATTTCCTAGACCTATTAAGTTATTTTACACAATGATGTATTCTCATGCGAGCAAAAAGACAAAGCATAAATTTACAAACTTTAGCACAATCAGTTGAACAAACAATATTGTCTGTAACAATTTTCATAAATATTTCAATAAACTGTCTAGGCCTACATACATTTTGGGTTTTATTGATCGTGTCAAAAAGAATCTCTAAATATTGATTCGAATTTCATTGTAACAGCATAAATTAAATGACTTGGTTTGACTAGACCTTTCTTATTCTCCTTATCATATTGCTTTTGATCGATAAAAGAATAAATGTCATCATGAGCTTCTCTTTCGGAAGCTGTCCATAACTTCAAACAGGCGTCACAGTTGAACTTCTTGTAGGCTCTATTAAAAATATTTTCCTCTGGCAGCTCTAAAAGAGGATCTATCAATATTTTAGAGATATCTAATTCCACTTAAGACACACCCGAAAGTACAGATGAGTTTGAGTAGGGTTGTTTTCTGGCCAATTAATTGATATGTGTCATCTATTTGTTTTGGGATGTCAGCGGGGAAGATTACACCTACAGAATTCTATTAATATGTTTGCCGATGACACTACTCTAAAGTCTACATCAAAAAATATGCAAGACATTGTTTCAACATTGAATCAGGATTTGTTAGCAGTAGAAAATTGGTGCAATCAAAAATCTATGGTTATCAACGAACTTAAGTCTAAAAGTATGTTTATAAAGGCAGGTCCAATTCAGGAAACTGATCTCCATGTTTCATATAAAAGTGTTATGTTAGAACAAGTCGACAAGCATAAATCTCTTGGATGTATATTAAACTCTGATCTTAAATGGAAGGACGAAATAAGTCATAAAATTTGCCAGCTGAATTATAGAATCGCTTGTTTTAGAAGAATTTCGAAATGTTTAGATTTTAATTCTAAAAAGCTGTATTATTCTAGTTATGTTTTGCCTATTTTCGATTATTGTTCAAACTTGTGGTCACAATGTTCATCTCAAGATTTTTCTAAATTATTTATGGCTCAAAAGAGAATGGCTCGACTAGCATTGAATACATCTACTCTACAAATGTATCAAAATGGTACTAGAAGTTCTGATCTGTTTAATAAGTTAGGATGGCAACCACTGCCTGAACGAGTATTTTTTAATAAGGCAGTACTAATGTACAAATGTCTTCATGGCATGACACCACCCTATCTAAGTAGTATTTTTATTCTAAGAGATCAGTCATCCCAACCTGCAACTCGATCAACGACTGCAGGAAAGCTTTTTGTGCCTCAACCAAATTGTTCAATTTTTACAAATTCATTAGCATATGAAGGTGCCAAATTATGGAATGATTAACCATCTCACTTAACCACTAGTCAAACTCTAGTGCAATTTAAACATAACTTAAAATCATTCTTATCTAAACCTGGTGCATTTTTAAATTCTTAAACTTCTAGTATACTTATTATATTATTATTTATGATCATTTATAAATTGTATCATAGCTTTTTAAGTTACTAGTGTGAAAATGTTCTTAGTTTAGTTGTGTGCTTTTATTATTAGCCTTTTTATTATTTTTAGAACTGAAGGCTCTAAGGTAGATAAGTACTCTGTAACTTATTAGATTACCTTCACAAAATAAAGAATATATAAGATGGGCCTAACTGTTGACTTGTTTCATTTTTGAGCAAATTTTACACAAAGTTATTTTTCTTCTTTTAATATTATCTTTTCAGTGGCAATGCCTGATGGCAGTAGGAAAAAGTTTAATTATACAGTCCCTGTATAATTATAACACCCGTGGGCTCTACACTGTGTCCCATACCCCCCACTCTTGTATTTACTTTTTATTCTCTTTGTTGACAGCCCACACGTTACAGCCGCCATGTTTGAGAACTTACACATCAAACCCAAGATGCAATGCGCGACCTCTACTTATGCAAATGAAGAAGTCGCTACTCTGGTTATTCTTACTCTGTGTTTGGAGGGTGTAAATGAAATGTATTACGGGTAGGATAGGTAAACAGTTGATAGAAAATCAATCAATCTTGTTTTTGTATCTATCAAATATAATTTTGGTTTTACATGAAGTTGATAGATTAAAGATTCCCCGCCGCTTAATTATAGCTAACAGAAAAGTACACGGATATTTTTTTTTTTTTAAATTATGTTTTCTAAACAGAAACCAAACACAGACAAAAAAAAACAAAAACAATTTACTTAATCAAAAATCTCTATTCTATCAACTGCATTAATTGTGTATTCCAGTCTTCACAATGCCAGGACTTTGACACCATATAATTTGCTTCATTATTATTTATAGTTTTTATATAGTTTATTGAAAACCAATCGTGTTCCCTACAGAAAAGTCAACTTTTTTCTGGTGACTGTTTGAATAATGAATGAATGAAATGGGGTTTAACGTCCTACGCTTAAGCACCTAACCTGGGCCAATTGAAGACGGGCATACGCCAACAGTGTGCTATGAGGGAAATTTTGCCCGGGCAGCGGCGCTACGGCCTACTCTTATATCGAATTCCAACTGCCAAGGGATCTTTTACGTGCACTCCAATTTGTACACGGGACCTGACTGTTTGAATAAAGAATAAGATTAACATCTTCTATTAAGAAACCAAAGACGGGCATATTAATAAAAAAAACCCTAGATATTTATTTAATAGACGATGCTATTCTATCAAATGCCAAACATATCTAAAAAAAAGAGAGCCATTATAAAAGATATTCAAAACACAGCTATTGTAACAATGGAAAATCGCCTTAAAGATTAAATTAATCTGGCAATAAGTAAATTGAACATTATCTAAATTGAACGAAGGCCACGGGAGGTCAATGACACCTAAAATCTATTTAGGTATAAATAAAATAAAACCAAGTACGAACAATCCAAACCATTAACCAAAATTCGAAGTCCTAAAGAAACGGTATAGGCTAAAGTGTAATCTGGCAAAATAGTGTACTCAGCATATGGACTGTTCATCGTGTACAAAATACACGACAAACAGTGGTAACAGGTGTCCGGAAGAGTAAGCTTACCCTGCTGGCATGCCACCCACACCCGCCATAGCTACATCCAATGTATTAGGCGAAACTATGGTAAAATAGCGTGATTGGCCAATGAACCATTGGTAGGCAAAATGCACGCAATGAACAGTGTAAACAACGCAGTAGACCTATGTTATCAGGGATATAGTGTACCCGTCAATTAAATATGTCTAGAATAATAGTCGAGAGAGACATATTATATTTACCAATCAAGTCAATATGACGACCATAAAACCTTTTTAAAGGTTTTAATAAGTTTAGGCTGCAAGTATCCCTGTAGTTGAAGATTAGATGACAAATGCCTCGATCTACTTAAAAAATCAGAAAAGAATGAACAAGCTTTCGCGTAACGAATTAGCTGAGACACAAACACTCCATAAGCTGGTGAAATTGGAATGTCAAAATAGAAAATCAATTTAAAAACTGAAGGATGTGGAAGAAACCCACGAGGGAGGTTGAAACATACGAGCGGGAATCGACTCCACGCCACTTGACTCAATGACAGACGCGTTAACCATTCGGCCGCCCAAGCCTTCGATTTTCTATATTGTAATGAGATAAACCAACTAGCAGTTGGTTTCCCTACTCTGTTACACATATGGTTATATCGGATATCCCATATTTCGTGGTCTATCGCTTGGTAAAGAGGGAAGAGAGAGAGAAGGATGGGGTAGGGGTCTTTAGAAGTGGGGTGAAACCGAAGAACCCGGATCATCCTACTCATTGTCCCGTTCAAACTAGGAATCGAAACCACGCCAGTTGACTCAATGACAGACGTTATGATACGGCGCGCACGTGCATTCAGACACATAACCACACCCCCGCTTGACAAAGAGAATATGTAAAAATCAGTTAGTTGATAGACAGCACTCTCACAAATTCAGAACAGAGTGGCTATTGTACGACGAGCCTGAGCAAAGTTTAGAACGAATTCCAAAAGGCTGCCAATTCCTTCAAAACCAGCAGTGTTTTCAACGTTTTCAGAACTGAAGACAGCAATTAAGAGAAGGGTTAGGACTTTTTTTTTACGACTATTCAGTTTTAACTTCGCCAATGGAGGTCTTTGAAAACATCGTCGTAACAATAGGCTGGGGACTATTTTACTACTCGTCGTAACAATAGCCACTGCCATTTGAAAAAGCACGTTGAAAGAAAAAAAAATATCTTGTTCACAAAAGAAGTAAAGGAAACGTGCGTATATACATTTTCCAGATCAGTGTTGTAGGATGGGGACTTGGCAAGGATAGCTGTCTAGTCTTTCGGATGGGTAGAAATTCCCAGGCCCCGTGTACGCAGTTGGAATTCGAAACGTGAACCGGAGCGCCGCTGTCCGGGCACAGTTTACTTCGTACCACAATATATGCCGTATGTCCGTCTTCATTAGCCGGATCGGAGCAGAACAGTAGGACGTTAGACCATATTCCATTTGATTATTTATACATTTTCCGAATATTTTTACATTTTCAGAATAGTTTTACATTTTCCGAATATTTTAACATTTTCCGAATATTTTTACATTTTCCGAATATTTATACATTTTCTGAATATTTTTACATTTTCCGAATATTTATACATTTTCCGAATATTTTTACAGCAATGTTTATTAATAATAGGATGCTGTAGTTTCTCGGGGATATATTCTGTTTTTAAACATTTCTACTACACGGGTTTGCTAATTTCATTTACAATGGTTTTTAATATTTTCTACTAATATTATCAGGGCAATTATCTATTCGGGTGAATAGATGATACCTTTAAAGTTACAATTTCATATTTTCAAAACATAATTATTGCTGTCTGGTAGAGGGGTCCCTGAAAGTCTCCCAAAGAAAGCCCAACCAGTCCCGGTATATTGCAGTTTTAAGGTTCCACTGGCAGCCATATTTGATTGATGCCAATTGTTGGATATATGAAGTTATGACGCCAGAGGGAAGTCATGGGTTATGCTTTTATTGATTCATTGGTACCACTTTTATAACTGCCTCTAATACATTTACACCCTATAAACTCAGTTCATTCTCGAAATATTAGAGTTTTAACGTGCCAATGGCACCCATATTGGATTTATGTTAATTACTCAAAAACTTATCTTTTTATTTTGGGTTTATGATAATTGTTGACCGTATGACTTATGACGTCACCTGGTATCTTTTCTAGTTTTTTGGTAGATTTTTCCTATCTGCTCGTTATATATTGACATCCTCAAAACTCAACCATTTTGGAGATATTGGAGTTTCAATGGCGGCCATATTGGATTTATCTAATTGCTGGCCGAATGACGGTACGACGTCACAGAGACGCCATATAGCTATATTTTTCTGAGCCTTCCATAATTTTTCAGGCGAAACCTATTAGAATTGTATATAAACTTTGAGGACCTGGTTGTATGGAAAACAGAAAGTGTAGCTGAATATAATACAATGTCGATTTTAGGTAAGTCAGGCGCATAACTAAAAAAATACCATTTATTCGTGTAGAGGATAAACAATATTATCTTATATTGGTATCTAGAATTTAGTGGGGGGGGGGGGACTCATTGGTCGAATTCCAAATTCCAAATCAAATGAAAGTCAAAGTCTTGAACCAAAAGTAAAATTGTGAAGGTCTAATAGAGAGAATATGTATTGTAGTTGTTTTCTGTTGTAGGTAATCTTGGAGGTCACATGGGTTTATTTGTTGGAGCAAGTATGATTACGATTGTTGAACTACTGGAAACATTAGTCTTCTTCTTTATTGCTTTTGCTGTCAGAATGGGGCGTCCTAAAAGCGTTGAACCCACAGTGCTTGCTAAAACGAGTATGGACAAATCAGACGAGAACCGTTCATAAATTACATAATTATAATGAAAAACATGCAACACAATATTGTCAGCTTCTTACTACACGAATTGTATCTCTGCCAAAATTTTTCCAATAGTTTTATGTTCATGTTCATCTTTTGTATACTAATTCATACTGACTTAACGATGTTAATATTGTATATGAATTATGGTATAATTTGTTCTAATTTTTGTCATGTATGTAATCACCAATAATCACTATTTCAATATGATTAAAGGGACAACCCTACTAATATTTTTTAGAACAAAACGGCTTATTTTTTTGGTTAAAATCGTCTACCTTAGGGACGATCAAAGAAATCAATATATGTGATGCGTTTTCCAACAACTTAAACCTCTCAGTCTTCACCTGGAAATGAGAACGGGTGATTCAAGCTGTATTATGCGGTGTTTGGTTAAAACCAGACTTTTATTTTATAGAAATATTGTATCGGTGAAGTTTACCTTTCGTTATTAAGTACATCACATGGGTCATTCACTGTATAGACCTCTTAAGGAACGAAAAAATTGACCCGAAATCTTAAAAGTGCTATGTGCCCGGATAAGCAGTTTCGAAGTTTGAGCCCTAACGACTTAATATTTTTAGATGAATTTTTGGGACAAGATAAATACACCAACGCTTACATTTCATGCGTACCCGACTTCTTTTTTGAGACTTTGTTCAAATTGGAACAGTCCATTTAAAATCATGTCCAATTTTGACTACTACACATTTGCCGCAATTTTGTTCAGACCAATACTATTTGTTTTCTTGAAATGAAATAAAATGTGTTTTAACGTCCTACTCTTCTGCACTTCACCTAGGCTAATTGAAGACGGGTTGTTTTCTGGAATGATGTTGTCTATTTGCAACCATCCTAGAATATATCATATCTTTCTCAATACAGTCGTATCTCTATTGGTGAGTCGTACACAGATGTCAATCAAGGGGGGGATCACGGTGGATAATTGGGTAAGACGCCGGCTCACTAGCCTAGAGGTCGGGTGTTCGATCCCTTCATTGGCCGAGAAAGTTCATCCAGATTTCCGGCGTGGTTCCGCCTTGTCAGTGATGCACAACGGGGGGGGGGGGGGGCTGACAAGGACAGCTGTCTAGTCGTTCGGATGGTATGAAACACCGAGAACCCGTGTAAACATTGGCGTGCACGTAAAAGATCCCTTGGCAGATCGAATTCGATATAAGAGTAGGACGTCGTGCCGCTGCCCGGGCAAAATTTCTCTCATAGCACACTGTTTGGCGTATGGCCGTCTTCATTAGCCCAGTTTAGGAGCAGAACAGTAGGACGTTAAACCCTATTTCATTCATTTCATATCAACCCCGAAGTTTGTCATATAGATTAACAATGGCAATGTAGATTAATACACGCAAGGCGTTTCTTTATGTAGAAATATTCTAATCCTATGGCAAGGAAAGACGAAATGGCAAGGTTTGAAAGATGGACCTTTTTACAATTTGTGGATGTCGATTTCGACTTTTCAAATCGAGATTATTTCTGGCATAAAATGTATCAAATTTTTACTACACGATAGTAGACAGTATGCCGATTCTGACTAAGTTAACCGACTGGATTTGAATTAACTCCGAGTCCGTAGATAATAAATTACTAACCAAATAGTAATAACCCAACTGCTCGGGGCTATTGTGAATCCGTATTTCCAAACATGCGTGTTATCCACTTTATTTAACAGCGAAATGTGTTTGGTTGTTATCCACATTCGTTATTTTATTGTCTCTTAGCAATTCAATCCATTAAATGACATTAGGTGGTGATATGATATTTATAATATTTATCATTGTGTTTATAGTCAATATTTGTTGAATTAAACATTTCGTCGCACTATTATCAAAATGTGAACACTTTTAATAAAGATTTCATGTCCCCTTGGAGTATTGTGTATAAAAGTGAAAAATCCAAGGTTTATTTAGGAAAGAGGTTTTTTTTACGGAAGCGTAGTAGGGTCAAATAGTAATGATAAAAATAACCCTTAATTTGGAGATAGTAACTTTTAATTCGGATTTCAGAGTTCCCAGGTAAACATTTATCGGGTGGTTATTTCCAAATATACAACTGGCGGTAGTTTTCTCTTTGATGTGCATAGCAGTTATATCTCATAACAACCTGTCATGACGTCATCATAGGTCGATGTATTCGACTCCTATCAACCGCTGATGATCGAAATAATACAAAAAACACAGAAATAAATTTTTATTCTTGTAACAATTAAAAAGTATTATGGTACAGTTTGTAACATTCAAGACAGAAATAAACGGCGTACTTATCGGCATATTTAGATCGGTTATCCATACTCGGCCATGTCTAAGATATCTTTCAGAATCATCTTTCCGTCCACACACGCCTTTTGATCCCAATTTTCTTTTGTTTGATTAGATCCTCATCGTTAGTTGCATCCACATCAATTCCATCGTCAATTTGTTTGCTAAAGGGGTTGATTATTCGTCTGACTTCGTATTCCTATCAATTTTTGTTTTTGTTCTTTTGCTATTCAATTCTTCAAGATGGCGAATTGTAAACAAAAACAACCACGTGATTAATTCGGTAATATTCGTTATTTGACGGAAAGTACCGAGTAGGTAGCCCAATCGTCGTTGGCCTGTAATGGAAGAGTCCATTTTATTTAAAGGTGGGCGTTGTATATGTCAGATATTAACCAATCATACCTCAGTTGCTATATTTATATCACCCTTGGGCTGCGCCCGCGGGTTATATAATATAGCACCCTCGGTTAGGTTAATATCCTATACTAAAAGTATGGCAATTTTTGTATATATGGAAAGTAGAAACATCCAATGTAGCAATATAGTCGTGGGGACATTGTTTTTAAGATTATAGACATTAAATGGGGAGATAGAATAGCTTTATGTTGCACCCATATTAGTATAACATTTGGTGTGTACTGAGATCAACTTAGAGTAGATTGACATATTGATGTATAAAAAAGAGTAGAGTAGCCAAACATTACTGGCTCTATATGTCAACAGCATGATAATTAATATCTCATGGGAATGTTCGTTAGTGAATTTCCATTCTACCATATAAGGGTGGGTTGTTGACGTAGTGGGCTCAATTGACCAATCTCTATACTTATTAACATCATATCTGACCAATTAGATAATTTAATAACCAAATCCATCAGATACAAAATCATGCTTCTGGTGCGAATTCGCCAGACAACATTTGGTTTCAGAAGGAGAAAGATGTGAGAGCTTCTATTAGTAAACTCGCCCAGCGAGCTTAGCTAGCTTGGAGGAGACTTTAGCTAGTATTGACTGTAATTGTAATCTGTACTTTGCTTGTATGTACACCTATATATGCTACATAAAAGGTAAAAACGAACTCTTGCATTGTTAGAACTGAGAAGACGAACGTCTTAAGGAACCAGTAAAAGTACACAACGTGAAAGATGAGCAAAGACGATCAAGGGCTGTTCTGATATGTGGCAATACGCCATATTGTCACACCAATCTTATGAGAAAAATACTGGATCCCATGAAAAACACCCATCGAGCAATTAAGCACTTGGCTAAAATGTCAGGGTATCCCAAATTGACAATCCGACGATTAGTGAAACACCCATGCGTGACGTCAAGGGATGCGCGCGCAGGTTGTATGAAGTTATTGTAAGCGGGAGCGCTCAATGTCACAGTATACTTGTTGATAAACGATACACCGTCTTTTATATATTATTCAACGAATTCTACCTCGGCTTGCGTCCCTTCCGTGACGTTCAACCACGTCACAAACATGGACTCTTAAAATATTTTTTTTTACAGCTTCGGATGTTTCCTATGGACAGCAGTGTTTTGAGATCAATTGTGAGCAAAATTGTGATTGATTAATTAGTTTTGAGTATGTTTTTAGTCAAATTAAATCACCAACTCACCTGGTCCTTGAATAAATCTAATCTCTGGGGGTCATCCTCTTATAACCCCATTGCTTCCAACAAGATTTCGAAAACAAATCGAATAAAACCTATACAACCATATCACATTCGCAGGGTTTACGACAACGGGGGATATCTCGGGGAATTAATGCTGCGGATTATGATTATCGATAGGGATTGATGACCCAAAGCCAAATATGGATGGTTATGGATGCTATAGGGAGGACAATGGAACAGCCAGACACCGCGTTCGCGTTTGGTGTCGTATGTGGTGATATTGAGGTTATATTGGGCAGGTATATTGGGTGCTATTGAGTAATAAATCCTCGGAAGAAAATAAGATTTTTACAGAATTAACCAGTTTTAACGGACAATTGACATACGCGGGGACCGCCCTATTGGCATTATTTTGTGCTTCGGTAGGGTCTATTTCACCTAAACACAATCCATTCTGGTAATTGTTTAGCGTGGCGATTGACTAATAGTTAATTTATTTCAGTTCTAAACAAAAATTTTAATCTTTAACGCAATTTTAAAAAAATAGCCAAATTATGGCTGGGATTAATGAGCAAAATGGCCATTAACTGTATACGTGCGAAAAGAAAGCCATCTACCATTTAAATTTCGTCACGTTAGTTACGTACGGGTTCATTATTTCATGACCCCATTTTAAATTATTGGGGTCATGCGAGGGTGGACGAAGAATATCGATTTGTAGCATCATGCAACTTTTCTGTCCGCGGATTTAACACGTCCAACGCCTCCATTTGCCGAAAACATTTTGAGCACGATAACTACAGTTTTTAATGGAGTTACTTTCTCGTAATTGACGGGTTAATGCTCAATTAGTATCATTGTTGGATGATAAATAATCAATATATTTGCTTTTAGATTTTGCTCACGGGACGGACTATAAATACGTGATCAAATAAACTATTACGTCATTTAAACCCACGATTACATTGTACAAAGCCGGTTGATCGGACAAACATAACTCATTGGTAGTTATCATGATTCAAAGTTATTTATATAAGGTCTGAGCTATTGAGGTGTAAATTAAGCGAACATGAATTGTATTACAAAATTATTATGTTTACAAAAACTATTTGGACACGAAATTAAGATCGATTATCTTCTTTTTTGAACTTATTTTCTGAATAATATGGACTTATTATAATCTTTTCCATCTTCCTATCGTTTTAATTGTATTTTTTTTCCTTGTTATTCTTTTAGAATTATATGGATGCTGGCCGTGATTACGTTTGTTTGTATATTGGGGATATCCGTTGCTGGACTCTTATTTATCAAGAAGTGGGGGAAGTTTAAAAATTTAAATACGACCAAATGTAAGAACAGTGCGTTTCTAGAATTCCCATCAATAACAATTTGTTCACAGCTCTATGATACAACTTAATTTATTTTCAGCCAAGCCCAGGAATTTGAAGAGTTAAGGGTTAAAAGAGGTGCTTGGGGTAATTTAAGAACACCAAGGCAACCAGTCCAATATATCGAATATTAGTATAATACACCATAGATAAGCTTAGCCCCATCTTTTGATATTCAAGATGTTATTTTGGAGATTGGGGGATCACGGTGGCTAAGTGGATAAGGCGCTGGTTCGTTAGCCTGGAGGTTGAGTGTTCGATCCCTGCATTAGCCGAGAAAGTTCATCTCGATTTTCCGACGTGATTTCCCCTTGTCAGTGATGCAGAAGGAGGGCCTGACAAGGACAGTTGCCTAGTCGTTCGGATGGGACGAAAAACCGAGGTCCCGTGTACAAATTGGAGTGCACGTAAAAGATCCCTTGGCAGTTGGAATTCGATAAAAGAGTAGGCCGTAGCGCCGCTGCCCGGGCAAAATTTCCCTCATTGCACACTGTGGCGTATGCCCGTCTTCAATTATCCCAGGTACGGTGCTTAAGCGTAGGACGTTAAACCCCATTTCATTCATTTATTTTGGAGATAATATTAATAATGATCAGTAACTTCATCTTATATCCGCAAAGGAATGACATATTTGCCTCAATTTATTTTCCACACAATCATAAATTAATTTCTGCGCAGTATAGCCCGGTTGGAGCTGACGTGCCATGAAACCACATTTCATTCATTGATTCCAATACTACATTATCGAATTATTCATTTCAAACCCCTTACCAATCAAGGACGAATTTGCTGGAGGGGTTCATCTTTAAACATTTATGATCAAGCAGCTGGGCTAAATGCTAATAATCTCCGTCAACTGATCGAATTTCTATTACAGAAAAAAAAGAAACTCAAACAGTTTCAATAATATAAATGTTAATCCGTTAAGAAAGATTAAAAATATCCATAAACATAATTAACAAACAAAATTGGTCTAAGTAACTATCCCTGCTTCTTTCGCCATACTGAAGAATTGACTCTTGTTATTATCCAATAAACATGTAGGGGAATCAAACTCAACAATCTTCCCATCGTCCATTACAATGACCCTGTAAAAAATTATGTCACTAAAAGGTAAGTGGACGTTAATTACCAGAAACGAACGAACAAACTAATATAATTAACTTTAACTGTATGTTTATATTATATATTTTTTAAACTGCCAGAATTTTCTCAATTTTGCTAATGTTCGTTTCACACAACCAGTTTCATATTAAATTTGTGCGTTTCAAAAATTGAAATAATTCGAAATGTGTAAACTTTAAAGGATCTTGAAATTAAATCAAATCTTTAACATCAAATGAAACAATATCCGGTAAAGTAACAAAAAGCAGAGAGAACTTATGTCGAATAAACAAACAATTATTGTCGGAATAGAATGAAGCCATGGTGTATATAAGACATTTATTGGGTACATGAAAATAAGACATACATTGGAAGGCAACCCTATTTCAAGTCTGATTTAGTCTCAGTGAACTACTGCTTAGCTGAGATGATAATCATATAATATTTTGTTTATTATTCAATTAAGGTGTTTGTAATTACACTGCATATTTCTCTGAATGTCACTGCCGGGTCATGGTATACATCAACACGTTCTATTTGAAGTTGTATCTAGTGTTCATATGTAGCTTATTAATAATAATTGGATAATTAGAAGTTTATCAAAATCGTGTCTTTATAGGAGCATAGAACTAGAATACTAGTTCTATGATAGGAGTTATCAAGTGTTTATACGTCAACATCACTTAACTTCACTACATAGGAGTTATCAAGAGTTTATACGTCAACATCACTTAACCTTACTTTGTCATAATATTTAAATTTTTAATTACACTGATATCTAGATAAACAACTTACCGATCATAATCCATAATTGTATTAATTCGGTGGGCTATTGTTATAATGGTGCAATTTTTAAATGCTGTTCTAATTGTTTGCTGTATCAAAGAGTCTGTTTCATAATCTACGGCTGCAGTGGCTTCATCCAACACCAAAATCTTAGTTCGGCGCAACAGAGTTCTAGCTAGACATACGAGTTGTCTCTGTCCCACGCTGTAAATAAAATTATAAGCTAATTTGTGAGAGAAACTAGAATTAAACGTGGTATTTTGTCATTATTTAACTTGAATGAGTTTTACGATATTGATTTATTAATTTGGGAGAATTTTGAAAATAGAGTCTAACTCTTTCGATATCTCTACTATTCTTTTAGGTCCACAACGGGATTTTTCCCCATAAAAAGGATGTTGTTCACTAACCACTCGCCAACCACTGTTCAATAAATGAAATGAAAAGGGGTTTAACGTCCTACTGTTATGCACCTAACCTAAGCTTATGGGAGACGGGCATACGCCATACAGTGTGCTATGAGGGAAATTTTGACCGGGTAGCGGCGCTACGGCTTACTCTTTTATCAAATTCCAATTGCCAAGGGATCGTATACGTACAAGTCAATGTGTGGTTTTTCGTCCCATCTGAACGACTAGACAGCTGACCTTGTCAGGCCCTCCGTTCTGCATCACTGACAAGTGGAAACTACGCCGGGAAATCGAGTTAAACTTTCTCGGTTAATGCAGGGCTCGAACACTCGGACCCCAGGATAACGAGCCAGCGCCTTACCCACTTATCCACGTGATCTCCCACTGTTCAATAACTTACCTTAGATTACAACCCCCTTCACCACATTCATACATTATAGTCTCTGGTAATCCTTCTACAAACGGTTTTAAATGTGACTGAGCTAAAGCTGTCCAGATCTGGTAATCGGAATATTCATCGAAAGGGTCAAGGTTCATTCGGAGAGAACCAGAAAACAAAACTGGATCCTGAAATTGGAGAAAGCAGAATCACTGCAATCTATTTTTATGTCAATTTATAATCGGAATGTGATAAATTTAATAGTTTTAATGAATCGTTAATAGTTAAAATTGTGGGTTTTTTTTAAATGCAATCGGCTATTTACACACTAAAATTAAAAAAAAGGCAAACAAGTGTCCCACTACACAACGCATAAAATCTAATGAAATCGCATTTTTTTAAAATTTTTGACTTAGATGTTTAGCCATTATAATTAGATCCAACAGACTACGTTCTTGCGGAGTATAACGGATGTTGGGGTGGATGTGTTTAGTTAGATCATTACATACATATGTACTGACTATATGGTACGACGACCGACCATCACAGGTTAAAGATACACCGTGTGTAGCATTATTTATACTGCGCTGTGCCTTTAATACTAAACATAATCTATTCTTGGATATTTTGTGATATTCAATTAGGTAAGAATCTAACCTGTGGCAGTATAGTAAGTTTAGATCGAAGATCGTGTAAACCTATCTTAGATATATGTACACCATCTATTACAATATCTCCATTAGATGGTTCAATTAATCTGAACAACGTTAAAAACATAGAACTTTTACCAGCTCCAGTTCTACCTATAATTCCAATCTGAAAATACAAATACTTTATTTAGAAAAAAACCCAAAACAATAACAAATATTGATATATACATACTCACAAATTTACTAAACCGAAGCATTACAATTAAACCCCTTAGTCCGCCCTATGAAGGGTTTCTTAGACCGCCCCAAACTGTCCTTTGTTGGGCTCTTTAGACCACCCTAAACTGTTCTATGTTGGGCTCCTTCTTAGACGTCCCACACTGTGCTATGTTGGGCTCCTTAGACCGACACAAACTGCCATATATAGGGATCCTTAGACCGCCCTATGCAGAGTCCTTTAGACCACTCCGTCATGTGTACAGCTTTTAACGTTCCTATAATACAGTCGTCTTTATTATCCCAGTCGATGCAGAACAGTAGATGATTGAACCGCATTTCATTTTATCCCTATAATACCGAAAGCTTTTAATAATCAGCTGACTTTTACTGATCTAGGACCTACAAAAACACAAATGTAATTGTTGTGTTTGAAATTAATATGTATAAATATTTTACAATTCCATTATAAGACTACCTTTTCGCCGCCATTGATGTCACAGTTTATTCCCTTTAATACTAGATCTAATCCTGGTCTGTACCTGGTTTCATAGTCAAACCATGAAACACAACCTTGATCCGGCCAATCAGGGCAGGGTTTATTTTCGGGTATAGTCAATTCAGCCTGGAGAATAATACACAATCAATTATTAAAAACGAAGAATACTAAAATAAACAGCAATAACTGTAGTCCTTTAACGATAATGTTCCCGAAATGACCTAGTTGGTGTCGAGTGGACGTTAAAACCCATTTCCCTCTCTCTCTTTAACGATAATGAACAACTAAGCCAGCCCTTTTCCTTAACCCACAGTCAAACATCCCCAAGGCTCTCTTAATAAGGAACATTCGGATTATGAAATCCAACCCCAGACGATTGCTTAAGTGTACATTGTGACTGGCGTTAATTCAGGGTATAGTTTCGCGGTGTAGAACATATGCATGAGGAGAATGAACATAACTGAAAATCTAAGGTGAAGAATTTAAAGCGTGAGCAAGAAATTGGGTTAAAGTTCACTCGACTCCAAGCATAATACATGTATATTTTATTTTTCAGTCATTCAGTTGCGTGCGATGTGTTTCGAAACGGAGAAAACTTCCCATACACAATCCGCAAAAACCAAAAAGAAAATCCTTCTCTCAATTAACTAGTTAACTGAATACCTCTGAATCTATATTGCTATATTCTAAAACTCTTTCCACTGATACAATATTAGTTTCTAAATCGCTCATTTGTCTGACCATCCACGATATAGCTGCGGAGATCTGAAATCATAAACAAACATTCAACGACAAAGTTCAATTACTCGATGTATCAGTCATTTTACCCTTATATTCTTAAAAAATATCATTTTCCTTTAATTTAAATACTTTTCATTTCACATACTCGATGTTTAAGTCATTTTATCCTTATATTCTTAAAAAAAAGATATCATTTTCCTTTAATTAATATACTTTTCATTTATCACATACTCGATGTATAAGTCATTTTACCCTTATATTCTTTAAAAAATATCATTTTCCTTTAATTTAAATACTTTTCATTTATCACATATTCCAGTGTGAGTTGGGTTAATTTGGGACGACGACACTCTTTTGCTTTGAATACACTATTTTGCCTATAACGTTTAAGGCCATCGTATTCTGTCTTATGGTTTGGATTGTTCGTACTTGGTTTTTTATTCTATTTCATATTTTCTAAGTCAAAACATAAAAATATCTATATATATTGCTTAAGTTGTCAAATCACTTTTATAATATCATGGGAATCATTCTAGCACTTACAAATAATAACACGAGAAAAAATAGTAAGGTTGCATCTCTTGTTACATACTTGCTAATTTCTCAACTGACAATAATGAATTATAGGATTGATATATTTGTTCGTTGACAAGGCGGGACTGTGCATAGATTCGGTATGTTTTAGGGGTTTATTTTAATATATTGGAAACATCTGACTTTTAAAAACAATAATTATAATACCTGTAAAGCATATGATACAGAGAGACCAATATCTCCAGCACCAGTATCAGTTGACTGTACAGCTAAAATACTGGCAGCAAATACAACCACACTAGATACTACATCCAGATTTAATCCCAACCATCTGAACAAAAGAGAGAGAGAGAGTGAAATGGAGTTTAACGTCCATAAACTAGGTCGTTTCGGGAATAACCTAAGGTTACATTTTATTTAGAAAAAACGCCTGCGAGTAGTGGTCTTTAGCACTGGGAGAGGAAGCTAGAGGACCCAGAGAAAACCCACGAGGAAGGACTAGCGACCCTACTTCTTGTCACGTACAACCGTGGATTCGAAACCACGTCAGTTGACTCAATTGCAATCTTTATGATACAGCACGCACGTGCTACCCATTCGGCCATCCACCCTCCCCTCGCCATTCGGTACAAAAAGAATATGTGTTCATTAATAGACACCGGTCGTTGTACATATAATTTTATTTGATCAAAATCAACTAATCTGGGTACACTCATGCATTATCAGTAGGGTTGGACGTTGTCATCTTTAGATTAACACATATTACCAATATAAACACCATTCTATAATTCTAAAATTAACCCATTATACATAACACTTATTTACAAGATTACAGATAACACAATGATTAAATATATAATCAAATTAAAAACTATAATTCATGTATCTCTGCAATTTTTCAAAATCGCTTCGATGACTTATATTGGCTTTGAAGCAACACTGGATTTACGGAATAAAATCAATGGCGAATTTGAAAGTATAATACTATAAAATTTCAGCAAAGTCAAGGCCTGTTAATTGATATCGTATATTTGAAGCGTTTCAAAGGATTCTAAATTAGTTAAGTCATAATCATTTGATTTTTAAAGACACTTACCTAGTAGAAACAATACTAGCAAAATAGAACATTTGATTTTTGTCAACTTTGTTTTTAATGTCTTCTATAAATCGATTACTTGCACCATAAGCTCGGATTGTACTCGCACCGTTGATGGTTTCACTAAAATGGGTGTATATCGGAGATCTGGTAACAGATTCGATTCGTTTTAGTTGACGTGATGTAGGGATATAGAAACACTGAAATAATAAGAGTGAGAGAGGAAAATGGTGTTTAACGTTCACTCAACACTACACAATTAGGTCATTTAGGGACTAACAGATGTTTTTAAAAAAATTTATTTCCATAATTCGCTTGCGCGTAGGGGTCTTTAGCAGTGGGAGGAAATCGGAGTGCCCGGAGGAAACCCACGAGGTTGAGAAGGAGCCCCTATCTCCATGCCACATATGCTCACACAAGGGCTCGAAACCACAGCCGCAAGCAAGAGGTGCCCGGCCAGCTAGAGGTCGAAGCGCGGCACTCTAGACCACTAGACCCCCCCCCCCCCCTGAAATGATAAAGCCTTGCATTAGAAAACTATAAAGTATCTAAATGGGTGACACTAATGTGATTTAACGCCATATGTGTGTCTTCTTGAAACTGGCTCGTGAAGACGGATATATGCGCTATAGAGTGTGCTATGAAGAAATGTTTGTCCGGATAACAATTGCAATGAGTGCAATTATGCTCGCACAGCACTACGGCCTATTATTATTTCGTGCCCAGGGAAAACTCTCCAGCAAAACACCGAGATAGATTTCGGGACGTATTTGGTAGTAAGCCAACTCCTTATATAGAACTATCTGACTTTATTATCCCAGTAAGAACAGAAGAGTAGGAAATTATACCCCATTTCATTCCATTTACCACTGAGCCATCGCTGTTTCCGGGAAATATACTACATGATAAGTAGTTTAGTGGGTGGCACATTTGACCTAGTTATATTCGAATGAATATTATCTTCAATATATCTTTCAATTATATACATAAGAGATATAAAACGGTGGCTAAAAACCGTCTACTCAAAACAAACCAGGTTATTGTTATTTCAGAGAAGTTTTATTTAAGAGAAAACCCTCGAAGATAGGCAGCCGAATCAAAGACAGACCAGTCTGCCACCAACCCCACCCTGTATAACTAAAATGGTACCTGTATAAAATAATAAAATATTGCTATAGGAACCAGAACTGCTATAAATATCGGGGTAGTAATACTGATCACCAACAGCGTGGACATCACGATCATAAAGGTGGATAACCACATCTTCAGTACTTGTGGCAGAGTGGAATCAATGGTTTCAATGTCCCTGGAGATTCGGTTCACTATTCGTCCAATGGGTGTTGTATCCATGAAGGACATGGGTGCACGGAATAAGGTTTGTAGCAGATTGTCGTGTAATGTTTTGGCAGCCCGGACTAATCTACTCCAGTAAAACAAACTGTGGAAAATAATCATCACCACTGAAAGAAAAACAAATACGGGGATATATATATTGATTACAATCAGTCAGCCATTGTCAATCTATTTACATACGGGTTTAATTTCGCATTTTATATATGGCTGAATTTTCAGATTGTTAACACACACGCGTTCATGTAATATTCAACAAATATAATTTAATTACATACATGAGGACATACACTTAGTTTAATAATAATAATAAAAATCGCGTCATTTTACAAAGGTAGCAAATTAGGCCTGAGGCCTGTTTCCAATTTGGCCTTGGCACAGATCGTGCGAATGATTACGATCATTACTGCAGGAAGAAACCGAAGAACTCGGGGGGAAACCTGCCTGATCTATGTCAATAATTGATGATACAAAAGGAGTAGAGTGGCGTTGGCGATTTTAAGAAACTGACCGAGGGTATGACCAAGCGCACAACAAGGTTCTTCAGACTGTCAATGATATCAATATCTATGTGTGTCAATAAAGGTTATTCAATTGCATAAATAAACTGTAGGCTTACCGTAGTTTGTGTTCAGGTCATTTATTTATTAATGAGGTTTTGCTTTGTTTCTTAATTTGTTGAGCGAATGACCATGGACACAACCAAATGGTTTATCCAAGATCAAACTTACCTTGCACAACACCAAACAGTCCATAAATTCCTACAAACAAATGGTTTTTGTTGACAAAAGCACTGGTTTGATTCTGTTGTAAGTTAGGGTCGTTAAGCTCGGAGTCTCCAGTCCAATAGGTAAGCCAGAAAGTTGAACCTATACTTGCTGCTTGGAACAATATATAGAAAAACACGCTTAAAAGCAACCCGAAAGGACCAGCAGACTTTACATAATCCTTGAGGACAGATAATGGTATCTGAAAGGAAGCGAGAACAAAAAACATGTTTCACATAATATAAGTTGGTCTTTGTATTATCGTTTGTCTATTCCGGGTGAACACTAAACAGTTCGTACTTCCGGACACCTGTAACCACTGTTTGTCGTGTATTTTGTACACTATTTTGCTTGAATATACTATTTTGCCTATAACGTTTTTTAGGTCTTACGGTTTGGATTGTTCGTACTTGGTTTTTATTTTATTCTTTGATGAACTTCTTCCCCGAATTTTGAGGTCTTTTTAAAATTGAATGCATCCTTGCTGTTTCGATCGAAGAGTTCGCCCATCCTCTTATATTTTTCTTTGAACCCATGCTATTTTTTTATAGATGAAATGCAATTTGGTTTGAAATGTATAGTATAAATATATTTTGAACAGGAAATATAGAAATATAAAGAAATCGTAAATTGCTTACTACACCTTATTGGGTCAGTTAAAATGTCCTATTGGGATTTATGATGCATCGATTTTGAATGTAAACAAATTGATTAAAGGTGCATTAGGTAAGAATATACTACGGCCTGATAGTTCTAGCTACACAAGTTAATAAAAAGATAATGAAAACCAAAAATGCTAAAATTTCCGTCAAATTGCTCCAATTTGAACCAAGATATTAGCGATTCAGTTTAGACTAGCATGGATCGCCATTACTAAGGTCAGTGCAATTATAAACACAGTCTCGAATATCCATGTCAGTAAGTATCGTTGGCGAGCGATGGCACTGAGAGGTAATGATGGTCTGTATACGTTAATTAATCTTTAATAATATATAATTTTTATAACATTTCAGGCCTAAAGAAAGATGTTTAAAGGAGCTAAATCGCTAACATCTGGGACCTAGACATTCACAAAAGTGGGTCGCAACGCATATTATACTGTAATATGAATGTGTATAAACTGATTTACATTCTATGTTTTGCGTTTTTACACCAATTTCAAATCAGTTATATTCGACGAAATACGCCAGCAGTCGCAATCAAGTGCATATTTATAGCGTCTAGTTATTCCAGTCTACATAACTCCGTTTGGTTTAGTGTAGTGTGTCTAGCCTCGTCCATCAAGTATATCAATACAACTGGGGCTGAAGCGCATTATGGTACACGATTCGTGTACCAATGTTAAAAAAGTTATTTTATCTTAAATATCGGATTTAAGAAGCTCTTATTTTCCCGGGAGGTTTACATCACCAATGTTGATTTAAATTTATCAATAATTCGTGTTTTCTATGTCGCAGATTTTGGAGGATTTGAGTTACGGACTTAGGTCCTTTAAATCAGATTTCGCAGTTCTTTGATTTTGCCTCTAGGAACTCAAAGCAATGTATCCGTACCTTGCCACGTCCCGTATCTTCAAGTTCTGTTAATTTTCCCTTGGCTATGATTTCTGTAACGGTGTCCCTTCTTGGTAACTGTTTAATTGACACAGATAGAGACATTCTGGAGAATGATTGACGCCCACTAACTCCGCTGAAAGAACTTCTTCTCCTGTTAACAAATAACATTATACGAATAAGGAGATGCTCAGGTAAACCAGTCCATCATTTTGGACATGGAAATGGGTGAATAACGTCCTACTTTTATGCACCGACTGAGATAATTAAGATGGGTGTACATCATGCAGTGTGCTATGAGTGGTATTTTGCTCAGGGATCGGCGCTACGGCCTACTATTACTTCGAATCCTAACTGTCTATTGTTCTTTTACGTGCACTCTAATGAGTACATGTAACATCGGTTTTAAGTCCCATGACTAGACCCTATTCCTGTTCATTGCCCCCCCCCCTTCATGCACCACTGACAAGGAGAGACCACAGAAAGTAGAAATACCGATTTAAACAATAAAAACATATTTTAAAAAGTACGCAACGTAACATATGAGTTTTAACATGATATAATTGTTCTTTAATTTTTATTTTAACCTTTTACGTTCTGTTATAGGGTTCTCGTCACCCGAGGTTGCTGGATCAGACGTCAGAGCATCAATTTTATCCCACATTCGTTCTCGCATATCTTCAACTGAAACCCAACAAACATCAATGTTATAATTGCAACATACTGAAACTGCGCTGAGTCATTACATCCTTATTATTCCAGAAGGCTAATAAAACGAGAAAATGATACTAAACGGACTTTCCACATGCATTGTTTGATGGCACTATGCTCTGACTCCTTGGTGGCATAGTTTATGCTTTGTTTAAAAGTTTCGGTGATCTAAACATTTTCAATTTAAATTTTTTTAAATCTCTACATAATCTCCGGCACACACGCCCGGGACAATACAGAACAATGGACGCGTACGATTGTCTCACGGACCCATTCACTTAATTTGATATTTGCCAGTAATAGCTTGCAATATTTGTGTAGCGTGTTTCTTGTCCAGTGATTGTCTTGCCGCATATAGCGCCAGCCTCCTGCACTTACTATTAAGGATATTCGTAAAGGTTAGCAAGCGATTGCTACAGATTGTTTAACTCAATTTACAGCGTATCTTATATATTCATTTCTTACTTTCTTCATCAGGTAGTTCTTCATCCGATTCTATTCCGATTCCTCGAGACAGATATGTCTTTAAAAATTGTGCAAATTCTCCATTTACTTTGAGTAATTCTGTATATGTTCCACGTTCTGTAATTCGACCATCCTTCATAACTAAAATATTGTCAACCATTGGTAACCAGTGTACCCCATGAGTTACTAAAACACGAGTCTTGGGAGAAAAAAAGTGGTTGCTTTAGACAATTATGCGAAAAGGATGGAGTTTAGTGAATCGGTGGTGGTGGTGCAAAGGCCAGTTAAGGTATGGGCCTGATTGGCAGGGCCCGATGGACAGGTCCTGCGGTTTAGGGGGCCTGCGGTTCATAGCAAAAAAAAAGAGAAAAAAAATTAATTCCAGATGAAAGTTTTACGGTAATCGATATAGCGGCGCGAGGACAGAAACTGAGCTATCCCTCAACCTTCAAATGAAGATTCACTCGGTGAACGGTCTTGTATTACAAATCGTTTAATAGTGTGTTACGCATGCATGCTATTCAAAAGGATATGAAATAATCTTTTCGTCGCGTTAGTACCACCGCTGCAGTTAAGATGGGGTTTGGGGTGGGGTGGGGTGGCGAATGTCGGCCATTAGTTTATTTGAATATTTGAATATTCGTCATACACAAAATGTTAATTTGGATAGAAACGAGATGGAGAAATGAGGGTTAATCTCATCTCAGCACACCTATCTCTCAATGTAGCCAATAAAGGTCATGGAAGTCGATGGTTATGGGGGGGGGGGGTGCCAGGCAGGGATAAAATTCGTCTTTGCAGTTGCAACAAACCCGGAGAAGCCGTAATAAAGTTAGCAAATAATCATGCAATGGAAACCACAATCATGCCACCGATGAGCAATGCTCTTAAAATCAATTCCATACATCCAGATAACAAATGCGACGCTTCTAATTGGACCAAGAGCCATGCATGACGTCATTACCGCCATTTTGGATTCATATAAAAAGCCGTCTATCGATGCCTTATTATGATGGCATGGAAACATCATGCCTAAAATGACAGAGCATTAAGTTCATTTCCAAGAGCGTCACCGACAAGAAGAACGTCGCCGGCGAGAAGAACAACCAGATAGGTAGCCATATTGGTACAAAAATTGAACAGTATATACAAACTATAACATAACTTTACCTTATTTTTAAGACAACCAAACGGTCCTATAACTTTTTTAAATATATGTTTGCCAACATGTGAGTCAACAGCACTGAGTGGATCATCAAATAGATAAATGTCGGCATCACTGTATAATGCACGAGCTAAGCTTACTCTCTGCTTTTGCCCACCACTTAAATTAATACCCTGAATAAAATCGTAATGACATTAGATAATATGCTTTTAAAGAATTATTAATTGATCTTATGGTTTAAACAGACAATAATAAGAACCCAAATATTAAACATACATTATGCAAGCGCTAAATCTGCCTTTTGGAAGTCTTTTTGTAGGCCTACAACGTTATCAAAATTGGACATTAATTAATTTATCCAGACCATAATCAAATCTCGATGTCATTGCTAACATGTGATATTTACTAGATTGGAATCCGATCTGATGCTCAACGCCCACTGATATTAAATCAAAAACTGTATAATAGGGACTATGTTTTTTATCGTACCGACTTTAGTTACTATGATCGAGGCTTGGCCTAAAATTTAATCGCTAAATTTCTGGTTCAGAGGGGATAAATTCGACCTTAATTTTCAGCACATCCCCTTTACATTATCTAGTTTTTAACTATTATAGTGAAATATGCGTGCTTTTTATCTAATCTCCCATAATGCATGTTGAACGGACTTTATAATAAAGTATAGTTTTATTTAATCTGGACACCTTATCCGACATAATTCAAACTAATTTTTTTCTGCATTCAAAATATTTCATTTGTTCAGAGGAGATAAATTCGACATAATTTTCAGCAAATCCCCTTTACATTATCTAGTTTTTAACTATAATAGTGAAAAATGCTTGCTCTTTATCTAATCTCCCATAATACATTTTGAACGGATTTAATAACAGTATAGTTTTATTTAATCTAGACACCTTATTCGACATAAGTCAAAATAATTATTTCCTGCATTCAAAAATATTTCATTTGTTTTTGATTTATTTTGTAAAATTGCTATTCTTTTCAATTAATACTTTAAGTGTAATCTGTACAAGGGGGGTAATATCTATCTCAAACGTGGTTGACCCTAGTAAACATAATTAGTTACCTTTATTTAAATAATTGACCGAACCTTTATGGTCGGTAAATGGGGTGAAACAGGGGTTAAGTCAGTGAAGGTTATAAGGGAAGTCTGTTGTATTTATTTAGTGTTATAAGCTTTACCTTTTCGCCTATTTCTGTCATATCACCACCGGGTAATATCTCAAGATCTGCTGATAAGGCACATGCCTCTAAAGTAGCTTTGTATTTAGTATGATTAAAAGGTTTACCAAATAGTATGTTATCTCTTAATGTATCATACTTCATCCAAGCTTGTTGTGATACATATGCTATAGAACCCTACAAGTATAATAATAAATTATTCATTTCTCTTATTCGGTTGACCATTAGTGATTTTGACATTAGCCTTTCTTTGGGTTCACATAATCCCATGTGTTAATAATGCTATAACGATATTATGTTAAAACTATAATGATGACCGCCATGGTCCTCAGTTATCAATTTACACAAACACACATTATGACCATGATATGGGTCATCAGGTTCATGCACGGAGCAAATGAATTGCAATAAAATGGAGTTTAACGTCCTACTGTTTTTCTCCTAAACTGGGCTAATGAAAACGGGCATACCCCACACAATTTTGCCCGGACAGCGGCGCTACGGTCTTCCAACAGTCTTAAAAATAAAAGTCAATGTACGTATTAAATTTAAGTGTTATTCTCCAAAATATTATGCGGATTAACCCTTTAAGACTTATATTTTCAAACGCTGTATCTGTAGATGCGTGGAAGATTCATTAATGCGCGTGTAGGTCACATGTGGTTTGTTGTTATAAATTAATAACAATATTGCTATTTTAATGTTTCAGAATTAATTGTTTTCACAGACTCGGATAGCTACTGGGAAGAGACAACAAATACATTATCAGACTTACATAGCTGCATTCAAGAGACAATTGATGCATTATCTTTGCTTACCTTAACAGTAACTGAACCCCGTTCTTTCTCCATCTCACCCAGTAATGCCGAGATCAATGATGATTTACCACACCCAACTTGTCCAACCACCGTAATAAGTTTACCTTCGGGTATATGTATGTTAATACTAAAACAAAAATGATAATAAATAAATACTAAAGCTCCTTTTAAACCATCTGATATATTTATATTATTACTGATTAAAAATGAAAATGAATAAAAACTAAAGCTTCTTTTAAACCATACTTTTGGGAAACGCTTCACGTGTGCCTCCAGCTTATGACTTGTTATTTAGTATCCCATAGGTAATTGCTGTAGTTCTAGATTTAAAACATAATTCCTTGTACATACACCATGTTTAAACTAGTATTATTATTTAATATTTTAAAGTTAAACTTGGAATAACAAAATTTGCCTATCATGCTTCTGCCTAACGAATTGTTCAGTTTTTTTTATAATCATAGATTTTTTTCAATAAAAAGAGAGAGAAATTGGGTTTAACGTCCCCTCAAAAGGTCATTTCGGAACTAACATATGGTTTTATTTTATTTCAATAATTCGCTTGCGCGTAGTTGTAATTAGCAGTGGGAGGAAACCGGAGTGCCTGGAGGAAACCCACGAGGTTGAGAAGGCGCCCCTCATTCCATGCCACATACGCTCACACCAGGGCTCGAAACCACAGCCGCAAGCCAGAGGTTGCCGGCCAGCTAGAGGTCGAAGCGCGGCACTCTAGAACACCATGCCATCCCGACCCCCCTATTTCAATAAAAATCAACCTACTTATTTAAAACAGGTTGCATGTTCTTATCCCACTTAAACTGACCATCATTTATAGACAAGGCATATTCTGTAATAAAATGATAATGTTATTTAACAGTAAAAAATATATTTTTAATTTGTTTTGGTGAGCAATTTAGTTTTTGCTTAAAGGAGCTAAATCGCTAATATTTTGAACCGCGAAATTGATACGAATGGGTCGCATCGTATATAATAATGTAACATGACTGTGTATAAACTGATATACTTATAATCGTTTACGATTTTACTGTAATTTCTAATCAGTTATTTTCAGGGGAAAATACCAGGAGTCTCAATCGAGTGACAATCTCTAGCGCCTGGTTATTTCAGTCTCCACCGAGTGTATTTATTGGGATGCTCTCCGGTATAGAATATGTCGTCACCGTTTGACATGACTTCTTCGGGTCATTTATTGTTACAAATGGCAATGAAACGCAATGAGATGGGGTTTAACGTCTACTCAACACAACTAGGTCATTTCGGGACTAACATCATACTCCTTGCACCGTTTCGTTTGATTTAAGGTAATCCCACCACAGAGAGGGATTTCTCGGGCCATTGCTTCAGGAATATGGAGTAACATATGGTTTAATTTTATAATTCGCTTGTGTGTACAGGGGTCTTTAGCAGTGGGAGGAAACCGTAGTGCCCGGAGGAAACCCACGCGGTTGAGTTGGCGACCCTATCTCCATGCCACATACGCTCACACCGGGGCTCGAAACCATGCCGCAAACCAGAGGTGGCCGGCCAGCTAGAGGTCGAAGCGCGGCACACAAGACCACTAGGCCATCCTAACCCCCCAATAAGTATAAGTTTGTTGCAGTAAAGGTAAATAAGTATCAGTTTGTTGTAGTAAAGGTAAATAAGTATCAGTGTGTTGTAGTAAAGGTAAATAAGTATCAGTTTGTTGCAGTAAAGGTAAATAAGTATCCGTTTGTAGTAGTAAAGGTAAATAAGTATAAGTTTGTTGTAGTATAGGTCAATAAGTATAAGTTTGTTGTAGTAAAGGTAAATAAGTATCAGTTTGTTGTAGTAAAGGTCAATAAGTATAAGTTTGTTGTAGTAAAGGTAAATAAGTATCAGTTTGTTGTAGTAAAGGAAAATAAGTATCAGTTTGTTGCAGTAAAGGTCAATAAGTATCAGTTTGTTGTAGTAAAGGTAAATAAGTATCAGTGTGTTGTAGTAAAGGTAAATAAGTATCAGTTTGTTGTAGTAAAGGTCAATAAGTATAAGTTTGTTGTAGTAAAGGTCAATAAGTATAAGTTTGTTGTAGTAAAGGTAAATAAGTATAAGTTTGTTGTAGTAAAGGTCAATAAGTATAAGTTTGTTGTAGTAAAGGTAAATAAGTATCAGTTTGTTGTAGTAAAGGTAAATAAGTATCAGTTTGTTGTAGTAAAGGAATATAAGTATCAGTTTGTTGCAGTAAAGGTCAATAAGTATAAGTTTGTTGTAGTAAAGGTAAAAAAGTATCAGTTTCTTGTAGTAAAGGTAAATAAGTATCAGTTTGTTGTAGTAAAGGTAAAAAAGTATCAGTTTCTTGTAGTAAAGGTAAATAAGTATCAGTTTGTTGTAGTAAAGGTAAATAAGTATCAGTTTGTTGCAGTAAAGGTAAATACGTATAAGTTTGTTTCAGTAAAGGTAAATAAGTATCAGTTTGTTGTTGTAAAGGAAAAAAATACCAGTCTGTTGTAGTAAAGATAAATAAGTATAAGTTTGTTACCTGATCTAGTATCTTCTATTGAACTATTTGGATCTAAGTCAGGTTGCAATAAAAATCCATTCAGTCTTTTTACAGAAACAAACGACTGAAAAAGGGACAAATAAATGGATTCTTAAACATTTATAAAAAAAATCATTGAAAACGTGTAATGATTTATATGTATGCTTATACATGATTTAAAGTATTATGCTCTGTCATGACATATGAAAATTTGTGAACAGGATCTGGCAATGCATAGCTTGGTGTCGTCATGTTTTTTCTACAGGAGAGCTATGAAAACATACCGGCTATTCTGTTTGTTGTCGAAATCCGGAATTGACAGAATCCGGACTTATCAGATTTTTTGGGGCATAGGTGATAAGAAGATAAATCGGAACATGAAATTATGTCGGATGTCACAGAAATCCGGAGTGATCAGACATCGGATGTCACGGAGTCCACTGTATTTTGATCTTCAATATGAACAAATATTTAACATCAATGTAAACGTGTTCGACCTATCGAGAGAACGATTAGAGCGTCCCATTTACCAGTAACGTTTCCCTGGCCGCTGAAAGTATCGTTGATTATCTAACACTAGATTTTGTTACATATCAGAGCAAATGATTCCAAACTACGTCTACATCAACATGTGTTAATAGATTATAATATCTCACCTGTATGCTAAAATTAATAATAACGCCCAGTAAATTCAACGGAACTCTTAATAAATTAAATAACGATAGAGTAACAAAGGCTTTCTGTGCATCTAAAACATTTCTATCATCAATCAAAACATAGGTGGTAAATGTTGCTAGGGTAACCTGTAAATGTATAAATAAAAACCTGCACAAAGTTGTCATTTTAAACTACGTTAGAAACTGATATCAAATTGCTTACATGGAAATATTCCCATTCGGAATGATTTGTTTCCTCCGCTGAACGTCTGTAGGCAATGAACTATGAGAAAAACCATCACGTGATCAAGATTAAATGAGAGATGAAAGGTCTGAGAATAACACCCGTACATCCTGAAAAAATTAAAGACAGCGAAAGAGAGTAATGTGTTTAACGGCGACGCGACACAAACTAGGTCATTTCGGGAATAACATATGGTTTAATTCTATTTTAATTATTCGCTTGTGCTTAGGGGTCTTTAGCAGTTTGGGGGGGGGGGGCAGGGTGACCCGGAGAAAGCCCACGAGGTTGGACTAAAAAAATGCAAGTTATTACTACAACACTTAGATAAAAAAAAAATTGTATTAGATGTATGTCAGTTAGTAATCGTGTCATACATAATTTGTAAAGAGAAATAATGTTCGGAAAGTGTGGCGATTTAGTGAAAAACGGGAAAAAATTCTTGGGAAGTTAATCACAAATGGGAAATGAAATGAAATTGGGTTTAACGTCCTACTTTTATGAACCTAACCAGGGCTAATGGAAGACGGGCATACGCCATACAGTGCGCTCTGAGGGAAATTTTTCCCGGGCAGCGGCGCTACCGCCTACTCTTATATCGAATTTCAACTGCCAAGGGATCTTTTACGTACACTCCAATGTGTACACGGGACCTCGGTTTTCGTCCCATCCGAACGACTAGGCAGTTGTCCTTGTCAGGCCCTCCTTCTGCATCACTGACAAGGGGAAATCACGCCGGAAAATCAAGATGAACTTTCTCGGCCAATGCAGGGTTCGAACACCCGACCTCCAGGCTAGCGAACCAGCGCCTTATCCACTTAGCCACCATGATCCCCAAATAAACAAATGGGAATACATGCAGAAGAATTAATGGTGAGCAGTATCGCGTTATCTAGAAAGAATACTTAGTCTCCTCAGAATATCATTACATGTAGCCAATCGGAACTGCACCCTTGGTTTGTATTCCACTGGATCATAAAAATGTTTGGTTTTATTTCACCAATCAGTACAGAATAGAAGGCAAAGTGACGAACTGGACTAATTCTATGATGTATGATGCGTCCCATAAAGTAAATACATTTTTAAATACTTTCTCATATTTTAAGGAAGAAGAGCAAAACATAATTGTACTTTGAATTATGTTTAAATCAGTTCTTTTTAAATCTAGTTAAAATACTAAGCTATTTATAAGTCAGACAAATCCTTGTTAATCTCCCGCAACGTGTTTAACAAGACATTTTCTACTTACAATGAATGGTGCCACAGCCCAGCCCATGCCAACCATAATGTAAACATATGCTAGCTTCAGTAAAACTTTGATTTCGCTAGCTCGAATCGTTTCTACTTTTTCTTTAAATGACATCTCCCAACCATACAGTTTTAATACCTGAGAAAATTAACATAGTAAACGAATTAACATGGTACATAAATTAACATGGAAAACAAATTAACATGGTACACAAATTAACATGGTACACAAATTAACATGGTAAACAAATTAACATGGTAGACAAATTAACATGGTAAACAAATTAACATGGTACACAAATTAACATGGTACACAAATTAACATGGTAAACAAATTAACATGGTAGACAAATTTTAATTATGGTAAACAAATTAACATGGTACACGAATTAACATGGTACACAAATTAACATGGTTAACAAATTAACATGGTATACAAATTAACATGGTAAACAAATTAACACAGTGCTTACCTTTTTAATGTGTTAATTTGTTTACCATGTGGTTCATTTTGATTTTAACAGGTTTTTTAACTTTTTTTTCTAATTATTATTTATTCACAGAATCTGGATTTGAGAACAGGCGAAGCCTATATACACCCTCTCTATAACAGAACTAACATAAATATAATATATTGAAAAGTGAAAAAAGGTAAAGTAAAGTAGAGAAAAAATTAAATCATAAGATGGCTATTTACACTACTCGTAGTTGCGTCATGCAAGTATGTGTAAGCATGGCTGCCGGTTGCACGTTTGGCGACGTTTGGCGTTACATAGAATTCATTATTTGCAAATAAAGATACACGAATCAATGGAGTTTCTCTGTTTATTATAGAAAACTTTACCTTCATGCCATTCAATATCTCAGTCATCCATTTTATCCTTGTATCTTTTATTTCAAGATTTTCTTCCTGGAGTTTTCGTTCTTTACCAACATAATAGGCATTAAACGGTATCATTAAAATCAGAACCACGAGACCAGCAAAAACTGCCGGACCTACAAAATATTTTTTTTAAGCAAATGACCTGCCACGTTAGACAAGTTTGTGCTTAAAGCCCCAATACCACTATTGTTGTAACTGAATAATATGCCCCAATCATTATTTTGGTCAACAAATTGTACTATTTTACAATATTCAAATTAATTGATGATTTCATCTTAACACACCGAATTTAGAAAAATGGAAAAATTCAACTACATGGTAACAACATGGTTTGAAAAGCTTTACGTAAACACTTTCAAATGCAACTTGGACTTTAACATATTTTCGAACCCTCTGGATAAGTAAAATAGGATGTAATTGATAATTTACACAACAGGTAGGACACTTAAACATCTAGTAGTTAGAATAAGGCTAAAAAAAATTCTGGACCTGTCAAGCTAGCAAGAGTGGCATTGTCCCTTTAAGGTATTAACAAAGCAACACATTACTAAATATATTCAGTTAGCGTTTGGTGTATTCATTATTATTTGTATATATACATCTTTTGTATATACCTATATATCAGTATATCGTAGTACATAGTAGCATCGGGCAATGTATTGTCCTTGTATTTTTAAAATTTGCATATATACACTGTTTGAATTTTACCTATAGTAGTATACAGTAGTACCAATGCCAGTAATATTTGAAATGGTGTAGACCATAGTAAAGCTAGATAGTTCAATAATTCCTGCAGCCTCTGGCAATCCACAGACATCAAATTTACAACTTCTCCAGCAGTTTTAACTTTCTGGGCTTCGTTATTCATTGTTAAAGCCTACAACACAGTAAAAAAAAGAACTAAATATCGTTAATGTTGGTCAGGAATTGATCAGGGAATAATCATTTGCTAAGGTTACCGTTTCATGAGAATTTCTAACAAAGAGAGAGAGGAGGTAGGGGGGCGGGGGGGGGGGGGTAAACGTCCAGTGAATACAAATTTCGTTTCGGGTCTAACATATGGTACAATTTTATTTCATTAATTCGCTTGCGTCTGGGGGTCTTTTGCAGTGGAAGGAAACCATAGGACCCCGGGAAAACCCACGACATAGGGCAGGCGGTTTAACTCCATACAGTGTTATCAGTAGAGAGGTTTTCTTAGAAAAGCTTAATTTTAATTTACGCCATTGCGTAAGATGTCGTAAAAGCCAGCCGTGTTTTTGAACTCGTTTCTTCACAAGGGTGCATATTAGACATTATTTTGTATTCTATATCATATCAACCTTCCAGACCATATTGCATTTGGTATGTTTATTTCTTTTGTAGGAAAGTATTTATATTTAACCCATTTTATGTTCTCCAATTTAGGTTTGGTAAACCCTTCGACTTCCGCTTTATCTTTCTAAACAAAGACTAATTAATCATGTATAGCCTGATCAATCCATTTCTTTATTTTTTTTTTTACCTCATTCAAAGAGAGACAGAGAATGGGGTTTAACATCCACTCGACACAAACTAGATCATTGCGGGACTAACATATGTTTTTTCATTTTATTTCAATAATTCGCTTGCGCGTAGGGATCTTTAGCAGTGAAAGGAAATCGGAGGACCCGGAGAAAACCCACGAGGCTAGACAGACGACCCTACTCTTTGCCACGTACAACCGAGGATTCGAAACCACGCCAGTTTACTCAATGACGGGCTTTATGATACAGCACGCGTGTGCTAACGATTCGGCTACCCCACCCCTCTAATTCAAAGAGTTTTAGTAAGTTTTGAGTAAAGTACATTTGACAATGTGTCAAGGTTTGTCTTATATAACAAAATCTTGCAATAAAAAGAGAGTGGGTGTAATGCCAAGCTCTTCGTGTATGGGTTTTTAGCAATTAGAGGAAACTGTAAGGAGAGAGAGAGAGGGGGGAGACAAATGGGGTTTAACGTCGATTCGACACAAACTGGGCCATTTCGTGGCTATCTTACGGTTTTAATTTTGTTGCAATAATTCGCTTGCGCGTAGGTGTCTTTAGCAGTAGGAGGTAACCGGGCGACCCGAAGAAAACCCACGAGGTTGGACAGGTGACCCTACTCCTTGTCACGTACAACCAGAGTTCGAGGAAACGGTTGGACCTGGAGAAACCTTACGATGTTGGACAAGCGACCCACTCATTTGTAACGTATTATTAGCGGCAAAACGAAACCACGCCACAGACCTTTTGGTCTCAAGCGTTGCACAATTCCCCCCCCCCCCCTCATAAATAAAGAAAACGGTGACTGTACCTTTTTATAAATGGCGGTTATCAGCGCCGATTTCATCTGCATTCCAATAACAGAAGCTCTATGTAAACTGATTTGAAATAGAACTGATCGTAAAATGCCAAATACAAGTAAACCAATGGCTAGAATATAACCTCTCCATGCATGCATTGTATTCCTGTTGCTCATGAAGCTGATCATCTCACTAAATCAAAAATTAAAAAAATGTCAAAGTCAAGGGTAATCTAAGGGACATCGTTTATATATTGACATTGTTTACTTATTGTGGTATGTGCAGAACATCCGCAGATCCGAAATTTGATTGTTTAGAGGAGAGGGACATTTGTGGCTCTTAAGAGCTTACTGACAATTAATGGAGTTGAGCTGAAACTGCGTGTACTCTGAACTTCGTTTCTTCGTCCCATCCGAACGATTAGGTCTCTAGAAAATCTCGGGTTACTTTCTCGACCTACACGAACCATAGACTTCCTGTGTAGTAAGCTAGCGCCTTATTCACTAAGCCACCGCGGCGCCCTCAAACACAAGAACACAGATCTATTTAATAACAGGTACGTACTTACCCAAGTATCAAGGGGCTGATAAATTGACAGATATCTGAAAAGAACTTGCTAACAAACGATATTGTTAACCCTTTGATATGTATGGCTGTCAGGACTTTCAACAAAGACGGTCTCTTTTCTTTTTTCTTGGAGGTTTGTGTAGGGTTTGAATTAGATTCATCTGCTGACGTTGATTTCGTGTAGGATTTCAACTGACCGGATATCAAGATTGGTGATTTTTCTCCCAGTTCCGTCTTGCTTTGGTCATTTGCAAAAGCCACCAAAATCTCACTTCTGGTACTGAAATTCAAAATGTTACGATTACCAATCTGATTAAAATACATATCTATATTTCGTTTCGTGTTTTATACTTTCTGACTGGTTGTCGTGGATGGTCGCGTTAGAGGTCATACGACCGGTTTCTGACCATATGACGTCAGGCGTGTGATAAACCAATCAGCGTTCATGTCTTTAGTGGGCTACCCACAGTTCCGTGCACCTCACGCCAGAAACCCGTCGCGGCAAACTGTTTCATTGGCTTATCCCCCACCTTATCAAGAACCCTTAGAGATCCAAGTGTTGTAAAACGAAATTTTGAACTATAAAACACGAAAGGGAATAGGATCTGTGTTTTAATCAGACTGAACGATTACAGGTTTGTCCAGGGCAGTTTTGAGTCGTGATTTGTGATTCATAAAATAAAGAGGGAAAGAATGGACGAGGATGAACTAAGCAAATAATCTATCCAATAGATAGCTTACAGATACCCCCCGATTCATTCAATGTATCTTATATATACATTATTGTTTATGGGTTTTTTTTAAATATCTTTGTATATTATGTCCTGTCCGAAGATTTGTCTTGTGTTATTGTGTATGTGTCCTGCGGACCCTCATAGCTTATCTATTTTCACATCAATTCAATAATGTAAATCGAATACTACCTCTTTCTTCGTGCCTTCGAACATTCTCTTTTCCAATATTGTTCAAATTGTGGTTCAAGGCGTTCACTCGCATCTCTTGGATTTAAATCCCACACATCACTTTCTTCAAGATCTTTACGGTAACCAAGTACTACCAAACTGAAATGATGATTTATAACTTGGCTCAACATCATATTATTCGTTGGGGGAGGGGGGGACGCACTTTAAAAAAACAAATAAGGTCAGTAAACTCAAATGCGATCACATGAATCTTAACATGCTTGTTTTTTGGACAACTGCGCATCGATGGAAGGAAAGCGATTTAATATAATATGCCATCACAATCTCAAGATGGCATCGATGACCGGTTCAATCTGTATTCGTTGAAGTGTAAATGCAAGCAAGACTTTTCTTTCAACCGCATCTGTGCTCGGATTTTGCACTATACTAATTTACGGGCCATCCAGATTTAAGAGAGACGCTCTAATTGACGTTCTCAAACATTTAATTTACCTTGTCGCCCATGAGTAAATCAGCTGTGCTGGGTAAGAAGCTCTAACTTCGGGACATTGGTTCTACAAATAAACAAAAACAATTTTACAATACTAATTAAAGGGACAATACCACTCTTGCTGGCTTGACAGGTCAAGAAAAAAATAGCCTTATTCTGACTACTAGATATTTAAGTGTCCTACCTGTTATGTAAATTATCCATTACAACCTATCTTACCTGTCCAGAGGGCTCTAAAATATGTTTAAATCCAAGTTGTATTTGAAAGTGCTTACGTAAGGCTTTTCAAACCATGTTATACGGCATGTAGTTGATTTTTTCTAATTTTTAAAATAAGGTGGGTTAGGATGAAATTTGTGTCATTTATTAATTGTAGTATTGTAAAATAGTACAATTTGTTGACCAGAATAAAGATTGGGACAAATTATTTAGTCCCAACAAGAGTGTTATTGGGGCTTTAAAATTTCTGTGTAGCCGTAAAAGTACTTTTGTTTATTTATTTTAGTGTTGTAATACTAGTACCAGCTTTCAACATTACTACGTGCATTCTGGAGAAAAGATAGTTGATATGTGGACTCCAGTTCGAGGCTGGTGATCGGTGATCCTTCAAATTTTACTTGTCCGAAGGGTTCGAAAATATGTTTAAATCCAAGTTGCAGTTGAAAGTGTTTACGCAGAGCTTTTCAAACCATGTTGTTACCATGTAGTTGAATTTTTCCAATATTTTAAATTCGGTGTGTTAAGATGAAATTTGTATTATCAATTAATTGGAATATTGAAAAATAGTACAATTTGTTGACCAGAATAATGATTGGGGCATATTATTCAGTTACAACAAGAGTGGTATATGGGCTTTAAACCACTGCTTATTAGTTATACGGATTGTTACGGATTTATTCATTTGTCTCCGTTTGGTATCGTAATCGAAATGAAACAAATATTATTATATTGTGGATACCTCGTATGTTGATATATTGATATGTTGATTTTATATTGCGGATTTGGTGAAGCTTTATAATTTCAATATGTCGAAGTGTTATCATACTAGTATGTCGAAGTGTTATCATACTGATATGTCGAGGTATTATAATACTGATATGTCGAAGTGTTATCATACTGATATGTCGAAGTGTTATAATACTGATATGTCGAAGTGTTATAATACTGATATGTCGAAGTGTTATAGTACTGATATTCGAAGTCTTGATATACTGCTGTTTCGAAGTCTTGTAATATTGATATGTCGAAGTGATATAAATATACCTGTTTAAGAGGTGTTGAAATTAAACTTGAGCAACTAATTATAAAATATGAAGTAACTTACACCACCTATTATACTGTAACCCTGTCTTTCACTGATCGACCTATCTGACAGCCATGTTAATCCGAATTGGATAATTTTCAAGAAGTACGATGCATAAAATAAAACAAAGTTCATCAAATCTGTCCGATGGTTCTGAAAATAATTTATAAAAAGTATCGATTATTGACAACGAATGAAAATTATTACACTTATCCATAACCAAAATTGATACATTTAATATAGCAAATAGTTTACTTCAGATTGTAAAATTTTGATCAATAGTCTATGGATTCATGAAAATGTCAACAAATAAATAATTTAAAAACATAAAAAAATATCAGTAAATTAAAAAGAAATAGGTGACTAAAAATACTAAAATATTGAAAAAAAAAATTGTTTTTAAAATGTCAACAAATAAATAATTTAAAAACAAAAATAAGTCAGTAAATTAAAAAAAAAATAGGTAACTAAAAATACTAAAATATTGAAAAAAAAAAAATTATTGTTTTAAAAAAACGTCAGTAAATTAAAAAAAATACATAACAAAAAATACTAAATAAATATTGAAAAGAAAAAAACCTTTAAAAGGAAATAAATCATCAACGGTGACATTATTCATTATGTGGAGATCAGTGAGTACTTTATATAGTATCAAAAAAGCTATGATATCTAAAAGTATAAAAATTAAAGGTATGTTTTTGAGAAGTATTTTGCTAGTACGTTATTTGTATTAATAAAACCTACCTCTAGCTCGATATAAGTATAAAATGGTATGATATCCATTGTTAATACTAACAACCAGAACACAAACTGTATTCCTGATGTTGTGCATCCTTTTCTTCTTTCAATATGTAATAAAACTAAAACTAGGAACTGAAATATGAACATGTGCACCGATTGTGTTATAATGTGTGTGTGAGAGAGGGAGAGAGAGAGAGAGAGAGAGAGAGGGGGAGAGTTGGGCTTAACGTCCACTCGACACAAACTAGGACATTTCGGGACTAACATATGGTTTAATTTTTTTTCAATAATTCGATTGCGCGTAGGGGTCTTTAGCAGTGGGGGGAAACCGGAGGACCTGGAGAAAACCCACAAGGTTGGACAGGCGACCCTACTCCTTGCCACGTACAGCCGAGGAGTCGAAACCACGCCAGTTGACTCATTGACAGGCTTTATGACACAGAGCGCGCACGCTAACCATTCAGCCATCCAATCCCCGGTGTTATTATGTAGCACATAAAAATGAATTTATATATATTATCAAGCGACATATTCTTAAAAAATAGGAGCAATAAATTCATCTTGGATTCTGCATGCAACTAAAAAGTCATATTTGAATCTATCGACTAAACCTTTTTTTTTAAAAGATACCTTTTCATCTTGGATTAAGCATGGTATTAAAATGTCGTACTCACATAGGTTAATGCTCTCAAAGTATCACTTAGAAAATGAGAAGCGGGAATGTGTTTGTCGTTGATATTCAAGTTGCTTTCATCTTGGACAAGATTCACCAATGCTAATATAACTAATGTCGATGTAATAAGCTGAAAAAAATAAAATACCCACATTCAATGTTATTATATGCAAATATTGACGTTTTCTTTTTAATGATTGTCGCGAGTATGCTTACGTTTTTCGAAAGACCCGATATCACATTGCCATTGGAGCGCCAGCTACTTTGGTACGTAACGCATATACGATTGCAACACTTTTGAATACCTCTCAAATCGGTGGCATTACAATTTACTCACCATTGAGAAGTCAAGATCGTGGTATTTCTGATAAATCATTCGGATACCACAGATTTAAATCACTTTCACTCATGTTTCAACATTTGTACAGAATATGGTAGTGTAGATACATTTGTGAGTTCAGTACGTTTTCTGGTAACAATCTGATTAAAATACAGATCTATATTTCGTTTCGTTTTTTTATACTTTCGATGGCCTACATTACATGAAGATCTGACAATTTATAGTGGGGATTTACTTCAGGGGCCAAACGAGAGGCTTTTGACCCTATGACGTCAGACATTGATCAATCCATCGGCGTTGACGTTTCTAGTGGTTACCCAAAGTTCCATGCATCAAAAGGCCAAGAAGTCGCCGTAACAGACAGTTTCATTGGCTGTTCCCTCATGTCAACCAAAACGCCGGTAATATAACAACTCTTCCAGATCCTTGTGTAGCTAAGGCAAGTGAAACGAAATTTAAAGCAATAATACGCGAAACGAAATGTACCGTTAAGTGAGTAAAGAAGGTCTACTTGTATAGGATTATTATTGTCATGGTGATGACATAAACTGACTTACCAATGTAAGTGAGTTCAGTAGGTCTACTTGTATAGGATTATTAATGTCATGGTGATGATATAAACTGACTTACCGATCTAAGTGAGTTCAGTAGGTTTACTGGTATGGGAGGGGTATTATAGTCCTGGTGATGGTATAAATGGTAGATATAAAATGGTAAAGTAAGAAGTATAAATGCACTCGGGATCCATACAACTACAGTATGTACAAAACAATCGGTGAATTGTGGCCAGGTTCCATCTAGTAATAGACTGGTGTTCTGAAACGGAATTGAATTTTTTTTTTAAAGTTTGTTCTTAATGTTGGATTTTTGTCTTGTCGAATTTCAAAGCCAGTCAATTTTTTGAAAATAATACGCGTCCTGCGTGTGAAACTCAAGATGCAAGAAATAGATATACACTGATATAGGCAAGATCGTTACTTTATCGTAAGGAGAATGTTTAACAACAGCAGAGAGAGAGAGAGGGAGAAATGGGGTTTAACGTTAACTCGACACAAACTAGGTCGTTTCGGGACTAACATGGTTTAATTTTATTTCAATAATAATATTCGCTTGCGCGCAGGGGTCTTTAGCAGTGGGGGGAGGGGAAAACCGGAGGACCTGGAGAAAACCCACGAGGCTGGACAGAAGATATAATTATGCAGTCATTTTTAAGAATAATCTAGACACCTGTCCTATGTATGTATAGTGCGTTAAACTGGGGGTCCAATGTCCTACATCAGAAGGGGAATTTCCCCCATACAGCGGCACTAGGGTCTATTCAACCACTTGGCATGTGTTCTTTAACGTGCACACGGGACCTTTTGGACAACATTACGGTGTCCCTTGGCAGCCCCCCTCCCCTTGCCATCGTGCATCACTGAAAAGGGAGAATCACGACAGAAAATCCCGATGAACTATAGCCAACTTCCTACTTAATCTTCCACTGTGTCCCCCTGTCGCAATACAGGTTATCGTGGTTCGGCAATCAGTTCTGTTACGTATGAATGTTGGGAGAACTATTTTTCTCTTCGTCGAGCTTTGTAAATTAGTGGAATTTTTCCTTGAAATCAGGAAAATTGCATTCGTTTCCTTTTGGACCCCAAGGTAACTTGAAATCAGTGAATTATGTAAATATTCTTCATAGCATGCTAGTCGAATTCATCATTATGTGGTCTCTGCTACATTTTCTAGATTTATTACGACTAGCTGCGGTAGCGCATCGCGTAAGGCAAGGAAATGTGTATTGTCGTTCGGATGGGACGAAAAGCTGAGGCCTAGTGCACAGTAATTGGAATTTGAAATAATAGAAGACCGTAGCGCAATTGTCCGACCAAACTATCTATCAGAATAGCCCACTTCATTGCGTATGCCCACTGTCACTAGCCCGGTTGGTGTAAACATTAGGCCGTCCAACAACCCCTTTAAAAAAAATATATACTTACCCAAAATTCACTTCCACAAAACTCCAGAAATCCCATGACCGGTTGTTTATAGATGTCTATAATTGATTTAAAATTACCAGATCATACTATTAGATATCCAGCTAACATTCAATCCTTCACCCTGCTGAGTGTATTGTCAACACATTTGAAATTACCAAATTGTTGTGTGGCTTGTGTTGATTAGTATTTTCCGTGTGGGTTTCGGGTACAACAACAACCTTGAAGTGATTGAGTGTAACTCATAAACGACTTCTGACTCTAGAGTATGGACAAATTGAACCCGTAATTTGTATTATCCATATCACGTGACGAGGTCCCTATTTTCTCTTATCATTATGGGGTACAGTGGATGGTTAAGTTAACTGCCAGTCAATACATGTAACGAAGGGGTAACCACTGCTTAACCTCTCAGATTTCAATGGCCTCGTGCATGTCAGTCTATCCCGGAGTTGGCCTTGAAAGTGCATCGATTTTCCGCCGTGTTTTCCCATACGAAGGGCTTGGCAGGTGACAACTTATAGTCATTCGGATGGAACTAACAACCTAGGCCCAGTGTCCACATTGGTCTGACGTAAAAGATACCTTGGCAGAAGAAATTCGAACGGCCGCAATGCCGTTGTCTGGGCAGAATTTCCCTCAAAAGCACACTGTTTGGCGTATACCCATCTTTATTAGCCCAGTTGGAGCACGAGCAGTGGAACGTTAACCCTATTCTATTTTATTTCAAATAATGTCGTCATCCCTTGGTCACAGAAAGTGTGTACAGTTACCGAGTCAAATGTCACAGCATATACGTCACTGTATATAGATGCAAATACATAAACATGTTTCAATGTTGTTGGGTTTTTTTAAAAAATAACGAATTCGTGCCTTTACATTTAGCGACCCACTTTTAAAAACCGCTTATTTTTAATATTTGTATAATTACACCGAGGACTTTAAATGTTTGATCTTGAATTATTAATCAGTACACACCAGGCTGGTAACTGGTGACATAATTTATAAGAAAACGTTCTCACCAGGCTGATAACTAAGACAATAATATAATGCAATGTTCACAAGAGGCCAAAGAGCCCCAATCGCCCTGGTTTTCTGACGATTTTTCGTAGTGAAAATACGAACACCAACAACACAAGAGCCTTTTTATCACTGGAAAAGATTATGGAACACCGACAAAAACATAGCAAAATAACTCCTTCGAAGACCAATTACTTTTTTGAATTATCCGATATTCTTTCACAGCCTCAGCCTCACATAACAACTTCGCCCGTGTACCTGTTAATGTCATTACTCGTTACTTCAGATGAGAGAGAGAGAGAGAGAGAGAGAGAGAGAGAGATTGGGTTTAACGTCCGCTCAACACAACTCGGTCATTTTTGGACTAACAAATGGTTTAATTTTATTTCAAAAATTCGTTTGCACGTAGGGATATTTAGCAGTGGGAGAAAACCGGAGTGCCCGGAGGAAACCGATGAGGTTGAGAAGGTGCCCCTATCTCCATGCCGCATACGCTCATACCAGGGCTCGAAACCACAACCGCAAGCCAGAGGTGGCCGGTCAGCTAGAGGTCGAAGCGCGGTACTCTAGACCACTAGGCCCTCCCAACCCTCTACTTCAGATAGAAAGCTAACTCGTGTTTTCCTTTTGCGTTCGTCACAAGTCCGAGCCATAAACTTGGAAATGGGGACACGAAAGATGTCAAATTATCCCATGTCGTATGCCCCTCACGCACGTAAAGTATACTAAACAGAAGGTGAATGCGTGCTTGGTAATATATTTATCACAGTTCATCTTCACTTGTGTGAACTTGTCGAGTGTTTGACCTTTGTGGAAAGTTTACTGTTGATTTGGAAGATCAGAATCCCGATTTCGAAGCTTTGAAGGGGGGGGGGGGTTGATCGCCGAATGGTTAGCACGTGCGTGCTGTATCATAAAGCCGGTCATTGAGTCATCTGACGTGGTTTCGGATCCCCGATTGTACGTGACAAGGAGAAGGGTCGCCTGTCCAACCTCTTGGGTTTTCTCCGGGACCTCGGGTTTTGTCCCACTGCTAAAGACCCATTCGCGCTAATTATTGAAATGAGATTCAACCATATGTCAGTCCCGAAATGATCAAGTTTGTGTCTAGTGGACGTTAAAGCCCATTTCTCTCTCCCTCTTTCTCTCTCTTTGATTTGCAGGATCGGAATCCCAATTTCGAAGCTTTCAGTTGTTTACATCAACAATGTCCTTAAACATACATTGTGCTAGGGCTAAATATGTGTATTGCAGGTCTTTTGTTTGGTATCAATTCACCTATCCTGACCATAATCAACCCTCGATGTTATCGCTAGACTGCGATATTTAGTGGATTATAATAGTGGATTATGATCCGAATTACTGCATAACTTTCCTTCATAATTTAATCATGAAATGGATTATCAAGACTATGCTGTTTATCGTACCGACTTTAGTAATGATGATCGAGGCTAGGCGGAAATAATTTCAATCGCTTAATTCTCGTTTCATAGTCTATCAATTTATCAATGTTTAGCACACTCCCTTTATACTATCTAGTTTTTAACGATTATAATGAAAACTGCCAACTCTTCATCATGATGTATTTTTAAGGTAACCTACGAGAGTTGTAGTAATTATGACCATATGACGTTTATCTTCATCACAGTTTTTGCGATTTTTTGAAAGCTTATAATTACTTGTTCGCCTAGTCATAAAGAGGAATCCTTCCGCAATTATTGTTTTTTTAACAGATTTGTGCAAAGCCACTGCCCCTTGTAAGCGCTCTTTTATTCTAAACATGGCTATTTGGTTTAGTCTGAAGGGAGAATTCGGTCTAAAATCAGTTTAAAAGTTGTTCAGGGTAGTCGAGTGGTCAGGCATCTCAAGTCTGCACACACATGCCCCGGCACTCATTTCTTCTGTGAGGTGGACAGTGAGAAAGTATGTCTAGTCGTTCGTATGGGTAAGAAACCAGAGTGACAGCCATTAGTTTGTTTTTAAAAGAACCATTGACAGTTGGAATACGAGGAACATCCAGAAATGTTCCTGCAGACATAGAATAATAATTCGCATATTCTCTGTTTAAAAAAGGTACTATTGTGTTGACGAGAGGTTAAAGTTCGTTTCGAGATAACGTCGATGTCAAGGCGAAAACAGGTAAATAAACTTTTACTTTGTTTTTTTTTCGTTAAAAAGACAAATACTATAATATTCTTTTATAACATGTTATTTCACTCATGAAGCAGAGGCATTTTTACAGTCAATATAGAGGGTAGTGGGATGGTGTCTAGGGCGTGCGCTTAAGACCATATGATCTGTTATTGAATCAAATGGAGCGGTTTCTATTCACAGCGTTAGATTGCCTATCCAGTAATGCACTTTTATAGGCCCAACCTGTTATTTAACTCATGAAGCAGAGACATTTTTACAGCGTGGTATGTTTTTGATTCAAATGGCACGGTTTCGATTCACCATTTAGATTGCCTATCCAGCCTCATTAGTTTTTTGTGGATCCTCCGGTTTCCTTTCTCTGCTAAAGACCCATATGGAAATAAAACTTTACAATAGTCCAGAAATGACCTGGTTTATGTCAAGTGGATGTAGGGGATTCTAAATTAGTTATAAATAAGATATACACAAACGAAATTTAGAATGTTTATTTGAGACTGACAGAGTAAGTAATCATAATAAATACAAAATGTATACATACAATATGCAATAAATATTCGAAATAAATTCGCGTAAAAATTAAATATGAAAGTTCTCAATCATATATCAGAGACGGACAGGGTAAGTATTACTGACCGACTGTCGGCAAGATAATCGCCTTTAGACAATTGCCGGCGTGAATATCAGCTTGCAAGGACAGCATCCAGCAGGGTAATTAATGTGCATCATATTTTTTTATTTTTATTTTATGTTATTTTTGTTATCAAAACAATAAACATGTATAAAAATGAAAAAAAAATGGGGTATCTAATTTAACCTGGGAATTTCCTAACAACAATCGTAAAACAACTGTTCGCTTATAATAGCCCGTCGCTTGTACCAGTATCTATGGGTGTCTTGTAGGAGTTAGTTTAAAAAATATTTTATTCAATAAGCTGAATTGGATAGAACAACGGGCAAGGTCCTATAAAAGTTCTCTCCAGACATATAATTTAGTAAAACAGTTAAATCTTATGTTTACAATACAATGGTGGACATAATATGTACAGGCAGTGGGTTACAAACATATATAGGAGTTAGTAGAAACGTTAGTTTAAGTGAAGAGGTTTTCCTCATACTGACACTTCCCTTGTTATCGAAATATTTAGACCGTTCTCCTTATTTGAAACAATGGAAATCTTTCATAAACTTATCTTAAAATTCAGAGTTATCAGTGCAGTGTCACATTTACCATTACCTCCAAATTAGAGGCGCTAGGTAACCGAATAGCCAACTCATGCGCTTTAGATCATATAGTTTGTCATGGAGTCAAAGCGTGGTGTTGAGCCCACACAAATCTGTCCAACTTCTGGTTTCTCCCATGGCTAAAGACCCGTACGCGCAAAGGTTTTAATGGAATAGAAAGAATTGAACCAGATGAGAGTCCCGAAATGATCTAGTATGTATTGAGTGTACGGTTAACCCACTTTCTCTCTCTTTGTCCAAGTTAAGTATACACACATTTTGAGTATGAAAATTGCAAGCAATTACCCTGCATATTTTCAAAGTGTAAAAAAAGGTTGAGTGTTCGACGATGGTACAGGCAAGATCACAGGTATGTCGTATAAAGAAGTAAGCAATAAAGCATATTCAATTGACTACGTATCTAAATGGTAGGGTAGGCTGGTGGCCGAATAGTTAGTGCGTGCGCGCTGCATTATAAGATGTACGATTGAGTCAACAGGCGTGATTTCGATTTCCTGCTTGTCGAACATGGTGTGTTTTGTCCGGGACTTCCGGTTTCTTACCACTGCTAAAGACCCTTATGCGCAAGCGTTTGATTGAAATAATATTGAAACATATGCAGGCCTGTAACTAAGATATGGGAGGGGGCGCGGGGGATGAATAGCAATTTTATTTGTCGTTCAAAGGTTTGATCGTTTTCTCATTGCGTTGTCCGCCTGTTACCCAAATGGCACCGTTGATCAAAGACTTTATAATCGTTAGCAGGAACTCTGCAACAGATACCAAACTGGCACCAAGAAAAAATCCCATTTGACCACCAATTGATCCTGGTAATAAACAAACGAAGAAGCATTAATCACAAGTAAACTACAAACCCTTTCATAAAAATTAAATCAGTAAATATTGTGCACAACCAGATTTGAAACCAGCGGCTGCCAGGCAGGATACGCCCACATACAAGAGTTGGCAAGAGAACAAGCTAAAGAGAATGTGATTTTTCCTACAATCAACGGCCATAATTCAGGAAGTTACGATCCGATATGCGCAAAAAGCGAACCAATATCTTTAGGTTATTAACATGCATGTGAAGTTTAATCAAAATCAAATTAAACTTGTGACCCCTGCAGGGTCCACAACCTTGATATACCATATTTTTTACACAATTCAAGTACAAGCGGCGGACATTTTGTCAGGCAATTATGGTGCGATTTTCACAAATTTGAACTCAACATTCATTATGTTGTAACGGGGATATGATCAAACGGTTTTGTCATCTTTAGAGGGACCACAAGGCAAAAATAGTGATTTTTCGTATCATTTTTGCGCTCCGTTTTGCGCAAATATATATATAAAAAAAGATATTTAGGTTATAAACATGTATTTACACTATCATCAAAATCAGTTGAAAATTGTGACCTCTACAGGGTCCACAAACTTGATATAGGCTACCATATTTTTTAAACTATTCGCATACAAATGACGGTCATTTTCTCCGTCAGTTTTGGTCGGATTTTTACGAAATTCGAACTCGACATTTATTGCGGTACAACGGGGATATAATCAAACGTTTTTTTAAATCGGATAATAATTGTGACCTCCAGCTAAAAATGGTGATTTTTCGTATAATCAAGAGCCATCATTCAGGACGCTATAATCCGATAGGCGCAAATATCTAAACATGCATATCATGTTTCATCAAAATCGGTTGAAAATTGTGACCTCTAGAGTGTTCACAAGCTTAAAACGTGATTTATCGTACAGCCAGGGGCCATAATTCATGAAGGTACGGTCCGATATATGCCAATATCGCACGAAACCGAGATCGTATGATGATAAACCTATATTTCAAGTTGCATTGACCTGTAGTGTGTTCACAAACAATTGTGGACGGGCGGACAGGGGCGACGGCATACGTCCACATGAAAATGTGGGCGCATAAAAAAGATATTAATCTACTATGGGTTTATTTACATGGAAAGGGCTAAACTTCGTTGGTGAGATGGCCTATGTAAACCAACCCCGCTTATGCTGCCATTCTACTTAAAAAAGCTTCATTTACAGAACATTATTTGTAACCGGATAGATGGGCCAGCCCGAACTTCATATAAACACAGTTCAGGGCTTAAAACGGGTCGTTATGTTGAAAGGGTGGTCTCGGTTTTCGTGCAAGGACTCGCCGTTTTTTATAAACACCAAATCGGGATAACCCTTAATGTTTAGTCCAGATAAGGTAAAGTAGCTGGGTTTATATAACAACGGCCTGTTTCGTGAAATTTTAACTAAGATATTACGTTAGGAATATAGTTATATTTTGAAACTATATATTGTGTAAAATGAAGTCCTACGAGTGCAATGGCGAATTTTTGATTTTTAAATCCAGGTTTCTTTTCTTATTTTTTTCCTGGTGCATCTTGTTGAATAATTTTAGTATGGTTTACTGCCTTATTCAACTTAAGCTTCGATTTAATTGTAATGAAAATACGGACAACTTATTAGAATTTCAAAAATTTCAGTTTGGTTTATCTTTTAATCTATTTTATGTTTTATTTCATTTGAACGATAAATAGGAAAATGTTTATTTGAAGTACTGAAAATCACTACAGCGGGCATGGTCCGCGGGCATGGTCCGCCATACACAACTAGAATTTTCTATAATGCAAGTAAAATAAATTCAATACCGAAGATTCCTTCTGGGTCGAATTCTGGAATATGTTCCACCTCATTATAAGTTAGATCTTGAAAGTAAATCCTCAAGCCCACTAAATTATTTCTGGAAAAATGAGCATAAAATTTTATTTGTAGAGCTAAATATTGAATAAATTAAGAAATAATAAATTACACTGTACGGTCTATAGATAAAAGTCATACTTTTATGTCCCCAACAAGGCTGCATATATACAGTGGCTATGAATATTTCAAATGGGTTCTTTTACGTGCACATCGACGGATAAATGGACCTTAGGGGTTTCTTTCCACCCGAACGACTAGACGCATGTTTTGTGCCAGGTTCTTCGTCCTGCACCACTGTAATGCTAAGGAACTTTCTAGGCTTACACGGCGAGCAAACCCAAGAACTCCTGGTTAGCGTCAGTTCTGCCTTCAATGCATATTGAACATCATGTTCCTGAAGCATGTTTTACAAAATCTTGATGTTGCTTGTATGTTGCTACATGCTTTGCAATTCCCGAACTGATAGCTACGTTATCTGCCTCTACCACAGACACGTGCGCGGCATCGTCCAATGTGTTTTGGAGACATTCTGTAGATGTACATCCATTGCATCTGTTATTTTGAGATTGAAGTTTGAATATCGAAAAATAAGTAGCTTGGTTTTCGACATTCGTCAATATAGAAAAACGAGCTAGTTGTTTCTCATTTTTCGCCAATATCGAAAAACGAAAATCGAGCTAACTTCACACTGCCATTTAAAATATCCTCGTACTATTTACTACGCATACCTCAAATCGTCTAATGTAGCGTCGACATTTAACACGTCTCGAATGTATTGGTGAGTGGCTTTCGACGGGTATGATGATTGTGAAGTCTGTATTTCATATTTTATAAAACTACATGGTCTTGGACAGTCACATTTCTTCCCAGCTTCTGCATCAATGTAATTCTCAGCTACAAATGACAAAAAATATACACCCCTTAGCATATGGAATTTGATTTCTTACAACTGAATTACAAACAAAATAAATTCCAAGCGAAAATACTTACCCATTTTTATAATATAGCAATCATATGATTCTTTAAATGTACAGTCTTTCAGTGATGGGTGTGTATCTGTAACATTAAACAAAAAAATCAATCCATTACTGTTATTAGTAGTTCACTTAAGAGGATAATTCAGTATGTAATTGGGTCCCCTGGGTGGTTGTTTTCCAACAACACTAAGACTCCTACCCGGAAAGTATAGTTCTCTAACAGCATTACACCAGTGACACCCTATAATTTCACATCGGGTTTTAGTCGTAATTTAAAAGATGTGCGGCTGATTTCAAACAGATGTTTGACTAACTGGGAGCAGATTTTTGACTGACTGGGGCAGATTTTTGACTGACTGGGAGAAGATTTTTGACTGACTGGGAGAAGATTCGTAGCTGACTAGGAACAGATCCCTGACTGTCTGACACCATAATAGAACTAATTGGGACAATCAACTGACAAGGGTTTTTAAAATATACATATTTAATAATATAGCAAAATTATAAATAGTATAATTAGTGATTGTTTAATTCACTGAAAATGTCTATAATACCGATTGTTATCTCAGTATGTCAGTTCTCCCTTTTTTACTGACACTGACAAGTAATGAATAATATCTTAAATTTACAATTTCATATTTTTAAGTTATATCTTTAAAAACTATTAAATTAAAAATCTTAAATAGATGGTATCTATAAACAGGCCTAACTTGTTAAGGAATAATCCTATTATTTACTATTGCGAGTTGAGAAGTTGGCAACAATATCATTTTCAACTTCAAACGTTTGGAGATAACTATTCCATGGTGGGGAATAGAAAACAAGGGAGGTAATTGGGGATGGGGGGGGGGGGTAATTGTGTTATTATTTTAAAGTTTGAGAAAGATAACCTATGATCGTATAATAGTGAGTTGACACTCTATTAAACAAAAGACATAGAAATAATTATGTTTTGACTTTCTTGAATCTTATTAAAGCTGAACTCCGGTTATAAAACTACAGAAATAATTAAATAAAAAAAAAAGGTCACGCCCAAAACAACCGCCATACTTGTTGTAATTTCTTGAACAATGGCCGTTGCTTTGGGCGGACATACACACGGCAGACAGGCCCCGCCCACTACCAGTGTAAACTGTGACAAGCGAAGTGTCCACATCCGGTAAGAGATATGGCCAGCTCTCTGACCTGAGTGATTGAAGCTTTTCCACTTTTAGCTCACAGAAAATATTATCGCTACACAATTATTATGTCTGATCAGGTATATATTATTTTATATTATTTTTACTAATTAGACGAAAAAAGTCAACCACGATGTACCTTTCCTCTAAAAATAACAGAGAAACTTTCTTACCTCAAACAATAACAAATCTGCCAGCAACATACATTTATGTCTTACTTCGTGAAATGTTTTGCACAACTAAGTAGAAACACCAAATACTTTTCTGCGTCATAAAGTCTAGTATTATCTTTCCAAAATATATCCAAAGCAGCAATAAGACTGTAGTCCTCCCCATCAAATAAGTATTTTTACACTTTCAATTGATGTTTTATAATGGCGATAAAGGGACGTAACATATATCTTTCTGGACACTTCAATAAAGGGCATTACTAATCCTTTATCGGAGTAACGTCCCTTTATCGTCATTATATTTATAACAACAATGGAATTTGAAAGTGTAAAAATACTTATTTGATGGGGAGGACTACAGTTTTATTGCTGCTTTGAATATATTTTGGAAAGATAATACTAGACTTTATGACGCAGAAAAGTATTTGGTGTTTCTACTCTGTTGTGCAAAACATTTCACGAAATAAGACATAAATGTATGTTGCTGGCAGATTTGTTATTGTTTGAGGTAAGAAAGTTTTTCTGTTATTTATAGAGCAAAGGTACATCGTGATTGACTTTTTTTCGTCTAATTAGTAAAAATAATATAGAATAATATATACCTGATCAGACATAATAAATTGTGTACCCATAATATTTTCGGTGAGCTAATAGTGGAAAAGCTTCAACACTCAGAGAGCTGGCCATATCTCTTACCGGATGTGGATACTTCGCTTGTCACGGTTTACACTGGAAGTGGGCGGGGCCTGCCTGCTGTGTGTATGTCCGCCCAAAGCAACGGCCATTGTTCAAGAAATTACAACAAGTATGGCGGTTGTTTTGGGCGTGACCTTTTTTTTATTTAATCATTTCTGTAGTTTTATAACCGGAGTTCAGCTTTAAACTATAGATCTATATTTCGTTTCGTTTTTATACTATTGATGGCATACACTACATGTAGATCTAACACGTAATAGTGGGAGCTCACGTTCTATGACGTCAGGTACCAAGCAAACGACATTTGACCCGATAACATCAGTCATTCGATTAACGAATTAGCGACCGCGAAGCTTTTTAAAATCTACTTTTGTTTTGTTTTGATTTCTATCGCTTGTATTTCTACCCAGAGTTCCGCGCAAAAAAAAGTCAAACGCTCGATTCGACAGACCATTTGGTTGGCTGACCCCTCATTTCAAGCAGAACACGGGTTAAATAACGAAATTTTGAACTATAAAAAACGAAACGAAATTGGATCTGTGTTTTAATCAGATTGGACTTTCTTAGAAAATATTGAATTGTAACTTTTCCTTAATACTACCTGGGTTAATGATATTGGTTTAGGAATTGGAACCACAAATCTATTTTATTTTTAGTTTCTAAACATGGTAAACCAAATGGTGTTATTGCTTTTCTACGATTAATAATCTATAATATTACACATGTATATAATTTTCATTGTGCTACCAGGTTGTTGATATTTTGTTTTGAAATTTGGTCCATAAACCTATTTGTATGGCCCATAGGAATTTAAATTGACTTGCCCATCCCTTATTTATGCTGAGTTCCAACTTTCACGATATGCGCTACGATTGAAATCGTAGTGTTAATAATTGTGTAATAGTGGTGACCCTTGATAAATCAGGTTATCCTTAATCCTCCGATGGTGGGGTGGAATGGGCATTCAAAGCGAGAGAAAATGATATCGGCATAATGCGATATCACAATTAATGCTTTGCGTCAATGGAATTGAATCACAATGTCATCGTATCAATTTATAATAAAAATTGCCGTCAAACGAGGTGTTGGATTTCTCCCTCTAAAAGGCTGAGTGTGTATGTATACACGCCAAAATAACGTTAGAGGCCATGTATTTCTCAAAAATATTCAGAGCCGCAGGGGAGAGGGAGAGAACCCTCAGTCCCGCCCTTTAAAGATACATTGTCTCAGTACCGGGTAAAACCCCATCCTGCAAAAATTCCTGAATCCGCAATTGCGCCAAATCTAGGGCTCTTCCCAGGATATGTCTTGAATTCACACCCCACCACCGATGACAATGAATGACAATGAGCGATCTACATACCATATTCTTGTATGGTCTTACAACCACATGTATTGACAGTCATATTTTGAATACACTCAAACACGCACGCGGTGTGGCTGTCGTCTGTACTAGTTTCTTCACAAAATGTATTACCATATGATCTGTAAGGCTTAGGTAAAAACTTATACTGAAGAGAAAACACAAAAACATAGCATTCAGTTACTGAAATTGACATACAACATTAATATACATTATGCAATGTCTCCTCCTCCATTCATTATGGGGGGGGGGGCTAGTGGTCTAAAGTGCTACGCTTCGACCTCTACCTGGCCTGTCACCCCTGGCTCGCGGATATGGTTTCGAGCCCCAGTGTAAACGTGTGTGACATGGAGACAGCGAGACTGGTGTATCTGCTTTTTAATTGATGATATAAACATGATTTTCGCATTGTCTATGCCCAGACAATGCGTCAAGGCTCCGGGGATTACACCAAACCACTAATGTATGCGGCACTCTAATGATTACCATTTGTTACAATGTATGCCCCCCCCCCTCGAAAAAATCCGGGATCCGGGCCTGGACAGTGGCTCGCTAGCCTGGAGGCCTAGGGTTCGGGTTCGGAGTTGACCGAGAACGTCCCTCTGAATTTCCAGTTTTGTTTCCCCATGTTAGTTTTATACGATTAAGGGTCGGGCAAAGGATCATGTCTCGGATTGAACGAAAACCGGAGGTCCCGTGTACACATAGGCATGTACATAAAGGAAGCCCTGGCAGTTAAAATTCGAAATAAGTGTAGATCGTTGTGTCGCTGTCCGGGCAAACCTTCCCATATAATACACTGCATGGTGTATGTCCTATCAGTTCAGTGAGGTCCGACGTCAGTGGACCCATAGGCCCAATAGACAGCCGGTCTAATCCTTCGTATGAGTCCAGACTTACCGAGATCATAGCCCTGGTCTATAATACCCCTGGCCTGTGGTCTCTAAGATACGTGTAATACTTTAGAAAGGAAATATGGACATGCAGACTATCGAATATTGCTCACCAGTCTTCAGAGAGAGAGAGAGAAGAGAGAGGGAGAGTGTGTATGCTAGACTTCATAATGACGTTAATAAGATCGGTTCATAATGACGTTAAATACGATTTAACTGGCTGGTGTAAGAAATCAAGTTAGATTACAGCGTAAACGTGATTACACAAATAAACGAAATTTTTATGAATATTATTCGTATTGGCAAAAAACCCAGTTCTTCTATTACTTAGCGGACATTTTGTAAATCAAATCTGGTAACCCAATTATTCAACGTACCTCTATAGGCTTCATTGCAATATGTGTGTTGAAGCCAGGGGATATGGGTATTCCCCCACCACTGTAATAAGGTGCTGGCGAATGTGATTCATGAATGAAAACCTGAAATGGGAAATATCAGTACTTGAGTTATTTTGAGTTAAATCGCGGTATGTTTATGATTAGTCGATAAGTTCTTTGTGTGCTTGCTGTGGCCTTGCATTTTCTCGTAAGAATGGTAGTTAAAGATTTCCATATTTTCTGACCAACTTTCAACCCCCACAACACTGTAACGGACAACGTTTGGTGTCATCGAACAGCCGTACAGTTCAAATCGTAAAGCTACGTTTAAACCTAATCTCACAAATTAGAATGTTAATCTCAATTACTTTTTATGTTTCGTAAACGGTGTCATAATGGACGCACATCACGTTTACAGAGTCGATTAGCGGGTGTTGGCATCTACAACCTTCATTTACGAACCACAAGGGGAAGCGAAAACAGGTGTATGCAAGTTAACCGTCAACTAATTTATTACATCACAAATTAAATCAAAAGATACCGGCTTACCCCCCCACACACACACCACACACACACACCACCACCACCATCACCACCCCCACGACTCCGACCATCCAAGTTGAGTTTGTGAATATTGATCATAGACAACGCCCCTCACCTCAAATCCGGCATCTCCTTGACTATTAACAACATAGCCTTCTTGTAACGTGCTTAAAAGTAACTGCAGTCCACTTGTAGCTCCTTCGCCCTTAACAACAGGGTACCCGAACTCTTTAAAATATTTCGGACCGTGAATAACCATACATCGTCCTAAAGAACCGCTTTCCTGAAACTCGATTCGGTTTGAGTCAGTGTGATCTACATATCTATAATGAAATTTGACCCACTGTATAATCGCTGACCAGTCAAATGAAGATTTAGCCTGAAAGGCCGATAACGAAGAATTCAAAATCGATTCACTTATATTGGAATTAAATGTAGCCGGATTGTAAAGCTCAGAATACCGAAGGAAGAAGTTTGCCTCGGCCTGTGAGACCTGTCCAGAGCTATTGTCAAATGTGCCTTTATTGCATATAGTAACAGCAGGAAAATTTAATTGGTTCCTTTTTTCTGTCCGTGTAACAGTTAACACTTTGTGTTTTGTGTAAGCGACATAGGTTGTACCTAAGGTATACACCAAGCCACCAATCAAACTGAACACAACCACAGCCCATAATAATCTGAAAAATAGAGAGATGAATGTTGTTTAACGTCCACTCAACACAAACTAGGTCATTTCCGGAATAATGCTATTTAATTCTATTGAGCGTAAGGGTCTTTAGCAGTGGGAGGAAACTGGAGGACCCAAAGAAAACGCTAGTCGTTTGGGTAGGGCGAAAAACCGATGTCCCATGTATACATTAGCGTGCACGTAAAATATCACTTGACAGTTGGAATTCGATATAAGAATAGACCATACTGCAGCTGTCCGGGCAACAATTCCCTCAGAACACACAACATGGCGTAGGCCCGTCTGTAGCAATATTCGTAGAATTTTTGCACTTTAAATCAATGATGTCAGTAAAAAAGTAATTTAGTTAACACATTGTATAAATGTCATATTATCTAATATCAAATTAATGAATGAATGTCGGATTGTCATAAAAAAAAGAGTTATAGTTTGGTAAACATTCAATATATTGTGGGAAATATCAACATCAAGTTTCCACAATCCATATAAGGGTGTGTTTCGACGTCATTATTAATCGCTATAATTATTTATGTCATATTTGACCAATTATATAACTGAATGTCCATAACCCAAAGCTTCAAGATCATCATATCGTTGGGCAATCGTCAGACATTAACTAGATCCTGGCAGGGAAAAGCTGTAGCAAGTTCTATCAGCAAACTGACCCTAGCGAGTCTGGCTGAAAAGATTTGAGAGCTGACTTTATTATTGCAATCCATTGTAAAGTATATGTACCCAACTATGATATATAAAATGTAAAAACGAACTATTGCATTGTTATTGCTGTAAGACAAACGGCTTAACTTTTTAGATAAGAAGAAGAGAATACACAACGTGAACAGAAAGTCAAAGACGATCAAAAGTGAAAATACTAGACGATCAAAAGTCTACTAAGGTATACATTGCGAAAAGATGCATGGATCATAAGTAGGATATGGTGACGGGTTTTGGAAGTCCGCTTCCAGGTTTAACAGAAATAACATGGTGTTACACGTCTTCATTAGCCCAGTCGGAGCTGAACAGTAGGATGATAAACTGAACAAAGATAAATGGGGTTTGACGTTCACACGACACAGGTCATTTCTAGACTAACATATGGTTTAATTTTATTTCAATAATAAGCTTGCAAGTAGGGGTCTTTAGCAGTCGGAGGATCCGGAGAAAACCCACGAGATTGGACAGGCGACCCTATTCCTTGTCACGTACAACCGGGGATTCGAAACCAAGCTAGTTGACTCATTGACAGACTTTATACAGCGCACACGTGCTAAGCATTCGGCCATCCAACCCCACGATAAACTGAACAAAGAAGTGGATGAACAGTTTGTAACACCCAACAAAAAATGAACATAGATTGTCAATGTTCATGAACGGAGAATAGACTGATCATGAATGGTAACAACGTAACGTAAATCAGTGGTAGTTAACTTGTTACATTATTATCAGTGGTGACTTTTGACTATTTGATTTGTTCGTAAACCAGTGAGAGTAACCCGGGCATCTTCGTATCAAAAAACCAAACTTTATATTAAAATTGTAAAAGATCCATTAATAGTTCAGACATGCAGAGTTTTAATATGGTTTTGTAAATCAGTAATGTCAGTGGCACTTGTCCCAAGTTAATTGGCGCCTTCCTTGAATGGGTTAAACAAAACGACCGCCTTACATTTGCGTGATTTAGCAAACAGGTGGACCGCGCGACCAACATACGATCACATCATCAAGTTAATGTTTATCATGACTGGTCTCTACACAGGTAATAATTGGAGGGAATAATGTGATATTGTTATCAATAATTTGATGGGAAATATATCTAGAGAGATGGCGTACAGAACAAAAAAACCTTTGCCCTTATTCTTACCCAAGGATAACGCCTATGTAATGAACCCGTATTCCTATATATACTATTCAAATAAAGTAGGGGATATTTGATGTTGGGGGCATAATACTAAAATATGCAAATGACTACGAAAAAAGCCACTATAGAACCTAACAGAAGAAACATTTCCAGTTACATGTGGCGCCCAAACGCACCAATAGCTACCGCATGGAATGCGCATGATGCTTGGGATCATCATGGGGGTCCGACCCAAGATTTGCACGACTCTGACTTTGAATGTTACAGTCATTGTGGCATTGAATTATTCCAGGGTGGAAACATCAGTTTAATTGACCAGAAAACAAATTTTGATATGCGTCGGCTTACCCGAAATGAAAGGTTACCTGCCCTTGGCATGCTACAGATCGGCACAACACAGGTGGTTCTGGCGCGGACGATGAATGTTTCTAAGTCTGTCATAAGCCGGCTATGGTCCCGATACCGTGATACACAATCTGTACAGGACAGACCACGCTCAGGTCGACCAAGGGCGACAACCCAAGCCCAGGATCGATTTATCCGTACCTTGGCCTTGAGAAACCGTGTCATCACAGCAAATCAGATCAGCGCTAGTCTTCAAACAGACACTGGTGTGAGAGTGAGTGGCCAGACGATTCGGAATCGACTGCATAGGGGTCACCTTCGCGCCCGACGTCCTTGTTTGAGATATCATCACATTCAGGCAAGACATCGTTGGTGTAGGGATCGTCAACACTGGGATAACCGACGTTGGAGCAATGTGATGTTTTCAGATGAGTCAAGGTTCACTGTTGATATTTTGGACAGACGTAGGAGGGTGTGGCGTCGTCGAAACGAGCGCTTCCAAGACGTTAACGTCATCAGACATGATCGATTTGGGGGTGGTTCTGTTACGGTGTGGGGAGGCATCACTGTTGCTGGAAGAACGGCTTTACATGTTGTTGCAGGGCGTGTTACAGGCCAGTACTACCGGGACAACATTTTGGCAGTCCATGTTGTGCCGTTTCATCTTCCAGGATTAAAACGCAAGATGTCACAGGGCCAGGATCGTTACAGGTTACCTCCAACAACAGAACATCACCGCATAACCTTGGCCAGCAGTGAGTCCCGACCTCTCCCCCGTCGAACATGTCTTGGGCATGCTTGGACAGAGGTTACGTCGACGTCAACAACGTCCTGCCAATGTCCAAGAACTTGCTGCTGCGTTGCAACAGGAATCGGTCAATCTGGACCAAACTTACCTTAGACGTCTCATTAGGAGTATGCCACGTCGGATCAATGATTGTTTGGCAGCAGAGGAGGATTTAACCGTTACTGCTGTTTGACCCCGGGTATCATTTTACCCTTATAATGGTCAGTCTGTGCCTTACTTAGTCTAACGATCATTTGGAATAAATCGATGAACTTCATTTCATTTTGTCATTTTGTTTCTTTGTCAGTTTCATTAGGTGTCTTTAATAAAACTGAAAAATCAAATATCCCCTACTTTTTTGAAAAGTATATATATATTAGACGGTTTTAGTGTAACGTTTTCCTGTAAATATAATTCGGGGATTTACAAGCATTAAGCCCCCCCCCCCCCTCCTTCCAAAGTGAAATAAAAGAACATTTACGGCATATGCAACCATTTTCCCGGGCTTTTGGATTCTTGAAAAGCAAAAAGGATTTACGGTGTTAGAGGTGCTAATCACACAACCATTATTGAAGATAAATGATCTTCATTCTAAACACAATATACACACATTCCAAACGATTTGATCACCAGTCACATGAATTTTCCACAGGCAATGTCTGTTTTTCAACATGCATGTAAACTGTATGAAAGATCTATTGTTGTGTTATTCATCTATATGATCAAACAAATTAATCGCCAACAGGCTATTAATTATTTGAGATTATTTGCATGTAATGAATATTGGATTGCTATATAATTACAGCAAAGTAAGTGCAAATAAAGAAAGCCCAGTTGAAGTGTTGTCACCACATGGAATCCACACGACAATGTTTTAGATATGATCTGTTAATGTTATCACTCGTTACCTCAGATAGGAGAGAGAGAGAGAAAGAGAGAGAGAAAGTTGGGGTTTAACGTCCACTCAACACAACTAGGTCATTTCTGGACTAACATATGGTTTAAGTTTTTATTTCAATAATTCGCTTGCGCGTAGGGGTCTTTAGCAGTGGGAGGAAACCCACGAGGTTAAGAAGGCGCCCCTTTCTCCATACCACATACGCTCACACCAGGGCTCGAAACCACAGCCGCACGCCAGAATTGGCTGGCAAATAGAGGTCGAAGCGCGGCTCTCTAGACCTTTAGGCCAACCACCACCGAAATTTATCAACAATTTCAATTTAATTTTAAGAAATCTTTGTATTATTAGTCAATATTTCTATGTCAATATTTAAGATTAGTGTATTTTTGTATGCCCACGTGGAAATACGGGGGTCTAACTTGAGACATTAAGTTTGGATAATATAGAGTATATATGAATCTAATAATAATAATAATATATCTAAATTTATGTTCGCGCAACAATACTAATTAAAGTTTCTATTGCGCTAGGCAAATTTTTCAATACTGGTCTTGGAAAGCAGTTGTAAAAAGGAGAGTCTTTATCTGTTGTTTAAACACACTCAGTGATGATATTATTCGAATACGGAGGGGGAGGGAGTTCCACAAGTAGGGTGCTGCAAACCAAAAAGATCGTTTTGTTGTTTCGAGATGTATCAGCGGTATTGTCAATAGGTTTTTGTCTGACGACCTCAATGTTCTGTTGCATGCGTACGGTATCAACAAATCTGTAAGATATTTTGGTGACGAACCATTTAGAGCTTTGAAAGTGAGCAGGAGTATTTTGAACACAATTCTCTGCTTAATGGGGAGCCAATGGAGTTGTTTCAGGATTGGTGTTATGTGTTGGTATTTTCTACTGCCCGTTAACAACCGTGCTGCTGAATTTTGGATTCTCTGTATCTGATTGATTTGATATTCTGGTATATTGTATAGAAGAGCATTGTGGTAATCTAGTTTATTAGTGATGAAAGAATGAATAAGAAGTTCTAAAGTATCGGTGGTGAGATATTTCTTGATTCGGCTTAATCTATGGAGTTGATGAAAGGAAGCTGCAGTTATTGACTTTATATGTGGTCCGAAAGATAGAGTTGAGTCGATGTATGCTCCGATGTTCTTAACTACATCTGTTGGCTGTAGGTATTCGTGTTTGAAATTCAAGGAGAGATTGGAGTATTTTAACAGTTGTTGGCTGGTCCCAATGATCAGAAGTTCTGTTTTTTCGGGATTAAGCTTTAAAAAGTTTGTGGTCATCCAAAGATGAATTTCATTTAAGCACGCCTCAATGCGAGTGGTAACTTCAGTGACAGATGTTTCATTGAAGGCGATATATGCCTGAGTATCATCCGCATATAGGTGTATCTCGAGACCAAATTTTGCGGCAATTGTTATCTGATTTGTTATTTTATTGCCGACGTATTCAGCAATGTGCGACGTAACTAAATAGATATAAAGTGACGTCCATCAATCAAATGGTTTTTAGAAATAATAAGAATAAACCAAAGAGTGCATGCCCACTGTAACACTAATCAGAAGGTCCTTCGATCGATCGCGGTATTAGCCGAGAAAGTTTATCCGGATATCCAAATGTTACTTATCCTTTCGAAGGGGATAAAAAAAATACACGTGCACATACAATAACAATTGGTAGTTGATATTGGAAGAGAAATAGGCTAAAACACATTTGCCCGGGCAGAATTTCCGAGTTGGGGCAGCATAGGATATAACAACCAATGCCATTCATTTATACGATATCACCGTAGGTTGAAGTGGACGTTAAAGCCCCAATACCACTCTTGTTGTAACTGAATAATATAATATGTTCCAATCTTTATTCTGGTCAACAATTTGTACTTTTTACAATATGTCAATTAAAAAATGATACAAATTTCATCTTAACACACCTAAACATATTTTCGAACCCTCTGGACAGGTAATTTACACAAACATCTTGTAGTTAGAATAAGGCTAATTTTTTTTCTGGACCTGTCAAGCCAGCAAGAGTGTTATTTTCCCATCCGGATACGAACGAACGAACGAATTTCTTATACACAGCGAGAAAATGAAATGAAATGGGGTTTAACATACTAATGTTCTGCTCCGACTGGGCTAATGAAGACGGGAAACAGAGTGAGAGTTTTGATCTCTAGACATGGGGACAAATGGCCATCGATAAAACATTATTTTATATGCATTTAAGAGATTAAAAGATTAACGGAGATAGATAAGATTATACAAACAATACTCCTGCATAAAGTAGACCACAGTGAAGATTGATTCAAATAACCTACCTGCTGTATGTAGAACTCGACTTATTCCCAACGTATCTCCAACCATGACAAGTCGTTTCCTCGGCAAACTCTTCCCATACAGCTTTCATTTTTAATTCTGGATGATACTTTTCTCAATTTCGAGCTTCCAACAAAATCAAACGTACTGTTTTTATGATCTAACTTTCACTACATATATGGATGGGTATGCATGTGTTGACCACTAATACACTTAGGGGTTGTAATTAATAAGCTACACGATTCTATGCCAATTGATTCTATTTCAAAAGAAATCTTAGATATGATCATTAGACCTTAAAAGTGGTACCTATAACACAATGTCATATCCACACTATTGAAATAGTTCTACATTAAGGAGGTGAACAACCAAAAATCAGAAATAATCCATGATAATCGTTCTTGAGGTTTTCATGCATCCGAGAACGATCATTACGAAGTGACCTGTAAAGCTACGATGTGAATGAGGAAATTAATTAAACATTTTTTATTGTAGTCTAAACATAAAGAAATGCATTGATTATTCCATATAACCGCTGGGGGAATCCTTTGTGTTTCTATTTGACATCCATTAAATATAGACATATAATAACGAGCTATCATCCCCATTAATTTGTGATCGATAAACTATTAATTACAATACAATCCAAACAATTTCTTTTTAAAAATAAAAGTTGTCACTGAATCTAGCGTATTTGGCAGAAATAATGGCACTATTCGGCACATATGAGTGTCAGGAATAGAAAAAGATTAGTATACATTACTTACCTGTTTGTTAACGGTTCTCATCAAACTCACAAATTTTTTCATTAAGCCAAAACAATAAGTAACTGATTTTGTTATGAAATGAATCGATATTAATGCTTCGGCGACTCAATTGTACATGTTATCATAATCAAACAGTGAGTGGGTTAGTTGAAACATTATTTGTAAAAAGAATAGCTCTGATAAATGTAATATCAATGGAATTGGTTGGCAAATAAATATCACTCAAGAGAATGCGTATTTTATTATGAGTTAAACAATAAATCAATTCCACTTGATGATTCATCATATTTAATTCGATTCTAGTGGTGGTCATGTGAGTAATAACATTATACCAACATAACTCAACACTTCATATGTGTTACTCAATCAGCATGATTATAATTAGGTGAAAACTTATTAATGAACAGATTAATATATTTCATTGGATGTCAATTCTGCGTCTTTTCATCTGCTTGTCGTCACCCAATTCTAATAATATTTATTCATATACAAAGGTATATATATTCTTTGAATGGCATTAAGTAATTGGAACATAGCCAAATAACACACTTTTATGGAATTACAATTAATATGGTTTATTTCACTGCGACGTTTCAACAAAGTTTCAAAAGTCGTTATCAAGCATATACACAAATAGATAAAAACTGAGAAAAAATTATGAATATATATACAAAAATCAGTGCGAAATATCCAATGGCATCCAAGGAAAGTGAGTATGATTGGCTATGACAAGCTTTTGATAAAACAAAGGTGCAGGATTGTATATATTAGGATTGGCTTATAAAACAATTTACAGATGAAACAGATGAGTCTAAATCTAGTTCCTCTTTTGTCTAGAGATGATGTATCTTCTTTAAGTTGACCAAAACCTTCGAGTCGTGCTTGTATTAATTTCCATTCCTCTACTAAACGTGATATTATCGGTTATCTTCGATTCTATTCTTATGACTTGATCGTTCGAAATTCCTTGTTGTGAGCGGGTAATACTCCTCGTAAAAGTGTCCAACTTGGAATTGATAAGATCTGTAAGTTGTTAAGCTAAACGGAACTCAACTCAACGGAAGGAGAAGATTCCAGTAGGGGTGAGGACTTAAAAAAGTCTCGTAGCCGTTTGGGGCAAGCCCAACTCTGCCCAGTTAGGGGCTGTCATTACTTTTTGAAATTGGTTAAACGACATGTGATGCTAAATCATTTGCCAGCTGTTTTGGGTTAGGATATTCTTCGAAGGCACGGCTATATCGAAAGTTAGAGGTAGTAAAAATATTGTCCACCAGACTTCACAAATTTATGGAGCATGGCAAGTCAAGCTTGGGTGGTACAGAATTTAATTACCTGTCCCCGGGGGATATTCTGGAATTCACCTGGGCCTGTAGACTGTTCAATTGGCCTATTCCTCAAGAGTTTAAACTGCCTGTTGAATAGTTTTACAGGGTTTATCCACCTGATGATTTTAGTGGCGGCCCTAAACATGCTATCCCCCGAAGAACGGCAACGCTTTAAACACTAAGGTTGGTTTGGCTTGCCCAAACTCAACTGTATCCAGAGAACGCCCAACTATCATGGACATTTACGGGTCGCTCAAATGCAGCATCGGTTTGGATTGCCCGTGCATGGGGTGTCTATAAGAAACGGGCGTCCAGCTAGAGTTCGCTGACGACGGAGAAATTCGGAAGACAGCAGACCTAGATTCAGATACACTGAGAACAATACGAATACTAGAATAGATTAAGTGTAATAATAAAATAAAAACAAAGTACGAACAATCCAAACCATAAGACAGAATTCGAAGTCCTAAAAACGTTATAGGCAAAATAGTGTATTCAGCAAATGGACTGCCCCCCGTGTACAAAATACACGACAAGCAGTGGCAACAGGTGTCCGGAAGAGTAAACTTACCCTGCCCGGCGCCACACCCGCCATAGCTGCATCCAAACTATTAGACGAAATATCAGTAAAATAGCGTGATTGGCCAATGGACTATCAATAACAGCCTACACCGGTTGTGATCCCAAAACAACGGTATAGGCAAAATAGTGCAATCAAGTAAAATAGTGTAATCAGCAAATGGACTGTTCATCGTGTACAAAATACACGACAAACAGTGGTAACAGATGTCCGGAAGAGTAAGCTTACCCTGCCTGGCGCCACACCCGCCATAGCTGCATCCAATCTATTAGGCGAAATGCCGGTCAAATAGCGTGATTGGCCAATGAACTATAGTATGCAAAAAGCACGTGATGAACTGTCTTAACGATGTAGTAGACATTATCAGGGTGATAGTAACGGTATACGTGTCAATTAAAAACATCTAGAATAATAGCCGAGAGAGACACGTTATATTTACCAATCAAATCAATATGACGGCCATAAAACTTTTTAAAGGTTTTAATAAGTTTAGTGCGCAAGTATCCTTGTAGTTGAAGCTTAGATGACAAATGCCTCGATCTACTTAAAAAATCAGAATAAAAGGAACAAGCTCTCGTGTATCCAACTTATCTCTATTTGGCACACCACTTCAGGAGTTAGAAAGTAGTTCATTCATCTAGCCCACCTCTAGTTGCCAACAACAACAATGAACAACGTAACCACGGATGCTATCTATCATACAAAAAGTTCAAACAGCTATCAATAGAAATCAACACAGCTTGCTTAACAACTTACAGATCTTATCAATTCCAAGTTGGACACTTTTACGAAGAGTATTACCCGCTCACAACAAGAAATTTCGAACAATCAGGTCGTAAGAATAGAAGCGAGGATAACCGATAATATCACGTTTAGTAGACGAATGGAAATCAAGACAAGCACGACTCGAAGGTTTTGGCCAACTAAAAGAAGTTACATCATCTCTAGACAAAAGAGGAATTAGATATAGACTCTGCCGACGCCGCAAAAGCAAGTATATAAGAAGGTATAGGTTTGGTAACTGAAAGACAAAATTGATAAAATTGGCAGGCTCATCAGAATTAGGATTGAGGGTGGTGCAGGAGTACGTCACAAATCCTATAGCAGACGACTCCTAAGATGAAAAGAAGATGTTGAAAGCCAACAACCGAGTAGAAAGAAAACAAGAGTAGAGAAAATTTTTAAAAAAAATTGAAACGAAACGAACACCATACAGTCTTCCCATCTTTAATGATAGAGACGAGGCTTCTACTACTAGTAGTAAGCCGGGCAAATGTTTTGCGTGTAGTAAATCTAGCCATTTGGCCCACAGCTGTCCAGAAAAGAAGATGAGTATGTTTGATAATTTAACCTAGTCAATCGATGTGCACGGTTGTAAAAGTGAATCGAAACTTAATCTAGGTAGTCAGTCGACATTTGTTACGCATAGTAGTATAAGCGGCGAGCCGTCTTTAAGTATAATTAATTCACCTGTCTGAAAAAACTTCGAGCACGCTCACATTAGTGGGATTCAATCACAACAAATCAATGCATGTCATCGATATTGTCAAATAATGGCTATAACGTTCCCTTTAAAATAAATCATGATTCGGTTTTCTTAGAAATAAAAAATCCGAAATTTAGAAGTTGTCAGATTAAGGTTGTATTTCAGAAGTTTTCAATAAACCTAACAGTGGCCACCAATCAGACCAAATAGCGTCTTATTTGGACTGTCTTCATATAAATCCACATGTATTGAAATCGAAGCGGATACAAAAGCGGCAAGACATATTTAATATAAAAATGAATTTATGTTTTCTTTTGTTTTATATCAGGCTTATCATCATAAGGAAATATGTGAAGACCATAGAACTGTTTTGGGTTTCGCTTGGCATATTCAGGGTAGAACGCGGTTTTTCGTGTTTAAATAACATACATTTTATTTTTTACAAATTCGCTGACAGCAAATACCGCTAATAACTACATGTATCTTAAAAAAAACACGTTTAGTAAACGAGGCATTTTTTGTTACCAAGCCTCGTTCTGAACAAAATACCTCGTTCCAAAACAGGGCAAGATTTTGGGCCAATATTGTCAGTTAATTAATATCATTGCGGATAGTCTTTGGTATTATTGTTAGATTTACTACAAGATTTGTATATGACTATGTTTTGGGGAGTGTAAGTTGGAACGCAGAAAACACGTTTGATTTCGAAGTCTTTTGTGGCGCCTCCGATGTAGGCTTTGGTGGATATTTTCCCGCATGTTTGGATGCTCGTTTTGAGAGCGGCGAGGGTTTTGGTAACTGACATAATCACGAAACAGTTCAGAGCTCCACTTGGCGAGAACTGGCCGGTGTTCAGTGATAATTTTTGCAAAAACGTTTGAGAATAAACGTTAAATTGTTTCTTCAGACAATAAAAAGGTTCAGCATATTTTTAAAAGTCGGCAGTAGTAAAATGAACTTGCATGGTATAGCTTCTGATATCAGATATAATATAAATGTTCATGTAGTCTGCAAAATAAAAAAGCAGACATAGTATATATAAAGAGATAGAGAGAGAAGATTTAAAAAATGGCAAAAGAAAACTACATATTTTCAGTTAGCGCTTTTACAACTTACGTTGCTCGTCAGACTTTTAATATTACCACTAATTAATAAATAATATATATATATATATTTTAAAACAATATTTTAATTAAGATATGAAAAAGGGACCGGGGAACAGGCACAGCCTATAATATATATTATGACCTTATGACCTCTCTCCTAAATACAAGAACTAATATGAATATGGACAAGGAATAAGTGAGTAAACAACAAAACAATAAAATGAATAGTTAATAATAATAATAATAATAATAACTTTATTTAATGAGGATAGTCCCCTTGGCACAGGTGTACTAATTTTCAGGGGGTTCCTCCTACACTACAATAATATACATAGATATATAGTAACATGCAAATACTAAACAAATATACCCCCCCCCCCCAAAAAAAAAAAGCAAAAACACCAAGATAATGTAATAGTCATTATGAAATACACAATCTACTTCTGCCCACCCCCTGCCCCTCACTCTACTCTACCCCCTTCCCCAAAACAAAAGTAACACAAATAATGTAGTACTAATTATAAAATATAGCATGCAGCTGTATTATACACAATCTATTGCTCAAACCCCCACCCTCCCCCCCAAAAAATGTAATAATAAGTAAGATATGATATAAAAAATGCAGCTACGGTATATATAATATACATGGTTAATCTACTTATCTTTTACAAATTTATTTAAATATATTTAACGACACGAGTATCTGCTAAAGACCCCTACCTACACACAAGCGAATTGTTGAAATAAAATTAAACCATATGTTAGTCCCGATATAACCGAGTTTGGGCTTGAGTCAACACCATTTGATATAATACATATTTACACATTGGCTACGCAGTTGTTCATGTTCGCATTTTGGTCGATATATATGTTATACTGATCTTGGACCTTCTGCTCATGTCAAAAAAAAACATATGGACCTTTTCAAACATGGCTAACGAAATATGACTGCTGCATGCACCGTATAACAGGTTATGTGTATTGATAAAATTCGGTGGTAAAATATTTATAGGTATTTTACGTGCACCAGAATGTAAGGAACAATGTAAAAGAAAATGACCGGTATCTTCGAAGGAATGACCACAATCACACTCTGGGCTGTCCGAAATGCCTTAAATATTTAAGTCCATTAAGGTCACTGCAGGAGACACGATGGCGACTATGAAATATTTGATTTTTACGTTTGCCAAAGTTATTTTTTTTATCTTTACCAGTTATTACGGTTATAAATTTATTTTATAGAGGTCGTTTTTCTAATATTTATATCAAGGTTATTCCATTCTATTATAAATTTAGGTCATTAGATAGATGCCGGTGTCATCCGCAAAAAGTCGAATATTCAATGTTATGTTCTTAACGATATCATTTATATAATATACTATTCAAAAAAAGTAGGGGATATTTGATTTTGGGGGCATAATACTAAAATATGCAAATGACTACGAAAAAATACACTATAAAACCTAACAGAAGAAACATTTCCAGTTACGTGTGACGCCCAAACGCACCAATAGCTACCGCATGGAATGCAGGTGATGCTTGTGGTCATCGTGGGGGTCCAACCCAAGATTTGCACGACTCTGACTCTGAATGTTACAGTCATTGTGGCATTGAATTCCAGGGTGGAAACACGTGTATGACAGAATGGGGAATAGTAGTTCGCTAGGCACTGGTATTCTCAAGGGAAAACAAAACATGTTAGGTTTTCCGCAACTAAAGCTCTTATTAGATGTTGAAATCAGGTCGAATAGCTCTCATGACATGCTCTGCCGAATATTGGAGCAAACAGTACCTACCCACGCTGCTTTCAACGATTCATTAATTAAAAGGGACTGCAGAAACATAATATTAGAAGGACACGAACAAACGCTCACTGAAGATCTAGTAAAAGTATATAAAGTAATTAAAGATGCAATTATTAATATATTTTTGAAATAAATTCTCATTTCACAGGTAGTTGTGTTTATTTTTCGTACAAGTTTCCCCTATTGGTAGCGTGTGCCAACCGAAAAAGGGACATAACTCTTTTTTCTTAATTGGCTGTCACAAATGTGGCGCTAATTTTTCGCGAAAAGCTAACCTTGCATTACGGCCTCGTGTTGGTTACCTGCAATCGATACCGGTTCCATTCAAACGGAAACAGTTAAGAGGTCAAGGTTGCTCCGCATGCAAAATTTATCACTCGTAGCAAGGTAAGAATTTTTTTTTTCTCCAATTGAAAAGTTTGAAATTTTTAAACTTTTTTCGTGGAAGATGCGGAGCGAAAAAAAACCCTGCTCAAATATGGATTAAATATTCCTTTTTAAGATCCATCTTCATTTATTTCCATGAGTGGAAGTGAACATTAGTAAAATTCAATTTTTCTCCATGTGACCGAAATTCTGTCGGCCATATTGTAATGGCGGGGACTTGTCAAATGTACCGTTAGACACCCGTTAGTACGTGCTAATAATGAGTGATCATAGGAAGAATTTTAACTTTCTAAGACTGTGCAGTTGATTTTTTTACGAAAACAAACATAGCTCAGAATTGTATGGTATAATAAAGCCCAATAAAAAAGAAATAAGGAGTACTTTTCTATATTTTTATTTTTAGGGGTTTTTTTTAATTATTGAGAAATGGATAGGTCTACTAGTAGTTCTGAAGAGACATGACCCCCAACCGAAGAACTAGTAGAAGACACATTGGAATGTGGACAGAAACTAAGCGATGAGAGTACTAGCAAAGAGCCAGAGGTGTGCACAGTAATTCAAAAATGTAATTTGTAAATTAAAAAGTATGTTGGGCTTTTTAGGGGATCAGCAAATATTATCAAATTTAAGAAGCTACCTTTGTATATTTAAATAAGTTTGAAATAGCTTTAATATTGTTTTATTTTTTGTATATTTCAGACTTACTGTCAAGATCTTCAAACAGTAAGTTTATTATCATTAGTTCAATATGTTTTGTCACTGTCATTGCCATCCGATTGCATCACAAATGTTAAGTGTTGAATAATTAATGAATGATTTTATGTTGAATATTAATATTTATTATAAATTACTTAGCCCCAGTTTACTACACAATCTGCTATAAGTCCAGAAAGATCTGTTACAACTTCCCTCAAGGTAAATACTATGCATTTTCTTCTAATCTTTATTGGCATTTTTTGATCTGGAGAATTTTCGACTTTTTGTGTTTACCGGGGTAGTTTAATTTTGAGTTTTCTGTTTCATGTTTTGACGTTAATTTACTTTATTTTAACTTCCTTTTCTTAAAATATTATCATATACAGCAAAAGAAGCTTGAGGTAAGTTTAGTCAAAACTGGCAAAGAGCCAGAGGTGTGCACAGTAATTCAAAAATGTAATTTGTAAATTAAAAAGTATGTTGGGCTTTTTAGGGGATCAGCAAATATTATCAAATTTAAGAAGCTACCTTTGTATATTTAAATAGTTTAATTTTGAGTTTTCTGTTTCATGTTTTGACGTTAATTTACTTTATTTTAACTTCCTTTTCTTAAAATATTATCATATACAGCAAAAGAAGCTTGAGGTAAGTTTAGTCAAAACTGGCAAAGAGCCAGAGGTGTGCACAGTAATTCAAAAATGTAATTTGTTTCTGACATAAATGACACATAAACTTCAACATCTGCAGTAGTATGAATAATTTTTATTGTGGACTTCACTTACTTGTAAATATGGCAGAAACAGCTCAGAAAATGCTACTAACAGTTGAAAAAGAAGGATTATAAAATCCAGGAATATCTGCTAGTGCAGAAACAAACAAACCAAACAAAGTCTGTTACACTTCATAATAAATTTCCAGAGAGAGTATTTTCTTTCTTGGATGCCCTAATAAGATTTCGACCAAGTGCTTCTACATTATGTAATGAAGCACATACCATGTTTTCTTTAAACAAAACTGGGAAATGGTTAGATGAAATTTCCCTGGAAGAAAGAGATAGGGTCATATTTAAAGCCAGGACGGAAGGAAGGGAAATGAGAAAGAAGTTTAAAGGAAGAATAGAGGAGATAGAAAATAAATATTCTGAAAATTTGCGAGAAAGGAGGATATAGATAGAGAAGAAGAAATCAAAAGAATTTGAAATAAAGGAGGAATTAACAAACAGCATTTTATTTCATGGACTCTGGCAATTTTCCGAAACAGTCGATGGTAATCTGCAGGACATGAAATCAGAGGCAGAGAAAAGGAAGGCTTTTAGGGCATAGCTGCAATTTCGGAAGGTTGTGTTAGGACAAACAGTGAGCGACAAAAATATTTCAATTAAGTGAGAAAGGTGTTCTTTACGCAACTTCGAAATTGACTGAAAATTTGAAGGTATTAATTTATGATGCGTTGAAGAAATCAACACCGAGGGAAAACATCTTTGTTTCAAAGGAAATTGTACATTACCAAGATGTGAATGGGGTTAGAACTGCTTTTGATGGCCCGGTTATATCTAGTGTGCCTGGGTACAATGAGTAGTATATAAAAGGGATAAAGCTGTTTATAAACTTGCTGAAGATTATGAGGTAGGGGATCTCATATTTAAGCCATGATAGCAAACTTTGAATGATAATTTCTAAAGTAAAATGTGACAATGAAACCCTGATGTGGCAACAGTTTTCGATCAGTTCTATTTCATTATTTTATTTTAAGTTCCATTTTTCATTTTTTTTAACAAGTTACATTTTTCATTGTTTTTAACTTATTATGTATTGTTTCAATGTTTTTTTCTTACCCTTTTTTCCATAACTTTTAACTAATATTATTGACTTATTTATATAAAGTTACTTTTTCCATTATTACTGTCAACTTATTTATAACTGTTTTTCACCTGTTTCTGTTCTGAAGTTTTTACAGTGTTACTCTTTTTATTACCGGTAGTACTGTTAACCTGACTTTATGATTTACAACTTAAATACCTGTAGTTAACTTCTTTATACCTTGTTTTTCATCTTGTTTGTCTCAATATTTTTATTGTTTAACATACGGTATATTAGATTATTAATATAAACACATGTATTATTAACTCATGTATCATTTATTCCAGCCTGTTTTCCTTCATTTTATCAGTATTGTTTAATCATATTTACAAAACTTGTTCAGTATATGCAGAATAATTTGTAGATATTTAACTGTGTTTTTTTTTAATTTTTATACTGAAAACTTCAATTCTGGAGTTTTGTTAGTTATGATTCAGTGCATTTATTTTGATAATTTTATTTTTTGATATTTCATAGCTATCCACGAGAACATGGATATTTCATAGCTGTCCACAAGAACATGTTTCCAGTTTCCATTTAATCATCAAATACAATTTCCACTATTTTTTAATGATTTTTTTTATAGTTATTATTTTATGTTTTTTCGAAACAAAATATGTCCGATTTGCTTGAAATTTTGTCAAAATAAAAGGTAACAACAATATTTTTGTGGTTGATTTTAGTAAATGTGTGTCTCTAGAACATCTGTGTACAATTTGAGTCTGTTCCAAAGTCATTCAGTTTGTCAAAATATTATTTTTTCAATTTTGCCTGTTTTTGACGGATTTTTGGAAAACGCTGCCTACGTATGGGTATATACAATTAGCTACAAAAAAACAAAGTTATGAACCGATTGTCATACTTGAAAACGATAAATGATTCTCGGGTGTTTTTCTAACTGTGTGCAAAATTTCAGGTCTGTAGCTCAAAAATTGAATTTTGGTTGGCACATGCTACTATTGGCGCATGAATCGAAATTGAATTGTCCGCCATATTAATATTATTGCGCCCATTTACGCAATGTTTTGAATCGGAACATGATCATTTTAACCCCTTCACATAATTATTTATAAAATTTGTTCATTCGGAATAACGGCTGCACGATTCTAATAATAAACAACAACAATTTACTTAAATATTATACGAATAATGGTTCTCTATTGGTACACGAAACGACACAGAATTGTCCGCCATATTGATATTTTCGCGTGTACGTACGCAATGTTTTGAATCGAACAAGTTCATTTTGGTCCCTTAACATAATTATTTACGATATTTCTTTATTCGGAACCATAGCTGCATTATTGCAATAATGAACAACACCAATTTACGAATAGATACGTGTTATATATAACAAATTTTATCAATGTTTTCCAAAAAAATCTCCTAAGAGAGGAGCAAACGATCTTTCGCAACTTCGTATGGTTTTGAACTTTGAACTTACACTGTATCAAGTCTTGATGACATCCGTGAAAATAAGTTTGTTTTCGATACTATCGATTTGGTGTAAAAAAAACAATTTTGGGGAGACGATAGCAATTGGCTAGTCCCACCTCCTGCTTTTGATTCAAACAGCAATCAATAAATTGGCGAAGGACAAAGCAAGGGCAACACTCATACTACCAGATTGAAAATCCTCACCATTTTGGCATCTTAAATGGAGTCGTCCTTGTATCAATAAAATCCTAATTCTGCCAAAATCCGAAGTTATTATAAGATGTTGGTGAAAGAATGGGTATTTGGAGAAATACCTCTTAAGTTTTGTCATTTGTAGAAAAAACAATTAACAGATGGAGTGAAGTCTGTGGTTGAGCAAAGCGGGATACGCCAAGATCGGGATGCCAATACTAAGAAGCTGGCAGAAGAAATGTCGGAATATTTATGCTGGAATCTAGAAGCAAAAACACATTAAAGAAATACATGTCATCATTCAAACGCTGGGAAGCATTCATCCTGTCGCACAACACCAAGCAGTGCCTTTTAGGTGCATAATAGTAGGACGTTAAACCCCATTTCATTCATTCTGTCGACCCAGTGCACGAAGCGTTATATTTAACTTCATTGATAGACGGCAAATCCTCATAAGGTACTGTCGTATCTGCAATAATTATAATTATGCTATAAAACGGGTGCATGGATTGTGTGGTCATTCCGATCCTTCATATGCTATATCCCTTCTTGAGAGAACAACAGGGGCTAAACGGTAAAGCTGTTCACAAACAGGACCGAGTCACACCAGAAATGTTAAACGATTTAGTTAAAAAAATACGAATCTTGTGAGCAGGGCCGGTGGAAGCAATTCTTGATTGGGGGACTTCTATCATAAGTCTCTATAGGCGAGGGTCCAGGGGCCGCAATAACCTGAAGAAAAGAGTACTTGTGGCCAAATTATTGGGAGGGCGCCCCCCCCCCCTTAGACCCCCTACTCCGCTGGGCCTGGTGAGGATTTACTTATTGTACGTAACCTAACCATGAATCTGATAAGTTTCGCAGGATTTTTAAGGTATGAGAGTGAAGTTCTTCGAAAGCTCGAGAGATTAGTTTAAATGACGATTATTTGAAGATATTTATTTGTAACTGTAAAACAGATTAGTATAGGCAAGGAAATGAAATCTTGATTTCAAAGGAGCGTGAATTGCGTGTCCAGTCAACATGTTTAAAAAATATATTGCTATTGCAAAGCTTATATATGTGCCAAACAGTATACAGTGTGCTCTGAGGGAAATATTTTTCCGGGAAGTGGTGCTACGGCCTACTCTTATATCGCATACCAACTGCCAATGCAGGGGTCGAACACCCGACCTCCAGACTAGCGAGCCAGTGTCTTACCCACTTGATCCCCACGCGTAAACAAAAGTTGTATTAGGAGGCATGGGAGATGAAAATCAGATATGTATCACTCCAGACAACATAGAAATAGATTATTGTTATCCCGGAGTTTTTGGGCTCTAGACATGTACAGATTAATTTATAGTAAATTTTAATTATTTATTATTATAATTAATAGTTATATTATTTACTTTGCAAAACATTCACAATGTCTCGACCCTTTCTTTAAATCTTCCAGGCGATAGTCGGCAAAATAAGATTTTTTGGTTTTGCATTAGACAGAATTAGATAGTAAAGTTCCCCATCATAGGAGGGCGAAGACCGGGAGTATGAAGGGGATTATATGAGTATATAGCCCGAGGGATCGAGGATTTACATTACATAATTCTCATATATATAGACTGTATAATTCAAGTTTAAAAAAGAAAATTATCTATCGACTGCACGTCTATCACTGACCTTAACTGACCTATGACCCATACACCAAGTATATAAGGCCAGGATGAATGGCAACAATTGTCTATTGAAAGTGTATGTATTGTCAACTAGATAATAGCCATTTTGTCATATAATTCTTATCATACTCTCGGGCTTTGCCCTCGTATGATGGGGAATTATATTCCACTATCTGCCCTACGGGAATCTCCGGTTGACAATACATTCCGAAAACACAAAAACTAAATATTTAATTCATTTACATATATATATATAACATCTTCTAAATATGATTCAGTCGCTTCAATTCCAGTAGTTTCGAAATGTGGTAATTCAAAGTGTAAATCCTGTGACATTATCTTTGAGGGATCATCCATAAAAATTGATGATGATAATGTATTCTATATCAAACAGGCAATGAATTGCCAATCGAACTATGTAATTTACCTTATAGTGTGTCCGGGATGCAAGGGAAGGTACATAGGGAAGACCAAAATGATGCTTGGGTTGAGAATGAACCTCCATCGACAGCACATACTTCAACCAAAATACGGATGATCCCACTCAGTGAGCTTCTTGAAGTATGTGGTGGGGGTAAATTTATATAGACTTAATAGCAAAAACAACGACCTCTTGGAGGCGAAAGAGAGCTATTTTATTGAGAAGTACCACCCGAAACTTAATTTTAAATAAGAGAATTATGAAATTAATTAAAATAAAGAACGCGGTGGGATTGAATATTTGTACCCTTGCCTGTATAATTATGTAACTATGACATTGTGACGTCATAGACTATTGTTATAAATCGCCTGATGAGCCGCTATCGCGGTGAAAACGTTAGCATACAAATGTAGTTTTATTTTGCCATCTTTAATTTCAATTATATATATATATATATATATATATATCAATGGGTTTTTATTTACATTGTTGCAGAACACTTTCTTCAAACCTTCTTACTGTGGTTCCAGTTCCCACAGGTAGTTTCATCGGCCCAATAACCCGCGGTCAGGATATCTGAAATATTACATCCCACATTAAAAGCAGCGGAAGTAGAAGCTCCCCTAACAGTGTGAGCTTTAAAAACAGATGTGTCAATACCACTATTCGACAAACATTGCTTAATCCAATGAGCTATAGTACTTGAAATTATCGCACTAAACGTGTAAAATGATACTAACAATTGTCATGATTTGCGTTTGTTTCGAATAGTACTACAATAATGTCGTAATAAAAACAAGGACAAACTATTTTGTCATGAACATTTACAATATTTTTATTTGTATAACGACTTTGATCACATGAAGCACCCAACGTTATATCTGAGCCAGTATCAACCAAGGTATCCAATGATGAAAAACTAGCGAACGTTTGACATCTTTCAGCTGTTGATATAACTAACAATTTTATTGATAAATCATTTAGAGGAAATAATGAAGTTAGATAGCGAAGCAAAATGGAAATATCCCAAGAAATATACCTTTCACAAAATATAAAATCATATGGTTATTTTGCAAAATGTTATTACCACAAGAACTTAACGTATTGGATATATTAATAACACTGTAAGAAGTTTACTGTTTAACCAAAAAACCAAGATAGTTTAAAATATCAATTACAGTAAAAGCCGAGGGATCAATTTGTCGTTCAACTGCCCAAAACACACACTTTTTCCATGCAAAATGGTATTGATAATTCTATTTTAAGCGACCTTTCGTAAGTCGAGCTTAGGGTGGTATTGCCTGATACAACACAAGCGGTCAAATAAAGTATTTTGCCCCTTAAAAGGTGCAACAAGTCGTTGTGAGCCAACCTTACCAAATCTTTCCGAATTGGAAGCCTCCTTGGATTTCCAATTAACATTTTTAACAGAGAGAAAACCAAACCGGAGTTGACCGACCTGGGATGATTATGGTGACTTTCTCTACTTGATCTGCACACTTTGTTGAGAACCAATGAAATTAAACTGAAAGGTGTAAAAATATATGGTTTAAAATTTGACCATGAAATAGATAATGGGTCATTAAACCATGAAACATACTTTTCGAATTGTGTTTTAATCCTTGTAGCTAAAAGGTCAATATCTAGGACAAAAAAAACTTTGCAAATCTTTCGAAGAATATAATCATTTAGTTTCCACTCAGTAGAGTTTGATAAAACTCGAGAAAATTCATCTGCGAATGTTACTTTTACCAGCAATATGCTTAGCAGTAAGATGTATTTTACGATAGGTACACCACAACAGAATAGATTTAGACAATTCGAATAAGTTTTCTAGTGGACCTCCTATATTATTTACATATGAAATGGCAACAATGTTATCAGATAAAACACAAACATGTTTATTAACAATAGTGACAAGTAAAGATCTTAATGCATAATAAATTGCCAAAAGTTCTAAGTAATTGATATGGTGTTTAATTTCAAATTGATTCCAAAGTCCATTCATTGGCCGACTTGTCATCTAAATGTGCTCCCCATCCAAGTGTTAATGCATCAGTCGTCACATTAATTAAAATCTGACTGGGCTAAATGTATCAGCAGTTTTAATACTCTCCCGAATGGACGAAGACATGAATAAGAAATCATCTATAAAATATGAACTTGATATTCCAGAACTTCACAGAGAAGCAAAAAGTGGTTTCAAAGTCTTCGTTAAAACCACTGAGGCCGAAGACATTCAAAAATGAAGGCATTTGAATTCATAAATTTTATCTTAACACAAAAACCTGAAATTTTTTCGATGTTTCTCGTCAATCAGTATTGAACAATATGCATCCTTTAAATCAATGGATGTTAAAAAAAAATCATCCTTCTTGATGGACTTTACTGCAATTGCCAATGTTACCTTCTTAAAGTGTTCATACTTGATAAATTTATTAATAACTTGCCGGAAGCCTCCAGTTTTTTTTTCTCAACATGACAAATATTGGATATGAATTGATAAGGATAAAAACAAATTTGATGGTCCCTTAGCTAACATCTTTCCAACCTCCAGATCTTTAAGACATATTTGCTCAGGAGTAAAACTGCGTGCCACCGGTAAACTTTCTTGCTTAGGATATGATATAAAAAATCAATATAATATCCTTGCACAGTTCTTAAAAGCCATACAAATCCAACTATGTTTTCTTATACAAAGGGGTAGATATGGCCAGCAGAAAATTGTAAACTTACTTTTACTTGTTGTTCTGGGGTTGGGATTCCGCTGCCCGTAACATTGACCTAAATGAGATCTATTTGCATTATTAAATGAGGGCGGTTGATAACCACCCTACCTCCTCATATACCATAACTTTAATGAACTGATCATTCTCTCGAAGTCCTCGAAGTCGAGTTGACACATCAGGCCCAAAAAGAGTATCACCAATAGGCCTAGAAGATGAACAAATAGGATGATATTGCTTGCTCATTGTTTCAGGAGCTGGCGTCGCCGAGTAGAAATATCAAGCAAGGAATTGCCAAGAACGGCAACCGAATCAGTAGCTATTCTACGGATGTCAGCACTACAATTAGGATCGGATAGAACATTCAATAAAGGGGAAAAACCAAGTCCAATACATTTTTGAGTGCTTTGAAATGTAATGTACTGTGAACTTGCTGCCCGTGGCAAGACGTTCCAAATATCCTGATCTGCAGGTGGAGGAGTCAACCTCATACAATTTGAGGGAACAGGAAATTTACTTAATATTTTTTGTCAAATCATCATTTTTTGACGAAGATTCAACAATGAAATTTAGAATCATCGGATTCCCATTATTTCCTTCTTTTTCAAAAATGTCATCAAAAGTCGGTTTGATATTATTAACAGGTCTAATGATTTTAGTCAATGGGGTTCGTTTCTCAAACCCATCGTACATTGCCCGAGAATCCATCAAATCTACTGGTTCTGAAAAGGTGCCACTAAAACTGTTGTCAGACTGAACACCTGTGGCTGCTACTGGATTAGATATAACGCCATATTTGTATAATTACCGACTCGCTTGTCACTAGTATCTATTTTCGTGACATCGGTCTGAGAAGTTCCAAGACCTTTAAACGATTTATTACCCTTACCAACATTGTAAGGTGCCTTGCGTTTTCTACTACTTCTAGTACTGGGATTGTTTACAACAGATGACTCTTCTGCTTTAGAGTTCTCATTGGTATATTTTGCGTCACCTTAACCTTCAATACATTTATTTATATCACAGGGACGAACTCCTTAAAAATCGCCCTAATCTTGAACAAATAAGTCACCCATAAAATAATAAGGGTTTTTATAAAGCGTTAGACTCCAAACAGTATTGTTTGCTCAAAGCGCTATCACTAGTTACAAGGTTACAGGAAAGAGTTATAAATATGAACACTGAAACAAGTAAGTTTTGAGTTTTTGTTTGAAGATGCTTAGAGATGGAGCAGTCCGTAAATGTAGAGGCCGAGAGTTCCGTGTTTGCTGCGTTATAGGCAAATGATCTGCAGCCAAGGTTTTTTTAGGATATACTTTGGATCAGTTAATAAACACTGGGAACTAGAACGGAGTCATCTGGAGGGAGAGTATTTATGAAATACATTGCTGGTGTAGTGCCGTGTATACACTGATAAGTTAGGGTTAGGGTTAGAACTTTAAAGTTTATTCTTTATCGAGCAGGGAGCCAATAAAGAGATTTTAAAAGTGAAGCAACACGACAATCAGTTTTTGCAGATGGTTACGATTCTTGCTGCTGTGTTCTGAAGCTTTTGGAGGCGATGAATGTTTTCAGCAGAGATACTAGCCAAGAGGCTGTTACAGTAGTCTAGCATGGAGATAACTAATGATCTGGTTACGGTTGTGGCAGAGGACTGTGTGGTGTCTAGCTATCATGTTAATATTCATATTACTGTACATTAATATTCATGTGACGTGTATCAACCATATTGTATGTTTGTTCAAGAATAATGAATAAATCTATCTTAATCTACATATTTGGCGACGAGTGATTTAAGAATTTACGTTAACATGAATTGGCCATTTCTGAGCATTCATTTGTCCACTTCGATTCATTTGCCCATGGCGTTCCTGCCTACACCAGGTAATCCTTCCATTCCATGGGTTCAATGGGAACGTTTATTTACAAATTACATAATTGCTTCCGCAGCAGATACACTGCCAGCAGCACGGAAGAAAGCTAATGTAGTGGTCGAGGTGATATATATTTATAATATAATAAGTTCAACGCTCCCAGCTTGGCGTTCTAATTCATCCGTGTAAACAGCAATCAAAGTTATCTTTTAGCATGTATAGAAAAACTGTCGTCAACTCGCTGGCCGATCCTGTTTATATCTATTCGGCGGAGGGATATTATATTGGTGCTTGGGTTTAGCCTCGGCCATCCAGACGGCATACCGGACCTAAACCACAACAACCATCTTCCTTTTTATTGTAGGAGCTGTGCCCGCTCTAAAAACAGCTACATTTTTAAAAAAAAACTTTTACACACACTCTTATTGGTAGCGGTGTATACACTACTCCGTGAACATACATACCCTTCAATCCCGTTGAACTATGGTTTGAATCGCTACTAGGGGCTCAAAATAATGCCCACCTCTCGGTCCCAGTCACTGTCCGACTCACACCGTCTGCTGGTACCTCATCACCGGAACGAGGGATATTCCTGGCGAAGGCACCTTGTTGTGTCGGAGTACGTGAGCCCTGCCGGGGAATTAATGCGGATCTGTCTATCTAGCACTCCCCAACCCACCAGTTCTCATAGGGCCCTTTAGGTAGGCCGGTGGCATTCTCTCACCCGACAGCCGTTGGGGAGCAAGGCTTCCCTATTCATCCTGATTATCATAGAATAAGGGGTTTTCCCCCATCATTCTGTACAGAGTCCTCAGCGCCTCTACCCGTCCATCGATGATGTCGAGTGCACAATCCCACTCCTGGGTAAAGTAAGGTAGCAAATGATATCGAAAGACATTGAATTTTATCTTCCTGTTAGTGATGGGACAAGCAATAATTGGGCATTCCTGATTGCGCCCCTGTAACCTTTCGATTACCCTACGAATCGGTGGCTGTGGCCAGCATCTAGCTCTGTTGAGCGGCATCGGTTGCGGAGAGACTGGCCTTATCCTCACGACGCTTTGAGGCTCGACCGGCCTGACAATATAGGGGTATGTATTTCTGGTAAAGGCGGTTGTAAGCCTATGTCTCCTACGGGGACCTGATACCTTTGCCTAAGAATCCCCCGGGTCCCTTTGCCTGCTCTGTCCGTTACTCCGGGGAAATAAATCCGTGAAGTCCTAGTGGGATGGATGGTCAAATGCTCATTACCAAAGTTATTCTCCATTATTTACCCCATCCGTACTACCATTTTGTAGTGGCCCAGGGGATATATATATAACTGTTGGTGATATATAATCGGGAGGAAATAAAATTTTGTTGCAAACAAAATATGTGACAATCAATGAATTTACTTAAATCAAAAAATGCAATTATCAAAATAGGACATCATTCGAGAGTATCTAAGACATCTAACTCAAAATCATGACATAAATGACTGGTCTGGGAATGTTCATATTCGTCATTGAAACAAATAAATCCCACTGGAAGAAAGGGTAAATCGGGATTTTCCCCTTCCATGGCGAGAACAAAATTACTAATAAACAATCTGCCAATATGGCGTCAACCCCATAAAAACTTTAACTTATATATATACCAATTTACCGGACATTTTTTTAGATATATATAATAATATACGCATTTATTGGCAAAACATAATAAAATATACGACTACCGCAACAAATTACGTATTGAATGAAACAAATTCTGGACGGTAAAATTACAAAATGACATACTATACAAACCTATAAATCTGCCGACTTGCTAGAAATTTTCCCAAATCTAATAAATTCAGTCTTCCTTGTTCATATCTATGCATGGAATCTTCAATCTTGCTGTTCACTATGAGATGTTGTTTATTTACAAGAGATGTTACAATGCTCTGTATATATGTTTGATTCCTGCATTACCTGTATTAAAACCTTAGTATTAATTACAATAGTTATGCTATGTTTTCCGTTACATTCCAGAAACCTGTGCTACATTTATTAAACATTCAGCATTTTCAGGTGTCACCGGATGTGTAAGCCTTTTTCTGTTTAATTTCCATTCATCCACTGCATTCAACAAGATGGTGGACAAATTTATGGCAGTATGTGATTCGTTGAAGAGCCGTGTTTGCGAAACATGGTTCTGAATTTCCCAATCCTGATTAATAAAGTGAACTGTTATAGTAACTATTAGTCCCGTTGCAGTCCATCATTTAGTTTCTCCGGTAGTTTTTTTTTTGATTCACAGTACATTCTCGGAATTACGTTGGTGGCGAAGTGAGTTTTTGAATGTTGATGGGATGTTAAATTGGTTCGGAAATTTTTAACCACATTATTGAAGACGGTGTTTTCACCTATTCAAAACGATCTCATGTCATGAGCCATGCAACTCCAACATGCTTAGTTATCAACTGAGCTCTAGCAGAACCTGGTGTTAACTGTTAAGGGGGTTTGGTTTTGCAAACGGGATTGCATTTAGAGCTGGAGGAGAGAGATACATGGGGTTTACCGTCCGCTCGACACAAATTAGGCCATTTCAGGACAAACAGTGTGAGGACCCACGTACAACCGGGGAATCAAAACCACGCCAGTTGACTCAATGACGGACCTTATGATACAGCGCGTGCGTGCAAACCATTCGTCCATCCAACCCCTCTGTATTCGTAGTTGGCCAACACCTTGCATATGAACCGAAATTCGCCCACACTATCGATCGACAACATGCAAGTGGCTTTTCTATTTTAACTCCACCCAGTGCATTACTACTGGCAGTGCTGAAGGTGGACATAATAGTCGAAAGAATGAGAGAAATTTCCTTGACAGTTAATGTGAAAATGGGCAGGAAACACATAATATATGTTCTATATTAGATTCGTAGATAGTGCAGAGTGTGCTATTTGCTTTTCTAATTGTGAGTAGTTTATCATTTGTGAGAATACTCCTATGGATTTATTTGTATTCAAAAATCCCCTATTTATTATTTTAAATGTATTTTCTACGTCTAGATCGCTTAACTCTGTATCTTTTCAATGACTTTTGGCCTGCTTAACTTTGCTTTTATCCGGCTACCATAAATATCTTTTGAATCAGTATTAAATATTTTGTAAAAGTTAGTATTTATATCTTCCAAAAGAATTATATTACAATTAAGAATTGTATGAATTGTACTTTCAAATTCCTGTACATACCCCAAGGTACGGTTTTCTATTCCATTTAAGAAAAATTGATGTTTTTCTAAATATTGACTATCGATCTTATTTACTTAATTAAAATATCCACTAAACTAAAACTAAACTATTTATTTGATATAGCGCTAATTTTGGTAATAATCTTCAATAGCGCTGTACATAATGTACTACAGGATCAGAAATTGTTAAACAGTTGAGTCTTGAGGGCTTGCTTGAACTTTTGTACATTTTCAGTTTTCTTTACGTCGTTCGGCAGCTCATTTCACCATGTTGCTCCAATGACATTAAAGGCACGACTGGCAAACGTTTTTTCGCTTCACAAATGGCGCTTTTTGAGTCACATGTACTGGCTAGCCGATCGCATATTGGGCCTTTTGTGCTCTTCGGTTTTTAACAGTGTCCTTATATACATTGGTGAACAACAATGAAGACTCTTTCAAAACAGCGTTAGGACTTTGTGCTGTATTTGAAGCCTGATCGGTAACCAGTGTAAAGTTTTCAGTACCTCCGTTGAACTTGAATATTTTTTTCGGTCCTGAGTACCAGTTTAGCTGCGAAATACTGAATATTGTTCTAAAACAGGAACTTCTAAAATAAAATTTTATTATTAATCCTAATATTTGTATTATTCAAAATAATTTCACTTTCAGCTTGCGCGCAATGTTATTTATATGTATTGTGTAAATTTTATACCTGTTGGCATAGAGGTTTTTATAAAAAGGGAATATTTAAATTTAGCTTTTTTGGAAAGTTGCCAGCAGGTGATAAATTTCTACTATAATGAATTCATATGGTATGAGCCATGTTTGGATGGGTGACTGGTATAGTTTGCTGGTACCACTTATCGGTTTTACTTCTGGGCTACTGCATACTGTTTCAAGAAGGTGGTTTCTTTGGCAGCAATGAGGACAATTATTCACATGTAAAAAAGAATCTCAGTGGTTTTAATGGAGTCGTCTAAGTAACCACACTATAAGAACAGAGCGGGGTTCTTGGGACAGTAAGGCAATTGTTTAGGGGCGAACAAAAATAATCACGAAATTAATTCTTAATTACTTTATTTACTGTTGTTTACATTTACTGACGTAATTAGTGAATACAATACACAGTGACATACTTGTATCGCTGTGCACCCCTATTGATATAATGAAGAAGTCAATTATTTGCCAATGAAAGGTTTAACCTTCTTATTATTCGATTGTTGGTTTGTCACAAACTGCAGACCATTGGTCAATAACTTTACAATGGCTAGCAGGAACTCTGTGACAGATATCATACTGGCACAGAGAAAAAATCCCATTTGACCACCAACTGATCCTGTTGATAAACGGAGAAAAGAGATATTAATCACAACTAAAAATACAAACCCAATAAATAAACAATGCTTTCAATGATCTGATTAAGGTCATGTAGCCCAAATTACTTGCTGGATATTCCGCTTTTATATAGTAGTTTATATATTCTTTAAACAGCTATGTCAAATTGAGTTGCTTCCCTTTATAAAAAAAAGCCTAGGTGATAAATAAAATCCTACAGCCATATATCAACATTATTTCAAGTATATTATTCCCTGCACCACCAACGGTGCGTAATGTCTCGGCGTCACAAAACAGAAGTCATCGAAAAAAGAGTATAGGAGATTAATTACCGAAAATGTCTTTTAAGTTAAATTCTGGTACATGCTCCACCTCATTGTATGTCAGATCTTGGAAGAATATCCTCAATCCCACTAAATTATTTCTAAAAGAATAGCAAGGAAAATAATGATGTAGCTACATTGGTCACAGGCCAAATAAAAGTAGTAACCTTTATAAGAATAATAACATAATCTTGTTCACACAATTTGCCATGTAATTTTCGGAAACCAGGATCTTACTTCAGTTGCTTGTTATTGTTATAACTTCCGGGTTTTGATCTTTGCAGTTTTTGTCGTTGTCCTCTGACATGTTGTGTTTATGCTCATGACACTGGTAGTTTGTTCTTATAGGTCACATGTTAAATGGGGAACAGTATGAATGAATTAAATGGGGTTTAACGTCCTACTATTATGCACCTAACCTGGGCTAATGGAAGACGGTAAATGGGGAAGAGACAATTGGATTAAAGAATCCGTATAACTACACAAGTCGATTTCAAATTTCAACTATATTCTACATTAACGAAGCTTCCTAAAGCAAACATAAAATCATGCCCGGGTGCTTACTCAAATAATCGACCATTAATGATTTATGCATGAATCGATTTTAAACGCAAACGTTGTCTATTAAACGCAGAACCGTAAGACGTTAAACCCCAGTTCATTTCATTTCCTATTAAACAGCTTTGGGGGGGGGGGGGTCTTTTAATTATATTAAGTAGTAGGTATTACTTGTTTTACCTCAAATCCTCTAACGTAGCGTTCATATGAAGCACATCTGTTATGTACCGATGGGTTGCTTTTGATGGGTATAGTGCTTGTGAAATCACGGCATCATATTTTATAATTCTACACGGTCTCGGACAGTTGCATATCTTCCCAGTTTCTGCTTGGACGTAGTTGTAAACTATAACAGAACGGAACACTAAATATAAATTGACTTTGTGATATTGTACTGGATTTTTCACCTCGTGGTTTTCTTTAATACATCAGTCAAAATTAAGTACAAAATTAAATTTTATGGTTACCTCATTCATACATGTCAATCAATGATAATTTTAAAGAAGATTCCTCTATAATGCAACATGGTTAGCGACTGTTGTGGTACACGGGGGCCATCGAAGATTTTGCGACACATCTGCACTGGTTGGGTCAACAAGAACATGGATCTAATTAAGTCCGTCAATTATCGAACATCGGTAGTTGCAGTAAATCTAGTAATATCATTTTTACGACACCAATACTCATTGATTACTTATAATGAAGTGTATACAAAACAAAAGCATCTTACTTGTTTGTCTTTGGTAACAGCCATACGTCTCTTGAAATGTGCAATCTTTCAAGGACGGGTGTGTACCTTTAAGAATAAAACCAAACAATAATAACACTCATTACACTTCTAACGAAATACGAATCATCATATGTTTGACACATTACCCCACCCCAACCTTTCCATGTCTACCAACGCGATTTAATACCCATGTACGGATCGGTGGCCCTTTCCTAGCAAAGTTGAGCTCATGGGGCACGTGTGGAATTTGAAAAAGGCTGTGGCAATGGAATCGAAATTGGCTCTGTTACCGATCAACAGGAATGAGAGTAGCGGATAAGCGAATATTTACTGCTGGTCATAAATAAGAATAAAGAAACGAAGATACCTGTACCCGAGCTAATGATTGCAATAATATACCGCGATGCACAGGCTACGGTAATCCACTAAAAATCTTGACTATAGTGTCGAGTTGAAAGTACTCTCTCTTGACTACAACATCCACTGTAAGGTGAGCGATCAAACATAATATTTATAATCTACCTGCTTCTTTAAGAGTTTTGCAGCCACATTCATTGACAGTCATATTACCAATGCAATCAAACACGCACGCAGAGTGGCTGTAGTCTGGACTAGTCTCTTCACAGAATGCACCACCATATGATCTGTAAGGCTTGGGTAGAAGCTTATACTACGAATAATAAAAACGGTATAAAAAACACAAAATAAACCAACTACCGTAAATCACTTAAATACTGTAAACAATACTAAACGCTACCCGTCAAATCAATTAAAAGATCAAAATTGTGAAACATGTATAACTCTGTCAATAGATCTGCTCTATCCATTGCTAGCCTCGAGGTCGGGTGTTTGATTCCTGTATTGGCCTAGAAAGTTCATTTTGATTTTCCGGCGTGATTTCCCCTTGTCAGTGATGCAGAAGGAGGGCCTGACGTTCGGATAGGACAAAAAAAGGTCCCGTGTACACATTTGAGTGCACGTAAAAGATCCCTTGGCAGCTGGAATTCGATATAAGAGAAGGCCGCTGCCCTCGCAAAAATTTCCCTCACAGCACACTGTATGCCCGTCTTCCATTAGCCAAGACTAGGTGCATAATAGTAGGACGTTAAACCCCATTTCATTCATTCATTCATTTGTACAGTCTTTGGACACTTCTGGATTTATACATAAATTTATCACGGTATCAAAATGGCCACCTGAACTCTAAAACCTACATATCTTCTAGCGGCCATTTAAGATTTTCAGAGCGAAGCTCTACATAATTTTTAATCAGGTTCCACATACTGATATAAGAGTGGGGGTTGGGTGGGTGGCTGTATGGTTAGCACGTGCGCGCTGTACCATAAAGTTTGTCATTGTGTCAACTGGTGTGGATTTGAATCATTGGTTTCAGTAGGGTCGCATGTCCAACCTCGTGGGTTTTCCCAGGATCCTCCGGTTTCCTCTCACTGCTAAAAACCCCTACGCGCAAGCGAGTTTTTTAAAATAAAATTAAACCATATGTTAGTCTCGAAATTACCTAGTTTGTGTCGAATGGACGTCGTTCGGATCGGACTAACAAATACGACGCCGAAATTGTACTAACCTCTGTAGGTTTAAGGGAAATGTATGTGTTAAAGCCCGGGGACACTGGTATTCCACCACTCAAATATGGCGCTGGCGTATGCGGCTCGTGAATGAAAACCTTAAATAAAAAAGGAAAATAAATGTACTATCGTATTGGTACTATTTTTGTTGACTCCAATTTTGCACAATTTTGGAAGTCCATAAACTTAAGATTCTAAATGTCAACCAAATTTAAAATTAATAGTACATAGGTAAAAGACAGCGTGGTGGCGGTTGGATATGTAAGTGCAAATGAATAGAAAGATACATACAAAGAAAGTGCCCTCGGGATAAGCTATTTGGCAGATACTGATTTTCTGAACTGAAATATAACATCTGAATAGGATCAAACGGGGACAGTTTGGGGAATGGGACACACACACCCTTAAACTGGGAATTCAGAATCCCCACTGTAAGTAATTTAAATTAAACATAAGATTGACGAATCCTGGTAATAATATTTATACCCGATTGAATAGCAGCATCAAGGACAAGCCCGAATTTTTTAAATTTTACAAATGGATAATAATTAAGAATTTAAACATTACCATAACATAATCTTGGATATGGTATTGGAAATTATATTGCACTTTTGTGTATTTGTATCAACGGATTTTATATATTGGATTTTCAGACATTTATCATATAAGACTTAATCTTAAAAGGATATATGCAATGAATGATTAATATCACCTCAAATCCGGCGTCTGCTTCATCAAACAATATATAATCATCTTGTAAACTGTTTAACAATAACTGTAGCCCTCGCTTGCTTTCTTCACCCTGCACAATAGGGTTTCCCTTCTTCTTGAAATATCGAGGACCGTGGATTGTCATACACTGTCCCATCCCCGTTTCCCTAAATTCAAATAGGTCTGGGTCACTGATATTCATCGCCCTAAACCTAAATTTTACAAATCCTATCATCTGCGTCCAATTGAATGAAGTTTTCAACTGAAAATCTCTCATCGAGGAATTAAAGGCCGGTTTACTAATATTCACATCGTATATTTCTGGGTCGTAATAATCTGAATATCTCAGGAGAAAGTTGGCCTCGGCAGTTGATATCTGTCCAGAACTATTGTCATATCTGCCTTTATTACATATTGTAACGGCGGGAAAATTTAATTTGTTTCGTTTCTCTGTTTTTGTAACAGTTAAGATGCTGTGTTTTGTGTAAGCTATATAAGTTGAGATAACTGAATAGCCCAAACCAACTATCATGCAGAAGACAACCACCGCCCATAATAACCTATAAAAAAAGGAATCACATTTATAGTCAAGACAGAGACAATTGGGTTTAAAGGAGCTAAATCGCTAATGTTTGGGACCTAAATCGAAAGTATGTATTGCGCATATTATGGCGTAACTGTTTGATATGACTTGTGGAATACGTCTAACCAAAATTTTCATGTTTCTTGTAACAAATGGCACTGAGGTGTATTGGATACCAGGAGCCCATCTCATGACGATTTAAATTGACAAATAATTAATGTTTTCAATGCCGAAGGATTAATGTCGAAGCCTTTTATAATATCTAGGCCTACAGAAAGACTTGCAATAGGCAGATTTAGCTCTTGCATAATGTATGTTTAAAATCAGACAAAAATAGGCAGATTTAGCTCTTGCATAATGTATGTTTAAAATCAGACAAAAATGCAGCATGGTATTACATACCTTTACACTATTTGCGTACAAGGAGCGACTGTTTTGTCCGATTTTCACGAAATTCAGTCGTAATCAACCTAGATTGTGGTGTAACGGTGATATATTCGGGAATTGTTTTACAACAGATAAAACGTATGACCTCTAGACGTGCCAAAAGCTATAAACTTAAACGTTATTATCGTTTGTACAACCAGGGGCCATAATCCAGGAAGTTACAGTCCAATATGTTCAAATAAACCCTACAATTCAAGTTTCATTAAAATCGGATAAATATTGTGACCCGTAGAGTATCTAAAAACAGATAGTGGACGGGCGGACAGGGGAGACGGTATTATATGTCCGAATGAAAATGTGGACGTATAAAAAATGTTTTATAATTTGATTTTCAGAATAAATAAGTCAATTTTTCCCGATGTCATCCGTATCAGTGACACTGGCGCCTAAGCGAGTTTTTACTGCTGAAAAGTTTGATCCAAACCGTATTCTAAAACTGACAATTATTTGTGGTATTATTCCCCTTGTTTACATTATCTACATGACCCATTTATCACTGGAGATTTTTTAAAAAATAGGTTGAGTATCATGTTCTTTTGATGGTGCATGCTTTGTTTTCTGACAATATGTTTATATGCAAATGTGTGTATGTTAGTACAAACAATTAAGTTCCAAATAGAGATACGGGTTATTGTACAAGTAATGTCAAGCAATGAAGAGTTTAAACTAACCTGCTATATATTGAACTTGTCTTGTCTGCGATGTTTTTCCATCCATGGCAAGTTGTTTCTTGGGCAAATGATTCTAAGACGGCCTTCATTTTAGTTGTTTAGTTCTCAATCTACAACACAAATCTTCAATGTATTAGTAAGACAATTGCCTAGCTAGGCCTTTTAAGTGTGAAGTTGGCCATAAGGGCGTTAAACAAGGGTACTTTTCAGCCATTACCTACGAGCACGTTTATTCTCGTCAACCCTGCGTGTATAAAGATTGTCTTCAGCAATTCCTTAAACGTTGTTCTAACGTTACTGTCTCTGACTGTTGATAACGTAGCCGTCGTCCCTCTCTAATTTTATAAAAAAAAAATTCTTGATAGAGCTACCCTCTATCTTTGCGCAACGGGTTACACTTAATAATTATCTTAACAGGCGTTAGGAAAACTCTGACATTTTGGAAATGTTATAAAACATAGAGAACACGATCGTATTCATCACTTACGATTATTCCTCTTAAAATTAATACATCTCGATAAGTTTATGTCACATATTATGATAAATGATATAAGACACGGCATAAGAAAAACTATGCATGTGCTTACCACAGTTAACCGCAATATTACAATAGCCGATGCCGGCAGATGAACTCCCCTGTCAATTTCATGTTCTAACGTCAAAGATACAGAAACTGACCAGGTATTACTGATTTGTCAATTAATACCACTCAAGAAAATCATAGAGAAATAAAATACCCAAATCAAACACATTCGTTGTGTAACAATTTTTAAATATTTGCCGCGTTAATTAGACCTTTTGTGTTTGTACAAAATGTCTATTTTGCCGATCTATAGAAAAACTACTATGTTATTTGTGTAGATTTCCCACATCTACGCATTCATGAGTGATCGGTATTGTCACGTTTAACAGCCGTTGTGTAACATCATATAAGGCCATACCAATTTAAAACCCCAAAGTACGTGGGGTGCAATGTCCAGAAGCTTTAAGTTATTTTTTTTAAGTTTTAAGTATTTAAAAAAATTCACATTCACATAATTTCTGCGGCTTTATATATATACCAAGCCGGGAGAACAGAATATTCAATTTGTGCAGCGTAATGGCAATGGTTGTTTCCGAAGAGCGTATTTTTTATTGTTTAAAGCAAGAATTTAATATTTTTAAGTTATTCTTTTAAAATTTATTTCAATAAAGCCTTAAAATAGATAGTATTTATAAACAGTCCTACCTTGTTAAAGAATAGTCCTATAATTCACTATTGCCATTTGAGAAATTGGCAAATATATAATTTCCAGCTTCAAATTCAAACCTTTGTAGATAGCTATTCCATGCTAGGTTGATAGAAAAACAAGGGAGGTAATAGTGTTAGTTACATAGAAATATTTATGTTTTGACTTTCTTAGAAAATATGAAAATCACGCTTTAAATAATACTTTTATCTTATATTTAATTTACTTATTCAGCGTGATGTTTGGCAGCCCTGTAGCGCCCAATATTCAACGTGTTTAAGTATGGAATATGAACCTACCCGAGGTTGTTATATTATAGCACACGCGGGCGATATAAACATATTGTCCCTCAGTTGATATGTTATAGAACACTGGGCAGGGGGGCAAGGAATACTCTCTCTTAAAGCCAGAGAATATTTATAGATTGCATGCTAGAGTGGTCGGGAATGGAAACTTTGGATTAGCTATAGAACTCACTCTCCATATTGAAACCATCAATCCAACCCCGAAGGAATTCCCACCAGGCGTCGCTAGTAATAACTTGGTTCCATGTGACCTTATCGATGGAAAGAGTAATGAATGAATGAATGAAATGGGGTTAAACGTCCTGCGCTTAAGCACCTAACCTGGGCTAATTGAAGACGGGCATACGCCATACAGTGTGCTATGAGGGAAAGTTTTGCCCGGGCAGCGGCGCTACGGCCTACTCTTATATCGAATTCCAACTGCCAGGGGATCTTTTACGTGCACTTCAATGTGTACACGGAACCTCGGTTTTTCGTCCCATCCGAACGACTAGGCAGCTGTTCTTGTCAGGCCCTCCTTCTGCATCACTGACAAGGGGGAAATCATGCCGGAAAATCGAGATAAACTTTCTTGGCCTATGCAGGGATCGAACACTTGACCTCCAGGCTAGCGAACCAGTGCCTTATCCACTTAGCTACCGTGATCCCCCGATGGAAAGAGAACATTATTTTGAAGTTTACAGATTAAATTCCATATTAACGACAAAAACTAAAGTTTTCAACTCACCAGTTCGTAATGAATGTACAGAAAAACAATGCGGTCACATGGGACCGCCTCCTCGATAGTGTCACCTATAGAGTATCCTCCTTTATCTCTGACGATGTTTGGCCATGACGATTTTGAAGACATTATACGTGAACAATATAATGAAATAATGTAGACATGTCAAACTGTGCGCTTTATGGGAATTTGGCATATGTTTGCAGTTATTTCACATCTAAATACCTTTCCCATTTTCACACCCACATAAGAGCTTGCAACACTGTTTTTACGCGGAAAAATGGGAATTTGGGATTGGTTTGCAGTTAGTTAATACTTTGGGTTCACCCGTAAATTTGACCATGAATGACCGAGGTATAACTCTCAAATAACAGAGACCTCGCTACATCATGACGAGGTCGAAACCAATTAGGAATTCCACCGCAAACGCTAAGACAACTAGAACACCGGTTACATCTCACTGTGCCCACTTTTGATTAATCCAATTAAGGTCTAATTAGGATTAGTGTATTAAGCGGATTAGGATTAGGTGTTATAGGTAATTAGAAGGAAAAAAACAAATATTGAAAGTGACTAAATATTCAGTCTTATAATTGGTGAGAACTGTGTTGCCGAGGTCAGAAAAAAGGTTGTTTTTTTCACTTTGGTCAGTGTATTTGGCGTAATGCGCAGAAATATGGACTACAACCATATTTTTCTCGGGTGCCAGAAATCAATAAAATCGCCAAGCAAGCAGCAGTATTACCATTAATTCCATTACAACAGGTTGAAGATGTATGGCTGTGTGCCCTTGATGATGCACCACTCCAAGATGCCAGAGTGTTGCAAATTGCAGATTACGTAACTGAGTTCTGGGTGGAGGGGTAGCATGGCAGAATGATGTGGAACCATTTCCACACTGAAGGTCCACGCACAATGAACCATGTTGAAGGATGGCATTCCAAGATAACATCCATTATTGCCACCCCTCACCCAAATATTTTTAAGTTGGTGGCTTTTTTAAAGAATGAACAAGCTTACTCCGAAGTAACCATTCTCCAGTTAGGTGCCAACGGACAATTACGGCCTAAGAGAAGAAAGTACAGGCAACTAGAAACCCGACTCCAAACTCTGAAAACAGATCTTCAGAACGGTATTAAGACTGTTTTCGAGTATGCCGATGGCGTAGCCCGTTTAACTACATTGTAAATTTTCATTGTTTATCTTGTTTTTGTGTGAAGTATGATATAGCCATGTATGTTATACTTTTATTTCATATTTTATATATAAAACATCGAAAATTGTTATATTTTCATTAAATTATAAAGTGCTAATGTGATGTATGATATATCCATGTATGTTATATTTTGACCAATGAGATTATATTTTCATTAAATTATAAAGTGCTAATGTGATGTATGATATATCCATGTATGTTATATTTTTATTAAATGTATATAAAACATCGAAAAATTACATAAAATATTTGGGGTTTTTTTTCATCTAATTACCTATAACACCTAATCCTAATCCGCTTAATACACTAATCCTAATTAGACCTTAATTGGATTAATCAAAAGTGGGCACAGTGAGGACACACCAGAACACCACAATCCTCAAAGGTGTGAATCTTGAAGTTATCACTCAAAACTCCCTGCTAATATGTCTTCTGCCAAATACGATATGTACAAGCTTTAAATATTTGCACAGAATAGATATGTAGTACCAAGTAGATTAATTTTAATCTCACACCTGTGAAAAGCACAGGCTTAGTTGGTCGATCAGTGACGTTCGTTTTTTTAGTGTTAGACCTGTGTGCTAAATGCGCTGTACACGTAGGGAAGGGGAAACAAACTAACGAATTTAATCAATGCCATTCAGCAAATATCCGTCACATTTTGATTATATAAACAAACAGGCGCTTGTCATGCAAGATACTCCACATTTTGCAAGAGATGGGCAGGGAACAAGCTAAACCAATAAGCATGCGTCAGTATTAAAAGGAACCGAAATCTTTAGGGTAAAAACATACATTTTAGGTTTCATCAAATGGGATAGAAATCTTGACCTTTAGAGTCTTCACAAGATCACACGACTGTTCGTACAATTTTCATGAATTTAATATCCGATACTTGCCAAAGCGAAAGGAACCGAGATCTTTGGCAAAATCGGATACCGGGTAAATATTGTGACTAGAGGGTTCAAAACCTTGGTATCACATGCTTTCACACTATTTGCGTACGGGGAGCGGCCATTTTGACTCAATGTTTTGGTTCTATTTTCACGATATGCAAACTCTACCGTCATAATTGCGTAAAGGCGATATTTAAAAACTGTTTTAAAAATCGGATAAAATTTAGACGGTCCACATTTCGTACTATTGGGGGTCATAATCCAGTTACGATCCGATGTAGGTAAATAACGAAAAAAAAACGAGATCTTTCGGACAAATCTAATAAAAATTGTGTCCTCTACTAGAGAGTTCACAACCTTGGCATTCAACACCTTTACACTATTTGCATAGGGGATCGGACATTTTGTCTTGCAGTTCAGGGTTCAAATATCATATTTGAACTGTTTTGAAATCGGATACGCAAAAAATGTGATCTCTAAAGGACACACAAGCTAAAATGGGGAGTTTTCGTACAATCAGGAACTATAATCAAGGAAATTGCTGTCAGATATTCAAAGGAATCGGATTAAAGTGTTGCGACCTCTAAAGGTTGCATAACCGTCATATTACATACTTTTACACTATTTGCGTACGGGGAGCGGCCATTTTATCGGAAAGTATTGGTCCGATTGTCACGAAATTAACTGTCATGATAATATGTATTTGAAAATAAAATAATAATTGTGACCTCTCGTAGTTAAACACACAAAAATATCGCATTTTTGTGTATAACCATGGGATCAGTACCCTGGAAATTCCGGTTCGATATACGCCATTGTCGTCAAATATACGTCAACGTAGGCGTATAACAACAAGTATAGCTAAATAATTAACAATATAGATTAGATTTATATTTACCTTTTTATTAAAGCTCATACAACAAAAATACATTTATCTTCAATATCCAATAGTTTGCACAAGGAAACCTTTTTATATTATTCTATATACACATCCATTTACTAAAACTGTCATTGTGAACTATTATCGATAGCTTTTATTGAATTAGTCATTAAAAATACTTTTGTTACTGGTCGATTGGTTGGGATAGTCTATTTTCTCTGTGTATGAAAATAGGGGTAAATTTTCCTGTTCATGGGACCAAACAACATTATTTCAGAAATATAGCTACCTTTTAAAACCATTAAACATACATTATGCAAGAGCCAAATCTGTCAATTGCAGGTCCTTTTTGTAGGCCGGAAATAATTAATTAGACGTTAATTAACTTATCAAGACCAAAATCAACTCTCGACGTCAACGCTAGTCTGCGGTATTTACTGGATTGATATCCTATCTGCTGCCCAACGGTCATTGATTAAATCACAATTTGGAAAATTGAGACTGTTTTTAATCGTACTATTATAGTGAGAACTGTCAGCTCTCTATCTCATAATGTATCTTTAATGGGTTTAAAGACAAAGGGGTCTAAATTGTCCTTTCTGCTATCAGCGTTAGCTACGATTAATCAATGTTCTTTAGATACGTTATTTCACCTTTTTTTGAATTTAAGTTCCTGGAATATTATTTCATTATCCGTGGCCAGTCGCTTCTCGTCATATATCTGCCGTAAAATGTTTTTGTTCGTTGTTTTATTCAAATATTTACACCCATTCTTGATTTTGGTAAAAGTTTAACAGTAGGTAGAATATATACAGAGTTTATACAACATTAGTACACACATGTTTTTTGGACAAAGATGACCTATTAGACACTACGTGTACAACATTTAATACTATCAGATAATAAATACAGGTAAAACAATTAAGTATGTAACTATACAAATACCTATTCTAAAAATATAATTTCATACTGGGTAATATAAAATACAGATAAAAAAAAATTCATTATCGAAAATATATATTGTAATCATAAAACATTCCTGAATGTAACCATTTGCTTCTATCGCAATTTTCAAATATGTCAGCTGCTCTGACAAAACAAGGCTCTTGGTCAACTTTTATAAATAGATCTGTCAGCGTATTTGAATAGTCCACAGAACAGCCTAAGCTTTCCAAAAATGCAATCCTTGTTAAACTTGTTGTATCATATCGTGTTGCGTTCGACTCATTCACAGCAACTAGAAGGCTTACAGTTTATACTTTTGTGGCCGTAGTACAAAATGAGGTTGTCTGACAAGCGCCTAGTTTCGTTTCGTCTATTATTTAATTTGTCTAAACAGTCTAAGTTGGCGTTCGGTAACTAACCATTTGCGTAGCTAAGCTATGTCATTCTTGATTTTATACCTAAATTAGAAATTCTTATCGAACGTTGCATGTTTATTAGAGTATAAAATGTAATTCGTCTTCAATCTGGTTGCTATCACAGATTTTGCATAGTCTACGAACGAGGGCAGTTCTGCGTTATGTATATCGCTGGGTGTCAATAATGATTAATAAAGAACTAATTCTCAGCTTGCATATGTATCTCCTTTGATATCTATGTAGGTTTCGTTCAGTGGCATATTATAAGCAGCTTATTGCTGTCATTTAAAATTCCTGATACACTGGGGATTTAATATAAATTGAATTCATAATAAAGTCTTATTTCTGATTAGGCGCCACCCACACCCAACTCAATTTGTTAAAAACCATAATGAGTCCTGGTGCTGAAGATTAGAAACATTAATAATGATAAATAAGCTTCAGGACCACCATGATCACGGATGTGAATGTAAGATGCATCCATCTTGAATATGTAGACTACCGTAGTTTTACGCATTGAGTGTGGCGCGTATCAATTTAAGGGGTGTTCTCATCCAGCTCAAAATATTGATTAGGGGGATTAAGGGTTTAGGGCTGGGGGATTATGGTCTGTATCTGAAATGTGTTCACCTAATTAGATATGGATTAACCGTTTAATAAGTGTCATGTAAACTGTGTTTAATAAGTCTCATGTGAACTGTTTTATGAGTGATTTTTTACAAAGTAATGAATCAATTTGGTTCAATAACTGGGAACTGTGTTTAATAAGTCTCATGTGGACTGTAGAGGACTGGCACAGCAAATTAAATAAGCTTGTTGGCCACCCCCATCCAAATATCTAAAAACTAGTTACTGTGCTGAAAAGAGAGCAGACGCTGACTGAAATAAGAATTTTACAGCACAGTGCTAACGGCATTTCCAGGCCAAGGAAGAAAGCCTATCGTCAACTAGAAGAGAGACTTCAAGCATTATAAGATCAGTTCCGAAATGGCCAAAGAGACATCATGCTTTATGTAGATGCGGTATCCCATCTTGTCCATTCAGACAAAAAAGAATGAAATGTTGATGGACATTGTTAATGTTATTAATATTAATGTTATGAAAAGGTCGTTTACTTGCCCATAATGAAATATATAATTTTAATGTTGATGCTCATTTCATAGTGTTATTTAGTTATTTATTTCTTATATTAAGTTTTTTCATTTACATTAAAAGTATTACAATAAACATGTTTTATATAGCAACTATTGAATAATACATTATCAAGTGATTTTATTTTACTATTAGATTTAACCTAATGAAATAAACAGTGCCCAATGTGAAACAGACTACAGCTAATCCTTCTTTAGAAATTCCAATTAACACCTGAGTCACGCTAACATGTTTATTTAAGTTTTGAGCTGGGTGAGAATGAACCCAATTTAAATTCAATCCGGATAAGCAGTAACGTAAACAGGTGCGGCGATTATAATAATATGTAGTGCGGTAATGTTTTTTAATTAAATTATTTCGGTAGTTCAGCTTTAACTGTTAGCCAAAGGTATTAGTTCACACTTCGCAACATTTGATAAATATTGTACACTAATATTCCTTCCAAGACAATATTGATGATATTATCAGATTTTACAACTTTTACACTTCAACCTCGTGGGTTTTCTCCGAATCCTCCGGTTTAGCCCTACTGCAAAAATACCCCTACGCGTTTGCGAATTATTGAAATTTAATTTTAAAAAACATATGTTAGTCACGAACTGACCTAGTTCGTGTCGAGTTGACGTTAATCCCTATTTCTATTTATCAACCCCCCTTTTCCTTTTAGAACAGTGGAGGTTGAGTGTTCGATCCCTGCATTGACCGAGAAAGTTCATCTCGATTTTCCGGCGTGATTTCCCCTTGTCAGTATTGCAGAAGGAGGGCCTGACAAGGACAGCTGCCTAGTCGTTCGGATGGGACGAAAAACCGAGATCCCGTGTACAAATTGGAGTGCACGTAAAAGATCCCTTGGCAGTTGGAACTCGATATAAGAGTAGGACGTAGCGCCGCTGCCCGGGCTAAATTTCCCTCATTGCACACTGTGACGTATGCCCGTCTTCAATTAGCTAAGGTTAATTGCTTAAGCGTAGGACGTTAAACCCCATTTCATTCATTCATTTTAGAACAGTACACAGAGCTCAAATAGTAAGCGGTTATTATCAGCATACAGAGATGTCTGATACATTTAAACTATTGTTTGGTGAAAAAGCTTGCCCAACAAATTTCAACTCTGTAACTGTTAAGCTGGTCGTTAACCTACTCGCCCATAAGAAAATGTCATTGCTTAATATAATTTTGCACAGAAATTATATAACAGAAATACGTAATTCCACAAATACCAGCACAATAATAAACTATCGGTTTTACTAGTTCTCGTAAATACGTTAAACGGAAATCAATCGGAATATTTAAATTTTGTGCATAGAACACTTAAGGTTTTGCAAGTAGATTTTGAGAGTTCTTTGCCAGTTTTGACATGTCTGGGTGCTCATTTAACAATGCACCCAATTAACGACAGGCCTGTCGCTATATATAATTTCATATTTACCACATATAAAGTTTTACATGTGGTCCACTTTAACACACCCCTATAACTAACCATCAAATTGAAAAGGTGCACTGTAGACCGCAATAAAAACAACAAGCGAATTTAAACTACCGTGTATACCGTTATAATAACCATAATTTAAAAATATTTTTTTATTACGCTTTACATTTCTACCAATTTAGAAATATCTCTTGTATAGCTCTTTAAATCAATTTAATTAAAATACAGATCTATATTTCGTTTCGTTTCTTATACTTTCGATTTTCTACACTACATGTAGATCTAACAAGTTTGAGTGGGAGGTCACGTCAGGTGTCAAGTAAGCGACATATGACCCTATAACGGCAGTCCTTCGATTAACCAATCAGAATCGATGCTGCTAATGTCTACCCACAATTCCGCGAAAAAAAAGGTCAATCAGTCGATTCGACAGACCGCTTGATTGGCCGAACCCTCATTTCCAGCAGAGAACGAGTTAAATAACAACTCTTCCAAATTCTATTGTAGTAAATACAAGTAAAACGAAATTTCGGACTTTAAAAGTGAAACGAAATAGGTTTAGTGTTTTAATTAGATTGGATATAAATAAACATCGAATTAAAACACGTGCTGTATACCGCTATAAATAATCATCGCATTTTAAATATGTCCTGTATACCGATATTATAACCATCAAATCAAAACGATGTCGTGTCATAAAAAGTAAATGTTGTCAGGAATCATACCGCACCACAGCTAGCAACTGTAGCCTCACTCAAATTAGGAACTGAAAAGAAAAAAGAAATACAGCACAATATGTTAACTTGAATTGTAAGAATGAATCCCCATGGTTTTCATATTGGAACTGAAAAGGGAAGATAGCCGATTACTTTTAACTTCCCTATTTTTGTTTAGTTAACTATGTGACACGTTACTGATTTTGATTCTTCATTGTGCTGTAAGAGCTCAAGCGGGTCAATATGTCATTTACCCATCCTCTGAAGATCGATTTATATTTTGTTCCTAGTTTGTTGGTTAACCACCCCAATAAACATCGATCGAGACTGTTTAGCACAGATGACAAAACTATTCGACAGGGCCATATAGCGAAATATAATGAGAAGAACTAACTTACCATAACTGGAATCCAATTCAAAGGTAATCGGTGATATAGGCTTACATCCACCACAATATCCATCACAACGTCCTTCTATGACCTGATCATTAATTCGTGTCACGTGACCAATCTTACCCGCCCATCCAGTCGCTTCCCATGAGATCTGTAATATAGTATTTAAAAGATACGCCTACACATCAGCTAGGTATCGACAGTAGCTTATTTAAAACTACCCAATTTTATAAGGTTTCCTTCTGAAAAATATGTTAAGAACTGATGGCGCTATCGGTTATCGGGGGATTTCGCTGGAAATGAAGTTGAAGGAACACTGAATATCAATTCCCACATGTTAAACATTAAGCCTCGATCGCGTTCATTGAGGAAGATACTTCTGGATACTCATGACATCAATGCTATAGTCTCTGTCCGTTCACAGGGGTTTCAGCAAAGAGGACACACCTGCTAACACCGGATATGTGTAGGGTCCATCGTCGGATGGCCACAATGCCCCACACATTTATTGGAAAATAATCCGTTTATAACTGCTAACAGGGCAGAACTCCAGAACAGAAAGTCGCCACACGCTGGATATCGATAAGGTTCATCTCATGAACACAATGCTTTATACAACATCCGTTGACAAATCTATCCTCTAAGGGTTTTCGGATAAGTGGACATAATTTCGGAAAAGATTGTATCCCCTCATGTCCACAATTATTCACACCAAATTGGAACATAATCCATTAAAAAAGAATTCCACGTGATAACAGACTGACCTCACAATAGTAAAGACCCCCATAACGACATAATGTAGACAGTTCCAAGCGTAACTTGAATTTCCAAATGCAAACAAAGTAGGACATTATTCAATCAATTTCATCTTTATAACGGATGATCTACGAGGAAAATGTGTTTGCCAGTGTCAGAAATTAGGTATCAGCAGCTTGGTATTTGTTTTGATACTAATATGGCCAATTTAATCCCGATTTCTCTGAAAATGGGAGTTATGTCCCTTGCAATGACAAAGATATGAATAGAGTATTCTACAATTTTTTAGCTCGCAACCGCCACATACATGTGCTCGTGTTTGCTTTACATAGCCATACTATAGACGAATAATAATAATAATAATAATAATAACTTTATTTAATGAGGCTAGTCCCCTTAGCACAAGTGTACTAATTTTCAGGGGGTTCCTCCTACACTACAACATATATATATATATATATATATATATACATAGATATTTAGTAACATGCAAATACAAAACAAATAGAGATCCCCCCCCCCCAAAAAAAAAGAAAAAAATAATAATCATTATGAAATACACAATCTAATGCTCCCCACCCCCTCCCCTTCCCCAAAATAAAATCAACAAAAATAATGTAAAACCAATTATAAAATATAACATGCAGCTGTATTGTACACAATCTATTGATATAATAATAAGTATGACATAAAACATGCAGCTACGTTATATACAATATACATGGTTAATCTACTTTTCTTTTACAAATTTATTGAAGTATTTTTTAAAAATAAATGTTGACGAATCTTGTTTTATTTGAAATATTATGTTTACGTAATAACTTTAGTAGTTGTCATTTGATGTTTTGCAACGCCTTTACAATCAGGAAATCAATCTTTTCAGATATCATTTCGGGCTGTGGTGCATCTACGGTAGCTTAGCAAGGAGATCTGCATAACGACCAAGGAACAAGCACGAATTGCGTGGTCATTTCATCTATTCACGCACTGTTAAATCAATCTATCATTGTACTTTCAGTTATACCGATTTCTTTAAATGTGACTTATTAAATAGCGTTGAAGGTACCAGGATATATGAGCTTACGCTTTTGATTTGGCGAAAATACTCACTTACCTGATCGCTGAAGACCAATCCAGTATTTGTGATGTCTATTGTCATCGTGCCTATAGCTTCACAGGGATTGTACAAACTACAGGCATCCGCATTACCAAATGCTACATAATAATCACCTGCATTAGTGGTAGAAGCGAAGGTATAATCATCAGCTATAACTTGTAACGCCTGAAAAATAATAAAACTATCCATTCATATAGCTGTTTCATCCTAGCAAATTCACGGCTATACAATCCTGTATTGTTTCAGCCGAAAGCTGTGAGATGCATGAATTATGATCGGTGATTTTAGAGAGAAGTCCCAAAATTCATCACTATCTTTACCTCACATGGTTCCGTATCTTTATAACGAATTGTAATTAGATTGTTAAGCAAATGAAAATTTAATTAGCATTTTGTTTTACAGTAATTCAAATTTATCGCATGTAATTTAACTACAAACGATTATAAATCTAAATTAATATAACTTTGCGACTGTGTGTCATTTGGACAGAATTATTAGTTTTTCACTTAAACTGTTACTGTGTTCAGTTGGTTGCCATAACAATTACTTGTTTGTATTATCTTTCGCTAGATTTTTTAATACACGAACTCCGCAAATTGTTTTAAATGTATACACACTCCCTAATAACCGAACATTTGAATACTGTAGCTAAAGTCACGTATTACCTAATTATTATTGATTCATATTGTTGCAATAATTGTGCAATGTATATTCACGATTCTATAGTGTTAGCAGTCAATGTTATAGCAAGTTGGTACGTACAGACGATATTATCCTGACTTTGGTGAATCTTGTTGTACCAGCCTTTGGTTTATGGGACTGAAAAGGATTACAGCCTGACCCTATCCTCTGTTCTTTTTTGGGATAAACAGCAACATTATTACCATGAAGAGTAATAAAATCAACTGGATTTGTGGTAGACATACCATGGCAGTAGACTTTAACAGGTTTATGGGCGACTGCTAGGGGATATAGCCAATATTCACCATCAGAGGTATAGGTAGAGCTGCATATCTTGATATCTGTACAACTTTCAGCTGAGGAAAGTAATTTAAAAACAATAATCATATTACCTTTTCGCCACATGGTTTGGATGGGGGATAATGGCGAAACATTTCCTGTTTTAGATGTACAAACCTTCCAGCATGTTTCAGACAGTGGCGGCGCCGCGGGGGAGGGGGTGCATAAATCTGGTCTGCCCTCTGTTCCCCCCCCCCTAATAACTTTTGAAAATAAAAAAGGTATTTGTAATACGTTTCGGTAATCAATACCGTGATTAAATCCAACATTCCACTCAGTCATTAACTTGCATACTGTCAGACAGACTATTTTTCAAAATTTTCGGGGAAGGCCCCGGATACCCTCCGTATTATCCTATCAGTCGGGGAAACAATACTTACGGATGCACCGAGATGGGTGTGACCAGGTACCATTTGATTGGCACGTGGAAAACGGTTGATATTCACCAATGCTACAAGAATAAGTTATTAGATCTCCTTCCAGAGAAACATTCCTTCCGGTAATCGGCATATTTAAAACAGCGTGGTCAACAATGAAGGGATACATCTCACATTCTGAAATATAAACAAAATAAAATACACATGAAATAAAGTGTAAGTATCAGAAAGCAGAAAAAAATATATGATTATTTCGTTCTTCTGATAATAAATAATAACCACGCATCAAAACACTTATGTCAAATAACACTTTGTGGATAATCTATATAGATGGTACTGTGTAGGCGATTATACCCAGATTATTTATCGACTCTTTGATGAAAATGGGAGGGTATACACCGATACACGGTAACTTTTCAAGGCCACTTCATAGTACGAGACGTCATTTTTTGATGGGTAGCGATTCCTTACATCACTTCATGAAGATGTATCCAATATGGCGGGGAAAATGAGACGTTGTGCTGATTTTGGTTAATAAGTAATATTCGGTTTAAATGTATAAGGTTTCAGAGCCCAGATTCCATTTTTGTCATATACAACTGTGTAAAATGATCACATGTTCACGTATTGCCATAATTTCAAGATGACGGCCATTTTTCGCGGAAGTATATCGTGGACGTATCAAATTTGATATTGTCCTAAAAATGCAAATCAGTGCGGTATCAATCTCCATTACAGAAAAAGAAATAGATTTATATTTTTGTCAATTAATTAAAACACTTTCGATTGTTGTGAATGAATGAAAACACAGAGTGACTTACTTGCTTTAATTGAACCACAATTAACACCATATGTTAACTCTGTACAGATACAAGATGTAGATGTGTTCTGAACACCACCATTATAACACTCGATATCCTATAATATCAAAATAAATATCCTAGTCCCCAATTAAATATAACAGGATTTGTAAAATATATAAACAATATATACAAAACATACTTGTTTATTGCCATTACAACAAGCCAACAGTGAGACTGGTGTCCCCCGCCAAAATCGAAAAATAAAAAGATGACACATTATTTGTATGGAGCAATCAAACTCGTTAACTATATACTAAGTGTCATCACTCTCTATTAGATAGGAGTCGTATTGCAAATGATACAGAACGGAGGTCCTGACAAGGACAGCTGTCTAGTAGTTCGGATAGAACAGAAACCGAGGTCCCGTGTACGCTTGACAGTTGGAATTCGATATAAGAGTAGGCCGTAGTGCCGCTGTCCGGGCAAAATTTCCCTCTTAGCACACTGTATGGCGTATGCTCGGAGCAGAACAGTAGGACGTTAAACTCTTATTTCAGTTCATTTCATTTCTCTATCAGATAGAATAAAAGTTATCTTGTCCCAAAGCATCGATCAGCTTTGCTTAGCTAGGTTTAGCACGAAATGTTAATCATTAGTCAAGACATTCACCTAATGAACATCTAGATCAATTTTAAGCATTCTACCTAAATTAAAAGCAGAGTTGATATAGGCAAAATAGTGTATTCAAGCAAAATAGTGTAGTCAGCAAATGGACTGCTTCCCCTCTACAGAATAAACGCCAAACAGTGGTAACATGTGTCCGGAAGTGTAAGCTTAACCTGCCTAAATTCCCATACTAAATTAAAAGCTCGGTCGAAGACTTTATTCACAATGTCTTTTTTTTCTAAATCTGGAACTGTTAGATATAAATATCTAGTTGTTAGTTACAATTCCACATATTTTGTTAAGAACCATGGTAATTCCAAATATAACTACACCGCCAACACGACAAAATTCAGATGTTGGACGTTTTAATTACAAATACCTTTGTTGAATTTTGAGGGGAAATATATCAGGTGGTAGGTATCCGCATGGACACAATATGTGCACCTTTGCTTGCTGATTTGTTTCTGTATTCTTATGAAGTCAATTATATATACACACAGTCGTAACAACAAATAACAATAGAGTTTATATATCCAAATACGCTTCCTGCTTGCATCTGTGTCTCGATTTTGACAACTGCCATACACTGAGTGTTAAATTGTACGATAAACGTGACGACTTTGACTTTCCGGTTGTCAACCTTCCATGTATTAGTATAACATCCCAATATCACCAGCTTACGGAGTGTGCGTATCTCAGCCAGTTTGATACATGAGGGCTTGGTCATCTAAGATTCAACTAAAGGGATACTTGATCCTCAAACTCACAAAAAAAACTTAGTGTTATTGCCGTCATGTTGCTGACCTCCCCCAAAAATGTATGTACTGGTCACCAGAAACAAGACAGGAGCCAGTTGCAAAGATAATGACTTGTAATCGATATGAAGAAATATTTGTTTGCTAGATGCCTCGGAGAGTGAATTGTAGAAAAAAACCAGGTTGAAATTGAATACGGCAAACTATCAAAATTGAGGCACAACAATGAAGACTAAAAAATAGTACGAATGTATGCTGTGTCGTTCACCTGTGGGACGTGTGCACTGAAATTCATGGTTGCTCTATCGTGTTAAATATCCCGATGAGGAAGAAGTTGCTTGTTTACTTTCGATTAGAATCATCCCTCTCGCTCGTGAAGTATAGATTGGCCGGAGAAGCAGTAAACCGCCGGCCCATGTCCTTATCTGCTGTACTAGTCGGAGCTGAGAATAAACCCCTTGCTGTAAGGTATGATCATGTTGTGCATCTCCCTGTTGTAATGCAGTACAGAAATGCACTAAGATCCAAGCTCGAAACATGCTCCAGGCGTAGCAGAACAATGTGTGTGAAGTGCAGGGTCTTCCTCTGCTGCGATCAATCTGAACGACAGACTCACCCTACCTGCAGAGAAGTGACTCTGACACATTGAACAGCCATGATATCCACATGCCGTTATCTAAACGTAACAGGTCGCGAGTTCAACGCACAGAAGTAAGTTTGTAAACAAACAAACGAAAGTACAATGACTTCGACGAACAGAAAACCTGCGTCGTACACGGAAACAAACTGAGATTGAATAATAAATCCCCGAAAGAAAATGGAATTTTAACAGAATTAGCAAGTTTAAACGGATATTGACACACACGGGGGCCGCACTATTGGCACTTTTTTGTGCTTCGGTCTATTTCACATATACACAATGAATCATGTAAATGTTTTTAGCGTGGGGATTGACTAATAGTTAATTTATTTCAGTTCTAAACAAAAATTTAAAACTATAACGCAATTTTAAACAATAACCAAATTATGGCTGGGATTACTGAGCAAAATGGCAATTCACTGGATACGTGCGAAAAAAAAAGCCAGCTACCATAAATTTTCGTCACGTTAGTTACGTTCGTGCTGCGATGTGACATCTAACTGCTACATGGTTGAGCCTGCCTACGGCTGCTCTTGTTGCGTGCGTGCTTGCTTGCTTGTGAGGTAAACACAAAGTCTTTGATGTGGAATGCCAATGTTACCCCTGGGAACAATAAATAATTTTGCATTCTTGACATCTCTTGTCTTCATTTCCTTCCACCATTTCATAGTTGCACCAGCGGTGTTCCTATCCTGCTACCTTTAGCTGCGTGGTGGTGACACCCCCAAAAATCCAAAATTAGGAATCATAATTGAATAGAGCATGGGATATGTCTAAAAATGTGAAAATACATGGCTGGTTGGAATTTGTCAGTTCTAATTTTACAAAAAGAAAAAATGTATGCAAGAAAGGTTTAACGCTTTTCATCATGTGTATTTTGCATACGGAAAGTCCATTGAAGTCATCAAGGGTTATAACTCTAGCGGACCTTATCACAAATCTTGACAAATCAATAGGATAATTCGTCGCCTGACTTTGAGCACTGTGTATAAACTTTACGTGGACAGGGGGCGACAACAATATACGACCATATTTCATTGTGTGCAAAAAGGAAATATATTGAAGATGAAATTTATTTTCTAGTTTTATGTCCATTATATAATCATGAGACTAGAACTATTGCCAAAATGATATCATTGTGATAGGAGTAACAGGTTTTTGAGATTAATGAATGGCACTTCTTGCAATAAACATGCTATATTATATGTAATTGAATGAGATTCAGACACCGTAACTGTTTAATTAAAGTTTGAATATTTCAAATAATCTTAAATTACGATCATTTAATTACCAATTTTTTGAAACATACTAATATTATTGTGAATTGTGATTTCTATTATAATATTAATTGAAAATAAGGCCTTAATTAAATACTGAGTGCAATTAATATAATTAGTATTATCGAATGTTTTTGTGAAAAGGAAATATCAATACTCTTAAAATATTTAATTTAATTACCTTTAATACGTCTACTGCAACGCAAAAAAAAATTACAGGATAAGATTGCCTGCAACGTCGTTAACTTTACCTTATAATGGTATATTGTGTTGGGTTCATCCACCATATCGCTACATCCAACATCATCGCCAATTTTATCAAACTGGTAACATGTCTTAGTGACAACATCATATGATACCGACATACAATCAACGCCATTACATTTTATAATACACACAAACTTATTTGGAGCGTTGAGCGAATTATAGGCTACCTCTCGAGACAGAGTTTTAGTTGGGCATGTTGCGTGTTTCCACCATTGTTTAAATCGGGGGCAAGATGCTAATGATGAAATAAAACACATAAATATCACAAATCTAAACATGGACATAGTGGTCTGAATGTTGGTCTTCAACAGCAAATACTAATATCGTGTACATAATGCTTCATTCTCATTGTGAATTTGAGCTGTTGAGAAAATACATATGCTGCCTTGACGTCAATCCAGGATCTAGCGCGCACAAGTCTTTTGCATCAATGAGATAAACAAATCACGCCCTTTGGTGGGTAGGGATACTGTAAAATCAATTCCTTTGATATACAAAGGAGAATCCGAAGTCAGCATCTGACCGTAATGTAATCGTTATTTGCTATTTAGTGATTGAGAAACACATTGTCACAACTCGTTACAGATTGCCAGCATATCGAATTAATACACGACTGAAGATTCAAAACAGCTTAAAGAGTTGTTACATTAAGAACTAACTTTTACGCCAATATTACCCCCGTTCTGAAAGAACTCCGCTGGCCACCGATTAAAATCGATTTTAAGATTATCATGCTGACTTTCTGTACGATGTCATGTGATGATTCTCCTATATATATACTAAAGAATTAATTCAACCCCACCAGAAATCTTGGTTCCGACACCTAACTCAAAATCCTCCAAAATCTTCGACATCGAAATCAAGAATTATTGGTCAATTTAAATCAACCCCCGACCAAAACTGTCCTGATATTCACCGATACACCTCGGAAAGGGTGCTAATAACTACTACTTACACACACAACATTCAAATATATTATTATACTGATAATTAAGCGAGACAATTTAACTTCCAAACTAAAAGTTATATGATACATGTAGATAAAAGATAATTAATAGTTGATAATATTAAATATAGGCTACAGGTTAAGAAGAAGAAATAACATGCCTAGTTATATCTTTCTTAAATAAATGAGGATTTTTAATATCTTTAAGTGAATATGGGAGAGAATTCCAAAGCATAGTGCCTCTATATTGTAGACTACATTTTAAAAATTTCATTATTAGGTCTACTGATAAAAAGTCTATCATTGAGAGATGAATATGGAGTGGTGTTATACTAAAAAATATTATATAAATATGATGGACAAAGTTTACGGATAATTTTATAAACAAAAATATATTTGTTAATTAAAAGTCTTTGATGAATAGTTTGAAGATTTAAGGATGAAGATAAAAATTAATAATTAGATGAAAAGGAATCAGAGATAGGTCTATTGTAAATTAATTTAAAGGATAATTTTTGAAGTCTCTTAAGTTTAGATATAGATGTAATTGAACAAGAGTCCCAAATAGTGAAGCAATAATTTATATGAGATTGAATATGAGCAAAATAGAACAGTTTAAGTACATCAGTAGGAAGCAACTGTTTTTATTTGCGTAGTTGAAAATTTTTCTGTCGAAGAAGCTTAGATAAATGATCAACATGAGGAGACCAAGTGAAATTTTCATCAAAAATGATGCCTAAAAGTTCAAATGTAGAGACATTTTCTAAAGGTGAACTATTTATGTGAATTTGAAATTTTGTTGAAAGTAATTTACGCCTTGAAGGAGTTGTAATAATCATTGTTTAGTTTTGATTTCATTAATTACCATGTCATTTTTTGAACACCAATTTTGAATAATAGACGTTTCATTTTGCAGTGTGGTCATCAATGTAGTAACATCAGAAGATGAGGAATAGACAGTAGTATCATCAGCATCAGCAAATAAGTCACTATTAACATGTAAATGTAAAGGTAGATCATTAATAAATAAATTAAATATCAAAGGACCAAGGATTGAACCTTGAGGAACGCCTTGAGTTATCATAGCAGGGGTAGGATAAGTTTGTCCAATACTGGTACATTGTTGTCTATTATATAAATAGGAAGTTAACAATTTAATAAGTGTATATGATAAATATTATAATTTCAGTTTTTGAAGTTAAAGATTATGATTTACTCAATCAAAGGCTTTACGGATATCAATAAATACCATACTTGTATACAGATTATTATTAATAGCGTGATAAATGTTATCAGAAATATAAGTTAGTGCCGTATGACAAGAGCTATTGGATCTAAAGCCTGATTGATTTGAATAAAGCAAATAATATTTTTCAAGGAAAGAATGAATGGATTGAGAAATATGTTTTTCTAATGGTTTAGATAATGTAGGTAAAATAGATATTGGCCTATAATTACAACGATCATTTTTAGCACCAGATTTGTAGAATGGTAAAACTTGTTTGAGAGAAGAAGGAAATGTATTTTTATCAATACATAAATTATAAATATAGGTTAATGAATCAGATAAAAAAAAATAGGCTGCATGTTTGATGAAGAATGGACCAAGTCCATCTAATCCTACAGATTTAGTTGGATCAAGGGAAGAGAGTTGTTTATATACTTGATTCATAGTCATATATGGAACATGACAGAATGTCTTATTATCAATATGCTTAGAAACGAAGTTAGAAATTAAGTTAGAATTGTTATTACTTAGTTGAGTAGTAGAATTCGGAATAATGGAAGATGCAGCATTAATAAAGAAAGTATTAAAATCATCAGCACTTATATCTGAAATAGTGTTGTTATTACCTCCTTCACGTTTAGCTGTATTGATGTCTTTCCATATAGATTTACTGTTTTTTCAAACCTTAATTAAAGATTCTAAACATGTTTTCTTATTATCCCTTATTTTAGACTTAATCTTATTTCTTAATATTTTATAATTGACAATATCACCTACTTTCTTAAACTTATCCTTTCAATGAATTAATGTTAATATTTCAGAAGTTAGCCAATCTGGTTTATAATAATTTTTAACTCTGTTTGTCTTAATTGGAGCATGTCTGTCTATAATATGTTGTAATGTAGAATAAAGACTTTGTAAGGCAAGATCAGGATCATTAAATTCATAAACATAAAAAAAGAGCATTGGCTACATCCTGCAGGAAAGCCTCTTTATTAAATGATTTAAAAGAGCGATAAGTAACAAAAGTGTGACCAATTTTAGTGATTTTACTACCTTTCTTTTTCCATGTACAGCATACTGGAAAGTGATCAGAAATTGAATAGATTGGAACATAGGTTTCCATAATATTTTTCAGGACAGGAAACAAAAATGTGATCAATAATAGTAGAAGATGAATTGGTGATACGAGTTGGAGTAGTAATTATTGGATATAAACCATAAAGTGAAAGTAGATCAGGCCAAAATAGGTTTTGCTTATTACTTATATCTATATTTATATCACCAAATAGTAAAATTTCATAGTCACAATTCCAGGCATTTTCTAACATAATAGTAAAAGAATCTAGCCATTGTCTAGTGGAAGAAGGATGTCTGTATAAATTACACAATATTAGTGGTTTAGAATTAATAAAATTCACTTCAAACCAAATAGCTTCAATATTACAGTTTTCTAAATCACCCCTTCTTTTAGTTGAGAGGTGATTTTTAATATAAACTAAAGTTCCAGAATGACTTGAGTTACATTCATCTTTTCTATACGGTTAACCAAATCCAGATATAGCTAAATCAGAAGTATTAACATCTAAGTTATGTAAGTGAGATTCTGAAATTCCCAAAATATCAAATTGTTGAATAAAAATGCTAAGTTCAGCTAGTTTGTTTACATGGGGAGAGACATTTAAATGCGAAACATGTAGTCCTTTCTTAGTAGGAACTGTATTCATAAATAGGGGATCACGGTGGCTAAGTGGATAAGCCTGGAGGTTGAGTGTTCGATCCCTGCATTGGCCGAGAAAGTTCATCTCGATTTTCCGGCGTGGTATCCCCTTGTCAGTGATGCAGAAGGAGGGCCTGACAAGGACAGCTGCCTAGTCGTTCGGATGGGACGAAAAACCGAGGTCCCGTGTACAAATTGGAGTGCACGTAAAAGATCCCTTGGCAGTTGGAATTCGATATAAGAGTAGGCCGTAGCGCCGCTGCCCGGGCAAAATTTCCCTCATTGCACACTGTGGCGTATGCCCGTCTTCAATTAGCCCAGGTTAGGTGCTTAAGCGTAGGACGTTAAACCCCATTTCATTCATTCAGTATTCATAAATAACTAACTGTAAACTAAATAATATAACATACACACAATAAGAACAGTTATGTGACTAGACACAGGTAATACAGTAATTAATAATTAATGATGAAAATTACAATATAAGGACTGCTACGATATGTAAGAACAATAAAATACAATGCAAAATACCTACAAATTTCGAATGTGGAGAGAACAAACAAGTGTATGATAATATGTCAAAACTGTAATAAAAGGAGGAGGGGTTAAACAATATGAATCATGTGTACATGTACCTCTTACCATCCTCCTGGCAGTGTTCCGTTTGATTAGAGCTAATCCCACTACTCCCTGCTGGACTGAGTGGGTATTATTGTCACTAATTATGACTGGTCAGTGGTCCTATTACTGACCAATCACTGACTTCGTTACAAAGGTATTACCTTTAAAACAGGACGTTTAATTAAAGCAACTGTGTTTACATAACGTTACGTCATGACTGCACGTTTTTTTTTTGCTATATTAACCAGCGCATAGCAGGATATTGCAGTAAAACTAATTGCGTGACAAACGAGGCTATCGGTATTGACGTAAAGTAAACACTACTGTATGGTAACGAACAGACTTTCAGCGTTTTTGATACCTTAAATCTTTGTCCAAAATATTAAGGAAGACCCAGGATTAAACGACGGACTGTCATGTTACTGTACGTAAGTGGTAGATTTGATTGAACGAGAAGAATAGACACACTTACTTAAAAGTTCAAGAATCCGAAGCCAATCCAGCAATGGCCAGAGAGGGATTTCTCGGGCCGTTGCTTCAGGAATATGGCCTCTTACATACATATATATACTTGTTAAAATTTAAGAGGAAAATCGATAAATATGTATGCTTATTCAATGATATACATACACATAGTGTATCATGGGCCCAGTGTAAATATTACTTCTGTAAATTTTAATCATATGACATTTGATAATCTGAGTATGTGGCACATGTATACATCTGTAGCACTAGAGAAATTAATTTACATATTTTGGAAATTTAGTTCATACATTGATAGATTTGATTACATAAAGCACCCCTTTGGGGCAGCATGTAAATAATACATAACAGTCCGCATTCTAATCGAAAAAACATGAAAAATATATTGTACTATTTAAAGCTTTAGTTAAAATTTGGGCTAAAAAGTGTCAGTGTAGGTTGATCAGTTTGTTCTTGCTATAGGTGAATAAACCAGGTTGATAATTAAGACAAAGATAGATGTCTTTACTTCGCTTTTTGTCGGCACATAACAAAGGTATTCTTTATAGATCAGAATAGATATTTGGAACAAAAAGTCTGTGTGATAAGTTTAAAACTTTGAGAGTTTTGCACAAATGGATTAAATCCAACCTATTGTATTTATATTTAGCACTAGTGAACTAAGTCCAATACTTTCTTACAAATTTGGCACTACAAGTTCAAACATTTGTTTTATATATGTTCCTACTATTTAAGTTTGTTAACATATTACATGTATGTGGAGAGGTTAATTACGGTTACTTGTGTGATACCAGTTATGTGGTGGATGTAGTTGTCTAGGCCTAGGTGGTGGATAGAACCGAAATGGTGGCAGTCGAAACAGGTTTGATGGTGGCGGCGGAGGCAGGTTTATATTGTGGATAGGTGACCACCTTGGTTGGCGAACTTGTATCCTAGCTGGTGATGGGTTATTCATGGAATCTGGGTGGCTGTTTAGTACACTTAAGGGGCAACCATGTGTAACATGTAGTGACAAGACATCTTTTAACAAGGATGCTAATTTAGCAGTACGCGTTTCAAATGTGTCCCATCACCCTAGTACAACGAGTTATTTATTGTGCCATCAACATTCTGAAATATGTTATTTAATTTCACAAAACAGCACTTTAGGCTTTCACAAACTTGCCAGAGGCTTTGGTTTAGTCGTTTAATATTAACATTTTCTGTTTGTTTACCTCGAGATAAGAGCTCAATGAAGTGGACAATTGCTGAAGGAAAATTGAACAGCATTGAACCAGTCAGATCAGTGCAATTCAACACACCCTTTGTTAAGTTATTGATTGTCATCTTTACATTACTCTATACATCTAATGAAACATTAAAATGTCGAATACTACAGTGAATGGCTGGTTTTCACAACCCTCCACTCCAAACATGTTTGACATGTCGAATACATGGGAATTGGTGTATTGTAAAAACCGCATCGTTTAAGGCCGAATAACACTGTTGTTGTAACTGAATAATATGCCCCAATCATTATTCTGATCAACAAATTGTACTATTTTACAATATTCCAATTAATTGATGATACAAACTTCGTCTTAACACACCGAATTGAACAAATTCAACTACCTTTTCAAATGTAACTTAGATTTTAAAATATTTTCGAACACTCTGGACAAGTAAAATAGGATGTAATGGACAATGTACTCACCAGCTAGGACACTTAAACACGTAGGGTTAGAATAAGGCTGTTTTTTCTGGACCTGTCAAGTCAGCAAGAGTGTTATTGTCCCTTAATATATACGTGGGAATTGTGAAAAACGCATCCTTGATAGATGACTGAATTGGCAGAAAGCTTAAGGCTGTCGCTCTCAGTGTGAGTGAATAAAGTAAACGAAGCTCGAGTGTTGGTACTGATAAAGGAGCATATCTCGGGTGTTAGTAAACTGTTCCTGAAATAGATGCCATGTAATACATAAACATATATATAGATTTAGATCACCCAGTTCCTAGGCAACTTTCTAGTAACGGATAGGTTTATGAGGGACTGGATGATACAGAATGCTACAAACAAAACTTATTTCCGGTCTCATGAAGAGGAATTTCGGCAAGTGACAGCGCTTCAAGCTTGATTTGTAACTATTAACTCTTTTAAATGGCCAATTTTATTACATCGGAGGTTGAATAATATTAAAAAAGTGTCTCGTTGGCGATAAAAACGAAGGATAGTGTTAGAACTAGTGAGTATTGTGAGGTGATAGCAGACGAAATGCCTTGAAGACGTGAAAACAAAGATGGCGACTGAAATACCTTGTCTCTACTTATAATATATAGCCAAGCAGTAGTATGAAGTGCCTGTTGCCTGGACATAAATATCTAACAAATTGTCTATCATGATGATTCGCTAGTTCAAATTCAAGTCTTTGTATATCGATAGGAGTGGGGTGCTAGCTTTAAATTCGAACTGGCAAAAAATATTATTTTGTCTTTTATGTGACTATTGCTTAGGCAATGATAGCAACAATGTTCTCTTTTGTAATGGGCCTGTTTCAACCTTGGTTATTATGATTATTACAAATTTGTCTACCGTCCTTCGACTGATTGGGGCGGTTGTACTTGTCACTTGAAGAATGCCCTGAAACAACTTGAGGTACATGTAAGCGTCTTTATGGAAAGTGTTTCTGTTGAACAGAACTATGTCCATGTAGTTCGGCTTTCGGGGAGCCCATGTGTGTTGCATGTGGAGGTGATGTACATATATTACATGATTTAACATGTGTCCATGTGGCCTGTTTCAACTCTTCAGAGCAGATCTGGATCTCCTGAAGCCCAAGTTATCAAAATATTGCGTTACATAAGTGCATTGGCACATTTAATTGTAAATAACTTGTGGTATCCATAGAACTTGTCTGGCTATATATTGCAGGTTACTATGATGTGCGATACGACGGTTGCTACTGCAGATACAGTTCGAAACTTGGAGTTATATTTGAAACGGACTGCTCTATGGACGCTTTTTGTGAAACAACCAGCAACGGTATGTCATACGCTCTGTACAGATTGGGACGAATTCGACCCCTTCTTGATAAATGTTCTGTGGAAAAACTAGTTCATGCCATAATAACCTCTCGCCTTGACTACTGCAATAGCCTTTACCACAACCTCCGACTTTAAATTCGTAAACTACAGACTTTACAGAACTCTGCCGCGATACTCTTAACAAGAATTGGGAAGTTTGACCCTGTAACGTCTGTACTACGTGAACTTCATTGGCTGCCAGTCTCCCAAAGATCCAAGTTTAAAATAATCGTTTTAACTTTTAAAATAATTCAAGGCTGTGCACCTGTATATTTAAACGAACTAATGACTGTTATAAGTCCACTCCAAATAAGCGGTTTTCAGAAGGTTATACTGTACTCTCCAATTCCCGAAGAAAACTCCCAAAACCAATTTCTATGGCGATCGAGCATTCAAGCATTGTGCTCCAAGACTCTGGAATGCTCTGCATGTCTCTCTCCGAACAATTTCAAATTCTGAATCTTTCAAACGTCAGTTGAAAACACATCTTTTTAAAGAATCCTACAACACCTAAAACTTGTAACTGTTGTAAAATATCATATCATGTACATATATTGCCACCTCTATCCTCCTGTTTTTATTATAAATTTGAATGTATTAAATGTATTATATTTCTGTGTGTATATATGCAACAGTATATGTAGTTATCTCCCTTGAGGAATATCGAGAGTTATCCTCTCATTATTCTATATTCCGCCATTGTGATTAAATATCTACTAACCAAGTGTCCATTCGGCAAACCTCGACAGATTCCGGTACTCTCCGTAACCTACATCTAGACTCGGATGTATGATAGTCATTGATATGTACCTTGGACCATACATTTGCGATGCGGCTTGTCGACTATCGATTTACTCTAACAGGAAAACGTTCCGCTTTTACAAAAAAGTCCCAAAATCTGGTTAAGCTGCCCACACCCGTTGGTGGAGTCGTCCACACGACTTAGTATAATTTCTGGACACATAATGTATTTGTAAATAGTATAGTTTTTCTGCGTGGTCACCCTTTCTCTCGGTAAATAAACAACAAAGTAAATAATTTCTGGATATTGTAATACGTTTTTTGGAGTCGTCCACGCGATGTATTTTTAATTAGTATAGTTTTTTTCTGCGTGGTCACCCTTTCTCCCGGCAAATAAACAACAAAGTAAATCGTTTTATTCCATAAATAACAAATTCATTAACAAATTCATAAACAAATTTAGTTGCGTGGACGACATCACTAATAGTTGTTGACATCACCAATGCCTTGTGGACGACTCCACCAACGGTTGTGGACGACTTCGCTTGTGGGCGACTTGACTGGCAACCATGTTTATCCGGGTCCTTAAAATAGTTCCAAAATGGCGGACTTCATCATACAGCCGAGTCTAGATGTAGGGTACCGGAATCTGTCGAGGTTTGCCGAATGACCAAGTGTCGTCTCGTCGTGGTTTTTCCTATCGACTGCCGTGGTGGCTGGCCTGGATTTCGAACCGAAACCTACGAACAAACTCATATGTTCTTCAAATAGCCAAGTCGATACCAGGTAATAACCTTTCAACGGCAAAAAATCCAACGCCAACCCATTGAGAAGTTTCACTGACGACGGCCGTACAGTGCCAGAGGATAGACGATTTACAGCCCAGCAGAAAGTCACACATTTAGAATTAATGCTTAGACAAATAGCTAACTTCTGTCCAGTCATCTCTCGCAATACTATTGTCAAGAATTGCACTTCTCTGTCATCAATCTGGCAAGCTATTCGTTTACATTACGGTTTTCAATCCACTGGTTCTCATTTTCTGGATTTTAACAACATCTTTCTTCAAACCGATGAACGCCCAGAAGATCTATACCAACGACTAATGTCCTTCGTAGAAGATAACCGCTTACACAGTGATGGCACCATTACACACCACGGAGAGACTCCCCGTACTGACGAAGAAATAACACCTACCTTGGAAAACATAATAGTCCTTATCTGGTTACGTCTCATCCACCAAGATTTACCGTCACTTGTTAAACAAAGGTATGGCATAGACTTACGGTCTAGAACTCTCGCGTCCTTAAAACCCGAAATCTCACTTGCCATGGATTCCTTACTCCACGAAAGTCATTCCAACCACGAAGCCAAAGTTTTACGTTCTGGACTCAACCAGCGCCCTTCTGCTAGTTATGAGAGAAGGTATTCCCCGTCTACACGTCAGAAACCACCTATTACTTCTCGTACTTGCTCAATTTGCAAACAAGCTGGTCGACCGACGTACAACCATTATCTGAGTACGTGCCCATACTTACCTTCCGGCGATAACAGGTTCATGACTAAAGCCTGACAAACTGTTTTTGAAGAAGACTACTTGGATGATTTAGATGATTCTACCCCTGAACCCCAAGTGAATGATGAATCAAATAGCCAACATCGCATTCATGCGTGTCGTGTCAGCACTAAGCAATCACCCACTATTAAAGCATTCTACAGCTACCATCCACTCCAACTAATATTATACTCTGGAGTTAGAACCAACATGATAAAGGCGTCTACAGCACACCACGTCGGAGCAAAAATTGACAAGAGCTCTCAAAGGGCCCTTCAAGCCGATGGAATAACACCACTCACGGTCATTGGGGAAACTTATATCACGTTGTCGCGTAATCACCACAACCTTCGTCTTGACGCCTTAGTTGTAGAGAATCTTGATGTAGACATTCTAGCTGGCACTCCATTTATGTCAGTCAATGACATCTCTATCCGCCCCCTCAAAATTCCAAATCCTGATCGGCGACACAGATACCATCACTTATGGACCAAGAACAGTGCCCGAGAGAACTAGACCTACCATGCGTCATACACAGGCATATCTTCTACGCTCACCACCGGTTACCCACGTAATATGGCCAGGAGACTATCTGGAGCTACGAACACCTCCTGAATTTGACCCAGATGATACTATAGCCATCGAAGCTCGACATGACTGTCATAGCTTCCATGATACGAAACCATCTCAAGTCTGGTTACAACCAACTATCACAGAAACTGTTGCAGGTCTCATCAGACTCCCCAACACCCATACAGAGCCTATTACCATTAGACGCAGCGAACACCTCTGTCAAGCCAGGTTCACAACGCGTATCACACCCAACGAGTCACAGAATAACCCCCTATACCTGCCCGCCTATCAAGAGCACAGCACACTACTCAGCCAATGTTCAACTGGATCCTAACTCCATCTTAGCACCTTATATGAAACGCCAATTCGCTGACGTCCTACAAACACACGATTCCGTTTTTGACCCAACCATCCGTGGCTACAACGGAGTCGCCGAACCATTCGAAGCTACTGTCAACATGGGCCCTGTCCAGCCCCCTCAGCGCAAAGGACGCGTTCCTCAATATTCAAGGGACAAACTACAAGATTTACAACACTGCTTTGATGATCTGGACTCTGTTGGAGTTTTTCCGTCGACCGGAGGACATTAGTATTAACGTCGAATACCTCAACCCATCTTTTCTCATTAAAAAACCATCTTGTGCCTACCGATTGGTGACAGCATTCGCAGATGTCGGCAGATACAGAAAACCTCAGCCATCTTTAATGCCGGATGTGGACTCTATTCTACGCACGATAGCATGTTGGCAATATCTTATCGTCACTGATCTCATAAGTGCTTTCTTCCAAATACTGCGGTGTCGCCACACCCTTTCGTGGAATCCGTGTATACACTCGATCAGCAATGGGCATGCACGGGTCTGAAACAGCTTTGGAAGAACTCATGTGTCGGGGACTTGGCGATTCATTACAGCAAGGCATAGTGGCTAAACTAGCCGATGACCTTTACATTGGTGGCAAAACCCCAACAGAACTCCTTTACAACTTCTCTGTAGTTTTGGCCGCACTTCAACGATGCAGCCTACAATTATCCGCAAGCAAGACAATTATTTGTCCCAAATCAACAATTATACTCGGTTGGAACTGGCACCAAGGCTATATCAGTGCTCATTCACATCGCATCTTAACGCTGTCAACATGTAACCCTCCTCAAACAGTCAAAGGACTACGGTCATTTATTGGAGCATAATAATAATAATAATAATAATAATCGCGTCATTTTACAAGGGTAGCAAATTAGGCCTGAGGCCTTTTTCCAATTTGGCCCTTGGCACAGATCGTGCGAATGATTTCGATCATTACTGCAGGAAGAAACCGAAGAACTCGGGGGAAACCTGCCTGATCGGACGGGAGACCGAAAATCCCTCTCACTTACAACGATAAATTTTATGCCCTGAGCTCGGATTGAACCCTCGTTGCATTGGTGAGAAGCCGCCTCTCTATCGCCACGGCTATCCGACCAGCTCTGCAAAGTCCTTAGTCGCGTTTTACCACATTGTTCTCAGTTTATCGACCACGTCGAACATCCATTGCCGGGAAATAGTCTAAAGACACTGTCACATATGGACGGATGATCTCATTTCACAATTCTCTGTTGCTAAAACTCACCTCGATACAACACGAGACATTCTTACCACAACCTTACAGACCAACTATGGATGGTCACAGATGCATCAGTTTCCAAAAGAGGTATTGGGGCAACCTTATACGTCACCCGTGCCAGTAAGACCTTCTTGGCTGGATTTTGTAGTGCCAAGCTACGAGAGCACCAAGTTCCATGGCTCCCATGCGAAGATGAAGCCCTGTGCATCGCAGCGACATTTCAGCCCATATATCATTCAGTCCAAACTACAAGCATGTGTCCTTACACATAGTAAACCATGCGTCCAGACTATTGATAGACTATGCAGAGGCGAATTCTCTTCAAGTCCACGAGTTACATCCTTCCTGTCAACAGTTAGTCGGTATCAAGTTAATGTCCGGCATCTAGCTGGAACGGCCAACCTACCATCAGATTCCTCCAGTAGGAACGCTCCAGACTGCGAGGAACCTAACTGTCAGATTTGTTCTTTTATAACACGAACTGAAGATGCTGTCGTTAGACCAGTGTCCGTTCAAGACATTTCTTCTGGAACAGTACGAATGCCATTTACCAATCGTGCCGCTTGGATTCAAACCAAATTAGAATGTCCTGCCCTTCGTCGTGTAGATGCACATCTGAAACAAGGCACCCGCCCTTCAAAAAAACTCACAAATTTAAAAGATGTTAAAAGATACCTCAACACTGTATCAATAGCCAGAGATGGTCCTCTTGTTGTCCTATACCAAGAACCACTAGCTCCAACGCGAGAACTAATTGTCGTACCCCGACATTGCATATTAAACTCGACCACCCAACGCAGCATCAGTTGAAACAAGTCACCAGAGAAGTTTTTATGCACTAGATATGGACAAAGCCTTATCAACCGTCACTGAAACTTGTCATACATGTGCTTCCCTTAAGCATTTTCCGCCTTCAGTTACCAATTAAACCTCATCTGCTCCACCAGAACTAGTTGGGGTGTCTTTTGCCGCAGATATCCTTCGACGTAACAAACAGATAATCCTCCTCGTCAGAGAAACCACCACGTCTTACACCTACATGATGCTCTTTGCAATGGATTAGCTCTTCTAACTTTACAACACAGGTCACTCGATTGACCTCCGGCCGTTATACGTGTTATAAATAATAAGTCTTTATTCAAGAAAACTTCGGTGAAGTTACATGAAGGGTATTAACAATAGTAGGTTACAATAAATAATATTAAGATATTTACATTATCTTATTGACATTGAAATGAACAGAGTATATTATTCAATTTGATCATGTCCAGGATAATAACCTTGTTATTTAAAACGTCGGAGGATAGTTTGACAAATTTACATAAATTTAAGATTTCCTTCTCGTTATTAAATAAGTTACACATCTTTAGGGTTGATGGTCTATTTACATATTTTGTAGCAATATATTTACTTCTGTCTGTTTAAAGAATTGACATTCAAAAAGATAATGATATTCGTCGCCCAAGTTGTTGGGGTTATACACAGATGACAAATCCGGTCTTCTCTGGCAATTTTAAGAAAAATACCTTATTCGATTGGTAACTTATGACTTCTACAACGAAATTTACATATTGGAATTATCAAGTTAGCGGATTGGAGTAAATATTTTTCGAATCCAAAAATAGACTTAAAGATACGGTAGTTTGCACATTTAGAGCTTTCATTAATTTAACTATGCCATAGTTGTTGGTATTGATCTCTTAGTCTAGTTTTGAGATTTGATTTCAGCCAGTTAATATTACTCTCACTTGGATTAGTCCAAATGTATGAGAAACCTGACTCGTCCAACACGCGCTTAATATAACTAACCCATTCATTAGAATCATTAGTTCTTAGAGTTAATTTATACAACTTATAAGATAACTTGTTTTTACTTCCTGTCACTGTTTTAAGCCAAAAACAAACCATCCGACAATCTATTTCTATTTTCAAAGGATAAATACCCAGGATTTGTCTCGTTGCTACATGATAAAACCCTTCAGAAACTTGGTATATCACTTGACATTGGTCGAATCAAGAATCCTAACAAAAACCCAGTAGCGAAATAGGCCATTGCTGAACTTGAAGACGAACCTTTACGCCAAGAACCACATGGTGGACCACTAACCCCACTATGCTTAGCTCTTGCAACAGCCCGTCTTAACTTACGGATATGGAACAGAGTACTATCTGCCTACGAAATTATGTCTCAGAGATGTCAATTTACCAATACACAACTATCATTGTCTGGTCGTCAACTCATCCTACAGCAACATAACATGCGTTTACGTAACCATCCCTACAGTGAAAAGTCCAAGAATGCCCTCGACAGTTCTTTATCAGCTCAGCTAAATGAAGGTGATCTGGTGTATTTAAAACCAGATGGACATAAACGCCATTTGGTTGTATCAATTGACGATCAATGGTGTCACGTCCGCAAGTTCACTGGTTCCCAATTACGTTCTGCAGCCTACAAGGTGAAACGGTCTGAATGCTACCTCGTTCCCAATCACTTTGAATACCCTTCTAACATTCAGTACCCAAGGCAATATCACGATGACAGTGATGATACCGATGCACCGATTTTATCCCCTCCGGCTCCCGAACCAGCCCATATACCCACATTACTAACAGATCCCGAGTTAGCGATAGACTATAAACAACAACTCCTGGAGACCCATGATTTTCTGAGTCTGAAGCCTCTACAAATAGTTTCTCCGACAGAACAAGACCACAACGAGATCGTCGCCCTCCGAAGTCCTTCGATGACTTTGTTCTCTAATCACTTAATGATGGACATTACTTTGTAATTGACATTTATTATTCATTTACTGGCCGTGTATAGTAACTTTAATCAGTTTAATCACAATAATTGTTTTCAAACTTACATTTGTGTATAGATATTCACAAATACCTCATAAAAAAGGAGTCACGCCAGTAGGCATATTAATATGTAGTTATCTCCCTTGAGGAATATCGAGATTTATCCTCTCATTATTGTATATTTCGCCATTGTGATTAAATATCTACTAACCAAGTGTCGTCTCGTTGTGGTTATTCATATCGACTGGCGCCGTATATTACCTGATCATATTTTTAAATACTTCTACACAGTATTATTATTATATCAGTTTTAATGTAGCATGTGTTTATATGTAAAGAGCGTTGAAAATTCTGTGTTATGCGCTATAGGCCCTATAAGAAATAAATTACTATTATTATAAATCTAACTCGGAATTCATATATGGGAATGCATCTTGGGAACAAAAAATACGCTTGTACCGATTAAAGGCAATTATAAATTCTCCAATTGACAAATTTCTTGTCTTTCGTCTAACTTTTGATCCTTCTCGCTAGTAGTTAGATCATAGTGGGGGATTAAAAGTAAATTGACTTTAATGTTATCACTCCTTGCAATCTGTCGTTATGTATCTGGTGATACCATATCGATAATATTCTAGATCGGCAGCATTCCCCCTAATCCTATCCGGCATAGTTCGTCTATCAGGAGTTGATGCAGTGCAGGTGTTATCCAGATAGTATGCATGATCATTCTGCTTATGAGCGCCATTCTCAACACAAACAGAACGATAAGAACTTTGAGTTTTTTTTCCAAATGATGTTTCAATTTATCTAACACGTCACTTAGAGTCTTCACTGCATCTGTGTTTGGACTTGGCTGTTACGATTTTAAACAAGGTTTGACTGGGCAACTGGATTCGTAAAACTTTCTTCGTGGAATGCATCGTTGCTAGTCTCGGTCACGTTTGTTATGGTTTATCCCCGCAACAATCAGTGGATTCTTTGAAAACGATGATGGTACGGATATACCGATATCTGAAAGTTCTCGTGTGCATCTAGCTGTATACCAAAACTGTCGTCGCCGCTTACAGGCCAATCAGAATTAGAAGACGAAATTGCTGAACGGGACCTTGTGCCTGTCGCCATGTTTCTTGCCGTCGCAGCAATTCTTGCAGAATTAATTAAGGACGTCGGGCGACAACGAACCAACAGCAAAATGTAGATAAACAAAAGACGCCACCGTTTGGAGATGGGTGCTATATGAAATATTTATTGCCGAATATATGGCATAAGAGACAGATGAGATCACATGACATAGGTCATGACATGGACGAGTTTGTGGCACTGCATAAACCAGATTTATTTATATAAACCCCCAATTTTACAAATACGAACAATTCGTAATCGATTATATCGCGAATATCGGAAGGAACTGGCATCTTTAGGTTATAAACATGGCTTTAAAGTTCATCTAAACCGGATGAAAATTGTGACCTCTAGATGGTCCACAAGCTTAAAATGTGATTTTTCGTACAATCGGGGGCATACTCCATGAAGTGATGGTCATATACATGCCAATTTCGAAAGGCACCGAGATCATGGGGGGGGGGGTAACCCTATATTTCAAGTTTCGACAAAATTGGGACTTGTAGAGTGTCCGAGCGTAAAGAGGTGACGACAATATTATACGTCCACGTGAAAATGTATAAAAGCACACCCTCCCCTTCCCTGCTTTACATTTAAAAGCAGAATGAGATATTGTAGAAAAAAAAACCCTGTTAAAACATTTAAAAGCAGAAAACGATAGTCTACAAATGACACCCGTTTAAATTTAAAAATAAAGCACCGCATTTCGCACAGTTTTCAAATAACGGTGAAATAAAATATAAACCGAGACTTATTAATAAAATACTACACATATCTCCACTGTTTAATTTTAAAATAGGACACGACATATCGAACCGTTTTCACACAACGGTGAAACTAAGCTTATAAATAAACGATTATGCAGGTTTCTCATGTTTAAAGCTGAACTTCGGTTACAAAAATACCGAAATAATTAAATAAAAAAAGCCGCCAAAATTGTTTCAGATGTATTAAATAAATATGGCTGGAGAGGTTAGCTGATCTCACTTCTAGTTTGTCTCTTGTAAGACAGGTGTAAACATCCGGCCTTATTCTCTACAAACGCTTCACTGGTTGCTCTATTTTCCCCAACAGTCAGTATACTAAATTATTGAAGATTGCAAAATGTCTGAAATTAACTATAACAAAATCAGGTTTGAAACTATCATATTAACCCCAGTTCCCCAAGTATATTTTATATTAAAGGACACGACGTCACGAGCCTGTTTCACTAAAACATGAAATAAAATACTATAACTTGTGCCTTCGTTTCATTGGTGTGTAATTAAATCATTACACAAAAGTACGACAAAATATTAACATGAAATAAAATACTATAACTTGTGCCTTCGTTTCATTGGTGTGTAATTAAATCTTTACACAAAAGTACGACAAAATATTATCGTAATATTTCGTGTAAGAATTGTATCGTGTAATGAGAATACTGTATCATTAAAAGGTATGATTTCGTCTATAAAGTTCTAATAACTCAATAGTTTTGACAAGGCTCTTAACTCACCTTATAATAATATATTGTGTTGGGTTCATCCACCATGTCGCTACATCCAACATCATCGCCAATTTTATCAAACTGGTAACATGTCTTAGTGACAACATCATATGATACCGACATACAACTAGCACCCTTACTTCTCATGGTACACACAAACTTATTTGAGGCATTAGACGAATTATAGGCCTCGCCTCTAGGTAGAGTTTTACTTGGACAAGCTGTAAGTTTCCACCATTTTTTCTTCTCTGGACAAAAAGTTGTTAAGGATGAAATAATACACAGAATTGTTAAAAATACATATATTAACATCGCAGACAATTTTTCAGTAAAAGACACAAACTGAATCTTTTTATTCCCTTACAATTCGATCTTCTATGAGCTTGGTGTTGATTTCTCCCTGGCGTACATACCTTTTTAAACTGACAAATGTCACATCAATTAGAAAAGAAAACTATCTACTTGGTTCTCTAGAGATTATGCAAAAGTGAATTCATCAATTTCTTATACAACACAAGGGTTCGTACGCACTGGGAATGCTCACTAGTCCTGGGTTCATTAGTCAACCGATATATTACGGTTAGATTAGGATTTTAGGTTTCATTAGTTCATCGATATCTGTTAATAATAGTGATCCCATTAATTATAATATATAATATATTCTGTACCATTTTAATGCTCGCATCAATGGTTAAATATTCAAAAATATTTCACGATTGATGCGACCATTATTTTCTTTAATTTAAAATGTGTACCCAACCATGTATGGAGCCAACAATTGAAATAAAAGATTAAGCAGTTAAAACTGCGGTGATTGGCATTGTGACTGGTGTGGTGTAGGTGGTTGGAGCATTATTTGTTTTTATTTCAAACGTGTACCCAACCATTTTTGAAGCCAACAATTGAAATAACAGATAACGCAGTTAAAACTGCGGTGATTAGCATGGTGACTGGTGTGGTGTAGGTGGTTGGAGCATTATTTGTTTTTATTTAAAACGCGTACACAACCATTTTTGGAGCCAACAATTGAAATAACAGATAACGCAGTTAAAACTGCGGTGATAAGCATGGTGACGTTGGTGGTTGGGGAGTAACCGTTGCCGTCATTACCACCAAGGTCTATTCAATCCAATAATTGTTGAAGTGGCATTTAGTAACTGAATGAACACATGAAAAAATACATGGAACACAAGCTAGTCTCTTTTCTGTCGATGTTTCGACAAGGGTTCACTGGTCTTAAGCAACTTATATACTATATAATTCTGCCATGTGTTAAACAAATTAATATCATGTTTTACAAGACAAAAAAATAGACCCACAAGCAAACAGTGAGGCTAATGTCCCCCGACGATAAACCAATGTTAGCATGCCCCAGAATCTCAAAACAGTGGTAAATGCGCATGATTGAACACCCTCAAGGCATTCACGTAATAAACACATGCACCAAGTTTGGACAATCTACCTCAATAATGGTGTGACAGATAGAGAGACGGGCGGTGAGACAGAACTATTTTAGCAGTCTTTGCGTTGTTCGAAAAGCGTGAGACATTACAAATAGCACCAGCAAGAATATGGTGACTACAAATTATTGTATAATTTGGGAAATACCCCTGTCGGAGGGCAAGTGGCGTGGCCGAGTTGTGTATTCTCAATCCGAAAAGCGATTTTTTCAAGTAGAAGTAAACTACATTTTAGAGTCTTGCACTATCTAAATTGAGAAAGTAGGCGCCACGCTGGGAACCATTTGAAGGTTGTTAATTATTTCTAAATGATATATTTGAAACTTTTGAGAAATAAGATTAATTACAGACATTGTTAGAAAGCTGGCAATAATACAACACAGATAACCGCAGTACATGCGTTATTTATCCTTTCCACAAATACCAACCAATAATAATGATATTTCATGCTGAGAAATATTTTGTTCAATTGGTTTAGTGACTGGACCCAGTGGTGAAATCAATTAGGTGATATTACAGTATAGTGCAAAATTCAGAACTGTTGCCACGTAAAACGTGGAAGTACGACCCGAGCAGCTCTTTGAATTGAAAACACAACAGCGTTAACATTAGCTTATCCGAAAGGAAACATTGGATGTTGACCAAATTTGATAAGGATCTGTTATGATTTTAAGGTATCTAATCTCAGTCTGGTTCATAACCTCGCCAGTCAATTTCCAATGCAGTCTGTAGACGACAAACAAACAAATTCAAGAAGCGGCCTTGGCTCTGACCCTTGGGTCGGGAATGTTCCAAAATCAAAATGGATCATCCTTAGGGTATAAGGAATTAGTATGCAAGGGTTCAAGGCGACGGCAATATACGTTCACATTATGAATGTAGTGCCGCTGTTCGGGCAAAACATTTTCATAGCAAACTGTATCGCGTATGCTCGTCTTCATTAGTCCAATACGGAGCAGAGCAGTTGGACGTTAAATCTCATTTAAGTTCATTTCCTTTTACCTAAATAGTGAATTATGTTTGTGAACCCTACCGCGTCAATAATTCTTTTCCGATTCAGATGACACGCTATATATATATATATAGAGAGAGAAAATTAAAAAATGGCAAAAGAAAACTACATATTTTCAGTTAGCGCTTTCACAACTTACGTTGCTCGTCAGACTATATATATATATATGGAAAGGAGGTCAAGATTTTGATATTAGAGCACTTTGGACCTCTACAGCGTACTTCTCTTGATGACCCTTCAAATATTTTTTCCCATAAAAAACGCACTATTAATTCATTGTTTATATAATCATTAATACTGCATCAAATACAATGAACTTTTATTGTAACATTTAGTTTCCCATAGCGAATACACAAACAAATCTTCCTCTATATGTTGAGATGTTCTTTAATAATTGATCATTCTTATTATAGTCGTTAACGTAATTCGATATATAGTTTCTATTAAACACACAACCTGGCTGATTTGGGTATAGAGAAAGTAAAGTACAACTTGATTATCAATTAGAGCAATTGACGCACTTACTTGTCTCTAGAGATTCTATATACGTATTAGGTCCCATGAGATTCCTTGCACAGCCATTCCGTGTACCATTCTTAGGAATTATCGGGGAGTAAGGTCGCTCCCCGATCACAAAAAGAAGTAAACAACTTGATACTCCAGAACATCACATTCCAATAATAATACCAAATAAACATATTTTATTTTATGAATCTGTAGTATGCTGTTGGCGAAAATAAGTTTTATGTTTTGGCATTTTCGTTTTTGTGGCGCTTCAGAAATCAAAATTCTGACCAATTGTTCACATCTGGTTCTTACTAGATAGGACAAGGGGCTGTAAATGGATATTAAGACTATAACTAAAAAATGAACTATACGAACCCTATTGTATTTTATATTGTATGCCTGTCGTTTTAATTTCTAGTGGGTTGAGTTGGCTTTGTTTGCACATTATATAGGTACGATCAACACAACATTGAAATAAAGTGAACAGAACTCTGTTTGGAATTCAACATTTGCATCACCAAGTAAAATAACACTCAACAAGATTTATGCAGATAGATGTTTGAAGGGTTTTAACATATTAGATTAGCCTGTTCTATAATTGTTTCCCATTTGTCTTGTTATGGTTCTTGTGCACTATTATTATTATTATCTATTCTTTAAAATAAACTAGATTCCATTCATTGTTTTATTTATTTTAAAAGTGTCATAAAATGGTGACCCTAAGAACCTGTATGGTGTCAAGTTTTACACGTGGGCATAGTAGTATTTTGTGGGGTTTAACTTTTTGAGAAAAAAAAATGACAATGAAATAAAATAGGGTTAAACGTCTTACTGGTCTACCCCCACTAGGTTATTGAAAACGGGCATACGCTACAAGGTATTGTTTAACGGACAGTGGCACTTGGCGTATTCTAATATCAGACTCCAATTGTCATGGGATCTTTTAAGTGTAGGCCTATATGTACACAGGACCTCGGGTTTTCGTCCCATCTGAATGACTAGACAGTTGGCCTTGTTAGGCCCCCGCCCTGCATAACTGATAAGGGGGAAATCGTACCAACACTGGAAGCGAACACAAACAAGTCCGCGTCTTACCCATTTAGCCATCCTGGTTATTGCTATGGTTTCGTTTGGTTTGGAGAAATTTTGCCTGCACAGCTAACATATAAACGACAAGTGGAGACTTAAGACTGAAAAGTTCTGAAGATTGTTCTTGTTGAGTCGCCATTCTAGCCCCCCCCCCCCCCCCAGCTACAAGAACGTAGCTAAAAACGTTGAGATATATTGATGTGCTTGTTTTTAGCTACGATTTGAAGCCATCATTTTCACGTACCGGAATCTGTCGAGATTTGTCGAGTGTCTCCCAGAGGTGAGTGAATGGCATGCGCTTGTATTTAGACCATCTCCCAGCAGTGTGAATGACACGTACTTGTATATGGACTATCTCCAAGCAGTGTGAATGACACGTACTTGTATATGGGCAATCTCCAAGCAGTGTGAATGATACGTACTTATATATGGACAATCTCCTAGCAGTGTGAATGGCACGTACTTGTATATGGACTATCTCCCAGAAGTGTGAGTAGCACGTACTTGTATATGGACAATCTCTCAGCAGTGTCAATGAAATGAGCACGTCGATGAAGTTTTTTATCCACTTCAGGGGAAGCGTCCTAGAAGTTGGTTAGAAATGAACACGCCGATTAAATTTTTTATCCACTTCAGGGAAAGCGTCCTAGAAGTGGGTAAGAAATGAGCACGTCGATGAAATTTTATATCCACTTCAGGGGAAGCGTCCTAGAAATGTGTTAGAAACGAACGCTTCGATGAAGTTTTTTAATCACTTCAGGGAAGCGTCCTAGAAATGTGTTAGAAATGAACGCTTCGATGAAGTTGTTTATCCACTTCAAGGGAAGCGTCCTAGAAATGTGTTAGAAATGAACGCTTCAGGTGAAATGTACACTTCCTTTCGGTACGGGTATGTACGATCAACCATTGGTTTGTTGTCGATTATTTTTTTTCTTACAACTACTCCAGTATTCAAAGTATTAAAGCATTGGGGAGAACAATTCATAATATGTTCCACTTCGTTCACATCAAATAGTCAACTCTTAAACCAAACTGTGTGGGGTATCGTCGTATCGATTACCTATTCTTATATATGAAAGAGATAACCTATTCTTATATATGAAAGAGATCATCTCTTGGGCAGTGGCTTTGCGTTGATATGAAATATTAATGAGAACTTTAATCTGACGAACCTAAATGTATTTAGAAAGCGTGTTGTCTAAGAAATATGTTAGAAAAACAAACCGCGTATTTGCTCTCCAGAGATCCTGCAAAAGTCAATGCATCAAATTCCTATTGGACATAAAGGCTTATACACGGTCATCCGAAAAAATGATAGAAAATGAACCAGAGTGATGCGCTTTTGAACTATATCGGGATTAGATATTGTGAAAGTGCTGGGGGTTTTTTGTATATTTTTTTATCCTGAATAAATAACAGAGATCCAATATTGAAGTTTCGTAGAAATTTATTAAGTGAAGATAAATGGTAAATTTGAGTTAGATTATTTATATCTTCCAAAAGTCCCGGCAATTTGTGAACATGCCACATGTAGGATTGAACTCATTTTCGATTGGCCCCAAGTTCACAGAGAAAAAATATCTCAGTTAATATTTCTGCTCAAAGTTGAGAATATTCTCAATTTGCGAAAATTCTCAACTTTGGTGTTCACAAAAGCAGTTGAGCAAATTCTTAAGTATATTAATTTTACTCAGCTGGAGTATTGCATTTAACGACGTCATCAAATTCGTCATATTATTTGAAAGACATTATTCAAAGTGTCTTTTCTTCTAAAACGGATACTGCCAGATATCAATATTTAGTTGAAAACTATAATTCTAAATATTTCGTTAAGTATCACGCTGATTCAAAAAACAAATACACGGCCATCAAGATAATTCAGATGTCGGATTTTTTAATTGATAACATCTTTGTTGAATTTGGAGAGGAAATATATCAGCAAGTGGTTGGCATCCCAATAAGCACCAACTGTGCACCTTTGCTTGCTAATCTGTTTCTCTATTCTTACGAAGCCGAGTACATATAGATGCTCGTAAAAACAAATAAACGATCAGTCAAACTTTTTAATTTCACTTATCGATATATTGATGACGTTTTAGCCATTAATAATCCTAAATTTAGTGATTATGTAGAATTCATATAGGTCTATCCTGATGAGCTCGAAATTAAAAATACCACTGACAGTGACAATTACGCTTCCTACTTGGATCTGCGTCTCGATTTTGACAATTGCCATAAACTGAGTGTTAAATTGTACGATAAACGGGATGACTTTGACTTTCCGATTGTTAACTTTCCATTTATTAGTAGTAACATTCCAATATCACCAGCTTATGGAGTGTTTGTGTCTCAGCTAATTTATTTACGCGAGAGCTTGTTCCTTTTATTCTGATTTTTTGAGTAGATCGAGGCATTTGTCATCTAAGCTTCAACTACAAGGACACTTACGCACAAAACTTATTAAAACCTTTAAAACGTTTTATGGCCGTCATATTGATTTGATTGGTAAATATAACGTGTCTCCCTCGTCTGTTATTCTAGATATATTCAATTGACACGTATACTATTATGGAGGGGGATCCTCGCCAAAACTCTCAATTCGTGAAAATACATTTGTCGATTTGTGAAGTACATTTGTTAATTTGTCAAAATACAAAGTACATTTGTCGATTTGTGAAAGTACATTTGTTAATTTGTCAAAATGCAAATACATTTGTCGAACCTACAAAGTACAAATTTTGAAATAACACAGCTTAACTTTATAGTTTCAAGATGTGTAATTTCAACATTTGTATTTTCAAGAGATGTAATTTCAACATTTGCAGTTTCAACAGTTGTTGTTTCAACAATTGTATTAACGACACTTGCATTAACTATGACCATATTTGGGTTGTTGTATGGTATGGAAGCCTATTGCGGCCATTTCAGAATCTCGACTTCTCGCCGCGGGCATAAATTCGCCAGTGGCCCCGATTTGACAGTCTAAAACATTCACGTGGTCGTGTTTTGTATACACCAACATGGGAATGTGGTCGTATATTGCCCTCGACCCCGTCCGTTCGCCCATCTGTCAATCAGTCCATCCGTCGTCCGCAATTTCTTGTGAACACTCTACAGACTACATTTATCATTTGATTGTTTTTAAATTGAAATATGATGCTTATATTAGTGCGATGAAGAAGCCTTTTTGATTTCAATAACTTCCGTTAATTTCTTCTGGAGTTATGGCCATTGTTTCACGTTGTTGCATTTTGTGGACGCTCCGTATGAAATGTGGGGGTTGGGATGACCTAGTGGTCTAGAGTGCCGCGCTTCGACCTCTAGCTGACCGGTCACCCCTGGCTTGCGGCTGTGGTTACGAGTCCTAGTGTGAGCGTATGTGACATGGAAATAGGGAAGCCTTCTCATCCTCGTGGGTTTCCTACGGACACTCCGGTTTACTCCCACTGCTAAAGACCCCTACGCGCAAGCGAATTATTGAAATAAAATTAAACCATATGTTAGTCCCGAAATGACCTAGTTGTGTTGAGTGGACGTTAAACCCCATTTCTCTCTCTCTCTCTCTCTCTCTCGTATGAAATGTATATGCATCATTTAAATTAGTAAAACAAAGACTCCTATTGAATTTCAGCAACTTCCGTTAAAGATATCAGCGCGATGGGCGAACATACATACATACATAGGTTACATACAAAAACACACCTAAAGGTTAAGGGTCTTTAACAGTAGGAGGAAACTGGAGAAACAAGAGAAAACCCACGGAATGGACAGTCGATCTATCCCTTGTCACGTACAAGCGGCGAATCGATACCGCGCCAGTTGATTCAATGACAGTCCTTATGATCAATTGCGAACGCGTTAACCATTCTTCTCCAACTGAGCTAACGAAAGCTAATAATGTACGTCATGCAGTGTGCTACGAGGGCCTACTCTCATTTCAAATTCCCACGGTAAAGGGTTCTTGTACGTGGACATCAATGTATGCGAAAAAGAGAGAAAGAGAGAGAGAGTGGTTCACCCCCTCGGTAGGACAGACGACCCTAATCATTGTCACGTTCAAGCGGCGAATCGAAACCAATGTTTACACGGGGCCCCGTTATTTTTTCCATCCGCACGACTAAACGTTATCCGTTGCCAGACCCTCCGCCCTCCATCTACACAACAGAAAAGGAAAGATATCTCAAGATGCAGTTCGATGAAGCTAGAGAGCAAACGTCCTACTCACTGAGCCACCATAGCCTCCACTTCATTTCGATTCCGGACAAGGAACCTAGTTTTTTTATCTATAGAATTCGAACGGCTATGCGTTGTCCCTTGCCACTGACAAGCAGTTGACATCGTTATTCTTAATCCCATTTGATCGACTATACGTTGTCCCTTGTCAGACTCCCTAAACGAAAGTACTGACAAGACCACGCATCAAAATATCCGATGAACGTTGTTGAAGTTGGAGGGCAAAGAAAGATTTGATTGAAGACTTAAAATCGATTACAGAATACAATACTATCTTTGCCAGAAGAGATTAAAATTATTTTGGACTATTTAATTGTCTAGATTCTGAAATGGCCGCAATAGGCTTCCATACCATACAACAACCCAAATATGGTCATAGTTCGCTAATGCATTGCTTGCTAATGCAAGGCTCGTTAATGCAAGTGTCGTTAATACAATTGTTGAAACAACAAATGTTGAAACTGCAAATGTTGAAATTACGTCTCTTGAAAATACAAATGTTGAAATTACACATCTTGAAACTATAAAGTTAAGCTGTGTTATTTCAAAATTTGTACTTTGTAGGTTCGACAAATGTATTTTGCATTTTGACAAATTAACAAATGACAAATGTACTTTCACAAATCGACAAATGTACTTTCACAAATCGACAAATGTACTTTGTATTTTGACAAATTAACAAATGTACTTTCACAAATCGACAAATGTACTTTGTATTTTGACAAATTAACAAATGTACTTTCACAAATTGAGAGTTTTGGCGAGGATCCCCCTCCATAAACTATTACTATCTTCCTGATAATGTCTACTACATCGTTAAAACACTTCATCGCGTGCATTTTGCATGCCGATATTTCTTTGGCCAATCACGCTAATTTACCGACATTTCGCCTGATAGTTTGGATGCAGCTATGGCGGGTGTGCGCGCCAGGCAGGGTAAGCTTACTCTTCCGGACACCTGTTACCACTACTTGTCGTCCATTTGCTGATTACACCATTTTGCTTGAATACACTATTTTGCCTATAACGTTTTTATAAAATCGAATTCTGTCTTATGGTTTGGATTGTTCGTACTTGGTTTTTATTTTGTTTTCAATGCTACAAGCGACTGGGGTCAGCTCTACCTATTAGCCAATGAAATCGCTAATTTAACACGGAATGAATGAATGAAATGGGGTTTAACGTCCTACGCTTAAGCACCTAGCCTGGGCTAATTGGAGACGGACATACGCCATACAGTGTGCTATGAGGGAAATTTTGCCCGGGCAGCAACTGAATTCCAACTGTCAAGGGTTCTTTTACGTGCACGCCAATGTGTACACGGGACCTCGGTTTTTCGTCCCATCCGAAGGACTAGGCAACTGTCCTTGTCAGGCCCTCCTTCTGCATCACTGGCAAGGGGAAACCACGCCAGAAAATCGAGATGAACTTTCTCTGCCAATGCAGGGATCAAACACCCAACCTCCAGGCTAGCGATGCAAAGTCTGCAAAAATTATTTGAATATTCAAATTCAAATATTTTTTCAAAGCTATTCAGACCTGTTTTATAGTAAGCCCCTGAATCATTAATTTGTTATCAATTAAAACTAATTGAATTTGATTTGCCTTTTCTTCCCAATGAAATCAACAAACTGATAAAGTCGGCGCCTGACCCAATACATTACATTAAAATGTTCGTTTTGGTCGCCTTGTCGGTCTTTGATGGCGCCGCCACTAAATGACATGATTAGAGATTCTAGTTCTGGTCGCCCTATCCCCATGGTCTTATGGTGTTTCGGATTAGTTCTAGTTTAGAGGATAAGGAGTTTCTCATTTTGGTGTGCTTAACATAAAAATGAGAAATAGGGGTGCCGAAATGTGAGCTCCAGGTGGGTGAAACACGTGTTTGCGACAGTCTAATTTTAAAAAATGTTCGGGAGGAGGGGCTCCCAGACCCCCCCCCCACACACACACACACACCCACACGCAACGCTCCGCACTCAGTAGCCCGGGCATTTTATTGCCCCCCCCCCAACACTCTGCTGCACCCCCACTTTTAAAATCTTACATACGACCCTGCCTTCGGCGCTCGCGGTCGGTGATCAGGGCCCCCACCATGGTTAATCTGGCGTTGATTATTATCAAAATTGAAAGAACAAAAGTAGGCTATTCCTTTTATAAAAGCAAAGCTGCAATACTGCCATTTTCAAACAGTTTCGTCTTATGGGATTTAATCATTTCGTTACACTTAAAAAAAAGAAGAAAAGTAGTCTACCCCATTACTCCTCACTAACACACAATTATGTTTAAATTCAAAACATGATTTTTATTATTATTAAGAATTCAAATAACACAGAGAACTCTGTAAGTGTACTGAAGAAGCATACGACACATCAGTGCTTGACTACTCCGAGATCAAATAGGTATTCTTGAAATAGGTACACATGATGTAATCGTATGCTGAAGAAGGATAAAAGGGGTGCACTCAATACATTTGCACATTACCTAGAAGTTTAAAAGGGGGGGGGGGATCACGGTGGCTAAGTGGATAAGGCGCTGGTTCGCTAGCCAGGAGGTTGAGTGTTCGATCCCTGCATTGGCCGAGAAAGTTCATCTCGATTTTCCGGCGTGATTTCCCCTTGTCAGTGATGCAGAAGGAGGGCCTGACAAGGACAGCTGCCTAGTCGTTCGGATGGGACGAAAAACCGAGGTCCCGTGTACAAATTGGAGTGCACGTAAAAGATCCCTTGGCAGTTGGAATTCGATATAAGAGTAGGCCGTAGCGCCGCTGCCCGGGCAAAATTTCCCTCATTGCACACTGTGGCGTATGCCCGTCTTCAATTAGCCCAGGTACGGTGCTTAAGCGTAGGACGTTAAACCCCATTTCATTCATTAAAAGGGGGAAATCCAGTAAACGTTTCCTTCCTTGTAATGAAGGATTATGGAAAAACTGTAACCTTCAAGACGATAAGAAACATTGTCCTTTTAATGATAATTTGGGACAACAATTATATCTCTCTCCAATTATTTATCAAACCCCATGAGTCATTAAAATATTTGAAATGTGTCACAATGCGAAATGTTTTTTGCGACTTCCATGCTCGTGCCTGTACAACGTAGGGCCTACTTGTTGTGAATAAACTGTTATAAATATAATTCGTTCCATTTAATTTTAGCAGACGAAACTTGTTGTAACACATTATCCAAGATGGCGACCTCCAATGGCAGTTGTTGCAAAATCGGTCCTTCAATTTTAAATGCAGACTTATCTTCACTTGCCAGTGAATGTCAGCGGTTTATGGAATGTGGATCCGATTATTTACATCTTGATGTAATGGATGGCCAGTTCGTTCCGAACCTAACATTCGGCCATCCTGTTGTAAAATGCCTGCGACCGAAGCTGCCTGGAGTTTTCTTTGAAATGCACATGATGGTTCAAGAACCAGAAAAGGTTTGCTCTTTTCGTTTTGTTTCACGTAATTTAATTTTGTGAACTATAACCGTGAAGATGCATTGACATCCCGTATATTCATAGTTTAGTATTACGATAAAGAGTTGACGATGGGATAGCTATGATCAAGCGTATCAACAAGAACAAGCATATATTATTATATTATAATACCGGGTACTTTAACTTATGACTACCTTATTATACCTAATAAAAGTCCCAAGTCCAAAAGATTGTTTCAAGTATTATAAGATATGGTAAAAAAATATATAAACTAATAAAGTTGGAAGTATTTTCATCAAATTTTTGTGTACACTTATGAATTTAGCGAACTTTGAATTATTTATTATGTCCATTTTTTTTCAATTGCTTTTCCACCCGATGATGATATAGCTGTATATAAATATGCTTAGTCATTATTTCATTTTGAAAAAAAAAGAAGAATGTGTATATTATCACACATGTGTTATCATGCTTGTTCAAATAATATTAAAGGAGCTTCTTATCACTATTCTTTTTTGCACCCAGAAATTGAAATGGGTCGCAGTAGGCTACATATAACAATGTAATATGAATGTATATATTAAATTATATAAACTGATAATTTCTAATCAATCATGTTTGACGAAATTTGAGTAAAGTCTTAATTGAATGGCAGTCTTTGGCGTCTGGTTATTCCAGTGGGATATGGTTAGCATCGTTCATCGGCTAAATACAAACTAATCGGGCTCGAAAGCATTCTGATTTGCAATTCGTGTGCCAATTTTAAAATTTTCATTTTGTCTTAAATATTGGATATCAGAAGCCCAACTTTTAATATGATAGGATAACTAAAGAGTCTTATTTGTTTGCAGTGTCGAAGACTGTGGGTGATATTGAGTTAAAAACTTGGCTCCTTTAATGCTCATGATACATGTATGAAATTTATTATATGAGTTCAACAAATTGGTGATAGATTGATCTATTTTTTTAGAGCTTGCATTAAATTTTTGTTATTTTAACTAGACGTGTGTAGGTCATGTTAAGAGTAATACTACTGTGCTTGTCTAAATAACATACATTAATTTTGGGTGTACATGTATATTTCGAAAATATTTTGGAAATTTTCTTTCACGCATGAAAAAAAAAAATGGGGTTTAATATCCTACTATCAATTTACCTGAGCCAGTTCTTATTTTATTTAAGTGGGTTGAACCAGTTGCTGATGCTGGTGGTGATATGTACACATTTCATTTCGAAGCTACAAAAGATCCTGAATTTTGTATTAGAAAAATAAAAGAGGCTGGCATGAAGGTATGGTATTTTGTTATCATGTCAATCTAAATGTAAAACAGAAACACTCCAAACTTTGATAGAAAAAAGAAACAAAAAATATTATACCAAGACAAATAAGGGCTGAAAAGACAGTAATTTAGAAGTAAAGATGGAAAATACAAATAAAATATATATTTAAAGTGTTATAACAGTACTGGATAGATGGTAGAGAACTGTGTTCTTTTGATAATTTTTTTTAATAGCATCTTGATGTCTGTACTCGACACAATTTCTTTGTTCCACACTGGAATGTTATTCCTTCAAATAAAATGTTAACAATGTAGGTGACTTATGTTGGCCCGTAGCCAGCTCATAAAATTTGGTGGGGCTACAGAATTTTTTGAAGGGGCTGAGGATGTGGCCGGCTAAGAACGCTCCTAAGAAATCATTATTGTTGGCGAATAATTGGGGGGGGGGGCTAAGACTGGGTGGCTGCATATAGACCATAATAACATTTATTCCGCCGACATTGAATTGAAGTTTAATTATTTTATTTTGTGAGTGCACCTTATTCTAAAACCCTTTTCGTTTTATTCCTCAAACTTTTTTTTTTTTTAGGTCGGTTTAGGTTTAAATCCACCCACGTCAGTAGAAGTTGTTTTACCGTATGTTGATCAAGTAGATCTTATTCTAATCATGACAGTTAATCCAGGATTTGGAGGACAGTCATTTATGTCAGAATGTTTACCAAAGGTAAAAAAACCCTGTATAAATTATATTGGTATTTAAGCTTATGTACATCTACATATAAACATGTGCCTATCTGATAAAACATTAAAGAACAAAGCAGTCCTATTCTACATAATTGTAATATGTGTCCATGTTGTCATCATCCAAAAAATTTGAACAAAGGGCTATTATTAATACATCATGAGGCTATGCTTAGTAATGCTGTATTACTATTATTATTTCAATGACATAACAATCATATCCTAGTTCTCGACACAGTGGTTAGGTTTCTGTCTTTAGTCCTAACCAATATGGATCATTGAGGTGGTTTGAATGGTCTGACAATTGTGCTTATCAAAAGGGTTGTCCTTGAGTAGAGTAAAGTGACGGGGTTTTTATCCCAAGGAGAAGGATGATCTGCTCAAACTTGTTGTTTCGGTCTCTAGTACCGAGTACCACCTATATAACATCTGTTGATAGGTATCTTTTAATCCAATTTAATTCGAGACAGGAGATTATCTTCCATCTACTTTTGATTTGTTTTCATAAATAATCAATCTGATTTCATTTTTGCGACAACAGTACCATGGAAAATTCTATTTTTATACGCCCACATTTTCATGTGGACGTATTATGTCGTCGCCCCTGTCCGTCCGTCCGGACGTCCGTCCACAATTGTTTGTGGACTCTCTACAGGTCACAATTCTTACCCGATTTTGACGAAACTTGAAATATAGGTTAATCCCCCAAAGATCTCGGCTGCTTTCGATATTGGCATGTATCGGATCAAAACTTCATGGATTATGGCCCCTGATTGTACGAAAAATCATGTTTTTAGCTTGTGGACCCTATAGAGGTCACAATTTGGAACCGATTTTGATGAAACTTTACATTCATGTTTATAACCCTAAGATCTTGGTTCCTTTTGATATTTGCGCCTATCGGAAAGTAATTTCCTGAATTATGGCCCCTGATTGTCCGAAAAATCACCTATTTTAGCTCGTGGTACCTCTGGAGGCCACAATTATTATCCGATTTGAAAAACCGTTCGAATATATCACCGTTACACCCTAAGGAAGGTTGAGTTCAAATTTCCGAAAAATCAGACCAAAATTACTATACAAAATGGCCGCCGATCGTATGCGAATACTGTTTAAAATGGTATATCAATGTTGTGGACCCTGTAGAGGTCACAATTTTAATTTGATTTTGATGAAACTTGAAATGCATGGATATAACCCAAAGATCTTGGTTCCTTTCGATATTTGCGCATATCGGATCGTCACGTCCTGAATTATGGCCCCTGATTATACGCAAAATCGCCTTTGTTTAGCTTGTGGTTCCTCTAGAGGTCACAATTATTATCCTATTTAAAAAATCGTTTGATTATATCACCGTCACACCCTAAGGAAGGGTGAGTTCGAATTTCAACAAAATTGGACCAAAATTACCATACAAAATGGCCGCCGCTCGTATGCGAATACTGTTGAAAAATGGTATATCAAGGTCGTGGACCCTGTAGAGGTCCCAATTTTAATTCGATTTTGACAAAACTTGAAATGCATGGTTATAACCCAAAGATCTTGGTTCCTTTCGATATTTGCGCATATCGGATCGTAACTTCCTGAATTAATGCCCCTGATTATACGCAAAATCGCCTTTGTTTAGCTTGTGGTCCCTCTGGCGGTCACAATTATTATCTGATTTAAAAAATCGTTTGATTATATCACCGTTACACCCTAAAGAAGGTTGAGTTTGAATTTCGGAAAAATCAGACCAAAATTGCCATACAAAATGGCCGCCGATCGTACTGAATACTGTTTAAAATGGTATATCAATGTTGTGGACCCTGTAGAGGTCACAATTTTAATTTGATTTAAAAAATCGTTTGATTATATCACTGTTACACCCTAAGGAAGGGTGAGTTCGAATTTCGGAAAAACTGGACCAAAATTGCCATACAAAATGGCCGCCGTTCGTATGAGCATACTGTTGAAAAATGGTATATCAAGGTCGTCGACCCTGTAGAGGTCCCAATTTTCATTTGATTTTGATGAAACTTGAAATGCATGGATATTACCCAAAGATCTTGGGTCCTTTTGATATTTGCGCATATCGGATCGTAACTTCCTGAATTAATGCCCCTGATTATATGCAAAATCGCCTTTGTTTAACTTGTGGTCTCTCTGGAGGTCACAATGAGCGTCCTCGCTAGAGATAAAGGGACATAACTGATGGACGAAGCGGCCCCACGTGACCTCATTGTTTACCTTATAGCACAGTTTTCCTGTACATTCATTACGAACTCGTGTGTCGACAAACTTTGTTTTTTGTCGTTGATATGGAATTTAATACCGATATGGTTCCCTTACCATCGATAAGGTCACGTGGGACCGCATTGTTACTGGCGACGCCTGGTGGTAATTCCTTCAGCGAGGACGCCCATTATTATCGGATCTAAAAAATCATTTGATTATATCACCGTTACAAGCTAAGGAAGGTTCAAATTTCGGGAAAATAGGACCAAAATTACAATACAAAATGGCTGCTGTTTGTACACGAACAGGTTGTGGACCCTGTAGAGGTCACAATTTTAATTTCGATTTTGATGAAACTTAAATTGCGTGTTTATAACCTAAATATCTTGATACTTTTCGATATTTGCGCATATCAAATTGTAACTTAATGAATTATGGCCTTTGATTGTAGGAAAAATCACTTTCGGTTTTGCTTGTTCTCTATCCATCTCTCGAAAATGTGGGCGTATCCTGCCTGGCAGCCGCTGGTTATATTTTCTAAAATATGCATATGACGCATAAATACCTTACAGTCCTTATAAAACTGCTCCTTTAAGATGTCAAAACCCCCTGAACCTAGTAATACATGTACATGTATGGGGCCATCCATAAAGTATGTACGTTCAAAATGGGTAAAATTCAGACCCCCCTCCCCCCCTGTAGTGTACGTACGTTTTGCCATTGAATTTACGCACCTGTAAATTTTTGGCGTGTCCCCCCTCCCCCTTCAAGCGTACGTACTTTATGGATGGCCCCTATATAGATAAACAAAGATTGGAGTAGAATCAGATTTTATTGTCTGCTTTATTCTAGCTACCTATTGAATTTACATTTTATATTCCTGTCCCTTGCTGCCACATACTTGGTGAGTTGGGGACATAGAAAATTTTAACCCATCTCAGAAGATCAAGTGTTCATTGAGTTTTTTTTAATCATGTTTTTTGTTTTCTAGGTTCAGTTTTTAAGAGAGAAATATAAAAATCTTGATATTGAGGTTGATGGTGGAGTTGGACCCTCAACTATACAACAGTGTGCAGATGTATGTCATATTATCATTATGCATGATTTCTGTATAATAATCTATTCAATTGACCTACCAGTATTAGAGTTGATATATATGGCATAAATTGTGGTGCAAATGCTTTAGCCTTTACAGATGTATTGTCACATATTGAAGAATTTGTAATTTACATGTATTTCTCAAAAATTTTAACTGCAAATCAGATCCAACTTGTCGAAATATGAGATTGAAAGCAGTTATAAGAAGATACTAAAATTATTTTATTGTGTGTCGGAACTTACAGTTAATGGGAAATTGGTATTCTTCAAATAATCATTTTAATCTAAGAGCACATATGATCATAACAAAATATTTTGAGAAATGTTCCCTGAGACCATCCTCCAGTGGTGTGTTTCTAATAGTATATAACTATTTAAGATTTGATAGAATCATTGGGGCATGTCTAGATTATATTTAGATTCTAGATAGAAGACACATCGTCTTTGGTTGAGGTAATACATGTATGTAAAGGACTATATTAATGTACATTGAGTCTTCTCAGATGCTCAAAGTATATGAAACATGCATATAGAGTCTACATGTATATATATAAAATTCATACTCTTTGAGCATCTTAGAAGACTCAACATAAAACAGTCCTATATTATAGACTACAATTTTTAAACCAAGGCTTGAAAATGTATTCCGTTTGTTTTTTTTCTATCTGCAGGTTGGAGCAAATGTGATTGTATCTGGTAGTGCTATTGTGAAGAACGAGAATCCCCGTGAAGTTATTAAATATATGAGAAAAGTTATAGATGACGCTCTACAGCAGAAAAGAAACTCTTAACTATACCATTGTTCAGCTTCAAAATTATCTTCCAAGAACCATTTTGAAAGGGGAATTTTTTTTTTTTAAATTGACATCAATGACATTATCTTTATTGCTCTCTTTTTATTTTTTAAATGGTGAAAGATCCTTAATGGTAAATATGTCATTGTTGAAGGTCGTTTTTGACTATTCAGGAAATTACAATCCTGCTTTTATTTTAAAGTATCATATTTTTTGCTATTGAGAGTATGAATCAAGATGCACATTGTATTACAGTTCAAGTAGCCCAATTGTTTTAGAAACATTTTCAGCTTGGAATTTGTTTGTTACTATAATTTATTCTTGTTAAGAATGAGCTGTCTGTATAGTATATATTTCTATGAAATGTTATGTCAAATGATCTCAATAGTTGTATTACATTTAATTATGTATACTAATATACTACAGTAGTTATTAATCTTTAATTATACTAAAATATTCATTAATTTATCATCATATAAATGGGGGTATTTATTTTAATTAAATACGACTGGCTATGGCCTAATTAGACAGTCCAATTTATAAAACACAGCTACTGGTACATTGTATTTATAAATTTAACTTCTGTATTCAAAGACTTTAGGTATGTGACATATAAATTATCTTACATAATGCCAGAGATATCTAAATTGATATTCATTTTTTTTAAAAATAGGGATTGTAAATTACTGAAACAAAGATATCATGTAAAAGAAATAAAACCAAGTACGAACAATCCAAACCATTAGACAAAATTTGAAGTCCTAAAAAAAAAACGATATAGGCAAAATAGTGTAATCTGGCAAAATAGTGTAATTAGCATATAGCCACCTAAAAAGCAAGTGTGTGAAATAGCTTTATTTAATGTCAGCTTCCACCGAAGTGATATCACAGCAAGTGTTCACCAAATATTTTTGGTTTCGTCGCATATCTAAAATAAGGGTGATGTACTGCATGTGTCATTTAGCCAGAGCTGGTTAAATATGTGTATTTTAGTGTGAACTGTTAATACCGGTACTTGCAATCTGGTAATGTATATTTAAAGCCTGATATTCTATTCTGTATACCATTGATTTGATATTATTTCTATTTAACATTACCTTACATAGCTTTGGACTTGTAGTACATAACTTTTGATTGTATATTTGATTTAAAGGACTCTACTAGTCTCTGACAAATCTGTTTGGGTCGAGAGATGTTATTTTGTTTTATGATATTAGTTTCTGTTACGACCATTTACCTAAATGAAATAGGCACATGTCTTAAATTTTTTAAATGTCTTTCGTAGAACGTTAGTGATGTATATTTGTCTGAACAAGGGTGATCATCAGGGCTCGAAATTCGTTTTTTTGATCGAAGGCCAACTTTGGCCTACGATAGGCCAAAGTGCAACCTCGATCCAAGGCCAAAAATTGAAAATCCAAGACCAAGTCATAAATTATGTAATATGTTATAAATCTGTTTATGTAGATCTTTTTATTACTTTTACAAAAATAATACATCCTTACAGTGGGGGATGGGGGTACAGTTCTTATCGTACCGTTTTTAGAATGATTGGTATGAAAATCCCCCGAAACGTGATGCCAGAGCGATATTTTTCCGCTAGTGTCTCCCGTACATAAACGGTAATTGCGCTTGTATTTCGATAATTTTTTAGTCACATTATTTGCATATATTGAGGTCGATATCAAAGTATTTACAAGACGATCGCTTAAATATATTTAACTGAATAATCTAATCCAAAATCGCAGATTGAAACTGAAAGTCGGTTAATTTTCAGTCAAATGCCATTCAAATGGCTTCTGATTTCACGCTAAAGTCACGACGCATGAAATATTACTCTTCGCCAGAGAATGGTCAAAGATCATCGACAGACGTTTACTAACCATGGGATAAAATAATAGTTACGGAAATAAAAACTTGTACAGGTCTGTGAGTTTTTTTGGTACGCTCCTCATGTACTCAGATACGCTTTGCAACAAGTTTTTCGTCAAATTCAGCCAATCATGAGATCTGTTTATGAATCGGAAGTAAAGGAATTACCTCCCCTTTGAAAGTGAAACTAGATGTGGCCTTTTCCATGAGAAATTTCCTCTCGTGCGGGAATCCGCGAGTCCTACAAAAAAAACAGACACGTCTGATTTCAATGCCGTTTATCGATAGTAAAAAAAACTATCGACATCCAGCACTAATCGGCGGGCATACATGGCCGTGGATATTTAAAAATCGGCTACGAATCTGCGGCCAAATTCTAAAATTCGGAGGCCATGGCCGCCAAAGCCGACGGCAGTGTCGAGCCCTGGTGATCATAATGATATAGTCCCAATTTTCCTCCTACAACATGCAAATAATGTAGAGGTTATAATGGATACATTTATTTACATTTAATTGTGTTAAATGTGAACACAATTTATTGATATTTTTATTAATGCAAAGATATTTAATGCTCATTTTATTAATTTGATACTAATTCTTATTAATTTAAGTTCAAATAGAAGAGTCGTACAGATTACAAAGAAACAAAAAACATGTATAGTAAACTAAAATAAAATATATTTTTTATTCTATTTTTTTCATTCCATTTTGTCATATGCAATGTTAAAAACATCATTTTTTAACACTTCACTATTGCAAGATCAATTAGACGAAGTATATCATCCAAATCTTGTCTAACTCATAGATATTCCAATGAATTATCTCTGCATGTACGTCACCATGCATCTTACTGTTGGCTTCATTTTTGTCCTCTAATTCGTTGCATAAAAGAAAGCTATTTTTGTGTAACAAATTGAATTACACGGATCATGGCACACAATATCCTCTATTTCATTACATGTAGGAAAGAGTTATTCTCTTTTAAATACACTGACCATCAAATAAAATCACTTCAAAACACTTTCAATAAATATCAAACTGGATTATTATGGTTATCTTTATCATGTTTTTCTCTTCCTTTTATATACAACCACACTGTATCAACACCACTTCCTATTGTTTTCTCGGGTTGCCATGTTGGAAATGGAAATCTGCAAGCCACAACATGCCTTCCTTCTACCAGTTCTTTGTCTAATTTCTCCTCTAGCTTTGGCATCTGGAAATAAAGAGTATCTTTGTTTACATTCTCTCTTAAAGTTTTGTCATATAATCTGCTTTTTATCTACTGTGCATTTAGCCCTACTCAGTTTCCCCAGTGGTCTCATTCCGTTCTACTCCATTACACCCTGGGTTAATCCATATGAGAACCTACATCATCAGTTTCCCCAGTGGTCTCATACTGTTCTACTCCACCACTATACCCTGGGTTAATCCATCAAAAAACAGTTTATAAGATTGGTCGCATTATTTTTGATACATCTTTTTTTTAATCATTTTAGTGAAACCTGTACCACAACAAGCCCGCGACAATGGACGCTACGGCTGGCCCCCAGGTCCATTCACTTTATTCGATAATTGTTTATTTTTTGCAATGTCTATTTTCTGTAAGTCCTCCTGCACTTACTATTAGATTCTTAAGCCTCTTTGTTTATGTTTACAACTTGTTGCAACATGATGAGAGTTACTTTCCTTTGCATTTAATGATTGATGGGATTGGTGACCAATCATTGGTCGATAAAAATAACACAATCATCAAGGGCAGATAACTAGAATGTGTTCGCCACCATGGATTAACCCAGAGATTAGTGGAGTAGAATGGAATAAGACCACTGGGGATACCTAGGATGGCATTGAGATTCAGATATAATCATTAAAAGTATACTGTTAATGATTATAGCTTTCCCCATCCAAAAGAATGTTAATATCTGATGAAGTAATAAATTAGCATAAGGATTAAAGATACATTATGGGAGATAAGAGAATGAGTTGACAGTTCTAAGCATACTAGTTAAAAACTAGATAATGTAAAGGTAATTTGCTGAAAATTTCAGTCAAATTGATCCACTATGAAGCAAGATTTAAGCGATTGAATATTTCGGCTTAGCCTCACTCATCATTACTAAAGTCAGTAGGATAAAAAGCATAGACTCAATTATCCATTTTTTGATTTACTTATCAATGCGCGTTAAGCAGCATGAAGGATTGTAATGCAGTCAACAGACCTTCAAGATTAAAAAATTGTGCAGGAGCCATAAAAAGCTCCTGCCAATTTCAAAATGAGAAACAGCTCCCGTAAAAAACCTCTTCTTTATTATCAAAGAGAGCCAAATTGTATTTATGCTTTAGTCTGCTTTAAAAAGTCCTGAATATGGTAGCATCAGAATTATTATCATGGAAACTAGTAACTCGAATGTATGCAGTTTAAAGATAAACAAAAACTGAAAGTAGTTTATAAATCTCCATATTAAGGAGAGCGATTTAGGTAATTTGAAGGAATCTTTTATGGCTCCCGCGAAGAAAGGTTGAGGTGCTTCAAGGGGAGCAGGAGCAAAAGCATGCCTTAAACGTGAAGGCCTGATTTCAGTCAATATCAAAGGATAGCGTTGACATCGACAGTTCATTATGGTCTAGTTAAGTTAATTAATGTCTAATTAATAATTTAGATCAGGCCGAAAGAAAGACCTGTAGTTGGCAGATTTAGCTCTTGCATAATGCATGTTTAATCAGGATAAACATAAGTGAACTGTTATGTCATGGGTGATATTTTGAATATGATTAACAAACACCATTTATATTTAGGTGAGATTGAATGATCTGAGTCATTTCGTCATTTTGTCAGTTTTCTCATGGTCATACAATTCACATACCGGTATGCGTTGGAGTTCGGATAAAGTAAAAAATAATTTCCAAACCCGAATAAATTTTTATGACAATTGGTATCCTTTGTGTATGCCAAAAACGGAAAATTAAAAAATTTACATCGATCCCTTTTGTAGGTATGGGCGCGGACTTCATATTGCAAGTGACTATTTACTGTTTTTATAGAAAGAGCTTGATGAATTTTTTTTTTTCTTTTCTATTGTTGTGGTTGATAAATTGCCAAGGCTCCAATAAAAAAGAAATTGTGTGGGGAACTCTTTTTTTAACCCTATAGGAACTTCAACGCATATGTGCTCTAAAGGAGATACAGTAAGTAACCCACATATGCGTTGGGAGTTCCCCACTCGATTTCTTTTTTATTGGAGACTTGGCAAATTATCTACCACAGAAATAGAAAAAATTTAATTTTTCATCAGGCCCTTTCTATAAAAACAGTAAATATTCACTCGCAATATGAGGTCCGAGCTCATACCTAGAAAAGGGCTGGATGAAAATTTTTAATTTTTCCGTTTTTGGCATACACAAAGGATACCAATTGCCATAAAAATAGATTCGGGTTGGGAACCCTTTTTTTGACCCCATCCGAACTTTAACCAGATGTTAATCGTCTTCTAGTCTTTTAATGATATGAACTAATTGTATTGGGTTTGGCAATTAACCTATTTTCCTCATTCTATTAAGAATATACTTTTGATCTATTCTAAGCTGAATGACTGGACTTACCATTTGTTCCACACCAAAAATAACAACATTATCATACTGTGAGAGAGATGTCTGAAAATATAGAAGTGAGAAATATATTTTTTTCATCTCGAGCCAATTTGTCACAAATTCTGATCCTTTTGCATTTCAAATACAGAAGAAACCACTCAATTATCTTTAGGATTCTTAAATTAATTGACCATCCTCTTCCAGAAGATAATGGTGCAATATACCAAGATTGTAATTCACACACGATTTACACTAAATACATTATTTCAATTTTAGATTTACATTCTATAGGACAATTATCCATTAAAGAACAATTCCAAATTGTTGTAAATGTTGATTACCCCAGTCCCTTGACGAAAAGTTATACTGGTACATCCATGGACACAGAACAAAACAGTGCAGAACTGTTTAGCTGAACAGATTGCCAGATATATGTGACCAGATTTCTGTATTGCATGTATAAGACTGTTTATTAGTTCTTGTTGGCACAAAAGCTCTGCAAGTAAAAGGGGCAGTCTAAAGAACTCCTAGTGCTAAAGGGTTAATCAAACATGTATTACCTTCCACAAATCCTTCCTGAAAAACGATACTTGTGAAGAAAGACCATTTTTCCATGCTGTATATTTTGAGTACAAAACTAACCAGTAGTTTAATTCAACACCGCTTGATTTAAATCCGCGTCGTGCTGCATCTAAAACCTGTAAAAAATTAATTGAAAGATCAAAAAGTTATATGAATATTTTATAATCTTATCTATAATTCTAATTTTATCTGTTTATTCAAAAGAGGATGCCTTTTGTTTCCAATAGGTTTAATAAATATTTTTGGAAACCCATGTCTTTACTGTATGTGTATCAAGTTTTTGTGAGGAGGCACACATAGACAAGGAGAAAGGCAATAGTCAGCCTTGAAATTTTTTTTAATATATCTGACAAATGCTGGGTTGAGCACAGTGCAAATGTTTTATCATTTGGCCCATTTGCATTACAAATATGCTTGTGAAATCTTGTTGAAACGTCACAGTGAAATAAACCATAGTAATTGTTATAAAATCAGCGTTTTTCGAAATTTGGTCAGAGAAATCATGTATAGGGCCAAGGGATCATCAGTACCGGTATGCTGTTGATGAATGTACTATATTGTCTATAGAAGCATTTTGTATCAGAATATTAGAATGAATTCATTCAAGAATAATGCTTTCTGAAAAGTCATTCAACTTTGTAATTCTGGAAATGCAGGAAGCGAAGAATCTTTCCAAATTTCTCAGCGATACTCCAGTCATAAAATGCAATATATATTTATAATAAGAATTTAAATTACAATTCTACCATCTCCACTTCCTATATCAATCAATGAACCAGTTTGTTTAGTTAATGCCGTAAAAACATTTTGAATTTGAAGAGGAGTAGCTGGAACAAATGGTAAACATATTCTTCTCAATGCTGGTGAAACAAATGGAGTAGCAACAGCATAAATTCCTGCAAATAATCCACCAAACGTTCCCAATAAAATCATTCCCCGTTTGGTAAGTTTTGGTTTATCATTGACATTGTTGGTTTTACATTTACTAGATAAAATATTATCTTTGTCTAAAACGGGAATGCTAGTTTTGGAATCAGTTGTCATTTTATGACGAATTGGCCAACGTTTCTGCTTTGAATGACATTTCAATAATGCCTACTTCACAAGACACGTGAATAATAACAGGGAAACAAAACGAAAGAAGACCAAACATCCGGTTACGTTCAAATGATTGATTTGTAGGAATTTCACACGAAACGAAATACTAATTTTTTTATTTATTTTTTTAAAAAAAAAACCTATACGTGATAATTTTATTTATCAAGCCGTTGATAAAAAGGGAATGTTTATAACACTGAACAAATGATCTTAAAACATGTAACTACAATGTGAAACTGAAACAACGGACCGGGAGTTATTTCCCTTGATTCGAACTTGAAACAGATCATAACTTCCGGGAACATGGCGACCTAAGAATACGGAAAAATTTTGTAAGTCAAATAAAAGTACGTAACATGGCACAGTAATATAACTATGTACCAGAATATAATAAAATGTACAGTCCACATTCCTTTGAAAGCTTGTATCCATGTCTCTCAATGGTCATCATTAACTAAGTTGTAGTTTACATAGTATACTACTACATGTATCATCATATATTTGGCCTAGTATCATTTAAAGACTAATTAAGTATCATCAGCTATCATCATTAGGCCTATATTAGTATGTAACAGGCATTGCCTGATCGAGTAGAGCGAAATTGATGTTGTCAAATAAAGCCTCTAATATGTAACAGGTATTGCCTGAGGAGAGCGAAGTTGATGTTGTCAAATAAAAATTGGCAGTGGATATTCAACCGTAAACGGCACTTTAGTTTTACTCTATTTACTATTTCGCCTTAACCTTCGTTTGACATGCGCAGTTCTCTGATCCGTCGACTTAGCAGTTTTCACTTTTGCAATGATGCCTAACCCTAACCCATGACCCTACCCCAAAACCTAACCCAAACTGTGAATCCTGGCGTATTCAACACCAGGCTAATTCAACACCAGAAAAATCGGCGTATTCAAGACCAGTACATGTATATATTGTTATTTTGTATTTCCGATGTCCTTGAGTACGTCAAGAACCAATGGATATCAAACTGAATGTTTAGTGCGAAGAGTTGGTCTGTGTTTATGCGCCCCGTTCGCCGAATAAAGACATCAAGGGTTGGCATAACGGAATGAACTCTCGACTGAACACTCAGGGACCGGTTCCATTTTATTTATTACTTCCAGTTTTATATTATGTAAATATTGTCTTCGAATATGAAATATTTCAACTGTTGTTTGTATTATGACTATTTAAGATATATAATAAATATCTTGTTAATCCTGCTTTTGTCTTATAATATACTGGTCTTGAATACGCCAATTTTACTGGTGTTGAATTAGCCTGGTGTTGAATACGCCTGATACCCAAACCCTTACCCTAACCATAACCACCATTGGTTCTTTGTCTAACCTTACTACTTTCTCCGTTTCTTATATGGGACGAAATAGCCATACTTGGATTTCTACGGTAGAACCAAGAGAATTGGTTTTAAAATAAAATAAAATAATAAATGTAAATTGTAGAAAAGCATTTAGAATATTATTCTATTTCGGTCAAGGGCTCATTTCTGTGGATTTTGGTTTTTAGTTAAAATGTAAGTACCAAGACAGGCAGTGGTTTACGTTTTTTCCGTAAAATCGTGCTTCTGCGCCAAACTTGAAAGACGAAGTTACCGTTCTTGTGAAATATATCAACTGCGCATGTCGAGCGGAAGTTGATATTTAACTTATCACACACGATGTATACATTATATACGTCATTGCAATTTACGGTACAATAGGGTTAGTAAATAGGGTACCGTATACGGCTATATATCCACTACGATAACAATATAAAACCTTTATAATAATTAAGTTTTGCAACTGATACAAATGATGTTGAATAAATACCAAATTGATTTTAAATTTAGATCTAAATTGTGTGATTAAATTTGTTTTAAAAAATATTAGGCCTATTAGAATTATTTTCTTTGAAGTCAACAATGATGTCATTGATTAAACGCGTCATAGAAATAGTTCAATGAGGCGCGTAAGTAAGTTCCCTGCGCATAGCTAGTTTTGCCCAGTGTATCCAGTTCTGGTCTGAATTTTATTTTAATCAACAGTCTGTGAGTGACATTTTTAGTTGTTATCCTGTGTAACTGAAAAAGAGCCTTGATCAAGCACTGCGCTTTGCGCAATGCTTTAGAGCTTCGCTCTATATTATTGTGTATTTTCTTTTGTAGGCTTCTCATAGAATTGATTCCCATATTTTCATTTAATTGACAATTGTTGTCAATGTGTATAAAATTGGTAGCATGACATTTCGGTCTCGTGTCATTTCGGACTCAACACAGATGACTTTTCGGACTCAGTAAGATGACAACTTTTTGGACTCAGTCTGGCGTTGTTTCGGACTCAGATAAATTAATAAATTTATGTGATATATAGTAACAGCTGGGTTTTTTTTCGTTTTGTCTTTTGTTTTATTTAATTAATCAGCGATTGTTGAGACCACGCGATTAACACTGTTAGTTCTAGTTCTCTTTTGTTTTGTTTAATCGGCGAATAATTGAAGTTGAGAATAAATAAATATTGTTGAAAATTTGTGTACCATATATATTAAGTAATACTTCATTGTTTTTCTTTTATCTGCTAATGCTTATTCGTGACATAGGTAATAAACACAAACACATATGGAATACAAGTACTATTTTAATTAAAGTGAAGTTTCGTTGAGGATTCTCTCAACGCTTTTGTATATAAACCTTCTGTACATTATTTTCAATATCATTAGCTTGAAAACGTTGAGAGAATCCTCAACGAAAGGTCGCTTTAATTGAAATAGTAATTGTGTTCCATAATATGTGTCTGTTTTTATTACCTATGTCAATTGCTAAATGTCGCTCAAAGAAGATAGTACAGATATAAAGAAATAAAAAGTTATTTTCATAAACATTCAAAATTGGAAAATTTGCGGTGGTGCTTGATCAACGACTCCACATGCCGTATATTTATTGCCAGCAATGAATTTTATCTGCATGTTATTTTAAAATCGTTTTTGGCTTATTATAAATTGATTTGACACTGACAGTTGTGTTCAACTGTTCCTTTCAACTTATGCCCGAGTTCGAAGTGTCACCTACCCAAGTCCAAAATGTCACCTAAACGTCAAGGCCATATTTTTTTGAGTCCAAAATGTCGTAAGTCCGAAATGACATGTAATCATGAAATTATCATAAAAATATAATATTTAAATTGCAGATTAGAGCTGAATTGGGGATAAAATTATATAAAAGCAAAGAAATGCCTCTCATTGAAGGACTTGGAGATGAAGTAACAATAGTAATAGGTATATTAGTAGTTTTAATTGTAGGGCTATTGGCCTGGTTTTCAACCCACACATCTGATATCCCTTTCTTTAGTGTGATTATTGTAGAACTTTCTCAAAGAGCTAACAGAAATAACAGACAGACAGCAAACCCTAGTGAAAATGTGGGTCAACATGTTGCAGAAAATGTTAATGAAGAACTTAATGCCAATGAAAATATAGTTCATGTAGATAATAGTGATGGTAGTTCGTTAGGGGATGTAGTCAATACTGCTCTTGATAATGTGCATGCGGCTCTAGGACTAGATACATCCGTTTTGGATGATGATGAGGATGAAGACGAGGGAGATGAAACAGAAAATAGTGAGGAGGATGAAGACAACATTGAGTCTGAAATTGTTACATCTGAAAATTTAGGGAATGAATCATCTCGACAAATTATCAGTTCACCATCTCAAGAAGCCAATAGTCCCGAAACGTCTTCACATACACAAGAATCTCAACAATTGGCAGAAAATGAATTACGGAAAAGAAGAGTGGCATTTTTTGAAAATGGTCCATCTGATAGTGCTAGTCTTTCTCAAAATACTGGAGAACCCTCTATAGAAGTAAATAATTCTACAGCACCTGAAATGCCAAATACTGTTCCCACTACATCTAGTGACGTTGTAAGGGATGGAAATAGTGATACACAACAGATCCCACCCACCGATGCAGAAACAGATAGTATTCAGAATCAGATTCGAGTAAGGTTGAAGTATTTGAATGATACACAAAGACTGGTGTTTGCCAGACCTCTTGATACTATTGGCTTTTTCAGAAGGTACAGTATATATTCTTGATGTTGTTATGAAAACTAAACAGGCCAAAGGTGGAGAATGCCTCAATCAAATCACCCCGTTTTAGGAAATAGTTTTTTTTTTGTCTTATCATCTGTGTTCTTGAGAAATCTGATAATGAACAATGATGTCAGTACCGGCATGGTAGTCATTTTGGTAGTGAAATATTACTTACATTGTACCCCACTTGTAGTCAAAGGATTCATTTTACCTTGGCTTACTGTACAAGTAGTTTTTCAATTTTAATGGTACTGACAGAACTTAGGAGTCATTTTGTTTGTGAAATCTCACTTACCCGCCCTCCCTCTCTGGTTGACAAAGGATTGATTTACTTTTGAATACTGCATATGTAGTTTCTCAATTTTAGTAAAACTGTAACTAAACTGGTTAATTCTACTGAGACACTTTTTGGTCCTTCATTAATTATTTCCTCTTTTTCAGAACACATTTCTCAGAAGAACTATCACAGCAAAAACTGGTTCGATTAATTTTTAATGGTCAAGATCTTAGAAATGAAACATCAACCCTTCAGTCGTGTAATATAGTAGATAACAGTGTGCTTCATTGCTTGGTGACGCAAAATGTGCGATCAGAACCCAGAGACAATTACGATACTGAGGATGATATAAATATAGGAAACTTTATGATACCCATATTTGGTTTATTACTTGGTACTCTGTGGTATCTTAGATTTAACTATAAACAATATTTTAATGCCATATCAACCCTTTCCTTGGCAGGAATAAGCTTTCTTTTTATGTTTGCAGCTTTTACGTCTTGGAGATCTAATAATGGTGCTAATCGTGAAAATAGACACTTAGATTAAGGACATCATATCGTTTTGAACTGTGATACATTTATTGTAATTAGTGGAAATATTTTGTTAGGGTAATAGGCATATTTTAGGTTTGAGGGCTGCCATGTTGTGTATCAGAATAAGATGGATATGGTATTTATATTCTAGATTTCATTGTTGTTTTACCATTCCACAGTTCGCACCTGCAGCTTTACTTTATCCTTATGTAGATTTCAAATGCATACAATCCATCACATTTGAGTGATCTTGCTAACCTTTTATTTCAAAATCTTCAGTCTTTGTAACAATAAATTTATTTCTTCTGTCAGGATTCATACTCCTTAGAAAGCCATTTCATTGAATAACACAAACTAATGGGTCAAACTCTAAATTTGTCTGGTTTCTAAGTGATACATGTACATCAACTCACGTTGGGCTATTTGTTTTTCATTTTTTTTTCATATCGAGTCTAAGTTTAAGTACATGTATCTTGCATGGAGTATTAATTTGGGGTGTATTCATGTGTACAAACTTGGGTTGAATTTTTAAAACCAACCTCAACATTCTAATTAATATTAGTGTTGTACATGTATGATCACTTGTATACGTGATATTTACTCTGGCAAAGTAAATACCTTTTTATACGATTTTTGATAATTACTGCCAGAGTTTTGGCCCTTGATCCCTTAAAAAATTCTTGTGGATGCTCTAGAGGCTGAAGTTAATATTTGTTTGACTTTAAATTAATACAGAGTTTGAGGTCATGAGACTAAACCTATTCATTTTCAACGATTTCTGATATTTACTGCCATAGTTATGGCCCTTGATCAATTTGAAAATCTTGTTGACGTTCTACTTCTAGAGGCTAAAGTTTATGTCTGATTGACGTTAAATTTATACACGGTGTATAAGGTCATGAGACGAAGAATCCTATTGATTTCCACCGGTTTCCAATATTTACTGCGATAATTATGCCCTTTGATCTAGAGGCTAAAGTTAATGTTGAATTGACTTTGAATTTATACACAGTATAAGGTTATGAGACGAAGAATTACTGCCAGAGTTATGGCCCTTTATCACTTTGACAAATCTTGTAGACGCTCTAGAGGCTAAACTTAACGTCAATTTTCAATGATTTTTGATAACTTGAACAGCTAAATCCATGATATTAAACTTTTGTGTACTAAACGTTAGCATGGGCCAAACAAATTCTGATAATTACTTAATGAGTTGTTACTCTTAATCAGATTAAGTGTATTATAAATGTTTCATTAACGATAAAAGTAAACATATGCAACAACTCATATTGACAACCTGGATGATTTAGCTGCTATTGGCATATGTTTCTTTGTCTGGCAACCTATCTTTCAGAATATAAAATCTCAATGCCATGTAATATGCCCCCCACTATTTCGTTTTCTGTTTCAAATCTTATTGAATCTGAAGCTGGGAGATTTTCTAACAATGGTATTATGATTTCCTAATTAAATGTTAAATAATAAATCTGAGAACAGATACTCAATAGTGTGGATGAAGTCAAGAAAAATTGGATATTTTAGCAAAAAATGCATGTGAATGACGCAATGGGACATAAACAAAGATTGGGCGTGCCTTGATGATTTCAGTTGGTATTAATGTACATCTGAAATGTGGTTTACGGTCATACTTTTCTGCAATTATATTCTAAAATTATGAAAAATAACTAATATGCATGTTCATATTCTTGTTACTGGCTTTGTACGGTATACATTTCTAATTTCTTTACTACAGGATATGCTGTGAACTGTGATGTTTTTTCTTGTAAAAGACAAATTTGTTTAACATCCCTGTTTTGTTACACGTACACGTAAGCACATGTTTTCTTCTACTGAAAATGATGGAGGAATACTATTTTATATGAAAGAACACTTAAAAGTTGATATATGTGTATGTTTTATTCATTGAAAAACAATCTTAAATCAAAATGTGGACACATTTGATTGCCTCAAAATGTGAACACATTTGATCGCCTCAAAAAATTGGATATCCTGGTAAGCAGCATTGCACAAAGAATTATATTGAATCTGAATCAATGATTGTAGATTAAAACATAACAGTACCTGTTTTATATCAGTCTGCCTCTACTTTGTGGGACTACTCTGTTTTGAAACTGATGATTTTTTATTTATGATATTGGTATTGGTGAGAAAACAATGATAACAAATTTATGTGAATGTACATATTGCTAATAATGTAAAAGCATATGTAAACTAACTTATAAAAATGAAAGAATTTATAAAAATGTATATAAAATCTGTACACTGTACCTTTTCATTGTTTAATGCAGGAACCTCTGTACATAGGTACCTTTTCATTGGTTAAAGCTGGAAATTTATTTTTGTCTGTCCATCAGGGATAAACAATTTATGTTTAAGAAGAGGGGGGGGCTGAATGGTTAGCATGTAGTGCTGTATCATAAGGCCTTCTTTACTTGCGTGGTTTCGAATCCTCGGTTGTGCATGCCAAGGAGTATGGTAACCTGTCCAACCTCATTAGTTGTCTCCAGGTCCTCCCACTGCTAAAGACCCCTACACACAAGCGAATTATTGAAATAAAATTAAACCATATGCTAGTCCTGAAATGACCTAGAGTGGAGGAAGTTAAACCCCATTTCTCTCTCTCTCTCTTTCTGTTTCAGAAGCCCAGATTGAAAAGTATATGTACATGCAAATGTTCTTTGGTCCATTTTGATCTTTACAGTTGCATTGTTTTAAATTAGAATGGAGAAAGTAGTTGTGCACTATATATTACCATTAATCTGGTTTCCTCTCGCTGCTAAAGACCCCTATGCTCATTCAATTATTGAATAAAATGAAACCATATATATATGTTAGCCCCTAATGACCAACTTTGTGTTAAGTGGGTGTTAAACCCCATTTCTCTCTCCTTAATGACTATGTAGAGTTCTGGTATTGAGAGCATTCAACGGGATAAAGCTAAATTACCAATCCATCGCATATTCGAGAAAAGAAATGTCTCAATTGTTTAAATCTGCCCTATTACGGTTTTACTGCCATAGGTCTACCACTAGTACATGACAACCAACATAAAATTGATGAGTGAGATCTAGATAGCAGCATACCTCAAAATTGGCTTAAATCCATGTCATCTATATGGTTAGGAGTCAAACTATTTTAATCTGAACATGGAACTGTATGTATGGTACCGAACAACTGTCTTTTACTAAATCAAATTAAACACAGTTCTAGCACCATACATAGTAATGTAAATTATAATTAAATTGGTGGAAATCCATGAAGAAGTCGTAAATCTATATTGTTTATCTTTAAGGTGAATTCATCTTTTAACCGGGCGATTGAACAGGCACCCATGCAACTTATGAACCAAACTGATATGCAGACCACTTCGTTGGTTGATATGAGTCGAAAATTTGTTAATCTGCCAATTTTGATGCCCATATAATATGCAGGGGCCGCGGAGCCGGGGTGGCTAGGGGGGCTTTAGCCCCGGCAATAATTTTTAATAGTGAAAAATAAAATGTCGCCAAAAGCTCAAAAAAGGTTAAGGGGGGGGGGGAGTATGGTCAGTAGCCCCCCCGAAATCGGGGCCGCTCCGCGGCCCCTGATAATATGTGACGAATAAACTTTGTTTACAGATATGAGAAAGGCCCCATGATACACATATATCCGAGTATAAATCCAGGCTATTCAGAAGAAGTCAAAAAAGTTCTCAAAGTTACAGGACAGGGAGTCTGAAATAAGCACATTAGTTTGTAGGCCTAAGCAGCAGCGAGACTGGTGTATCTGCTTTTTAATTGATGATATTAACATGATTTTCGCATTGTCTATGCCCATACAATGCGTCAATAAGGCTCTGGGGATTACACCAAACCACTAATGTATGCGGCACTCTAATGATTACCATTTGTTACATTTGACCCCCCCCCCCTCGAAAAAACCTGGATCCGGGCCTGTACCCAGTTACAAAATATTCCGGGGAAAGACGAGAGGAGCGTGTACGGGTTTCCCTTTAGCGAAGAAGCCATCCCACAACTCCAGGTATTTGGACAATTCCAGGGCAGAAATCATAAATATATAATTTAATTAAAGATATGTCTTTATAACTCGGGCCTTATTTCTTTTCTTCTTTATTTTATGGCGGAATGCTTTTGTATAAATTCAAATTTGTATTAAACTAAACTTGATGGGAAATTTTACAGACAAATAAATTTCACTTTTCCTTTTCATATTTCATGGAAAACGTAGTCATCCGTGATTATTAAAATGCGTGTAGAATGCGCTTTTCTGTAGTATTTGTTTTTATTTGCATTTCTTTTTCTAAAAGAAATATAAAGTTTAACTCCGGATAGTATGAATTTGCTCGTCGAAATTCAGAAATTTGTTTAAAGTTCTAACTAACAAGCTCGTATATCGCGTCTGGAGTTTATCGCCAGGTGGCGCGCATCGCGGATAAAGGGGCATGTTTGGGTCATATTGTTCCATTCGAAGCTTTTTAAAAATTTCTGGAGACCACGTATTGATATTGTTTCAGTAAATTTCACAAATGAGGACAAGTTTATGGTAATATATATTGAACAATTATCGCTGGATATGTTTGGTTTGAGGGGCATACACACGAAAATAGTAATGATAAAATATGGATATTGAATGACTGCTGAGGGGATTATTAACAACAGCGGTTATGGGCCTTTCTTTTCTACCTGACAAGTTGCACGTAATGTGTTGCGTAGCACTGAAAATTACACTGCGTTAGATCGACATAAAAAGGTCAGCCCGAAAATATCGTTCAGCGTTTTTTGGGGTTTTTTTTGGGGGGGGGTTTTATTTGCATCCGTCAATTTTGTGGTTAGATTTAATTCTCTGGAGGGTTTGTTTTGTTTTTTTTTTGTTGAAGAAAGATTTCTGGGTTTGTGAAAAAGGGAAATTAAACTCTCTCGTTTCTGGCGAATATTTTTCGCCACAAATATTTCAGGGCGTCTATTCAGAAATGTATACATTAATATACACATATTAGAAGTTAAAAGCGGAGTTTTCGGGAATACTATCTATTACAATAATAGTCAACACGTCAGCATTGTAGTTTATGGTGAATATTTCAATCATGTATTAAATATTTCCCTGTCTTCCACGGGACTAAATATACACAGGATATTTGACTCCCTTCACGGTACACTTTCATACAACCTGCTATAATGAAAGTAGCCGTGCATGTAATAACTTGATATGGGCCATGGGGGTATTACAAGTAACCCAAACATAGTTGCAAAAATATCCTATTACAAAGTTTATAGTAAAGGTAGCACAAGAAATACATTGTATAATTTAAGAAGTATTGTTCAATATAAAGAGGAATATTTCTTTTTCAAATTCCAGTATGTGACGTTGATGGTGGTTCATATGGGCCAATGATACTTCTAACCCATAGTTATACCATTGGCCCATATGAACCACCATTCTGGAATTTGGAAAAAATATTCTTCTTTATATTGAACAATGATACTTCTAACCCATAGTAATACCAGGCGGGGGAGGGTGGGTGGGATGGCCTAGTGGTCTAGAGTACCGTTTTGAGTTCTAGCTGGCCGGTCACCTCTGGCATGTGGCTGTGGTTTCAAGCCCTAGTATGAGCGTATGTGACATGGAGATAGGGGTGCCTTCTCAACCTTGTGGGTTTCCTCCGGGCACTCTGGTTTCCTCCCACTGCTAAAGAACCCTACGCGCAAGCGAATTATTGAAATAATATTTGAAAACCATACATTTGTCCGAAAATGACCTAGTTTGCGTCGAGTGGACGTTTAACCCAATATCTCTCTCTCGCCATAGTTATACATATAAAAACTTATGTCAACATTATTGGGTGCTTCAAGATATTAAAGGAGCTAAACCGCTTATATTTGGGACCTAGAAATTGACACAAATGGGTAGCAACGCATATGATATAATAATGTAACATGAATTTATGTAAACATATTTACATTCAATCGTTTCTGTTTTACTGTAATTTCTAATCAGTTATGTTTGACGAAATACAACAGTAGTCTCAATCGAATGTCAATGTCTAGCATCTGGTTATTCAAATCTACACACGTACAGATAGTATTTATTGCGCATGCTCTCCAGATAAGAATGTGGCATCACCGTTTGACAAGACATGTGGACTATGTCTAGCCTCATTCTTCGAGTGCCTTGTTACAAATGACTCTGAAATGTTTTATGGTACAGAATTCGTGTACCAATGGTAAAATATTTATGTTGTCTTAAATATTGGATATCAGAAGCCCATCTTTTCCCGGTAAGATCATAACATCAATGTTGATTTGAATTGACAAATAATTTCAAATTATTTGTGTTTTCAATGTTGAAGACTTGAATGATATTTGAATGATATTGAGTTAGAGACTTAGCTACTTTAATGTTGAATTCACCAAGTTTCTTTTTCCCAAGGGTACTTCTGAAAGCTTATTGCGTACCATCAATATAATGCTGAGATGTTATAAGTGTCCTATGGCTATATTTAAAATTTGTTATCTTAATCACACCATACAGGTACATGAAGTGACCATTGTGCAGTGCACTTGTTTGAACATCTTTCCCAAAATGTATGAAAGACTGCGTTTTAATATGGAGTTTTACATCCTACTGTTCTGCTCCAACTCTTTTTTTTGATGTATTTAAAAGTTACCAATTATTGTATATATTGATATTTTCAGGTAACGATACTGAAGTACTTAATATGGAAGATAATGCTTCAAGTAAGCCTGGTGTTAAAGGTAGTAATGGTAGAATAAAACGTACAGCAGAATGGTGGAATAACCAAAAAGAACAAACTGGTCGAAGAACCTCAGGTAAACAAAGGCGTTTGTCAGAAATTTAAGACAGGATCCGTTGTGTTTCCTTCACACCCTAGATATAATATGAAATAATAATAATAGAACTGTTCTACTCGATGGTGCTGAGCCGCTCTGTCACATTTGGTATTCACAGTTAAATAGGTGAGTCTTAAGGGATGTTTTAAAGGACTCTACTGTTTTGGTTCTCTTTAATATTGCTGGGAGTTTATTCCATTAGGTGGGTGCTGCCACTGAAAAAGGGTTTAACGTCCTACTGTTATGCACCTAAACTGGGCTAATGGAAGACGGGCAAACCCCAAACAGTGTGCTATGAGGAAAATTTTGCTTGGCAGCGGCGCTACGGCCTAATCTTATATCGAATTCCAACGGCCAATGGATCTTTTACGTGCATGACAATGTGTACACAGGACCTCGTTTTTTTGTTACATCAGAATGACTAGACAGCTGTCCTTGTCAGGTCCTCCATTCAACATCATTGACAAGGGAAGTCCTGGTTCTCAATTTTTAAATTAATTTCAAATATGACTGAACTGTGCTAATCTACATAATATTATCGGAGATATCCGATGGCATTGAGAGTTGATTATAGTCCTGGCATGTTAATTAATGTCTAAAAGAGACAAAAATACAATAGGCAGATTTAGCTCTTACATAATGTATGTTTAAGAGATTATTATTATATACAAGTGCTGTCACCCAAAGGTTTGAATGCTTTCACACCACCATACAGACACTGGCCTGTTGTTTCCAGCAAACCGGGTCGTTAGAGATTTGCAAAGGGCTATGCAACAAAACATAAAGCACCTTAACAAGACCAGCACAATTATCTTGCTACTTTTTTGGATTGCATGCTGCCAACTTCATACATGTATACTGTTACTGCTGTGTAGTCAACATGAGTAACCAGTGCCAATAATGGTTGTCATGGACGAACGCTCTGCTGGACAGAACACCAGGCAGCCTTATTTTGGATCAAGCTTTACTCAATGCCATTACTAATTTCCTATTTTTTTAAATCCCTGAGCCAAGTTACACCATAGAGTAAAGTTGTGATATGGCATCCGTGTTTTGCTGTTGATTTTCTTGTCGGTAAATCATCATGCTAAAAATGTCATTTTGTCCCCCCAGCACTTCTGTCAATTAGTGGGCTATTAAGAATAGGGGCCTGGCAAAGCTAGGATTATAAGAAAACCCGAAGTCTTGTGTACACATTTGTATGCACATTAAAGAACCCTTGGCAGTTCGATTTCAAAATTAGAATAGGCTGTAGCAATTTCCCTCAAGGAACACTGTATGGCGTAGGTCTGTCTTTGAACCCCATTTCATGTCGTTGCCTATAAAAATAGAATACATTCCTTTGATATCAGAGGTTCAGGGTGAATAGTAAAGGTGAATAACAGTTTTAACCTCAAAGTGAATATCAGTTTTAACCTCAAGGTGTATAACAATTTTAACCCCCAGGTGTATGACAGTTTTAACTTCAAGGTGTATAACAATTTTAACCTCAAGATGTATAACAGTTTTAACCTCCAGGTGTATAACAGTTTTAACCTCCAGGTGTATAACAGTTTTAACCTCAAGATGTATAACAATTTTAACCTCAAGGTGTATAACAATTTTAACCTCAAGATGTATAACAGTTTTACCCTCCAGGTGTATAACAGTTTTAACCCCCAGGTGTATAACAGTTTTAACCTCAAGGTGTATAACAATTTTAACCTCAAGGAGTATAACAATTTTAACCTCAAGGTGTATAACAATTTTAACCTCAAGGTGTATAACAATTTTAACCTCAAGATGTATAACAGTTTTAACCTCCAGGTGTATAACAGTTTTAACCTCCAGGTGTATAAAACAGTTTTAACCTCCAGGTGTATAACAGTTTTAACCTCCAGGTGTATAACAGTTTTAACCTCAATGTGTATAATGGCTAGAACTTTCAATCAAGGTGTATCACAATTTTAACCTCAATGTGTATAAGGGTTAGAACTTTCAAGGTGTATAACATGTATAACCATTTAAATTTCAGGAAGATTAGTACAACAGGCTAAAACAACAATTGCAACAACCACACCATATACACAGGAAAAACCCAAGGTACAACTACAGATTCGACAGGGCAACAAACCAACAGTGTTACACATTGTTAAAACAAAACTACCACCAGGCGCTAAACGCTTAACCAACACGAGTAAAGACACAAGTGTTAATCAAGGAAATGACACTAAAGGAAAGGCCAAAGCGCCACATGTGAATGGCAAAACTGTCACTGTAACTCATAAATCCCCTGTGACCAACCATATTAAAAGTAATTTTCAGTTGTTGATCAGTAATTTAGCGTTAGATGTAACCAAAGAGCAGTTAGAAGAACACTTTAGAAAGACAGGTAAGTGGGATTTAGTATTTAACATACAATGTACAGTAAACCTTGCATAAGTCGGATCTTAGTAGACAGACCAATTTTATCCGAGTTAAGCAAAAATCCCAGTTAGCTCGATTAGAAATAAACTGCATTGATCCAACGGCATATTTCAAGCTTTTGGTCGTATTTGCGAGTAGATAACTTTCGTTTTGTCACACACCTCTTTGAAAATTGTCCTAAATTTCCCGCATACAGCAGACCGTGAGTTTCAAATTTTCCAGGAAAAGTCTATTATTGTGTCACGTCAAAAAGGCTGATTTGAGTCAACATGATAGGGGTAAAGTATTTTGGGACTACATGTATGTGCAAGGAATACCTAACAGTGTTTAAGACCAACGGGCCAAAACTGACTTTGTCAAATTCTGAACATACTGCCAGTTCGACTTAGGCGAAGGAAAAAAGCGGGAATTGGTTCAAATGGACCTAACATTTTTTATCAAAGTTGAGTGAAGATCCTACTTTCTCTCAGAAATTTGAAAAGAAAAACGTGCATTTAAGGGTCCAAACGATCTTATCTGAGTTGAGCGAAGTTTACTATATTCTCTTTGATTTGGAATATTGGATCAAAAAGTAAAATTATTGATCTTACATATGTAATGTCTACATTTACAGACCATACTGAGCGATTAGCCGTCTGATTGTTCAAGCTAAATGGGGGTATGGTGACTCACTAAATATAGTGCTGGCTCAGATAGTGTGATGTGTGCTAACTAAGAGGGTCCTGTGTTTCGTCTCCAGTATTTTGCTTGAGAAAGTTCCATGGGAAAATCTGTTAATAGATGGAATTTAATAATGAAAATGTGGAAAAGCCGCTGTTCGTGCAAAATTCCCCCACATATGTAATCTTGAATAAATCAGTTGGTGCAGAACCATGGGACATAAAACTTATTCATTTCATTTCTGTTCAAGTTTAAACTGTATTTCGTAAACAGATTAAAATTTTATGTTAGCCAACTGCCATCTTTTATATCAGGTCATAATCTTTCCTCTTAAACTGACAGCCGACATGTTCATGTAAAAGAGCAGTAGATGGTGCTACATGTAAATATAGATAAGGTTTTAAAGCTATTTAATTTCACTTTGTAAATAGCATTATGACTACTGACTACATTGCAAGAAAAAGAGCTACATGTAATTTCTAAGACGTGTTCCAGGAGTTCTCTCCCCTTGCATGCATACAATTTTATTCTGTATATTTTCTTATGCAGGAGGTGTAAAAAGTATTCAGATACCAAAAGAGAAGGGTCAGGATACTGGAAAAGGAATAGCCTATATAGATTTCAAAAGTCGTATCAGTCACGGGGTAAGTAAACTTTATTGTTGCTTAAAATTGTGGTGTTTTTTAATGTCTTAAAATTTAAGTTTTTGATGTCTTGTCATACATTATTAAGAATGCGTTATGTAAGAGCTAAATCTGAATATAGTAGGTCTTTATATTGTCCTCAAACAGGGGCAGATTCAGGGGATATAACGAAAGGGGGGAGGCGTACTTTAAGGATGAAGCCCGAATTATGAATAATTTCTAGCTGGACTCTCAAGCACACAATATTCCATGTCACAGCTACATGTATAGCAAGCAGATTTGTTTGGGTAGGCCATTTTTATCCTAGTAGTCCTGAATATAGGCTCAATCAAAAGTCGGTAGTCTCTTTAGATCCAACACAAATTTTGAACACAAACCTTTTAAGCCGGACCAGAATCTTTAAGACATCATGTTTTAAAAGAAAATGTGTGCATTTTATGCAAAAATGCCTATAAAATACAGATATACATGTAATTAAATTAAAGATCTTATCTTATTTCAGATTGCATTAAGACTTCATCACACAACAATGGGTGGAAAACAGATCAGTGTACAATTCTCTCCAAATATCATCTCTAAATCGAAAAAGAGAAAGTCTAAATAAAGATCTCATCAACCATGACCTGTAAGCCTGCCGGTCTTCAGTTTAATACTGTATTCATCATCCGTTTTTACAAAACAGCTTTGCAAAAAATTGTCATTTAAAATGTCTCTTCCTTCATGTAAATGACAAAATTATGTGAATTTCGGTCTGAATTTATGTGCACTGTTTCCATATTGTTGTTGACATTCATTCGTATTAAACCGAGATATATGTACATTATGTGATCGCATGTTTCCAAATTTTGTGTGTGTTGATGAAATGGTGGATGTCCGCAAAAGACGAGACAGTTTATATTGATGTTTGTGAAACAGTGTTTAATCTGAGTGACAGAGAGGCTATTATTTATATACATTCATAACTGGAGTTAATTTATTATTATTATTATTATTATTGATTATGATGAAATAATCTGTGAATGTTCATGTTATATTTGATGTTGGTGTGATGGTACAATGTTTTCTATACAATGGACAATATACAGAGTCTACATTGTAGTCTAAGTTCTTAAAGATTCCCTTTGATCGAGTCTGAAGGCACAATAAGAACTTAGACTAAAACCAAATTCGAATAATTTGAGTCAATTGTAGGCCCATTCTTAAAGATCTAATTTGAATGTACATAATTTATTTGAAGGTGTACATAAAATTGACTAAATTATTTTTCAGAATGGAATTTTGACAGTCAGTAAATTATTAATGTATGGGACATTATATAGACTATGTTTTTTGATTCCTTAATATATTGCTGTTTGTGCCAGGCATGTATATTAGCAGTGGCGTATTAAGCTCCACCAAGGCCTGAGGCGGCAGTTGCTGGAGGGCCTATTAAAATGGCGTGGGCCTAATTCATTTTTGGTCAGGGCCTATGTTGATTCCCGTTGGCCCTAAAACCCACCCAGTAACATTGGCGTGGGCCTAATTAATTTCGGGTCAGGGCCTATGTTGATTCCCATTGGGCCTAAACCCCACCCCATAACATTCATTGTCTATGCGTTTTTAATCGTATAAGACAAGTCTAAAAAAAATTAGCCTCAATGATAATCCGCTACTGTATATTAGATAAAATATCTGTTCAAAATCTTGCAATGAGAAGGGTAAAATATTTGGGATTGATGTGATTTAAGGTGTCTATATACATGTACCTCCAGGGATGCGCAAGTATATGCAATGTACATGTAGGCTACCATCTATATGTAATTTCCTCCCAAATTCAAAGTGGCTTCTAGCTAAATGTCCTGCTGTACAATTTGTGTTGCGGCATGTATAAAAATTAAAAGAATGGGCTAATGATCTAACCAAAGGAGTCATGTCTTTTTCTTAACCAACTAACTAATATTGCATCTAATCTGAAGTCTGGGAATCTAAATAGATTTGTGTTGTGGCATGTATGAAAATTAAAAGAATGGGCTAATGATCTAACCAAAGGAGTCATGTCTTTTTCTTAACCAACTAACTAATATTGCATCTAATCTGAAGTCTGGGAATCTAAATAGATATTTGTTTAATATTCAGCTTATATAAGTATATTTATGGTCGGATTGTAAATCCCACCTAGTCATGTTGAAATGTAACTAATGGTGTTATATCAGCCTTTAGTTTTAACTTTTTTGAGTAAATAAAAATTCCAGAATTGGTACAAATGTGTGTATTTTCCTACCCTTTCAGAAAAAAATATGGACTATTAAAAAGGGTTTGTAAATGAATGTTTATCTATCCATCAAACTTTTTTTGAACACAATATTTGTTGTATAATGTTCAAAATTGGTGTAGATGTTTATCAGCCCTGTGAATATTTTGTGTAAATAAAAAATCCACCTTTGGTACAAATGTGTTTCGCATCTTTTCGGAGAAAGCAGGTATTCATTTGTCTGTCCATCACACTTTTTGGAACACAATGTCTCTCCTTTTTATTAAGGTAGATGGTCATTAGGGATATGCCTTGCCTGGGTCATCCAACCCTATGGGTTTTCTCTGTGCAAAGACCCCTTGGAACCATATGTTTGTCCCAAAATGACCTAGTTTGTGTTGAGTGGGCATTAAACCTCATTTCTCTCCCTCACTTTCTTGGCTGCGCATTAAATGGGAATTTTGGTCATTGAGTCAAGTAGCATGGGATCAATTCCCCGCTTGTCCATGATCAGGAGTAGGGTCGCCTGTCCAACATCCTGGGTTTTCTCTGGGCCTCTGTTTTCCTCCCACTTCAAAACCCCTACCTGTAAGTGAATTATTGAAATAAAATTGAATCATATGTTAGTCCTGAAATGACCCAGCTTGGGTGGAGTGGACGTTTGACGCCATTTCGCTCACTCGATCTTAGTAGGCCAACCACAGTCTTGGTAAGCCACTAGTCTCTTAGAAGCCCTAAGCCGGGTAGGCCCCTTCAGTATAGTGTGATGAATTGTTGTCATTCACATTAAGTATATGAACCCACCAGATAATATTCTATAAATGATGCCAACTTTATTACATATTGTATATCCCGGTTTCTGATATTTGTGCCAATGTAGTGTATGCCGTGCAAGGACCACAAACTCGTGCAAGGACCACAAACTCGGGTTGACCATGCAAGACCAATCACTTTCAAGGGCATGTCAACTATTAAAGGTCAACAAACGAACGTCTCAAATTTAAATACTTCAGAATTGACATCATGTTTGTGATTTCGGAGTGCAGTGGATGAATTTTAATATTGGTGCATATTGTCGTCACCACTGTCAGTCCGACTGTTTACAATTTTGTTAAACTTTCAAAAGGTCAGATGGCACATACAACATCCTTTGGCAGTTGGAATTCGAAATAAAATTAGGTTGTAGAGCGCCTATCCATGTAAATCCGCCCTCACAGCAAACTGCATGTCTTTTTTATATAACCGTTTTCATTAACGTGGCTGGTGCACAAAAGTAAGACATTAAACCCCTTTTCATTTATGTCTAGGGTAAAATGTATGGGGTGCGATTCGTAACCTACTGAGATCATAGCGACCAGTAGAAGAAATACAGTTTTTAGTAATTCGAGTACATGTATGTAATTGCTGCAGAGAATAGAGAAACTGGTTCGTTGAAGAAAGGTAAGTGAAAATTTATTCAGTTTATGTGTGAATAAATAAATCAAGTAAAGACGCGCTAGCTGCCCTTGACAGAAAAGGCCAGTTCAGGTAACAACACTTCATGTATTTTCGGTTGCTTTTGAAGGATCACCGATCACCAGCCTCGAACTGGAGTCCACATATCAACTATCTTGTCTCCAGAATGCACGTAGTAATGTTGAAAGCTGGTACTAGTATTACAACACTAAAATAAATAAACAAAAGTACTTTTACGGCTAAATTTTTTTCTTTTGAATAACTGATTTAAATACGGAATGAAATGCACCGCTGAATGGAAGTGCTTGCGAGACACAATCCAGTTGAAATATGATTTTTGATATAATAGTAGGTTGGGCATTAACTGACTCAGCCAGGAAAACAACAACCTACGGAGTTCATAACAGCTTTACCATGAAAGGTAGGCACAAGGGGATAATATATAGTCAATAACGGTGTCGGGGCAGAATTGGTCCAACTTATTGTCTGATATATCATCCGCGGAGGAAGCGGATTTTTAAGGCCCAATGTAAGGCTATCAAACAGATCGTAGTCGGTGACAAACATTGTCAGCACTGATGTCCAGGTGCCGACTTGAGCATGTTGCGTCCACAGAATTGTGTGACTTAGCAACATTCGTAAAAAAACACATTTTATACGTAGAAGTCAACCATAAAATCCAGTTTTAAAACATTCAATTCTGACGAGTTCATGTTTACGTGTTTGAGACATTCACTGATCTGTGGTGCTCTATACACGATCGAGGAAATTTAAATCTCAAATGTTACCGTCGCGATCTGATGATTCCGAATTGCAAGATTAAAGTGTATCCCTCCAACGACATATATAATAATCCAGTACATTTTGTTCCAAATCATAAAATGACTCCTAGAAGAAAATACTCCAATAAGTACTATAATATACTTACATGAAAAGGGTAAATAAATAACATTGTACCAATTGGGTATTTATCAAAATCTAAATCGCCATCTTTCACAGTTACTTTCCCTAGCTCTTGTGTTAAGCCCTTTAACCTAAGAATAAGAAAATGAAATAATTCGTATTCGTTGTTCGGTTCATTTCAATGGCCTTAAAATATCGTGGTCAGTGTGTCACAGGCATTTCATGCACTAACTCTTGTTGTAAACATCAGTGATGAGTTATTTTCATGTTTATTATCGGAATACATGGAGAAAACCACGAGGTCGTACGGCGTCCATTATCGCTAAGCGACAAACGCTCACACCAGGGACCGAAACCACGATCAACCTCGTGGGTTTCCTCCGGGCACTCCGGTTTCCTCCCACTGCTAAAGACCCCTACGCGAAAGCTTATTATTGAAATACAATTAAACCACATGCTAGTCCCCGAAATGACCTAATTGTGTTGAGTGGACGTTAAACCCCATTTCTCTCTCTCTCTCTCTGGAAACTACGACCATAAGCTAGAGGTGAAGGGCCAGCTAGAGCTCGAAGCGCGACAACGTAGTTTTCTGTGTATTTTTAATTATTTTAACATAAAGGATTTTAAAATGATTAGTTTTTAGTTAATAATTATGTTCTCGAGATTAGCATATGACTCACCTTAACTCCGGATGATCTTGAAAAGCGCACAGGCCTCCATAGTTACCAACTTCTTCAAAACCATTGAAAGAGAGGGCCAGAAATCCACAGTCTATGAGGAGATGATTTTTAGACTTCTTGTGGGAGATAACTCTTGCTGCTAACTTGACAGCGATATCTCCTATTGCACATGCTCCATTTAAAGTGTGACCATAATCTTTAAACCAAAATTATTTTCAATTACCTATATTATTTTTGGCGAAATACTTTCTTAGCAGGTTTCTAATACAAACGTTAAGCGATCTACCCCCACCCCCACCCAACCCCAAAGAAAGAAACCATTTCAAAATTTTCAAATTTATCTGAAACTGTAAATTTCACAAAGACGAGAATAGGGCTACCCTAACAACATAGAGGTGTCAGGTACTCTGATCTGGAGATTTTGCTTCGTCTATACATTTTGTCTTGGTCTGTGGCTTGAAATGGGTGATTTTTATCTTGGTGGCAACACTCTCCCCCCGTAGCATTTTGTTAGGCACAAACGCCTCATAACGTTTAAGTGGGTTGATAACTTATAATTACCATTAAATATATAACCACCAGGGTGTATTTCAGTGAGATTCGCCATTTTCTGTGTTGGTTGATTACAAGATGGCGTAGAACCACTGCCAACAGTTTCACATTTAATGCCGTGTTCTTCTAGGCTAGAAAATCATATGTTCTTATATTTGACTACCAACTAACTTTCTTTGAGGTATGGAGTCACTGTGACTTTAGATTAGGTTACAAATGAAACCTGTGCAACAGAAAATTGAACGAAGTCCTTTGATCATCCATACTTCTGAATACACTGTTATTGAACAATATGCCTTAAAATATAATGACACTGCATCGATATATGAATCGTTGGTATAAATAATTATATTATACAATAATATTCTATTTTTAAAAAGATGTAGAAGAACGTTTGCAATTAAATTAAACATATCCTGCCTCACGCATGATACGCGCCATTATCTAAGTTTTAAGGTTTCAACATTCCATCTCATCCCATAGTACACTTCCACTTACCGTCAGACCCGGTCGGCGCCCTTACTTCGCTGCTACGGCGATGGAAAATGGTTTTAGAACTTGTTAAGATCGCCATAAACGTGGTGGAAACGTCAGCTATCGTGCTGTGGTCACCGTGGTCGCCAATAATCGCCGAGGTTCTGCGATCTTAACTGGGAAGCTATGAGCATACGTCCTTTTTTTCAAGTTTGTAATTTTTGGAGACATTTTCGCGCGTTGTGTTCACCTTGTGCATTTTCTGGTCGCCGTATGGTTGCAGCGGCGCAGCAAGGACGCCACCCTATCGTAAGTCTCACTTACCGTTTAGCAACAGAGACGATTCTATCAGAAAGTCTCACTTACCGTTTAGCAACAGAGACGATTCTATCGCAAGTTTCATCGACAACTTTGTGGATTCCTTCAATATTTTTAGCATCGTATGAATTCCCGCAGTGAGTGTATAAACCCAAAAAGTTTATATTTTTACTATTATTGGCTTCCATAGCAACAGTTAGAACCTCTTCTCCATCCCATTCCAATCCCGCTGAAATTACAAGATGAAGTAAAAACAAAACCAAAATAATTTCGGGGCTGTTCCTCTAAAAAATTCCAGAAAGAACATCAAACTAATTATTGAAAGCGAAGAGAGAGGGAGAGAGAGGGTTTAACGTCCACTCGACACAAACAAGGTCATTTCGGGACTAACATAATTATGGTTAATTTTATTTCAATAATTGGCTTGCGCGTAGGGGTCTTTAGCAGTGGGAGGACCCGGAGAAAACCCACGAGGTTTAACTTTAAAGACTATTTCGCTTGATACTTAAATGTTTTGTGAACTAGCAATAAGTAAAGATATAGTCTTACCCAGGCTCGTAACTAGCCCCTCCCCCCCCTGCAAAGAGTCCCCCACCCCGTGATATCATTGTCGACCCTAAAAACAATACATATATTGTCCTTCAACACAGCACCCCCGAGAACAAACCTGGCGTTATCAAGATAACAAAATAACATTGTTTACTATCAGACAATAGCATAGTTTGCAATCAATCTCAGACATCAATTAATATATGTTTTGAATAATTTAATGAAATTATTTTGACGGCATACAACTCGTAGCTCCGAGTAAAATACATTATTTGCTTTTTATAGAACTGTTGAATTTATTTTAGCAGATTTTTTGGTGTTACCGAGAATGAAACATGGATCTATCACCATACTTACTTCTACCGTAGCCACAGTCTATATCTAAGATGGCTGCCCAGGGTTGACCATCATTACGTGGATTATTAATCATACATTTTAGACCATACATACTATCAAACATCAACTTTAAACTCGGTACTTCCTGTATTATATCTTGGCAGCTTTAAAAATCAAAAAAAATCTGTACTTTCTATGTGTAGATTTCGCACTAAATACGTCAAATTTCTCGTTGGTAGTGGTGCAGGGCACAGGGTTTAAGGGACGGTGTCTAGTCACTCTGACAGGACGACAAACCGAAGTCCCGTGTACACATTGACGAACACTTAAAAGACCCTTTCACGTCTGGAATTAGAAATAATAGTAGGCAGTTATGAGTAGCACCGCTGTCCTGGACAAATTTCCTTCATAGCACTATTCATAAACCAAATCGATGCAGACTAATATGACGTTTAATCCCATTTTTTTCAGTTGATATTAATCGAATCTTAATGACTACTCACCCTTTTATTTTATAAAGTGTGATAGGTACGGCATATAGAATATCCACGAATCCTCCATCAGAGAAAAACAAAGCTTCTTTTATCGTTGAGACACTGATCCTTGATTTACTTCCCCCAGTACTGATAGTACCTATTTCACTGTGATATACAAAAACAACTGGATACTGATAGGACCTAGTTTATTATTTAATATAAAACAACTACTGATAGGACCTATAGTTTATTATTTAATATAAAACAACTACTGATAGGACCTATAGTTTATTATTTAATATAAAACAACTACTGATAGGACCTAGTTTATTATAATATATAAAACAACTACTGACAGGACCTAGTTTATTATTTAATATAAAAACAACTACGTATAGAGTCTAGTTTATTATTTAACATAAAAACAACTACTGACAGGACCTAGTTTATTATAATATATAAAACAACCACTGATGGGACCTAGTTTATTTTTTAATATAAAAACAACTACGTATAGAGTCTAGTTTATTATTTAACATAAAAACAACCATTGATGGGACCTATAGTTTATTATTTAATATAAAGACAACCACTGATAGGACCTAGTTTATTATAATATATAAAACAACTACTGATTGGGCCTAGTTTATTATAATATATAAAACAACTACTGATAGGACCTGGTTTATTATAATATATAAAACAACTACTGATAGGACCTAGTTTATTATTTAATATAAAAACAACTACTGATGGGACTTAGTTTATTATTTAATATAAAAACAACTACTGATAGGACCTAGTTTATTATTTAATATAAAAACAACTACTGACAGGACCTATAGTTTATTATTTAATATAAAACAACCACTGATAGGACCTATAGTTTATTATTTAATATAAAAACAACCACTGATAGGACCTAGTTTATTATTTAATATAAAACAACTACTGATAGGACCTAGTTTATTATTTAATATTAAAAACAACTACTGATAGGACCTAGTTTATTATTTAATATTAAAAAAACACTGATAAGACTTAGTTTATTATTTTATTAATTTAAAAACAACTACTGGGAGGACCTAGTTGCGGTCCGATACATGCCTATATCGAAAGGGACCGCGATCTTTAGGATATAAACCTGTATTTCACGTTCGTCAAAATCGATTAAAAGGCGTAACCTGTAGAGTGTCACCAAGTAAAATTCTAACGGGCGGACGGGTGGGTGGAGAGGGCAACGACAATATACGTCCACATGAAAATATGGGCATATAAAAACAACAACTAATAGCAAATTATTCACTGTAAGATATAAAAACAATTTCACTGTAAATATACATATACAAACAAGTACATGTATAAAACGACTGGTTTCAACAGCTAAATAGCTAAAATACATATATAAACACTGATAGCACCTATTTCACCCTTATATATATATATATCAAAAACAAATGGTAGCTTTAAACGATTAACATCCCACAAAACAACTCAACATATTATAAAAAAAACCAATAACATTTCTTTTTCATCCAAATATCAATGGGATCTAGCTAAATAAAGCCGACAAAATATTTCATCACCCAATAATACATTCTACAGTAGATATCGCTTTACATGAATTTGATTGGGCAATTAAAAAGGAACTACTTATTTTCTATTTTCATCGAACAGTTCATTTTTTATTAAAAGTAACCTCTTTCTTATTAAAAAAGAACTTTTTTTATTTAATTGACCTTGATGGAAACACTGGCTTAAAATAAAGGAATTCGCAATGGTTAAATTGCTGTCAAAAAATTGATGTATCACTACGCCATAATGTATTAAGGTTCGGTAAAAGTGATATCTATAGCAAAGAATTATATTTGTTTATTCCTGCACGTAAGAAGGGGTTGAGTGGTGAAATAAATCTTCAGGCCAAGGTTAATTATCTGGAACAGACAATCCAATCTCTTAAATACAAATAGTAAATATTGAGTGATATCACTGACAAATTTATTGAAAGAACTTCACACTTACCGACATTTATGTGTTTTGACATGAGGCCGCAATTCTACCCCCAATTTCTTGGCTGTTGTCAACATTTTCTTAGCATTTTTATTTAAAATATCTAGATCTATCAAAAAGTTTGGAGTGGATACATCATATATAGATGTTGGCAATGTGCCACGGTTCATTTTCTATGTATATTAAGGCTATTTCTGTAAAAAAACAAAAACAAACAATAATAATTAAGCCATGGTCGTTTTAATACGAAGCCATTTGATACGACAAGGAACCGTTGCATAGTCGTTCGTATGGCCAGAAAACATGCCTACACATTTGGTGAGGTCAGAACAAAAAGTTAATGCTAGTGTTTCCGCAGCGTTTACGCACACGAGTTTGTGTCAGCAAAATAGTTTTATCTTGGCCACATAATTTGATGCTTAGGCTAGAAAAAATATTTCACTTTGAGAAAAAAATTAAATCAATTTTAAAATTTTATTGAATAGACAGGGTCATTTAAAAATCAGTTTCTTCTATAATTATACGATACCGAAGAGACCAGCAATTACAATATATTTATTATTAAATTATTTACCTCAATTCATTGTGTTGAGAAACGCCATTTCATTCTACTGTTTTTGTTCTTCCGTTTTTTTTGTGAAAGTGTACAGAGTCGCCAAAGTAGATTTAAAGAAACGGATGGGGCGGGGTGGGGTTTAGTCTAGGTATCGGAATGGGATATTGCCCGGGTCGTAGCACGCCGAAGTTTACGAGAAAGTTTCATTTTTTGTTTCAGAAATTTTTTTGTGTTGATTATCGCAGCAACGGTATCAATGACAATCCAGACCACGCGTTTCTTCAAATGGACAGCATAACTTCGCCTAAGAATGATGTAAATTGACTGAAAATTCAACGTATTCCATTATCATTATCTATTTTAAATATTATAATAGCCGAGCAAGGGTCAAATTAACTTATCTAAAACCAAACCAATTAAATAATAAACTTGTCAAGAACGGTAGATGAACGTATCAGCTGTGGGTTCACAGTTTAAAATGCAAGAACAAGCTAACAGAAAAGGCGATTTAATCATGTAAGTTACCGTATGAAATACACGAATAGTGAAAAGAACTGAGCTCTTTGGGATATAACAATACATTAGCTATCTCCTCAAAATTGGACAAAAGTTGTGACCGAGGATCCACAACCTTCGTATTACATGCTTTTACATTATTTGCGTACAATGAGTGGCCGTTTTGTCGCACATTTCGTTTCGATTTAGCGGAAATTCGAACTCTACCTTCGTGATGGCGTAACATTGATATATATATTTAAACGGTTATAAAATCGGATACAAATTATTACTATTTAAAGTGTCCACAAGGTAATAAAGTGGTGTTTCGTACAATCAGGGACCATGCGCCATGAAGTTACAGTCCAAGACATGCCCAGAGCGACGACAATTTTTTTTATGTGGACCTATAAAAAGTTCGGAATAGGGTTAGAGTGTGACTTGTTTGAATTTTGAAGATTATTACGGCTGGTGTAGGCTTGAATCAATCTCATCCCCATCGTGAATTTGACTTGGAATATTTCCTAAAATCTCCAGTTGGTTTTCTTACTGTAGATTTCTTCGGGTGTCGTTAGGCCCATGCGGTTGTGGGTGCCCAACAAACCTCATTTGACGTTATGTGCCACCCGACAATCATATATTGTCATTATGGGCGCCCCTCTGGGATAAGGCACCCCTTTGATCACGCCGTTTTGGTCGTCCCATTAATCAAGTTGTAGTGTTGATCGTGTGTCGTGTGATTCATTATGAAGCACCGATATTTTTCCAGGGCAGCAGCTTCCTTCCCTCGCCCCCCCCCCTACCAACCACAACCCCGCTACGCTAGCTATGACGACTTTTATTCATCATCTTCTAAAGCACTCGGCAAATCTCGACAGATTCCGGTAATCTACATCTACTCGGATGTATGACAGTAAGTGATATGTACCTACGACCATACATTTGCGATGCGGCTACCGGTTTACTTCAAACAGGAAAACGTGTCGCATTTACAAAAAAAGTCCCAAATTGCGTCTTTTGTAGAGTGTGTATACCTAAATAAGCAGAGATATTGTCTCAAAGCTGCTGGTTTGATCAAATTCACGGTAATTCGCCAAACCCAATGCCAAACTTGATGTTTGTTAATATAATACACTCTCCACAGAAATCTCCATGGGGGCAGACATTTTTTGCATTCGAAACCATTAAAATAGATCAAATACAGCCGAGATTAAGGTGCGTAGAATCTGTCGAGGTTTGCCGAATGCTTCTAAAGTACAATTTATTCATTGGGAACCATTTTAAAAACTAATATTTATTTTTCATTTATTAAATGTGGACATGTTCAATTGAAGGTTGTGAATGGTTGATACTGGGAAGTGCTACGCTATCACCCTTGGTGGAAGTGGACGTACAACTCCAGAAATGAACAAATGGAAGTCCTAGCTATATGTTCATTGGTCCATCTTATGTTTACATCAGGTCCTCCCTGTGATAAAATTGGCGACCATAAAAAATATAGATATAGCCCTGAGAACACTTCCAGCCCCCTCGTTGCTCTTAACCACTTACGATGGCTTGATAAAGGCCCTTTTGCACGGTATATAATTATTACACACCACACACATATGACTAGATTTATCGATATCTTACCTCATATATAAAATATGGCGTAGTCACTGAGTAGGCTAGCGTTATTATTATAGTGACCTAATAACATAAAGTACAGACAGATTTTCGACCCTTCGTAATTCTGTTATAATTCTGTATAACCTTTGGAGACAGTCTGTTAACTTCTAGGATATGCACGGTACGTGAATCCTATACCCATATGTCAAACATTAATGTAGGCACATACATATGTAGACGGAGTTTTTTCACTCTATAGGACAGTTCTATTGTAAAAAGTAGATCGTGTGTTGCCCGGATGTTCCCAGCACTTATGAATGTTCATAGCAAGGCTGTTACGCAAGAATTTGAACTAGAATACTAACACTGGCGATTGAAGTCAGTAATATGGAAGCCTATAACTACCATTCATAATTTCTACTTTTCACCCCTTCAAAACATGGAAGTCGAAAGTCCAAAAGTAAAAAGTCGAAAGTAGAAAAGTAGAAAAGTCGAAAATCGCCAAGACGGTATACAAGCAAAAATCAACGCGAAAATAGGAAATTAAGAAATATATTTTTTTTCCTAATTTCTTTTTTCGATTTGCATTTTGGCTTGTATATGGCGACTTTCGACTAGTCATATTTTTGTATGTCATATTAGTGATAGATTTTATAGATTTTTGCAAATTATGTTTATACAGTAAAAGCAACACATATACAGATATAAATAATAAATTATTGAGTTATTAAAATCCCGTAATTTCCATAAAGTTATAGATTTGAATATATCTCTCAAAGTAACCTATGCAGATTGTATAGATATAACAAAAATTCAAATGAAATGATTGATTGCTATATTGAAATATTGTATTAGAGTATTATGCAAATGAAAATGAAATGAATGGAGTTAAAGGTCCTACTGTTTTGCTCCGAACTGGGCTAATGAAGAAGGAAGAATATTATGTAAAAGAGGTTATATCAGGGGTTTTTTCAGAGGGCGTCGTGGGCGGGTGAGCAATCTGCCTTCATTAATGTAAAAACAAAGAACCCGGAAATGATTGATAACACTCGATCCCGGTAAATGTGAGTATTGCTATGTGCCGTCGAATTAAAAAGGCGCCCTCTCGTCTGAATTAGTTCCCTCATTTCTGAAAAAGGCCCTCGGATTTCGAAAGATTTACCTCAACTATCCGCGCCAATAAAAAATAATCGCGTTCAATATACGTACATGCACCATCGCATCGACCAATCATCCTTCTTTCAATGTGGGACACATGTCCCTGCCCCCCCCCCTCACGTAGGGGGACCCCACAATTCTGATGCATACTAATTTTTTATCCCGGAGGGAGCCAATCAGTACATAGCTTGAGGGGATGGGGATTGGGGCCCTAAGCAGTAAGAGGAATTGTCTCAGATGCACTGGAAATAATCCTAATTTTAAAAAGAAATCCTGGAGGAAAACACACCAGGCACTCAAGGGGGCGGAGTACATACTAGTACGATCCGCTGTCAGTACGAATAATTTGAACAAACAACAATGGGGCCCCCGCACAGTTGATATATCCAGGTGGGCTTTTATTCTCGGTGGAACATGAAACCAATGAGTGACATATTGCAGTCCGGGAGTAAGGTGGTTATTGTTCAACATGGAAGGTGTGGAAATTTTAGGATGCTGGTGGTGGATGCCTAAGATAGGAGACCACAGAAACCCAAGTTGTGCCAGTGGTGTGTGGTAGGAGTGGTCACCCATAGCGGTCGAGTATTCGGTCCCTGCACTGGCCGAGATAGTTCATCCAGATTTTTCCGGCGCAGTTTCCCCTTGTCGGTGATGCAGGACGGGGGGGGGGGCTGGCAAGTTCAGCTGTCTAGTCGTTCAGATGGGATGAAAACCAAGGCCCCGTGTACACATTGGCGTGCACGTAAAAGATACGTTGGTAGTTGGAATGCGATATGAGAGTAGGCCGTATAGCGCATTGTATGGCGTATGCCCGTCTCCGTTAGCCCAGTTTAGGAGCAATACAATAGGATGTTAAACCCCATTTTATTTATTGTTGTTAACTATGATTATGTTTACATCTCCAGGGCTTAATCATAATCCCTCAACCAAATGTCAATGTATGGTTGGTTATTGCTCAGATATACGCCAATTCCATCCTACCATGTGTCGCCTCCCTATATACATACATTTATACCCGAGACACGAACCTCAATCTGTAAAGTCGTTTGTACCTGACAGTACAACTACGAAATGGAGAAATGGAGTGGGGCTTAACTGGTCCGACCGCTCCGACCGCTCCGTCCGCTCCGACTGCTAATGTAGATGGACATACGTCAATATGTACACGGGACCCCGGTTATTCGTCCCGCCAAAACCACACCTTAGTCAATTGTCAGCCAACTTTCTTAGAAAATCAAGATGAACTTACAGGGCCAAGGGCAGGATCGAACACTGGACCTCCATTTTAGTGAGCCAGCGTCTTACTCACTGAGCCACCCCGTGGCCAACATGAGTTATTATCATTGTCGATTTGAAATGTTTTGACTCACTACATTTTTCTACGAGACAAAATATTTCTATTCGCTTAGACATCTCAATTTTTTCTGTTAGATTTATGGACGCATGGACAGACTATTAGTCGCCAACCATCGGAACAGTCTTTAATGTATCAGTTAACTATCTAAATGATTTCATGAAACGATTCCTTTAGACAGTTAGATGAAGCCCGATTCATTAGTTACCATATTCAATAATATTTACCCCCCGCCCCCCTCCACAACCCGACCCAACAATCTCGGCACCCCTGTTTAAATTAGTAGACGGATTTCAAATTTTAACAGAGCTCATTAATCGGAAAACAAAATGTTGTATGTATAGGATGGAGCGGCTGCAATACAGTCAAATAGTCTTTTCAGAAGATTAAGCCTATTCGTCGGTTTGATTGCTAATTTTCGACATACCTTAAACAATAGTCCAATAAAATGATCAATCTATTTGTGATCCAGATCAAAGATGTATAGCCATGTTAAGAAACCCGTTTTAAATATACTATCTTACCGTATTGTGTTTGCCACTGAACGAGACCCTTATCGAAAATACGGAAACTACACAAATACACGTAGATAAATGAAACAGTTTAATTTATTAGGAATTTGAATATGTTTTTATCTCTCTCTCTCTCGTTGGCGTGTAATTTATTAATTTATGCACAAAGATAACATATTGTTGTCTCGTTTTACTAGCTGCAAAAGTGCTGATATACTTCATATAAAATTTAATGGTAAATATGTAATTACTATTGGTTTGAACAATATTTATTCTTTCACGTTCCAGTAGATACAAAAATAGGTCATAGACTTATATTAGTATTTTCTCATCTCATTACCATATCACGTTGTCAATGCTGTAATCCTGAACCAATTCAAGTCACACCTGAACCAATTTTAGAAAAAACAAAGAAACAAAGTTTAACCCAAGTTGCTATTAGCACAACTCTTGACAATAATAGTTTTTTTTTTTTAGAATAAACAGTTTGAGAAATAATTAACTTTATTTGTAACAGATCTAGTTCAATCATGCGCAAACCTACCAATACTAGAAGAAATGAAGGTGGTTAACAAGCCATAGAGGATTAATGATAGACCGAAGAAAAGGTATAAAAGGTATGAGACTACGAAAACAATCTGCTTGTGAACTCACATTTGAAATATTGGTACTCGTCTGCCATGGATTTGTAAAAGACCAAAAGTGCTTATGCTGGTTTGAGTTTTATGGAACACAATATATTCTATGCACATAGACTGTCACTGGAGTTAACATTTCTATGGTGTTTACTACTCATGATGTTAACTCACATAACCCACAAAAGGGATCAACTTTTATCTAAATGTTACAGCAATATTTTAAGTAATGCAGATTGTGACACCCTTAAAAATCTAACATGTGATATAAATAAACGTAAGAAAACTTCAAGGGGCCGTCTTCAGGTAGAAATTGTAGGTGGAAAATCAAGGTTGTGACCTCTATTAGATCTGAGGATTGTCTCAAGACCAAGAGTGGTACAGTAAATTTTACAAACTTTTCTTATCTTACAAAGTTAAGGATTCGCCTGCAAGGGTATTTTTAAATTCCACGGTCTCCTTGTTAAACGCTAGATCGGTAAAAAACAAAACTATTGAACTGAATGATTTCATACGTGAACAAGACCTTGACATTTTGGCTGTCACTGAAACATGGCTAGGTGCTAATGATGATGCTGTTTTATCCTCGTTGGTACCCGAAGCCTACTCTATCCAGCATAAACCAAGACTTTTTCTAAATGGTGGTGGGATAACCCTCATCTACAAAAACTCATTCAAGTTTCAGACCCAAAAACAGACATCATATTCGGCATTTGAATATCTTGACTGTGTTGTCGGTTCTTTAAGCTCAGCGTTTCGCATTGTTGTTTTATACAGACCCCCTGACAATGGAGCTAGGTCAAATTTTATCAATGAATTTTCTGATTTGATCAATCGACTGGCAAAATGTAGCTTGGAACTGATTATACTTGGAGATTTTAATTGTCACGTGGACAACATTAATGACAAGTTCGTCATTCAGTTTTACGAGCTGTTACACGTGCATTCTTTAATTCAACATGGCAATACCCCTAAACCCAATCGAGGACATACTTTAAATCTTGTGATAACCCGACAAAAACATTCTATAAAAAATTTATCTGTTAGAGATAAACTTATACCCCCATCATAAAGAAGTCTTCCCTTGATCCGAATATAGACAAAAATTATAGACCTGTGTCTAATTTAAGTTTCATCTCAAAAGTTGTAGAAGAATGTATAGCAACTCAACTTATCGATTATTTATCTGTTAATAATCTCTTAAGAACTTATCAAAGCGCATATCGTAAATACCATAGTACAGACACAGCACTACTTAAAGTTCAAAACGATATTTTAATGTCTATTGATCAACAAAATTGCATTCTTTTAATGCTTTTAGATCTGTCTGCCGCATTTGATACCATCGACCACACTGTTTTATTTAACCTTCTATCCACTGATTTTAAGATTACTGATCTAGCTTTAGATTTATTAAAATTATATTTAACAAATAGGTCACAATCTGTCATCGTAGATAATAAAACATCATCTCCCAAAGGTCTTCGGTATGGAGTGCCGCAGGGGTCAGTGTTGGGTCCAATCCTATTTAGCATTTATACCACTCCGTTATCCAAACTCGTTCGCAGGCACGGTCTTGAATTCCACTTATACGCAGACGACACTCAACTATATTTGCCTTTTAAACCCACTGTAAATAATAGTTTTAACTTCAGTAAGGCCAAACTCGAATGTTGTGTTGAAGAAATTCGGTGTTGGATGAGTAATAATTTTCTTAAACTGAATGAAGATAAAACTGAATATTCTGTTGGGTTCAAATAATCTTATAGGCAAAGTCAATTATAATGTATCGGTATCTATAGGCTCGCATGTAATATCACCAGTCTCGTCTGCTAGAAATATTGGAGTTATGTTTGATAAATATGTAACCATGGAGCCTCATGTAAATAATACTTGTAAATTATGTTATTTTAATCTCCGCCAAATAGCCCGCATCCAAAAAAATCTCCCAACTTCATCTGTTAAAACTCTTGTTTATTCTCTCATCACTTCTCGTCTAGATCAATGTAACTCTTTTCTGATTGGCACTCCTTTACGCATCACTAACAAATTACAAAAAAATCAAAATTCAGCAGCAAGGCTCATCACCGGAAGTAAATATGATGACCACATTACTCCTATTCTACTGAAACTCCATTGGTTACCGATTATTTTTAGGATTGAATTTGAAATCCTCCTTTTAACTTATAAATGTAAAATGATATGTCACCACCTTATTTATCTTGACTTTTAGAAATTTACACACCGAGTCGCACTCTGCGCTCTTCATCTGACCATTTTTTACTTGTAAATAAATCGGCAAGACTTTTATCTTTTGGAGATCGATCTTTTACCGTCCAGGCACCCAAACTATGGTATTCTTTACCCTTTAATATAAGATGCTGTACAAATTTATTGTCTTTTAAGTCACTTCTTAAAACGTTTTTGTTAAAGAAATCTTTTAACTTATAATTCTTTTAAAACCCATTTGTGATATCAGATTTTATTTTTAGCTACCATTTTATGTTTTACTACTATAGCTTTGTTTAATTTTCCTATATGTATATTTATTTTTATTACATATTTTATTGAATTGTATTGTACAGCGCATCTGAACACGTTTTGTGGAAGATGGCGCTTGATAAATGGTAATAATAATAATAATAATAATATAGACCGTCGGCTACTTTGCTTCATTTTACAAGCCTACTCTATCCAGCATAAACCAAGACTTTTTCTAAATGGTGGTGGGATAACCCTCATCTACAAAAACTCATTCAAGTTTCAGACCCAAAAACAGACATCATATTCGGCATTTGAATATCTTGACTGTGTTGTCGGTTCTTTAAGCTCAGCGTTTCGCATTGTTGTTTTATACAGACCCCCTGACAATGGAGCTAGGTCAAATTTTATCAATAAATTTTCTGATTTGATCAATCGACTGGCAAAATGTAGCTTGGAACTGATTATACTTGGAGATTTTAATTGTCACGTGGACAACATTAATGACAAGTTCGCCATTCAGTTTTACGAGCTGTTACACGTGCATTCTTTAATTCAACATGGCAATACCCCTAAACCCAATCGAGGACATACTTTAGATCTTGTGATAACCCGACAAAAACATTCTATAAAAAATTTATCTGTTAGAGATAAACTTATACCCCCATCATAAAGAAGTCTTCCCTTGATCCGAATATAGACAAAAATTATAGACCTGTGTCTAATTTAAGTTTCATCTCAAAAGTTGTAGAAGAATGTATAGCAACTCAACTTATCGATTATTTATCTGTTAATAATCTCTTAAGAACTTATCAAAGCGCATATCGTAAATACCATAGTACAGAAACAGCACTGCTTAAAGTTCAAAACGATATTTTAATGTCTATTGATCAACAAAATTGTATTCTTTCAATACTTTTAGACCTGTCTGCCGCATTTGATACCATCGACCACACTGTTTTATTTAACCTTCTATCCACTGATTTTAAGATTACTGATCTAGCTTTAGATTTATTAAAATTATATTTAACAAATAGGTCACAATCTGTCATCGTAGATAATAAAACATCATCTCCCAAAGGTCTTCGGTATGGAGTGCCGCAGGGGTCAGTTTGGGTCCAATCCTATTTAGCATTTATACCACTCCGTTATCCAAACTCGTTCGCAGGCACGGTCTTGAATTCCACTTATACGCAGACGACACTCAACTATATTTGCCTTTTAAACCCACTGTAAATAATAGTTTTAACTTCAGTAAGGCCAAACTCGAATGTTGTGTTGAAGAAATTCGGTGTTGGATGAGTAATAATTTTCTTAAACTGAATGAAGATAAAACTGAATATTCTGTTGGGTTCAAATAATCTTATAGGCAAAGTCAATTATAATGTATCGGTATCTATAGGCTCGCATGTAATATCACCAGTCTCGTCTGCTAGAAATATTGGAGTTATGTTTGATAAATATGTAACCATGGAGCCTCATGTAATTAATACTTGTAAATTATGTTATTTTAATCTCCGCCAAATAGCCCGCATCCAAAAAAATCTCCCAACTTCATCTGTTAAAACTCTTGTTTATTCTCTCAGCACTTCTCGTCTAGATCAATGTAACTCTTTTCTGATTGGCACTCCTTTACGCATCACTAACAAATTACAAAAAAATCAAAATTCAGCAGCAAGGCTCATCACCGGAAGTAAATATGATGACCACATTACTCCTATTCTACTGAAACTCCATTGGTTACCGATTATTTTTAGGATTGAATTTAAAATCCTCCTTTTAACTTATAAATGTAAAATGATATGTCACCACCTTATTTATCTTGACTTTTAGAAATTTACACACCGAGTCGCACTCTGCGCTCTTCATCTGACCATTTTTTACTTGTAAATAAATCGGCAAGACTTTTATCTTTTGGAGATCGATCTTTTACCGTCCAGGCACCCAAACTATGGTATTCTTTACCCTTTAATATAAGATGCTGTACAAATTTATTGTCTTTTAAGTCACTTCTTAAAACGTTTTTGTTAAAGAAATCTTTTAACTTATAATTCTTTTAAAACCCATTTGTGATATCAGATTTTATTTTTAGCTACCATTTTATGTTTTACTACTATAGCTTTGTTTAATTTTCCTATATGTATATTTATTTTTATTACATATTTTATTGAATTGTATTGTACAGCGCATCTGAACACGTTTTGTGGAAGATGGCGCTTGATAAATGGTAATAATAATAATAATAATAATAATAATATAGACCGTCGGCTACTTTGCTTCATTTTACAAGGGCATTGAATTGACAAATACCAATCAGCCTGATTTAAATTCAACTCCGTTGGACACTTAGACAGTCTGTATCAATTTATAATAAATATAAATCACGAGGAAAAATCAATACGCAAATTCTTACAACTTAGCTAAGTAATGTGGTTTATTGATTTGGGCACCTCACCTGAATTGAAGATATTGTGTACTTGGTAATATTTTGGAACATTTACACGTCTTTAAGTGTATACAGAGAGAATGGGGTTTAACGTCCACTGGACATAAACTAGGTCATATCGGGACTAACATATATTTTAATTTTTTTAATAATTCGCTTGCGCGTAGGGGTCTTTAGCAGTGGGAGGAAACCGGAGGACCCGAAGAAAACCCACTAGGCTGGACAGACGACCCTACTCCTTGCCACGTACAACCGGGGATTTGAAACCACGCCAGTTGACTCAATGACAGGCTTTATGATACAGCGCGTGTACGCTAACCATTCAGCTATATAACTTCCCTTACGTGTATACAAGCTAAAACAATCTATAAATTACCCGTTATGAGTAAACACTTTAAAATGAGTAATAGCTGTATTACTAGGGCATTTAACGCTATATTTAACAAACCAAAACTCAACTACCTTTGTAACGCAAGATACGGTGTAAAATTGACATCCTAATCATAGGAATGTTTCCCTAAAATAATTACACCTGTTGGTGTAAATGCAATTAAAACCTTGTAGAGGGATAGCTCATCTCAAACACCCTTTATCGGCCACAGCTACTAATATCCTCGTGTTCAGTACTCCTGAATATCGATTACACTTGTGTAACCCAAAAAAGGGTGTAAAAATAACGCTGTTCTATGATTTATTCTCCAATAAAAGTTACACCCTTTGGTGTAAATGCAATATAACACTGGTAGTGGTGTAACTAATCCAAAACACCCCACTGTTACACCTATTCAGGTGTTCAGTAGTCATGAATATCGGTTACACTTGTTGGTTGGTTACCCTTGGAAAGGTAATACTTTTAAAAAACGCTCGCTGTGGTGTAAAGTTTACACTTAATTAACACTGCTTATAGTTTTTAATTACGCCCATTTTAAACAGTGACATTGCGTTTATTACAATATGTAACACGATCTTAGTGATAACAGAGATTAGTTTCATAAATATATGGTTTATTTACATCGAAACAGAATACAACACATCTACAAAACTACGGGTACAGCAATACGGGTACTTAGAACACATACAGGAACTCATCAAGACATAGTAAATCTACCATTCTGTCCCTCTGCCAAGACAGCGGTTGAACTCGGGATCAGAGAGACCCTTCTTGGGTGAGCTTCCAAGCCCCACTGATTTGTTTCAACAACCTCAGCTAATTTATACTAAAGTTAGATATCGACAATATCTTATGACATAAACTAAAATATGCATTTACATGTATTATTGATATACAATATTTTCATTAAAGAACTACATAGAACTTGGAAATGGGGTTTAACGTCCTATTGTTCTGATCTGACTGGGCTAATGAAAACGGGCATACGCCATGCAGTGTACTATGAAGGAAAATTTGCTCGGACAGCGGCGCTATATATACGGCCTCTTGTATCGAATTCCAACTGCCAACGGGATCTTTTACATGCACGCTAATGCGTACACTGCACCTTACTTTTCGTACCATCCGAACGATTAGACAGTTGTCATTGTCAAGCCATCCATCCTCCACAGCTGAGAAGGGAAAGGAAAACGATCAAAGTCGGGTGGTACGAAACTGAGGGGTGGGGTATTTAAAGTAAACATACATAATATGAATTCCAGATATCATGTAACAAATCACTAAAACGTACGTTCATTTCTCTTTTCGAAAATTTCAAATCATTTTCTGGCACATACTTTGAAAAGATGAAATGAAATGAAGCGTGGTTTAACGTCCTACTGTTTTGCTCGGACCGGGATAATGAAGATGGGCATACACCATGCGGTGTGCTACGGGAGAATTTTGCCGCTGTAGACCGTAGCGCCGCTGTCCAAGCAAAATTTTGATCAAAGAATACTGTATGGCATATTATCGTCGTCGTCATTAGCGCAATAGTGGCATAATAGTAGGGCGTTATACACCATTTCATTTTCACACAGTACACTGTATGGTGTATGCTCGTAAGACGTTATACACAATTTAATTTTCACATGTATAATATTGACACCAATATTGTAAATTAAAAGTATATTATAATTAAAATAATAATTGTGGTTTTCATAACAATTGAATCTCAACGAATACAGCTGTTACACGAAATATTAAAAGCAACATATTTGAACACAGATGCGGTATATGCGTTTTCTATTCAACCAGGACCAAGACGGAATACCTGAATGCATAGTAATGTTAATCAGAAAGCAACAAGGTAGAATATATTACTTTTGGATTATTTTTTAACGAAGAGTTTAGTAGTATAAAGTTTAAAAAGAGTCTTAGGTAGTTATTATGTTTAAGATATAATCAAACTCTAAAACTTTTAATTGTTTTTTGGCAAAATGTAAAAAAAAAGGGCTAAACACAAAAAAAATCTAACAAATTCGGAAACTGGAGAAATGTAATTCGAAAGATAAGATTATTGTTTTTATTACCTAACAAGTTCAAATTCTCTATGAAATTAAATCGCCAGAGAGATTGGACGAGGGATTGTAAAACCAGGTAATTTCATTTAAGGTCTTTTTGATGCAAAGATAGAATGCCAAACCCTTACAAAATTTGACTTCCCAACTCATTATTTGTCCAGTTTTGACATTTTATTCGGTTTGTTTGCTCGCATCTCATTTTCTGTCAAGTAGATAGACCCCCCAGAGAAAGAATTATCAACTACTGAGAGAGAGAGGGGGGGAGAGAGAGAGAGAGGGGGGGGGGGCTCAACGTCCACTAGACACAAACTAGGTCATTTCATGACTAACGTATGGTTTAATTCTATTTCAATAACTCGCTTGCTGGTAGGGTTCCGTAGCAGTTAGAGGAAACCAGGAAACCGTGGATCAGGAGGTTGGCCGTCACCCCCCCCCCAAGTATCTATATATATTTAAACTCCAATCATTTAAACCCACCTGGTTTCTATTTGCACTTTTTTTATTTCAGTATTTCTTTTACTAACATTTACTGTCGGTCTAGGAGTAATTATTATTATGAATACCCAGCACATGATCTTAGGTTCCAAGAGAGAAATACAGCAAAAAGGATTGATCCGGTATATGAACAATTCCAAGACAGAAATACAGCAAAAAGGATTGATCCGATATATTAACAATTCCAAGACAGAAATACAGCAAAAAGGATTTATCCGATATGTGAACAATTCCAAGACAGAAATACAGCAAAAAGGATTTATCCGATATGTGAACAATCCAACTAAGACAAGTTACATGCATAACACAACTTATTATGTGTGTGCTGGAACGAATGGCCGATTGGGCAATCAACTGTATGTCTTTGCATCGGCATACGGAATTGCAAAACGCAGTGGTATGAAACTTGTTGTTGCGTTACGACCAAATATTCTATCCGAAACGTTTCAAATCGAGGGTGCGTTTGAGACGGATTGGGGTTTGTGTAAAGCAGCTAAATTCATAAATGGAAACAAGTGCTGTCAAGTAGCAAACCACGCTTACAAAATACGCTTGAATAGCACAGTGTACGTCTCTGGCTATTTACAGAGCTTTAAATATTTTACAGAATACAACGAAGAAATACGTAAATATTTAACTTTTAAAGACCGAATTTTACGGACTGCTAAAACTAAATTAACCACACTCTTAACGAAGAAATATGGACAAAATCATAGAAATCGGACTTTAATAGGGATACATATTCGTCGTGGTGACTATTTGCGGCCAGGAAAACAAGAGTTCGGCTATAAAGTCCCTTCTGAAGAATATTTTTACAAAGCACAGCAATACATGGAGAAAAGATATAACGATATCACGTATCTAGCATGTTCAAATGATCTCATCTGGACCAATAACACGTTCAGGGGACAACGAGACGTCATAGTGGTGCCCAAAGATTCAGCCGCCGTTGATCTAGCACTCCTTTCGTTGTTAGACCATATGATCATGAGTGTTGGCACCTACAGTTTCTGGGCTGCTTGGTTTATTAATGGAACGACAGTTTATTATAAAAATTTTACGTTACCTAATTCGGATTTCGCTAGAGAATTTGATAAGGATAAACAAGATGCAATTCCTCCTCATTGGATAGGATTTTAGCTTAAGGAGGCATAATCAGCCCTGGATGCCACGGATGCCCCCCATTTTAAGTAGATTAGAACGGTTCGACCATTTAATGAATTAATTTACATAATGGAGAAGCGAGGCTCATGCTCGAATAACCAGCACGGGTGATTACGATAATAAACAATCAATGCACACATCTTGTCCAAACTACAAACAGTGATAACTTCGCTCAGAATAAAGTAATTTGAATGAAATTTTCAATATATTCATTTTCCATAATCTATTTTAGAACTGTTATAGCAAGAACTGCAAAGTATCAAAACTGTTCTTCCATATCCGTACCGTAAATGACGCCATAATTATGCCCACGGATTTAACTGCAGGTGATCTTGTACACTTGTTGGTTTTCAAGGTGGTGCTGCTTTGGTATAGTATCTAGACAATTCGTTTAATTCATGCACATGACCATTATGTGAAAAGTTTACATTAGCACATCCGAGTTACTCTAGATATGTTATTTTATTATTATTATATATTTTGTTATCAAATCATTCCATAATATTATTAACATCGGGAGATATACGATCAATTCGTTTCTCAACCTGGTTGAGATGTTAAAGCGAGAATTTCAAATTTTTTAAGAAAGGCAAAACAAAATTATTTCTATGTCCTTTGCTCAATATGCTATCAACTCACTATTTAACAACCAAGGGCATTATTTCCCACCCTTTAAAATCATTGACACAGGAAATAACAACACAATTCCCTCCCTTGTTTCCTTATTGACAATATGGACGGCCATTTCCGAACGTTGGAATTTGAAGTTGAAAATGATATTTTTTGCCAATTTCTCAGCTGGCAATAGTGAATTAATAGGATTATTCTTTAATAAGGTAGCACTGTTTATGGATACCATCTATTTTGAGGTTTTAGTTTAATCAACTTAAAAAATGTAACTTAAAAATTTGAAATTTCCGTTTTAAAATAATTTTTGTACCTGTAATTTATCACTAAACTAATTGGAAGGTATAACAGGTTTCGGTAATCTCGAAACATCGTCGTTTATTCAAAGTGCATACCTAGATGGATTAGGTTCTCGCCTGTGGGATAATTGAATCTTACGATTTAGTTATTAATTGTGAATTTGTCAAGAGTGAGAGACTGGCTTACAGAATGGGGGAGGGGGGCAATCATCGCTGTTATACAGTAGGGGATATTATGGAGTAGCCTTACTGTGAAATCGCTGTGAAATCCTTTGTCAGGATGGTCGCACCACAACACCCATCGGTAGCTGATTGGCATTACGTTGAATGCGATATCACTTCAGTGGAAGCGGATGTTAAAACACTAAAGTGCTACTACTACATCTGAACGCATGTCGTTTGTTAAGTTGGGACCAGGTCCCGAGTTAAGACCAGAACTCCGTAAATTTGAGTTAATTTGGGACCGGTCATTAATTAAGGTGTATTGAAAATGATTGGTTTAGAAGAATAAAAGTGTTATATTGAGTTAACATAGAGATGTGTCTTGAAGAACTCAATGTGTAACAACTTACGTCTGAACGATCTATAAAAAAACCCCAAAAGTTTAATAGTTTAATCTGTACCTTGTTTTGTAAAGTAAATTATTTTATTACTGAAGAAAGGAGGTAGATTGTTTTTCTATGTAAAAGACTACAATAAAATAATATAGTTTTTTTGTGTAAGGTAAATACTTGTTACACCGCGCATAAGATATTTGAGTTCCATTCCAAATTATTTTTCTGACAGCTACATCATGACAATTACATACCCTTCAAACGTCCAACTTTCCGAATTGAGTTCAATTTGTTCCTGTTTCCCTGTCAATGCTAGAATCTAAGTGTTGCAACTGGGAAAGCAAAAGAGATGAAAATGAAATGAAATGGGGGTTAACGTCCTACTGTTCTGCTCCTAAACTGGGTTAACGACGACGGGCATACGCCACACAGTGTGCTATGAGGGGAATTTTCCCGGGCAGCGGCGTTACGGACTACTCTTATATCGAATTCCAACTACCATGGGATCTTCTACATGCACGCGACCATGGTTTTTCGTCCCATAAAGGGAAAACCTCGCCGGAAATTCTGGATGAACTTTCTCGGCCAATGAAGGCATCGAACACCCGACCCTAAAGGCTAGTGAGTCAGCGTCTTACCCCGCTTAGCCACGTGATCCCCAGAAAGAAGGAACGACAACAATAAAACACGATATTGCTCATAATATATTATTTATATACTTTATTCTGGTTAAGGTATGTACAATAAATAAACATAATATTTACAATCAAATTCATTATATAATATACATCACAGTATAATCTCCAACGTTCGGCATTTTGTCCATTAGCGTTGTAAAGTGGTAAAATAATAAAAAACACGTTTGTCTGGAGTGCAAAAACGTATTTTTTAAAAAAAATTTAAAATTGCCATGTTTTTGGAACAAGGAATTTTATCGAGAAAAGAGGCTGGGTAAAAAATACATTTATTACTAAATGAAGTTTTTCTTTCTAGGTAATCATTAGCGGTGTTTTCTATCAACAAAAAGAGCCACACAGATAATGTTCTGACCATCCAAGAGCAAACTGCAGCTCTACAAATTAGATTCTTTATTGTGACATGATATTTGTAAAAGACGCATCCTAAAATATATTTGATTAAAAACTTAAATACAACAGAAGAAACTAGCCCAGTAGATTTTGCGATTTGGACACATTAGAATTTGCTGCATTGGGAGAAAACAACTTTCACTAATGACACTTGTTTAACAAGAGCAATTGTTATCCTTTATTACTCATTAGTGATTTGTAGGGCGTCCAATCCCAATAGTATTGTACCTTTTTGACTAGCATTATGCCACTGAAGTTATGGAAAATTAGATGGCGAATTCTGCCTGATTACGCTATTTTGCCTTTACCGTTTGTTTAGGACTTCGAATTTTGATTGTTTGTTTTATTTTATTTATGTATAGGTCACAAGCAGTATCATAATAAAGATACGTGACGATAAGAATATGAAATGGGGTTTAATGTTCTTATCCGATCTGGGCATATGACGGAAATTTTGCCCGTACAGTTGGACTACGGTCTACTCTTTTATCGAATTGCAACTGTCAATGGATCTTTTACGTGCACACCAATATGTACAAGGGAACTCGATTTTCCGTTTCATCCGAATGACAAGACAGCTGTCCTTGCCAGTCCCTCCGTCCTGCTTCACTGACAACAGCGAACAACGCCGACAAATCTGGATGAACTTTTCTCGGCCTATGCAGGGATCGAACACCTGACCTCCAAGCTAGCGAGCCAGCGTCTTACCCACTTATGTAATTTAATACCCTATAAAGGTTTACCATAGTGTACCATAATCAAAGAACGCCTTTATTCACCATGTGTAATATTTGTCACATGAATTGTTAAGTTTTGTTTCGCTTGAGAAGCGAGATAGAGATAGAGAGATGGGGTTTAACGCCAATACGACAGAAACACGTGGTTCAATTTTTTTCCTTAATTTGCGTAGGGGTCTTTTGCAGTGGGAGTAAACCGGATGACCCAGAGTAAACCCAAGGGGTTGGACAGGCGACCCAACTCCTTGTCACGTACAACCGAGAAATCGAATCCACACCTGATGATATACCTACTATGGTACATCGGGCCCACACTAACCAATAGGACATCCACCCCTGCTCAGGAAGCGTTTTATTAAACACGATAGAACTCCAGTATAGTAAACCATAGCATACAAATGAACCATATCATGTCCCAATAAATAATCTAATTTGTAGATTTGCAATTTGTCACGTGATGGTTTGAACATTATTTGTGTGGCTCTATTTGTTGATAGCAAATACCGCTTATAATTATTTCGCTCGCTCTCGACACTGCATTTTGAAACCATAGCCAAACCTGGCAAAATTATGGCCACGATTGGACAAAAATGCCGAAGGAGGCATTCTGAAGTTTATACTGTCAACGTAATCTTTGTAAGTCGATTTACTCAAGTGTTTCCAGCTTTACATGTAGTTTGATTCACAATTAAACAAGTCATGTCTTTCATGTTTTTTTTTACATTAACAGACCACCACTGTTTTGTAATACTCATAAACCATTATAATAAAATACAAAAATTGACTCCATTCTCTTATTTTGAACCTGACGTTCAAAAAGGAAACACAACAAAGATATAGTTTAAAACGAAGAAACAAACAAAATTAAGTAACGGACTTCAAAATAAGGGAAATATCCCCAAAACTATACTATACCCAGCTCGAATAATTATCTTAGACACTCTATTGACTAAGTGTAAGACCAACGCCCTAATCATATTCTATTTTTTAAACGGAACACATTAAATGGTTTGGATTGTTCGTACTTGGTTTTATTTTATTATTAAGTACAAATATGGTGGTCCAACACGTTTCACTAGTCATCGAACAAAAGTCAAATATATAATACAACGAGCTAATCCATAAATTTGTTGAATTATTTGAACTTCTTTTAAACAAAGAAGCAAAAACTTTAATGCAAGTAATAAAGTCGCAAGCTGCTCTGTTCAATATTGTATTGTATTCTGGTAACCTTTCTTTTACGACCATTGACCGTAATTATTTAATTAGGCATTATTACTTTCAATACTAAATTAAATGCAATTTACTGTGAATAATATGAAAGATATCTTAGACCCAACCCAGTGCCTGATTATTTAGAACTAATTTTTTTTGTTTTCTTCGAGGAAAACGTGTACGACTCGTGTATGGATGATTAAATTTATCAGCGTTAATATCTGCTCAGGTTATTTCAATGAGAAGTCCTAAAATAACATCAATGCCATCTCGTTTTAAAATATTTACGGTATAATGCTCCGCGGGAGGATTTCGCCGGGGTCCGCAGATCGACAGTTAATACGTTTATATTTCAGCGTTGGCTTCCCAAAACTGTCTCAAATTTGACACATAATCTAATTTGAACATGTACCAGGTAAGTGTACATTCAAATCAAGTCCTTGTTTTGTTACCGACCGGTAAATACATTTAAAGCATTCTCAGCTGAACCAATCCTACCCGCATTGCCTATTCTCCCTACATTATAATTATTGAATAATCTTAAAAGTAATTTATTATTTTATTTACACAAACATATTGATCAGAATATCCTATCTTTATACCTTATATTTCTGCACTATATAAAAGGCTACCTACAGCTATTCACATTTATTGATTTCCCATTTGAAACTACAAAACAAACACAAAAGCAACGTCGTTTAGTTAAACGCAGTAATTGTTTCCATGCAATTGTGACTGTATAACCTAAACGTGGTAGACACATACTATTGTCCTCGTCTAGGTAAGCTCATTATTACGAATTCAGATGACTAGCCAGCCTTAAGACAGAAATACTGTGTTAAAGCAACGTAATAGTGTAGGTCAAGAACACATATATTAACCGTAGCAAACGTACAACACTTTCGTGTGTTTTTTTTTTCGAATTACGAAATACGTTCATTGTCAATAGCGCGCAACCCACAATTTATTATTCCTCGACTTTCAATGTCGGATTAACAGACAAAATCGGCGAATAATCAAACAATATTATCCCTAAAACTTTTTTATGTTTTTTTCCAGAATTACGTAACACTTTCATTGTGGGATCAACAGACAAAAACGGCGAGAAAGAAATAGATGCATTAAGGCAACAAATGTCCATATTTTTTTCCCAACATGTACATCAAAATTAAACATAAAAACAAAGAAATTACAAAAGAAATAAAATAAGAACACATACAAGAAACAAAACTACATTTACAGTTATATACCCGTATATTAACAATACAAAACTCGATCAAAAGATGTTGTTCGTTTCTCATCTGTTGTACAACTATTTCAAATATAAACTTAAAAAGCATTATTTAGCCACATTATGTTGAATATATACATAAAGAAAATTATATCATCTCCCAAAAAACACCAGAGTTTCGCCAACTGATACCCATTCTCCATTAGGAAATAGGCCAGTTAATTCAGTAATTTGCGGTTCCATCTTTTCGCAATTTCATCTTTTCGCATTTCGGATTCGTATTTTGATATAAAAAAAAAGTTTTGATCAGTGATGAGCCTACTGTAACATTTTTCTAATTTGTTACACTCTTGGAAACAATTTTGTTCGTGGATTTCCCAGTTAAAATTTTAAAGATTTCACTACTGGCCAATGTAATTCGTATTTCAAGAGCCACGCCCCTTCATACCGTTTTGTTTGTTAAATACCCAATCTCCATTGTTGAAAGTTACCTAAGGTCGTGTTGATTGAAACCAGGCCATCCAAGCCTGAATCTTGGTTCTTTATAAATCAGATTTCTGCGAAAATCAAGTTTCCGAATGACTTATTAAATAAAATACTAATATCTTATTGATACTAATATTCCATTAAGATGAAAATTGGTGATCAGTCCATTTGCTGATTACACTATCTTGCCTGATTACATTATTTTGCTTATACCGTTTTTTTTAGGACTTCGAATTTTGTCTAATGGTATTCGTACTTGGTTTTATTTTATTGAATATGAATAAAAGGGTTGGAATTTACAAATTGATGACTGACTACTGCAGCCTTACGGGCTAATCCGATAGATCTTCTTGTGTATGATTTACTACTTTTCCTTTTTTTTTAATGACGTGTTTAATTTATTAACCTTTTTTGATTACAGAAACGACTGTTAATCAGGCGTAAATTTACTACATCGGGACATTAAATAATCCAAGATTTGCGTAGAAAAAGGAATCATGATTAATCATATTTTCGCTTTCCATATCTCCTCAAATTACGGCCAGCCCATTGAGATATTGACCTATGTCTAGTACTGGACTGGAATTGTTTAGTTGAGGTGTTCACCAAGCTAACAGATGACTCTTTGGCGTCTGTATTCATGGCCCCAAAGCGTAGTTCGTAATTGGTATATTCTACTTTTGTATAGCACCGACGGATATTATCAATTTCCTAACTGCTTCTCATGTAGTTATCTTTCTCTCTAGATAATCAGATGGGCGAAAATTACTTTTACAATATCAATAAGTCATTAAATCAGTTTTTGTCGGTGTACCTTGTATCTTTTGATCGTTTACCTTGAAACCATGTAGTGCAGCTTTACGGTGGTGGCAATAGCAATGGATAAATATATATACATACATCTAAATCAATACGAGTTAAAGAATACTTTTTGAAATACCCCCCCCCCCCCCATCTTACCGTTCGATACAACACACGATAATATAGCTTATAAACACCGAATTACAAATAAATCTGTTTTGAATAATGTCCACCTAATTATCTTACCTTTCAGTAAAAAATTTTTTTCTATCGGTTTCATTGAAAATCACATAAATAGAAAAGAAGGTGAACTACGCCATAAAAAAAGGTAATGTAACGGCCATATTTGCTTACTCCAAGGGCAGAAAACTCTAAAAGTTATTTTTGTTCTGGTTCCCCTTTGCACGAGACTTACCTTGAATAAACAAAGAAAGAAAACAATTGTCTTAAATACCAGCACCAAAATTCACAAAACTCACATCAAATAGTCAAAACGACCCCCGCAGCACATTGGGGATGTTGTATTTTATAACACATTGTTTGGCACATGCGTAGAACACAGGAACTAATAACCATGGGATACCACAGCCGAAACATAATTTATGAGAACTCAAACATTTACCGTGAATTACACAGGAAAACAACAGATTCAACATGGCAACACAGTGCGATGAAATGTCACCTAACTTACCAAATACGTGTACAGTTAAACCCTCGTTTTATATTGTATTTACACGTTCATTAGTTAATTCGAATAAATATCACAGGGTTTGAACCTCGTTGATTTGGGTTGAAAAAGATGAATGTTTGTTTTGATTTTATTAAAAGTAATCTGTCTTTCAATAATAGTTAACATCCACTTCAAAATCCGACTCAAATCAGAGACGTGCCCTTTAAACATTGATTCGAATTAACTTACAAATCACAATAATATATATACATAAACATCTAAACTAGCGGTGCAACATATCGGGACAGATAGTACAAACATTGCATGATATTGATTTCTAAATCGAAATGTATTAATAATATCGAATTCCTGGGGTGTTTTGAAAATCAAGATTTGTAAATTAACAACTTTTTCTTAGGGGTTATGAAACTTTTACCTTCGCTTGTGTGTAAAATATAGATATTTAGTCAGCTACAATAATACATTTAACAACTTACAAAATTCCAATCTGAATATATATTCATTGGACTTCGATATAAATTTGTGAATTTGTTTGGGAAGACATATATGATATTGAACTCTAGTGTAACAATATTAAAAGCATTATACTATATCGTCTGTGTCAATATTTACCTGTTGAATAATAATAAAAGCAGATTGTGAAAGGTTCTCTTCTAAATTTAATATCATCATGCTTATATAAAACTGGTGATGTGAACATACTCAAAAGACGGACGAGATCTACGTTGGGCTCGAGTTTCAAAGATTTCTATTCATTGAAGCCTTCCCTCACATTTGGGTCGATATTATTCTTGTATATTAATCAAGAGTTAATCGTATTGAAGTGCTGATAACAGATTTCTAGTGGACTCAAATCATCTCTCTAAGACCACCAAGAGTTTATCGCCTTGACTAACAGTGTTCAATTCTCCATCGGACTCAACCCAAATACGGTACACCTCACCCGTCTCAACATAAACAATAATATAAAGGTACTTACTTATAACACCATTAAAACATTAGTTGGGAATTACACACATGTTATATGGGGTTACACTCGTTAGCATAACAAACCACGTAATTGTCCTAACATATCTACTCAACCTAAAGCTAATTATAAAGCTTACTACTTATATACAACAAACCTGGTTCCATTTTACACTATATACAGTGGGGGGTCTCATACTGAAATACACCAACATTTTGCCTGAAAAGAAAGAAAACGTTCTGATTGATGTGACGTGCCTACGATTCTCACTCAGGCTTGGGACTAGGGATTCGTAGCTGGTGCACTTGTTCAGCTCCACCAAACCATCTTCATTCCTACGCTAACTTCCGGGTTTCGCTGTACCACGACGGGATTGGTATCTTTATGGAATATTATACATGTATATAGGTATCATCCATGTGATTTTAAGTATTATTAATTCATGTTTTCACACATATATGAAAAACACACGATAATCTGATACCTGACCAACGTCTCTTCCCATTGGTTTTATTATTAAATATATTCGTTTAGTTCGCATAAGTCATTCCAGACTAACACGGGTTACTGTCACAACACAATAAACGCGCACATCAAACAAACGCAGAACACGAATGATCGAACAACGAATGAATGACTTGAAGAAGGCAAGTTTTCATCCTGGTAACCAGCAACTTGCATTAAGTCTTCTGTTGTGTCTTTCCAGCCGCTTACTTCGTTTTCAAATATCGGGTATTCGATCAGTTCTTCTTCAATAAAAGACGGATATTCTGCGGGAATCGGTAAGTCGTTCTGTCTGCTAACAATAATGGTGGTTCCTACTTCATTCCAGACGTCGGATAACTTGGCCGCGTACTGACGAGTTGATCTGCTCCATGCTAAAGATTTGGAAGACATCTCCGGTTTAATTTGGGTGGGATCGTTTGATTTCGTGGTGGATTCTTTATCGTCTGCTCCATAATTCTTTGAAGCTATTTCTTTCTTAGCTAAAATTAAATTCGTGTTACTAAGAACAGGTTTTCCAGAAATAAGACTTACGGTAGATTTTCTTAGTAACGAACCCATGGTAGTGATAGGGGTAATAGTGCTGATCTGTGTGGATGATTTCGTTACCGAGGAACGGATATTTTCTGATGGCGTTAGCGAGTTGCCCACCGATGATTCAGTTGTATTATTGGTTGTTCGGTTGGAATTAATTCTCTTGTTTGTGACTTTAAGCGTGTCACTTAGATCAATAGCGGTAGTGTTTCCCCGGTAGGGCTCAATGAAAGCCTCTTCTTTGTCTTCGTTGAAGATGTTGCTGGAGATGTGATCTTCATAATTATCTTCTTTCATTGGCCAGATGACTATACCATTGACGCTCTCGATTTTTCTGGAGGGGATATGGGTTCGTTTCTTATGCTTGTGCTTTGGAAAGTCAGGGTTACGAGGATGACTGTTAAACGCGAAAGTATTTTCGTCGTCATCAAGAACTTCAAGTCCTTGCAAATCGTCCCACTTTTCGGGTCCGATTGCTGTAACTGGCTTTTCCATGTTTGCTAAGTTATTTGGAGCAATAAGGGGAATGGAGGGAGTTTTAGTAGTAGCAGGAGCTGTTCTTAATTCTGTTGCTGGTTTAGTGATGAGTGCTTTGTTGTCGCTATTAGTCACATTTCCACCTGACATATCGACTCTAAAAGTTGTAATCGACGCTTTTTCTTTTTGAGGTTTGGTTTCGGATGAAGACTTCGTTGCGTTTTTCGCACTTGGAGTGATGAGATTATTGATACCCGTCTCGAAAGTTGTTTTACGGTGTCCTGTGTCAGAAGAAGCCCCAAACGTATACTCTATAGTCTTGGGAGGTTTAGAATTTTGAACCTTTGTTGTAGATTTGTATTCTTGTTTTAAATCCGATTTCTCGCCGATGTCATTGACATTCGGTAGTTTGTAATTAGAGCCCATTATTTGAGTTTTCTTGGACATGGTAGTTATCTCGGGTGTTTTCATATCGTAATAGTCAAATGGGAGTTTTTGTGTGGATTCCGACATCGATAGGGTGGTAATTGGGGTGGACTCCGAAACATTGATGAGCTGTGACCCTTGAGTCACGGTTGTCAACGAGGTCGAAACTGGGATGGACGTTCGTAGATTGAGTGGAGTTGTTTTAATCGTTGCCTTATTCTTAGAATCCATCACATATTTTACGCTTTTCTTTGTGAATTTCGGGTTAGCTTGTGTCACCACCTCAATATTTTTATTCGATCTTGGTCTAGGAACCTGGTCGTCACGGCGAATTGATTTGAAATTTACTCTTCCCGGATTAGACCTTCGAAAAGCGTTGGACAATAGTCGATCTCTGGCGTTGTTCATTCTATTTTGTTGATTGCTCCGTCTACCAGATTTGAACATCCCCACGCCTGCATCGCTGTACTGACCGAAGATGTTCCCTTTGAGTCCTTTACCCTCTGTTCGTTTGGTTGTTCCTGATGCATAGTTAGTAATTGGCAGGAACTCGGGGTCGGGGTTTCCACTGTTGCAAAGATCATCCGTACATGATTCGTAACAGGTCAACAGCTTGGAATCCTGGATACAGACATTATCTCTTGGGACATTATCACATAATCTAGCAAACGATTTGACTCTACCTGAATCTGTAATACAAAAAAGATGTTTAAATTCTTACTAAAATTACCATATACTGATATATCATTACCCCTGAAGGTTGAAACTTGGCCAGAAAAGTCCCAACATAATTAATACATGTCATGTTTGATTAACATCTGAATTCCAATTTTTTTTTTCGGCATTAATGAAATTCGAATCAATTATTATTTGTCAAGAACAGAAGCACTTTAATTTGTGTAAAACAGACATGTGATACTTACCAGCATCGATAACTTTAACTGATAAACAAAAATGGGCTCGACAGTTGAGGAATACAGGTCCGGTTTGTACAGCATATGGATGCTGTTCACAATCTCTGTCATCACCAACCCCACTACACCAATAACACATAACTCCACTCGAAACTGAAATATTTGACAAACAATTAGTTATATTGCAGAGTTTTAATCACATGTGAATCAAATAAATACGTGAAATATCGATAGGGCTAATTTGAACATGAACAAATTAATACCGAAGATTTTTCGATGTTATGGCATCTTGACAAATAAAATGGGGTTTAGCGTACTACTGTTTTGCACCCACTGGGCAAATGAAGAGGGCGGCATCTTGACAACAGTTGCTATAACAGGACTCCACACCAGTCGTTGGTGTGAATATACTAAAGTTTCAAGCAGTTTGGCATAATAGTCTATATTTTAGTTATCACGGGACGGCACCTAGTTATCGCATTTGTCAGGGCATATTCCTGTATTTCTGCTGGTTTGTATTTTGCGCTACAGCTAATCTGTCTTGCGCGTTATCCTAGATATAAACATAATTTGTGTGTATATTTTCAATGATAATGCATTCTATATAAGCCAACACGGAGACTGTTGCCTGCTACCTTAATCCCAAAATAAATAGATGTAACTGCTGAATTACATTTTTAGGAAGCATCGATATAGCCTGGGTCAGTCAAGTGGATTAAACACATTGAACAGAAAACATTTTTTATTATGGGAAATCAATCACTGGGTTTATTCCTAAAGCACGACGTTTCAACAAGTATCGTGATCATTGTGCTTGACAATGATAAGAGGATATATTACGAAAAAAACCAGTGATTGTTTTCCCATTTAAAGAAAAGTTATGTATTGTTTAAAGCAGCAGAGTTATTGTGATCCAAAAGTAGTTCTCCAACATTAAAATATGGACATTTTCAAGATATATTTATGAAAGATAAGAACTGTTACCTGGTCGTAATTATAATCCATGGACAAATGGTTATAATATGTTTGTTCAAATGATGGCTATAATATGCCAAAAAAAAAATATTCGGAGACTTTTTCTTTAAGGGTTTCTTAGCAAACAATATGAAATTAGAATGAAATTCAAAATCAGACATATTAATGCTTTATATGGCGACACTATGATATTTAAATATTTAACCCAATATTATATAAAGTGTCGTTTCTTTTATCGTAATGGAAAGAAAAATGATTAGGGCGCTGATGTTTGTATATACAAAGCAACCACATGAAACATCGACATTGTTTTTCTTTGTAGATTCAATAGAAGAAACAGTCGTTTCGTTGATGATATAATCTATTTCAATATTGATGTTTTAACTAAGTAAAGTTTGAGGTCTTATGTTTAAGTAAATGGTGGTTTTACTTGTTGACAAATATCTGTTTGTTGGTTAGACAGAGGTCGCGACAAGACCTTCATTCATTAGACCCTTTTTGAAACACTACTTTAGGCCGAGTATACTCCTAACGATTTTTTCACTGTTACCTTTTATACGATTATGTAGTATACATAGAAAAGTCGGATACATTGATATTTCCAATTTATTAAAATTAATACCAGAAATAATAATAATGACTTGTAAAAAAAGACGTAATATATAGCAATATTGTATTTTACAAATAAGCCCCCCAAAAGTAAAATTATTGTATTGTCGAGCTAAATCTTCTTGTTGCGGGTCTTTGTTATGGCTTTAATGTTATATAAATTATTATTAAGATATTTGTCCACATGCCAATCGAATCATTATCTGTGTCGGAGATATTAAAAGGATTAGAACACTCGGGCCAAGTAATCTGTTAGAACTTATAATGGAACCGACGCTTCGTTTATTATCTTAGCAATGGTTATTGACAATCGAGACTATTTAGGCTAAAATTTGTCAAAGCGTCAAACATAACTTCAATCAGAAAAAAGTTCTACGACTGAAAATATCAATGTATTATATTCGTATTATCCAATTTAAAACTTAATACAGCATAACGGCCAGCTCTTACAGCTTTAACTTTTACATACTTCCTCTTTAAACACTTAAAAGTACTAATACTATGACCATTATGCACCAAAGAAATCCATATGTTGCAAACAATGTTAAATGACTGTTTTGTAGCCCTCTGTTTCGATCGCATTTAAAAGTCCACATCTTGTCGATTGGCGTGTAGTCGTTAAAAGAGTAGCAGTGAAATGCACCTGGTAGATACTGGGTTTTAATATTCCATGTTCACATTCGTATTCATGGACCCAGTCTGAACAGAATAGTGGAATGTTAAACCCCATTTCATTTCATTTCTCTGCTCACATTTCTTAATCTGAATAACATTCAATTTCAACTCGTAGGTCAAGGCTATCAGAAACGAGGGGGCCGGTCCATGGCTATGTAATTGACATGCAGCTGAACTTTATAGATCCTGTACGTAGTGATGAGCGATTTCTACCCCCCGTCCCCAATCCTGTCGACGAGCAAAGTATACAGAAACCTATAAAATCAGTACAGTATTATAATCGAGATAAATAACATTTCCATACAGCCAGGGTTAATCTAATGTTAATGCTAAGAAACACGGGAAACAAATTATTCAACGGAATGGGATGCACTGGTATTATTGTAATGACCAAGATGTCCAGAACAATACTTTTCTAGTCTTACTTCTACTTATCAACTGTACACGAACACATTAAAGAGATAAGTCTGCAAATGTCAAGTCTTTCTTTAGGCCTGAAATGGTATATACATTACTAATTATTAACGCGTTGAATTAATGTACATTTACCAGAAATCAGCATCGTATAAAATAAAAACATTTGCTAAACAGAGTCTCGTGGTTGAAACATTGATCCTATGAAATTCAGAATTTGGATGCGATGCGGCGATTTCGTTTTATTATGTAATGTGATCAATTACTAAGATGACACTTTATTCAGTGTTGAGAGAGAGAGAGAGAGGAGTGGAGTTTAGCGTACAATCGACACAAACTTTGCCATTTCAGTACTGACATATGGTTCAATAATTATTTCAATAATTCGCTTGCTCGTAGGGGTCTTTAACAGTGGGGATAAACCGGATGACCTGGACAAAATCAACGATGTTGGACAGGCGACCGTACATACAACCGTGGACTCAAATACAACGTCAGCTGACACGATGCCAGTACACACACGCTCTAACCATTCGACCATCCTACCCCTTTATTTAGTGTAGTCTCGCCAAGTCTTTGATAATAAACTTTTTATAGGGTGTAAGTATACCTGAAATAGTTAACCGTTCTTAAATACGTCTTAAAACAGTTAAATAGGATCAACAAAGTAGCATACGTTTTTAATTTACAATAGTGTGGGGTCTGTATGAATTTGTCCACGAAAAACATTTTTTTAAACTAGTAAACAGAAAAGGCGACGCGACGCGTGTGTTTTTTTATAATTTAGCAACTTTTATAATTGAGTGACAAATAAATTTGATCTCGTACATTAAATATCATCTCTAACGTGTCAATGTGTCAGTCATGTTTTTGATTGCTCGGGGTCTGGCGGTGTCCGTTATGTTTAACGTTTTTAAGGACGTTCCAATACGTTGATCGATTTTTGAAGGATTGTTTTCGGCATCTATAAACATTCACAATTTGCCATAAAGTCAGTATTGAAGAGATAAATATTTCTATTTAAGGTGAGAAAGAGAGAGAGAAATGGGGTTTTACGTCCACTCGACCCAAAATAGGCCATTTCGGGACTAACATGTTTTAATTTTATTTCAATAATTTGTATGCGCGTAGGAGTCTTTAGTAGTGGGGGGAAACTGGAGGACCGGGAGAAAACTCAAGAGGTTGGACAGGCGACCCTACCCCTTGTCACGTACAACCCGGGATTCGAACCACGCCAGTTGACTGAATGACAGGCTTTATGATACAGCACGCACGTGCTAACCATTCAGCCATCCAATCCCCCCCCCCTATTTAAGGTCATATACGTTAGCTATCGGCCCACCACTTTTCTAGATGTATAATGGCATTGTTGGACCCCCAACATGTAGGTTCATGGACAACAATTGTGATCTGTTTTTTTCTTCATGTTACAATTGTATTGTGTCTCCCAGAAAATGTAGATTTAGATACAGAGATTGCGATTCTAATAGTAAGTGCTGGTGCTAATTAAGACTGGGTCTAAGTTGTAAACATAGAGAATTCAATAATACATTTACAAGAAAGAGAGAAATCCGATCTGTTCACAATCATGGCTATCACTGATCAAATTGCACAATCAAACACAATATATAATAAAACAATTAAATGTAGTTCGGGGCCAATGGGGGAGGGGGGCATTTGAATAAAAACGAGTTTCAGTCCGCATGTTTTTACTTATCCCAATGTATCTTTCAGGAGGAATGATCGGGTGAATGAAATAGATCTTACGTGTATTAAGGTTGGCAAAGATATGTTGACCAAAATGGCAAAAAGTAAGATATGTTTTTAATTCGTCCAACTACAATGTGTATGTCTTATGTCGGTCATTATAGCGAAATGAACGTAGAATTGACCAACTTTTCTAGATCCTGCCACAAAATAAGCCCATTATTGAATCTCTTTTATCTTTTTTCTCCGTCCAAACAGTCCAGCTTGACCCAAAAAAATAATAGAAGAACGAGACAACATTCAGAACAAATAAAAACAATCGGATATAGCCAATTGACCCACAATTGCACGCATTCTTGGAATGGAGTTTTGTCCTCAGTCGATCACGATAAAAAAAGGATCCAAAATGATTAACGTCAAGTGGTATTTGTCAACAGTTAAATATAAATTGTGATGATCTTTACACGCATTCCCTGGACAGTGTTCTGTCCACATGCGATCACGACGGAAAAGAGCAAAGGAATGACCACTCAAGAGGTGTTTGTTGACGGCGATCCTTTAAAATACAAAGCCGATTTAGATGTTGGCAACCGAACCGTTAAAACTGCACTACCTTTAAAGAAGATTCAATATTAATACAAATCCTAATAAACAATATCCCACAATAAATATGAAAATTTGGAGGACATTATACATATAAAGATAATTTCCTCGACTCGGTTAGGCTGGGGAAGAAAAACTTCGGAATATCGGCCTCGGTTTTTCTTTTTCTCGGGTTATTTTCTTCGGTAATTCTTTCCCCAACATAACCTGCTATATCCTACAGGTAAACACTAAGTTAAAACCACTAAATGACTAATTGACTGAAAAAAATATGCATATAACAAAATAGTCATTAAATACAGCTGTTGACATGCATCACTTAAGTGTATCGATTATTCGTGTGATAAAATTATTCTTGTATCATTATACATTTTTTTATAGCGCACAACTGCCAAAACATATACATAAATCAACGAGGTAACAAAGATCATACTTGATAAACTATATAAATAACATTTATTATTTGGATAAATAAAATGTACATGTTATTATAAATTGAAATATCTCTGGACAATCTAAAGGACCACTCGATAAAGGCCTTTTGAAATAAATATGTCTTAAATTCAAATTTTAAAGCAGCAACAGCAGTGACTTAACAAATTTGAATTGGTAATGTATTCCATAACAATGGCGCTTGCACATAATGAGAAATAACCAGAGCGCTATATAATGAATGATGTATAATAATAATCTCGTCATTTTACAAGGGTAGCAAATTAGGCCTGAGGCCTGTTTTCAATTTGGCCCTTGGCACAGATCGTGCAAATGATTTCGATCATTAATGCAGGAAGAAACCGAAGAACTCGGGGGAAACCTGCCTGATCGGACGGGAGACCGAATGTGTGAGTAGCGCTTCAAGCTGAGAAAGAGAGGGCGTGGTAATAGTATTCAGGGATTTAAACACGAGTAACAATATTTTCTATTATATTGTGTATATGTTTTTAATAGCCAGTGTAGAGAATGTCGCTGAGTTTTGGACCTTTTTAAGATTAATGACAGCAAGTATGGAGTTAAATTATTGCGTCTTAAAAAAATAATAAACCAAGTACGAACAATCCAAACAATAAGACATAATTCTACGTCTTAAAAAACGTTATAGGCAAAATAGTGTATTCAAGCAAAATATTGTAATCAGCAAATGTACTGAACTAAATATCTAGTTGCATCTGGACAGTTGAACTGCCTAAGTCTGTCAGGTTATTGGCACAGGCTTACATATTCATATTAGAATTAAATATTATTTTGTCTATGACGTTTTTAGGACTTCGAATTCTGTCTTATGGTTTGGATTGTTCGTACTTGTTTTTTTTTATTCCGCCGATATTACGTGCTGATTTTGATGGGAATATTGGGAATGTTCCTGTATATTGAAATTGTATTGTTGTCATGAACTTTTGAAAACTGAGTTTTTTGAGCCATTAATAAGATATTCGTTTTTTCCATCGTTCAATTTTAGAAAAATATGTGACATCAAACGCACACCGTTAACGTAATTGAATGATGCGTGTAAGCTAATCCAATAATTCATTTGTGTACCCATTCCAAAATAAACATGTCTTTCGCAGATAATTTTTTTACGCCCACTTCCTCCTCTGAGGTGATATCGCAGAAAAATGGTTCATATCCACCCTAACATCAAATGTATTGATGAAACCTATTTTCAAACATTTCCCGAAATGCAATATCCTTCACTTAAACTTCTAATATTACCATTTCCGAATGATAATATTGTGAACGCGAGTGAGTGAATTGCTATTTGAAATCGGTAGTTAAACAAAGTTCATAAAGATCCGGTCTTGAATTTGCTAAGAAACAAGACTCTTCCAGTGAACATATAACAACTGCCAGAAATCAATAGTATGTTTTATATTTACTAAGGTCCAGGCGATATCTTAAGTACAACAGTGACAGGAGAGATAACTCAACGGGTTATGGTTGAAAACATTTTAATTTTGATATGGTTCTTTCTTGTGAACAATCCCTACAAGTTTGACACAGATCCATGAAAAAGTATGTAAAGTGTAAATATTGAAATTACGAACAAGCAGATGGACCGACGACGAGGGCATCGACCACATTTCAGTATGGACATATGGGCGGGAATAAAAGAGATCTGAAAGAATAATTGGCTTTCATGATTTCTTCTGGAACATATTTTTTAAGAGCCCGAAATCGACGACCAACTCACGCAGACTAAAGAAAATAGCGATTGGGGGAATCTGGGATGTGTTCACCAGGAACAGAAAAAAACCAGGGATCGGTTGCTCAAAACTAAGTTATTTTAACGATCCGTTAAACTCTAACTACGGACCTATATCTTGTTAACGTGTTGTTTGTTAATTAATGTACTAAAGAAATCAGAATAGAATACTTCATTTTTTCTTTTAGAAATATTAGCATAAATCTGTAGGAAAAATTTTCACCACCGAATGTTTGGGGCCTTTATTACCAGCAACAATCTTTCTCTCCGTTGAAATTAACGGATCGTTAAAAGATAACGGAGCATTGAGCATCCTGCCCCGTATTGTTAACTTTTACGGAGAGAAAGATTGTTGCTGGAAGCCCCGTTAACTTCAACGTATCGCGTTCACTTGGCGTTATATTTAACGGGGGTATTGGGCTTCGTTATCTGTTTAATGATGACATTAGTGGGATGTAGCAAAAAGTCACAAATTACCAATGTAGTTTTCTATAAACGTTCTAGAGGGTTCGGCCAATGCGAGGCTATTCCATTTTCTATAGGAAGAAATTCTTTAGTATTGTACAGAATTTTTGCGGCCTGTAGAAAATAAAGGCCCCAAACATTCTTTGGTGCAAATTTTTCCTACAGATTTATGCTAATATTTCTAAAGGGACAAAAAAGTATTCTGTAGTGTTTTCGGTAGTAAATTTTACAGTTATCTTTTTGTCTTTAATCAAGTTTTGTGAACAGACTGCACAGCTGTCTCACTGTCTTTTGTTAATACTAACTTCTATGAAGTTGATATACATGTACACTGTATATTAAAATTTAAAATTTAAAATTCAACCAATGAGCAACAGTCTTTTCTTGGATCAACTTTAATGAACCCGTTAGCTAACGGATAATGAAATTGACTTTCCAGCAACAGAAATGTAACCGATCGTTAACAAACGACACGTTACCAAGATCACCATCCGTTAAAGTTTAACGGGTCATTAAAATAAATTAGTTAAGAGCAACCAGCACCAGAACATTTTCACATGGTAAATGACAGAAAATAATAATGTATATTAACTACAAAGCTCTTTTGAAACACACAAAGCAGAATATTCAAATATTTGTAATGTTTTAATTTGCGATTCGACATCAACATTATGGAATTAAATTAAGGGGTCGTAGAACGAAATCTTGCCTATTATGGTTCCAATACGTTCAACCGAATAATCTTTTTCAGAATCGCGATAGTTACAGAAGCGTTGTCACTGGAGCCCTAAAATGCGATAAAACTACACTAAAAACAAAGTCGACTTTAATTTAATTATAATTTTTAAAATCATTTAACAGGAATAGGAATATGCCTTGACAAATTCGGCAGGTGTCACATTATGCCCATCTCTTGTATTAAAATATCGTTCGTCTTTTTATTGTCAAATATAATAATAAAAATGGAAGTACATCCCTATCTATCTTCAGGAATATTAAATTCAAAGATCAAAGACACACTCGCTCAAGGAAACTTGGCGTCTGTCGGACAAATCAGACCTTAATAAATTATTAAAACTATTCAACCAAAAACTGTGTCTAAATGTGTCTAAAACAATTCATAGAGTTACAGTGTGTGGTTTTTGTAAGGTGCCCCGAAACAATAATTGAAAACCAAGATCAAAGTCAAATTTGATTCCATGGAATACAATTTTGAAGGATTTCAAAGATACATATTAATTATTGTACACCTTAAACTAAGTCAATTTTGATTAAATAAATAATATCTAGCAGTGAGTATCAGAATACTAAGCTAGTGTTAATTAGGCTTAATAATATGTCTCTAGTGATTCATGAGATATGCCCCAGTAATAAATAGCTAGGACGGAAGCAATCCATTTCACTACCCGTCCTTTTACTTCGCCCAACTCGGTATAATATAAGATATAACTGTATAAATGTATTGGGATACTATTAAATATAACTGTATTGGGATAATATAAAATATAACTGTAAAAATGTATTTATATATACTAGTAATATTCTTACCTTGAATAGAACATAACACGATGGTAAATGATAAAAGAAACATGGTGTAAGAGAGACTCCTTGTAAAACACCTTGCTTCGTTCCCGTAAAATGTTACAATGCTGTATTCCTTGGAACGGTTCTCAACTCTGGACCTTTAGGAATGGGGTAAATATTTACTTTTTGTAGAACACACTCCCGATTCTTTGTAGATGTTTAGTTGATCGAGCCAAAGCAAATCATTCTGTTTCTTGTTTACTTGAGAAGACCAAACCACCACTGTGATAGTTTTCCTTAAAGAGGCACGGACATGTAGTAAGAGAAACCAAATTGATTCTATCCGGGTGTCGGAAACAAATCCGGTGGGTATATTTGACAGAAGAAATCGGGCCATAGTAAAGAGGAGTAGCCTTATACAACCAATTTGGCAAATGGATCGTGTGTAACTAAGAATTTGACCATATATGTATCTAAGATATTAAAAATGTACATGTAGTTTCATTTTATAAGGGGGGCGGGCTGTATCATAAAGCCTGTCATTGAGTCAACTGACGTGGTTTCGAATCTACGGTTGTACGTGACAAAGAGTAGGACTGCCTGTCCAACCTCGTGTTCGGTTTTTTCCCACTGCTAAAGACCCCACGCACAAGCGAATTATTGAAATAAAATTAAACCATATTATGGTAGTCCCGAAATGACCTATTCTTTGTCGAGTAAACGTTAAACTCCATTTATCGCCCCCTCTCTCTCATTTTATTAGATGTGTCAGATCATTTGAAAAGTATACTTAGGTAACTATTACATCGATATGAAAGAACTATGGGGATTTCATATGTTATCACGTTCCATATTATATTTCGAATTATGTAATTAATGATCAATAACTATGTAAAACAGCTACTGAAAACGTTGAGAAAATACTCTTCGAAACGTCGCCTGAATAATCAGTAGCTGTTTTCCATAAGTATATGTCGTGCTATATGTATATAAAACAGTGATTGTTATTTCCATATGAATTGTGTTGTGTTTTACAGTTTATTTATCTACCCATGATAGTAAGTATATATTCTCGTGACAGGTGTATTACGCAATAAATATTTAAAGCTGAGTACATTTTGCTACAAGTTTCTTAAAATAATGGTGTATATATATATAATGTTAATTGCATAATTGCATATTTGTGTTTAATAGTGTATAAAAATACCCGGATAAAAGTCCCATAAAACAATACTCATATTATCAGAATCCTCATTTTTGGGGTTACTTTTTTCGGTACTTTTTTATAGAGAAGATGGGCTTGAGAGGCTGCCCTCCCTGTATAAGTTCTAAATTATATCCAACACTGTTCACGTGTCCTGATTAAAACTCACCATAAAATGGTAATGCATGTTAGGTTTAAATTATATGTATTGCAAACAAAATACATTTTATATTCATTGATTAAATTGAAATGCGCAATGTATATTTCAGCGTATAGGGCTTCCATACAGGCGTTTGTAATAACCCAACTTTATAAATATCATGAATTAAAATACAGATGTGACGTAATCCTTTGATGTTGGCGTACCATTATCTCAAATAATGTACGGGCAACTTGCCAATAGTACATTATTTCAATATTACTACTGGCATGATGTTTTTCACTGCAAACGCACGTGCGGAGTGTGACCGAGTGTCTGAATTTTAAGAAGTTTAATGCTCTCGCGCTTAAGACATTGCGTAATATATTGAAACAACACTCGGCTATCGCCTCGTGCAGTATCAATATATTACTTAATGTCTCGCGCTCGACCATTAAACTACACATAATACGGGCGTTAGCAAAACTTGTTACTACTGTCCGTGACCTAATTTTGAAAATATTGTTACTCATCGGCACACCTAAACACTCATAACTTTAAACATAAATTACTTACGACTAGATCACATTTTTTAAATATTCTTTGTGACTAGCTGTAAGATTGATGGAGTAAGAGCTGTGCAAGGAAGCTATATTGAAATTTTCCGGCGTGCAGGACAGAGTGCGTTGCAAGGGACAACACGAATGGGACGGAAAGCCAAAGTCCCGTGTACATATTTGCTTGCACGTAAAATATCCTCTGGGTGTAATTTGGTGTTAGAGTAGGGCGTAGCGCCGCTGTACGGGCAACATTTCCCACATGGCACACTGCATGGAGTATGCCCGTCTGTATTATCCCAGTTGGATCAGAACAGCCGGAAGTTAAACCCCATTTCATTTCGCATCGACAGGTAGGTTTCAATCAGATATATACATAACCTGTTATTCGGAAAAGATTCTACAGAGTTTACTCCTCAGTAATGAGTAATTCACCTTTAAATTTCGAATTGTTTTTATTTTTTCGAGCATCTTCCATTGATCGATTGTCTTGACGATATACCGTTTGGATTACAACCGAAATCAACAACACAAACCCGGGGAACATCCAAGTATATTTAATGTTTTGTTCCTCAAATTGATCAGAATCTTGAAACATGTCGTAGGATACAAACGGGTGTGTATTCTAAGAAGACAAGATAAACGATGGTAATTTTGTTTATTTTCTCTTCTTTCTTCCACAAATTGTCCTTAAATGTAATGCAATGAATTTAATAGATTTTGGATTCTAAAGCAGACATTTGCCGATTGGAAAAAGACAATTTAAATAGAATTAAACAGATTAAATAGTTAAAATAAGCATGAAAAATATACAAATAAAAATACTCTCAAAGAAAGGATGGTCCCAATAATATAACTGAAATGAAATGGGGTTTAACGTCCTACTGTTTTGCTCTTACATCGGGGAAAAGGACAATCTAAATATAATTAAACAGATTCAATAGTTTAAATAAAGAATGGCTCCACTATAAATGAAATGGGGTTTAACGTCCTACCGTTCTGCTCCGACTTGGATAATAAAGACGGGCGATAACCATACAGTGTGGTATGGGGGAATTTTTGCCCGGGCAGCGAAGCTATAACGTATTCTTTTATCGAATTCCAACAACAGCAAAGGGATGTTTAACGTGTTTGTCAATGTGTTCACGGGACCTTTTCGTCCCTTCCAAACGACTAGACAGTTGTCCCTCCGTCCTGCTCCACCGACAAGGAGAAACCGGGAAAAGTTGGGTTTCTGGTACCGTATCCAATATTTAAGACAAAATAAACACTTTACCATTGGTAAACAGCGCCATTTGTAACAGGGGACCCAAAGAACGAGGCTAGACATATTTCACCAGTCGTGTCAATCGGTAAAATCATATTCTATCTTGAGACCGTGCGCAATAACAACTGTCAGTGTAGAATAGAATAACCAGACGCTATCGATTGAAACTTCTGGCGTATTTCGCTGAACATAACTGATTTAAAGGACCTAAGTCCGTAACTCCAAATCCTCCAAAATCGTCAACATCGAAAACAAGAATTTTTTGCCAATTTAAATCAACATTGAAGATGTAAGCTAACCGGGAAAAGATGAAGTTCTGATATCCGATAAAATAATTTTTTGTAATAATAGACTCGAGGGACGAGGCAAGACATATTACGCCAAACCAGACGGCATATGTAGACTAGAATAACCAGACGCTAAAAATGTGCACAAGATTGAGACTGCATGGCTTTTTTCGTCGAACGTAACTGATTTGTAATTGGAATAAAACGGGAACCATTTAATGTAAATCAGTTTATATACATTCATATTACAGTATTATATGCGTTGCGACTTACCTTTGTCAATTTGTAGGTCCCAAATGTTAGTGATTTAGCTCCTTTAAATCAGAGTAAAAGCGAAAACGACTGAATATAAATCTGTTTATATACAATCATATTACATTATTATAACACAAGGTACAATTTTATGGATACACAATTACTGAGTTTGATACTAAGCGACGTTTCGACGAAGATACTCTCGTCTTTATCAAGCAAATGATACAAAAAATATGAATGTGGGCAAATATATACAGAATATGCAACAAAGAAAATAATGCAGCAAAGACAATAATCAAACCCAATTAAAGCTTAACAACACCTTAGATTGGGGGCCATTAAGAACTAAACCTACCCACCAGAAATCTGTTACAGGGGCCAACTCTTTGTATCAAATTCGAGATCCCAAATTTAAATCGCGATATGATACCGAAATAACTACTATATCATGCTTGTATTCTATGTCTTACATCCCACTTCTACCTCGTTGCCATTGGCAACCTTTGATAAAACTGGCCTGTTTAATTCCAATACAGGCTTAAAAGTATCCATGTATCAGAGATGAACAGTACACTTTTTAAAAAAAGTACTGTTCATTCCCGACAAACGAACACTTCTACACTGTTTAAGATACCATTCAAGCAATAAGTAGCGGACGTTTAGTCCGGCCCAGATCGCAATGATAGCTATGTCTCTATCCAATGCAGCCGGACAAATTACATGAAACAACTAGTCAAAATCACAGTAACAAAACAAACCGGGTGGAACAAACTGGCAGTTCAAAAATATATACAATGACATTAAATTAACTAAACATCATATTACACAAATCAATTATTATACATGTCAATTGGCACCTATTCCATAATTTGGTTTGATTTATATTAATATGCAAAACATATAAATGAGAACACTGAATAATTATTGTAATTGTGATGATAAAAGGCGCAGTTCTCTTGCTGGACACTTCACAGACATTTAAAATAAGCAGGATAAAAACAAAAACGCCTAGAAAGACATCTATTTTATTACAAATAATTCGCTGATGCATTCTTTCACCAGGAATGACCCACGTTTCGCATTTCCTTCACACTACATTTAATAATAATATTATTAATATTGCGGTCTTCTACGATGTGGTCTAAACAGACACGTGATTGTTTTACGCCCAGGGTATAGCTAGACGCACGTGTAAATACTACTCAGCTCGTCTCTCGACTGCGAAATCATTCTACCATGAAATGTAACGTGAGGCTCAGAAAGGGTTAAATGAAATAACATTTGTCACTTTTCGGTTGAAACGACTCGATAATAAATACTATTTTTTACATATCGCTTCAAAATACTCGATAGAAATGTGATGTAAGAGACTTATTAGCACCTTTCCTCGGTGTATCGGTGAATATCAGGACAGTTTTGGCCGGGGACCGCCTCGGCTTCGCCTCGGCTGATCCCCCGACCAAAACTGTCCTGATATTCACCGATACACCTCGGAAAGGGTGCTAATAACTACTACTTGTAAAATCAATTTTAGCACTATTAAACATACATTTTGCAAGGGCTAAATCTGCCTATTGCAAGCCTTTCTTAAGGCCTGAAATGTTATCTAAATAATTATTAATTAATATTAATGAGACATTAATAGTAAATGCAGGATGACTGCACTACACGCAAAACAAACAAAAAAACAAAAAAAAAATCTACAAGATAAACCTGCGGACAAGACAGAAAACAGACATTGCAAACACTAAACAATTATTAAATAACTTATCCAGACCATATTCAACTCTCGATGACATCGCTAGCCTAAGAACTATAGAGGATTATGATCCGATTCACTGCATAACTCTCCTTCACTGGGTAATTATTAAATTGATAATTGAGACTATTCTTTTTATCGTACCGCCTTTAGTAATGATGATCGAGGCTATTTATCGATTTATAGTGGTTTAATTTGACTGAAATTTACAGCAAATTGCCTTTACATTATCTAGTTTGTAACTATTATAGTGAGAACTACCAACTCGTTACCTAATCTCCTATAATGTATCTTTAATAACACAAGTGGGAATTCGGTAAGTTTTTTCGAATTACTCGCAGATTTGAGAGTTGGTGGGAAACACAGACGTTGCCCAAATTTAATTCTTGAGAAATATCCGAGAAACGTTAAAGCGATCATGATTTGAATGCAGAACAAAATTGTTTTTGTTTTTCAACCTGTTTTTTACTTCTTAAATGGAGTTTGTGACAGTAAAGCCGAGACACATTGGCTCTTGTCGCGTAGCTATCGACCAAGTCTTAGTTCAATGGGTTTTTTTATGAGAGATGTGGGTATTAGAGGCCACCATCATCTGACAAAGAAATATGCGCAAGAAGACTTTAACGCATTTAGTTTTATTGCTTATCGACATCCTTGCCATGTTGACAGAAGCTTGAGATAGTTTCTGTAGGCCATTAAATAAGATTGATGCATCTCTCGCCCCTTGCAGTATAGATCGTTTAGTGTAAGTATGCAGCGACGGGGTTTGTATAAATTGGCGGAACAGGTGGAATAAGTTTACACACTGATATCCGGACCCGTCCCACCCCCTCATATATTCCATCAAACACGAATACCGCGACATGGCATGATATAGAAGTTTCGTATTTACCAAACCTACAAACGATACTTCAGAGGTCAATGCGGTCCCCGCAATTCTTCTGTATTCGTGCCTTCGTCATGTTCTTACTATGATTTTTACGTACGATTTTATGTTGTTAGATATAGCCAATAGTGTTTGTATTCCGATTTTTACTAAACAAAATTCAGTCACAACATCATTCACAGCTCTTGTCTCCATCAGCCCAGTAGAACAGTTTAGAGATAAACACTTCATGTTCAGTATTAAGCGTTTTTTTTTGTCCACTTAACCATGCCCGAATCAGTAGATGACGTTGCGCGACAGCATGGTTAAAGGGACAATCCCGGATTAAACAGAGACTCAAAAATAAAAGTCTGAGAATGTATAAAAATAAAACGCCAAAATATAGGGGAATGGTGTATTTACCTTGTCTCAAAATTTCAACTCAAAATATTGAGTCGTTTGGACGTGAACGCCAAAACTGCTTATCCGGAAACGTAACCCTTTTAAGATTTCGGCTCAATTGTTTCGTTGAGTGACCTTATAACCGATTACGGTTACTTGAGAGGGTTATGCAGTGAATAACCCATGTGCCGTACTTGATAGAGAAAGGCAAATATTTCAACTACACATTGTTATGCAGTGAATAACCCATGTGCCGTACTTGGTAGAGAAAGGCAAATATTTCAACTACACATTGTTTTTATAAAAAAAATGTTAGGTTTAAACCAGATACCACAAAATACACCTTGGGGCACCGTTCTCAAATTCCAGATGAAGACTGGTGGATTTAAGTCGTTTGAAAACGTATCATAAATACTGAAGTTGTTGCTCGGCCCTTGACTTGAATATTTTTAAGGGATTTTAACACAAAATTAAGCAGTTTTATTCACAAAACAAATATCGGGATTAGCCCTTTAAATAAAACGTGTTTATCAATATTGTAGCTCAAATATTTAGGGATTTTTTTCGGAACTATTAAGGAAACATTTTTACACCAATTTTAAAAAAAGTCGTTATTTGGCCACGCGCTTGTGTTCATTTAGAGAATGCTTGAGTCCCGAGTCGCTGCAATAAATGAATTATGAACGAAAATGTTATTCAGATATCGACAAACAAAATATTTTTTGAAAGATTTTTAAAAGAACAAGAAATTAGTCTTATTGTGGTATTGTAAGACGAGTGTCAGCTGATTGAAATGATTCTGGACTCCTATCGGAGACTAACTCTTGGCAGCAAAGATGACCTCTCTTCATGAATTTCATGTAGGTTTTCAACCTGTATTATTTTATTTGCAGACTGTTATCATAATGTTGCAGTTTGTACTTATATCCTCAAAAATACGTGATAAAACTATGAAGATGATGTCAAGCCTACGATTCGAGTGGCTGCTATGCTGTTCTAAGGTGTCTTCAACAAATGTCATAAATTTTGCATAATGTCGATTTGGCCTATATTTCAGCTGCTATTTTCGACGCTCTCATTGCAATTTCAGCCGATTACTTGTGACTTATTAGGTAGATCATGCTAGTCAGACTTTGACCAAGGCCTGATTTTTAAAAAAATACCAGCTGATAAAGTAAAAGTTGGTGAATGAAACTAGCCTACAAAACAAAAAGAAAACAAATTTGTGCATGCTGTCACTGTCTAGTTACATTTGGATACCTGAAAACGGGTATTTTTTTTAATTAATTTATGACTGATTTTCTACTGTTTTATGTATTTCAGAACTGTGTTTTCGTAAACTGTGTTTGATAATTGTGTAGTCGTGTTTGCAGAATGTCATGAAGATATTTGCCAATGAAGATTTGAGTTGAGAAAGATCATTGAGCTCAGAAATGAAAAAGAACATTGTAATATTTATACGCAGTAATCCTCCTTCCTAATTTATTAAGGGCTTATTTTCCATTCGACAATTTGTGTTACAATAGAATGTTAAATCCCATTTCAATTCATCCAAGCTATCTCATAATGATATTTTGTATAAATATACGTATATGCAATACAATCGTATTATTGTATTGGCTGGAGGTTCAGCTGGAATGAGATTGTAGCCTAGAGAAGAACATCAATTCATGGGAACCATCCTTCACCACCACAAGGGAAAACAAATCGAATCAGGTGCAATATTGACTTATGAGGATGTATATTGTCGTTTGTGGACACTCTACAGGTTACAATTCTTATCCGATTTCAACGAAACTTGAAATTTTCGCTTTTTATCTCCCTGAGATCGCGATCCCTTTCGATATTGGCATGTTTTAAAAAGTTAAGGCATGGATTATAGCCCCTGATTGTACGAAAAATCGCGTTTGTAGCTTATGGACCCCATAGAGGTCACAGTTTTTATCTTATTTTGTTGAAACTTGAAATATCAGTTTAAAGCCCAAAGATCTGGGTTCCTTTCGATATTCACAATTTCATTCCGATTTAAAAAGAAACGTTTGAATATACCGACGCTACACAGTATTGATGGTTGAATTCGAATTTTGTGAAAATCGGACGAACCTGCCAGACTAAATGGTCCCCCCCCCCCCCCCCGTACGCAAATATTGTAAACATGTGGTATATCAAGGTTGTGGACACTCTGGGGTCACAATTTTGACGAAACTTGAAATGCATATTTATAACCAAACGATCTTGGTTGCTTTCGATATTCGCGCATTGGACGAAAATTGACAGATAGAATTAAAATGGACGCCCCCCCCCCCCACGGAAATAGTGTAAACATCTGGTATATCAAGGTTTTTGACCCTCTAGGTCACAATTATAATGCAAACCCAAATATCCTGTTGCTTTCGATATTCGCGCATGAATTATGGCCTTTGATTGTACGAAAAATCACGTGGTCCCTCTCGAGGTCACAAGTTTTATTCCATTTAAAAAACCGTTCTAGTATATCAACGTTACACACTAACGATGGTTGAGTTTGAAATTCGTGAAAATCGGACCAAAACTGCTACACAAATGGCCTTCCTTCGTACGCAATTGTTATATCATGGTTGCGGACCCTTGTTACAACCCCTATTGTAATAACACCCCCTATTGTAATAAATGTAATAATTGTAATAAAACTTCAGTCAACCCCTATTGTAATATCAACCCCTATTGTAATAAATGTAATAATTGTAATAAAATTTTACTTAACCACTATTGTAATATTAACCCCTATTGTAATAATTGTAATAAGTGTATATTCCCATACAATAAATTCGACATCTAAATCAAAAAGTATATGAAATTCGATAACCACCTGAATATCAATATTTAGAAGTAATGGCATGCGTTTACACTGCATAAAATATTATGAAACACCACAACCGAAAAATGACTAAAAGTCGTTAAGGTGTTTGGAGAAATTATTAAAATGAAAGGTCCAACCCCTATTGCAATCAATGATATTTATATAAACGTAAAGTATGATCTCTGAAAGATAGGTCGTCGGGGGATTTTTATCATATTTTCCGTATGCATATCGGATAAAATAATTCTTCTTATAGCATTTTTTAAATCCTTCTCTACACTTAGACACATTTATTACAATAGGGGTTGATATTACAAGAGGGGTTACACGACGTAACCCCTATTGTAATAAAATTTCTGTCAACCCCTATTGTAATAATTGTAATAAATATGTTTTGCAATGCCAATAAAATCGACATCTAACTTTAAAGGGACAATAACACTATTGCTGGCTTGACAGGTTCCGAAAAAAATTGCCTTAAGCTGCGTTCACACTAGGGCTTTAACCTGCATTGAATTCAGAATAAAGTCTTATTCCGGACTTTGGCGCCACACTGAATTCGATAAAAACCGTACTGAATCTGGATTAACGAATCCGTATATTTTTCCGAATTCAACCCGGAACAATTATTCTGAACGGTTTATTCGCAGTCAACGTGATTTTCTAGCGTGGTTTCCCATACCAGCAAGGCGGGGGGCCTGATGGCTGTAGTCGTTCAGATGGGACGAAAGACAGATTTTCCGTGTACTCAATGACGTGAATTCAATCCGAATAAACTGTAATGTGACGCACCACTTTTAATGCGGGAAAAAACAATCCGAATTCCGGAGGCCGGTCTCCGGAATTCGCATCCAATGCACATGTAGTGTGAACGTAGCTTTACTCTAACTACTAGATGTTTAAATCCGAGTTGCATTTGAAAAGGCTTACGTAAGGCCTTTCAAACCATGTTACGGCATGTAGTTGAAATTTTTCAATTTTATAATTAGGTGTGTTAAGATGAAATTTGTATCATTTATTAATTGGAATATTGTAAAATAGTACAATTTTGTGACCATAATAAAGATTGGGAAAAATTATTCATTTACAACAAGAGTGGTATTGGGGCTTTAAAGGTCTATGGATTTTGATCACCATTTCCGTATAAATATATATGAGTACTGGTATGCCTTTACACCGTATAAAATATTATGAAACAACACCACCGAAAACATGTTTTGAAGCAGTTTGCAGGATTATTAAAATGTAATGTCAATCCCTATTGTAACCTATACTGTATAGAATATTATGACCCCACACCGAAATCGTGTCTCAAAGCAATTTGGAGAATTAATCAAATGGAATGTATATTCTCTGAAGGATCGGTCGTCTTGGGATTTTGAACATATTTTTGGTATGCATATCAGATAAAATAATCGCCCCAATTGCATTTTGTAAATTCTCATCTATAGTTAAATACAGTTATTACAATAGGGGTTGATATTACAATAGGGGTTACACGGTATAACCCCTATTGTAATAAAATTTCTGTCAACCCCTATTGTAATATTTGTAATAAACGTGTTTTGCCATGCCAATAAAATCAACACCTAACTTTACAATTCTATGGTTTTGATCACCATTTCCGCATCAGTATCTAAGATAATGGTATGCATATATACTGTATAGAATATTATGAAACAAAACAACCGAAAACTGTTTGGAGAATTAGTCAAATGAAATTTCAACCCCTATTGTAATCATTGATATTTGAATAAACGTAAAGTATGATCTCTGGAAATTCTGTCGTCTGAAGATATTGAAACTGTTTCAATGTTCACATCAGAAAAAAAATCCGTATGCATATTTGATAAAATTATCCTCTTTATAGCTTTTTTTAAATCCTTCTCTACACTTAGCCACATTTATTACAATAGGGGTTGATATTACAATAGGGGTTGCACGACGTAACCCCTATTGTAATACAATTTCTGTCAACCCCTATTGTAAAAAATGTGTTTGTCATGCCAATAAAATCGACACCTAACTGTAAATGTCTATGTATTTTCATCACCATTAGCGTATCAATATATAAGGTAATAGTATGCCTTTATACTGTATAGAATATTATGAAACAAAACCACCGAAACATGTTTTGAAGCCGTTTGAAGCATTATTAAAATGGTATGTCGACCCCTATTGTAATCAACGATATTTGAATAAACGTAAAGTATTTTCTCTGATATTTATGTCGACACTTTTCTGTGTGCATAACAGAATCCTCCTGATGGCATTAATAAAAATCGTCTCTACACTTAGACACATTTATTACAATAGGGGTTGATATTACAATAGGGGTTACATGGCATAACCCCTATTGTAATAAAATGTATGTCAACCCATATTGTAATAATTGTAATAAATTTGTTTTGCAATGTCAGTAAAATTGACACATAACTTTTAATGTCGATGGAATTAAATCACCATATCCGTATCAATACTAGTATGTTAGAGTGCTGGTATATCTTTATACTTTATAGAATATTATGATAAAAAAACCCGAAATCATGTCTCAAAGCCAACCGTTTGGAGAAGTAATCAAATGGAATGTCAACCCCTATAGTAATCAATGTTATGTAATGAAAAAACCCCAAAGTAAAGTATGTATCGTCTCTGAAAGGTCGGTCGTCTGAGGATTTTAAACATCTTTTCCGTGTGCATATCAGATAAAACAATCCCATGATAGCATTTTTAAAATCCTTCTCTACTCTTAAACACATTTATTACAATAGCATTATTATTGTAATCAATGATATTTAAATAAACGTTGAGTATTTCCTCTGAGATATCTGTCGTCTGAGCATTTTGAACATCTTTTCCGTGTGCATATCAGATAAAACAATCCTCCTGATAGAATTTTTAAAATCCTTCTCTAAATTTAAACACATTAATTACAAAAGAGGTTAATATTACAATAGGGGTTACACGGTATAACCCCTATTGTAATGACATTTATGTCAACCCCTATTGTAATAATTTTAATAAATATAATTTGCCATGTTAATAAAATCGACACCTAACTATAAATTTCAATGGATTTTGATCACCATATCCGTATCAATATGTAAGAGTAATGGTATTTCTTTATACTGTATAGAATGCTATGATAAAAAGAACATCGAAATCATGTCACAAAGCCAGCCGTTTGGAGAATTAAGCAAAAGGAAAGTCAACCCCTATTGTAATCAATGATATTTAATGAAAAAAATAAAATAAATGTGTTTTAACATACAAATAATATCGACATTCCAATTTATTAATTCTCCAAACGGATGGCTTTGAGACATGTTTTGATTTCGTTTTTTATCATAATATTCTATACAGTATAAAGATATACCAGTATTTTTACATATTGATAGGGATATGGTGATCAAAATCAATTGACATTTATTTTATTAACATGACAAAACATATTTATTACAATTATTACAATAGGGGTTAACATAACTTTGATTACAATAGGGGTTATGTCGTGTAACCCCTATTGTAATATCAACCCCTATTGTAACAAATCTGTCTAAGTGTAGAGAAGGATATTAAAAATGCTATCAGGAGGATTTTTTTATCTGATATGCACACGGAAAAGATATTCAAAATCCTTAGACGACCGACCTTTCAGAGACGATATATACTTTACTTTGTTTTTTTATTATTAAATATTGTTGATTGCGATAGGGGCTGACACTCCATTTGATTAATTCTCCAAACGGCTGGCTTTGAGACATGATTTCGGTGGGTTTTTTTATCATAATATTCTATACAGTATAAAAATATACCGTCACTCTTACATATTGATACAGATATGGTGATCAAAATCCATTGACATTTATAGTTAGGTGTCGATTTTATTGACAAGGCAAAACACATTTATTACAATTATTACAATAGGGGTTGACATACATGTTATTACAATAGGGGTTACGCGTGTAGCCCCTATTGTAAAGTCAACCCCTATTGTAATAAATGTGTCTAAGTGTAAAGAAGGACTTAAAAAATACTATCAGGAAGGTTTTTTTTCTGATGTGAACATGGAAAAGGTTTTAAATAACCTCAGACGACAGAAGTTTCAGAGATTATACTTTATGTTTATCAAATATCAATGAGTACAATAGGGGTTGACATTTCATTTTAATAATTCTCCAAACAGTTTTAAGATATGATTTCGGTGGTTTTGTTTTATTATAATTCTATACAGTATAAATGCATACCATTATCTTATATTGATGCGGAAATGGTGATCAAAACCATAGAATATTAAAGTTAGGTGTCGATTTTTTTGGCATAGCCAAACACATTTATTACAATTATTACAATAGGGGTCACATAAATATTATTACAATAGGGGTTATACCGTGTAACCCTTATTGTAATATCAACCCCTATTGTATTGTAATAAATGCGTCTAACTGTGGAGGAGAATTTACAAAATGCAAATTGGGGCGATTATTTATGTGATATGTATACGAAAAATATGTTCAAAATCCCCAGACGACCGATCTTTCAGAGATTATACTTAAAAAAAATTTAAAATATCATTGATAACAATAGGGACTAACATTCCATTTTATTAATTCTCCAAAATGCTTTGAAACACGATTCCGGTGTGGGGATGGGGAGGGAGGGCATAATATTCTACACAGTATAGATTACAATAGGGGTTGAGATTCCATTTTAATAATGCTTCAAGCGGCTTTAAAACATGTGTCGGTGGTTTTGTTTCATAATATTCTATACGGTATTAAGGCATAACATTACCTTATATATTGATACGCTAATGGTGAGGAAAATCAATAGACTTTTACAGTTAGGTGTCGATTTTATTGGCATGACAAACACATGTATTCCATGTATTACAATAGGGGTTGGCAGAGATTTTATTACAATAGGGGTTATGTCGTGTAACCCCTATTGTAATGTCAACCCCTATTGTAATAAATGTGGCTAAGTGTAGAGAAGGATTTAAAAAATGCTACAAGGAAAAATATTTTATCCGATATACATACGGATTAGATGATCGAAATCCCAAGTCGACCGATCTTTCAGAGATTATACTTTACCATTATTTAAATATCATTGATTGCAATAGGGGTTGGACATTCCATTTTATTAATTCTTCCGCCTTTAATCATGTTTTTGGTTGTGGCGTTTAATAATATTATATGCAGTGTAAACGCATGCCATTACTTCTAGATATTGATACTCAGATGGTTATCAAATTTCATAGACTTTTGATTTAGATGTCGAATTTATTGTATGGTAAAATACATTTATTACAATAGGGGTTGATATTACAATAGGGGTTGATTGACATTTTATTACATTTATTAAATTTATTACAATAGGGGTTGTTATTACAATAGGGGTTGTAACAGACCCTCTATAAGTCACAATTTTGATGAAACTTTAAATATTTCTTTATAGTCCAGGATCTTGGTTCCTGAGCAAATTCACGCATATCGGATTGTAACTTCCAGAATTATGACCCTTGATGGTTCCGAAAATTGCTTTTTGTTTAGCTTGTTCTCTATTCAGTGTGGGTGTATCCTGCTTGGCAGCCGCTGGTAATCCTGTTTATTTACACGTAATTTTAACTTTTCCATAGAGTATGAATTTTTACCTAAAGTAAAGGCGGTGCATTTGAGGCCTTCATATATCAATTGGATAAAAAAAAGTATCTGGGTTGCTGCATACTCCTAAGAATGCGCCAAATCCCCCGGTAGATCATTTTGAAAGAGGTTTGAATATTTCAAGAGACGATTCACACCTGGTAATTCCACGGAAAATACTGTCTCTTGCCAACTAGTAACCGTTATTTGTGAACAAAGTGACATAACATTTGTGAGATACTTTAAAGTATGTTTCATTCCAAGCCCACCTCAGATGACAGTGCCAAATCACAAACTTGTTAAATATAACTTCCTAAATTACGGGCGCGACAAGGAATTATAAAGAATTAAGTAATAACTAAAAGTACACAATGTGCATATCTTCGAATTAGTGTTTTTGCAAGCCGATATCACAAGTATGCTATGTGGTTTGTTTTCGTATGGGAATTGCAGGATGGAACACCGCTTCAACGTGTCGCCGTTCGTTCAGTACGGACACAACTGTCCTTGCAAAGTGTCCCCCATCGCACACTGTATGGCTGTCGCCCATTCTCATTAGCCTAGTTTGCGTAGAGTAGTGTTTCATTTTTTACCAGCATTTTCATTTGTGAGCTGAATGATGAAATGACTGATCGAAGTGACAGATTTTAGTGGAACCACAAATAATAATAAAGAAGTTGGCTACATAGGCGTACGGACTGGATGACATGCCCGAAAACAATTTGGGTTACAGACGGCGCCATCGGTCTTCTGTGAGAACGAAGGAGTTGAGCTCTTGGGTAGAAGGGAACCCGTAAGACACTTTTAGAAAATTTGACGACCGCAAACCCGAAAAATGCCGCTCAAAGTAGAGTGGCTTCAGACTTCAGACAAAATACTTCAATCCATAGCCAATGCAGTACAACATCTTGCTATTCAATTAAAAGGAAAGTAAAATTAGTGTTTTATTAGATTGCGGACACTTTATTTTGCCAATTAGACGAAATAAAATTTTTTTTTTTACTTTACCCACCCCTGGGCCCCACAACCGCCTGGCCCCGTACGCCTACATGTATGGCTGCTTGGCTATTGGATCGGTTGAGGTGTAGGCCGGTAATTCAGAAATGTAAGATGTTAAACTCAATTTTATTTGATTAACGATTATACAATTATACAGAATATTCAAAAATATAAAATCAACATTTGAATAAAGAAACTCATGCTGTTGGTTTTCGGCACCTGAATCAATAAAATAATTAATGGCGACGATTTCTCCAAATATTGTCAGACTGACTGATTGACACCCCCTCTAAATCAGTCAGTCTGACAATGTTTACAGTTATATTTTATAATCGATCGTTTTTTAAACAATTCCAACCATGAAACCAAAACAACAGAAGAGGTGAAAACAAATCGAATAATAGTCCCCTCGAAATGTTCAAATATCACCCTTGTCCTTATTCACAAAGCCCATGAAACATTCAAGAACCGCATACTTTAACAAATAAAAGAGTGGTTAGACGTGTATATTGGAAACAAAAATGTTGACTCTAAAAGTCGTATAGTGTAAATATGTAAAATAAAATGCATGGATTGTGTATTCTGTGTATTTAATTTAGAAATTGATAAATATTTCACGTACATCAAAATGTGCAGGAATAGTTTAGGAGTGCAGGTGTAAGTACAATAGGACCGCGCCATACTTAGCACATAGAACTTGGCAAGATAAACACTAGAGAGAGAGAGAAATGTGTAGTAACATAAACTAGGAAAGTAATTTTTCATTTCAGTAGTTCTCTTCTGTATAGGAGTGTTTAGCAGTGTGATGAAACCGGGGGACCTGCAGAAAAAACACAAGGTTAAGCAGGCGATCCAATTGTATGACCAAAAACAATGCCAAACGACTAGACGACTTTTGTCACCTATATGGAATTACTATCAACGGAGAATAAAATTATATGTGTTTAAGCCTAGAAGATCGTTCACTCAAAAATCCATATACACAAGTCGCTCATGTAGTGTTTGTTGTAATTCTATATGTAGGTCACATGAAGAGGTACGGACAAAACATCGACCCCTGTACAATATTATTGTGTTAAAACGTAGCTTGCTTAAATCTACGGTCAACAGTTTTGGGAGCAAATCGATAACTAATTGTCTCCTTTCACCTTGGGGTTAATGTGACATGAGTTTCCGATCTTTCTACTTGGCGACATTTCAAAATCGATGCTGATTTCGCTTTCAAGTTCCGGAAAGTGAAGACTTCAAAATCCAGTTACCAATAAGGAAAATGAGTAAAAATAAGCAGTTTAAGGACAAAACAATTCACTGTCTAAAGAAATACAAACATTAGTAAAGGTCAAGGTTGGAATGGCTTAAGCATATTATAGGTCGTTATGATCAAGAAGGGACGTAGACTACTTCAAAATATTTAGGCACTCGACCGTTAATGGCCAGAAATACACGAACATGGTGAATTTATGGATGCACACAAGGACATTATCCGTAAATTTGTTTTCAATTCCCTAAAGTCTTGCAAACATGGGATTAAAGAGATTTTCTGAATACAATCCCCTTGTCTGGTATTTCTCCATTTTGCCGTATCCGTCGATCGGACTATGCTTTTGACTAATCGTTATGCTTGACTGTTATTAATAAATCAGGATAACCAAATCGACTTATTTTTTGTTGAGCGAACGTTAAACCCTACCCCATCTCTTTTGTTGTGGTCATATGAGACTCATTTATACGTTTTTTATGTTTCAAATGAACTGAAACGGGTGGAATTCGGAAAGATATTACACTATTTTGCCTATACCGTTTTTTTTAGGACTTCGAATTTCAGCTAATGGTTTGGATTGTTCGTACTTAGTTTTATTTCATTTGAAAACTCACATTACAGTCGTCAAACTCTTCTGTTGAACTAACCAGTTTCAGTGTAAGCGTTGTTGTTTATTAGAGATAAAGTAAAAATAATGTCCGTGTGTATCTAAAATCTCCTTAAAATTGGTAAAAACACAAAATAAAAATTCCTTCTATATCAAAATTCAATTTAAAACACACTTATAAAATCGCTGTCGTGGGACGGGAGGATGGTTCATCTTTTCCCTTTGTCATAATAAAAGACATGTTTAAATAGAAGGTTCAGTGCGGATAGAAACAAAAATAGTGGGGGAAAAGAACCCGCTCGTGTTATGTGGAAAAGCGAAGTTCTCGCAGTAAAAACCACATAGCTGGACCCGCGGATTATTCACATGTTCAAAACTGTTCGCCCAACAAGTTCTATATGGTTAGTTAAAAGTCCTTTAATACGGTTCACGGGATCATCGAGTGGAGTTAAAGGCATGTCATTACAGTTTTTCTTGTGCATGACTCTCCCCAGACACAAATTACCTGAAAAGAAACAGAAGATCCAGTTAGGTAAATGTGTTTCTTTTGAAAGGAGTCAACCATTGTTACAGAATTTAAACAATGCTGAATGTTTGTCGGGGGCTTAACAGGACTGTTAATAGGATTCGGGGTTTAAACAATACTCGTCGTGAATTGTCATTTCCCAACATACCTTTTCGAACGTTAGAGACTGTTATGCAATTGGCAACCCATTGAGTTAAAATGTCACTTAGGTTATTTGTGGCAAATGTACATATATATATTTTAATCTATTTTACCATGGTTAAATCAGGCCAAACTATATAGGTATCATTATCTATTCTAGCAACGCCACTTATTGGTACCAAGACGGTTCAGAACGATTAATTAAATCTTAAATCATAGCAAATATATATGTAGTTTGGTTTTTATTGCTTTCACACCGCCATCTTCATGTGTCTGGTGCAATTACAGTAATTCTGATATATTATTTTTAACTCCAGATTAAAATAGTGTGTATATATGTAACTTACATCCCACTTCTACCTCGTTGCCATTGGCAACCTTTGATAAAACTGGCCTGTTTATTTCCAATACAGGCTTAAAAGTATTCGTGTATCAGAAATGAACAGTGCACTTTTTAAAAAGTGTACTGTTCATTACCGACAAACGAACACTTCTACACTGTTTAAGATACCATTCAAGCAATAAGTAGCAGGCGTTTAGTCCGGCCCAGATCGCAATGGCTCCATACAATGCAGCCGGACAAATTACATAAAACAACTAGTCAAAATCACAGTAACAAAACAAACCGGGTGGAACAAACTGGCAGTTCAAAAATATATACAATGACATTAAATTAACAAAACAACATATTACACAAATCAATTATTATACATGTGAATTGGCACCTATTCCATAGTTTGGTTTGATTTATATTAATATGCAAAACATAAAAATGAGAACGCGGAATAATTATTTCATTTGTGTGATAAAAGGAGCAGTTCTCTTGCTGGACACTTCACAGACATTTAAAATAAGCAGGATAAAAACAAAAACGCCTAGAAAGACATATGTTTTATTACAAATAATTCGTTGATGCATACTTTCACCAGAAATGACCCCGTTTCGCACTACATTTAATAATAATATTATTAACATTGCAGTCCTCTACGATGTGGTCTAAACAAACACGTGATTGTTTTGCGCCCAGGGTATAGCTAGACGCATGTGTAAATACTACTCAGCTCGTCTCTCCACTGCGAAATCATTCTACCATGAAATGTAACGTGAGGCTCAGAAAGGGATAAATGAAATAACATTTGTCACTTTTCGGTTTAAACGACTCGATAATAAATACTATTTTTTACATATCGCTTTAAAATACTCGATAGAAATGTGATGTAAGAGACTTATTAGCACCCTTTCCTCTTTGTATCGGTGAATACCAGGACAGTTTTGGCCGGGGACCGCCTCGGCTGATCCCCCGACCAAAACTGTCCTGATATTCACCGATACACCGAGGTGCTAATAACTAATAACTTTTAATGATTGATTTTAGTAGCCTAAGGTGGCCTCTTTCATAATCTACCTGGTGAACCTGTGTCGCCCTCGAGCCTTTTGAGGCATTCAAGATGGCGTCCAAGACGGCCGCCATTTCAAATAATCCCCTTTAACTTCAATAGTATTTTGTCTAGGATTATAGTTTTGGTGTTTAACCGTATTTTAAGCGCCAAAAAATACATCGAAATCATCCATTATGTTGTGGGGATGAAAGTAACATCCAAAATGCAAGACACTGTTACCCTTTAACTTGATTGCGGCGGATGGGGGCGATTATTTCACCAAACCGAACTATAATAGAAACAAACTATATATTTCTGAACATAGGAGCATATGGGTGATACTATAACACCGAATACATGCCTATCACAGGACCACGGCCACATTAAAAAAAAAAAAAATTCTACCCGCAAAATACGGAAATAGGTAACATAGTTTTTAATCTCTTAGTCGTGTGTCTGGTTGCAACCCGCAACAGCACAGGCGTAAAATATTGTAAAATATATTATGCATATAGGATAAACTGAGGTCCCGTGTACACATTGGAGTGCACGGAAAAGATCCCTTCGCAGTTGGAATGCCCGTCTTCCATTAGCCCAGGTTAAGTGCATAATAGTAGGACGTTAAACCTCATTTCATTCATTCATTGAATTTTGTAAATTATTATAGTACACCTGTAATGAAGGGTTACTGTCCTCCCTTTTCCGGTGTTTGTGTACTATGATATGCATATAGGACGATGAGGTAACTCATATATGATTATTCGGAAGATAAATATTTATAAACTATCACTACATCAATATTGAATGTTTATAATATTACAGACCCAATACATCTTGTCCAATTCCTCGGCGGCCATAATACATTGATGGGCTGATATAACGCCCACTTCGGTCGTTTTCGTAATCTTTGGTGTTCAGCGAGTTGACTCCATGTATTCTCGGAGTATTAATGTAATGCCCAAAAGGATATAATGCCAGATCACAATCCGCCATAACATGTACTTTTAAATTCACCCAGCTTGATGCATTTGCCAATAGTTGATCTCGTGTTAAATTGAACAGCTATATGGAAATCCAATCTCAAAAAGATGCTAAACCTTTCTAGCATTGATGAACGAACACATAATGGTATTAGGCATTGGGCCAAACTAGCTTGGTACGAATAAGGGTAATTTCTATGGCACGTTCAAAAAAGCAAGTAACGATAAGATGCTGACAATTACATTGATGTTGTCTTATATTTTTTTTATTGAAAAGAGACACCCAAATGTTAAGTCATAACGACTTCCTGGTCAACAAATTAATTTTATCCGCTAACATTTTAAATTTGTCGTCACTGATCAAGTTAATTTGTTGAGTACACATATCTAAATCCATCGATAACATTTCTAGTTTGTGGATTGTTATACTTTTGTATAGCTGTCTATAAAACATCAGGGGCCGGTTGCTCAAAGCTCCATTTTCTTTTAACGGTCCGTTAACTTTAACGGATCGAATGATTGTTGCTGGAAATAATGGCGCCGAACATTCTGTGGTGCAAATTGTTCCTACAGATTTATGCTAATATAAAAAATAAAGTATTCTATAGTGTTTTCTGTAGTAATAGAAAGTTAACAAACAACACGTTCCCAAGATATGTCCGTTAGAGTTTAACGGATCGTTAAAATAACTTAGTTTTGAGCAACCGACCCCAGATAGTGTATACAACATTAGCGATTAGTTGGAGAGTTTGTCGTCTGGGAGATTATTTTACCCATTTCCACCTTGCCCAGATTATGGGGGGTTTTGACAAGATGACAGCCAAGAGCCCCATCCCCCATATTAGTTCTGGAAATGATTTTATTTATCATGTATCATGTTATGCCAAATAAATCTATCAACCATACTGACATACAAATAACATTAGTGTGTGCGACGGACAATGGCCAGAATATGCCGGATTTTAATGCTGACATAGTATATAGTAATCTATAATTGGCACAAATTAACTGAGGAAGTCACATTATTTATCCGCACCAGATGGTACACCGATAAGTTGGACAGGGTTGAGATTCGTCAAACATAATCCATTACCTTCTCACAAGCACTTGTTGGACTATCGATATGCTATATTTTATTGGGGTTAAGTGTAAGGGTTTGATATTTGTTAATTTGTTGTACGTTTTGTTATTTATTTGTTCAATGACCACAATTCACACTTCTTTGAATTTGTTGAATGCAAAAGCTCTATAGGATTAAAAAGTCGAGTTTCACACATCCGTCGGATAATATTTTTATAAATATTCCACAAGTTATCTGGCACATATTATACGGGGCGATATGTGCATGGTTGTATGGTAGGTGTTATGTACCTAACTCTACTGAATCTCAAGGCAGCGTGTCAAGAATTTAAATTAAATTTTCTGGATAACGTTCAAGATGTATCTTTAAATAAAAAGTGTTTGGAACCAATCCTTCAGTAAACGTATTGATTATATGAATTTTAAATATGTCATGTTTTAAGACGAAATATTCACATTAAATAAACATTTCACACGATTTAAAAATGCATATGGATTAAGCAAACAATGGTTTAGATGAGAATTCTAGCACTATCTGATAAACCATAAGAACACACCGATCATTGTTTTTTAAAAGTTATTCTTGAAATGTAATTTAAGCCCAGGAACGAAGGAGCTATCTTCTCCAAACAACGGATGCATGCATAAAATGTCGTATTTGTAACTAAACATTTTTCCTTGTTTGTATAAATGTGTTTTGACACAGCAATAAACAATAGCGTTAAATGTCCATGGAGAGCACTGTCAGCTCTGATTGGTATTGAATTTCTCGTTGTCAAACACTTTTCAAAATTGTCCATCATTCAAATAAAGATTTGGATAATTGTTTTTAGAAAAGTAATAAAATGCAAAGTTCATACTGTTACTATGTAAATAGTAGATTAGAAACAAAATGGCGGATTTGGGCTATGTTTTACCATTATGCATCGACATTGTTGTATGCATAAAGAGAGTTAGTTAAAATAACAACGGATGCATGCATAAAATGTCGTATTTGTAACTAAACATTTTTCCTTATTTGTATAAATGTGTTTTGATACAACAATAAACAATAGCGTTAAATGTCCATGGAGAGCACTGTCAGCTCTGATTGGTATTGAATTTCTCGTTGTCAAACACTTTCCAAAATTGTCCATCATTCAAATAAAGATTCGGATTAATTTATTTTTTTAGAAAAGTAATAAAATGCAAAGTGCACACTGCTCCTTATTAAATATTAGATTAGTAATAAAATGGCGGATTTGGGCTATGTTTTACCATTATGCATCGACATTGTTGTATATGGTGGCTGATTGGTATCATGTCGTGATGTCGTGGTGTCGCCCTTCATAACGCGACAACCCGACAACCCGACACCACGACATTTTAACGCGACACCACGACACCACGACACCGCGACACCACGACACCACGACATTTTTAACCCGACACTACGACATTTTCACCCGACACCGCGACATTAAAAATGTCGTGGTGTCGCGTAAAAATGTCGTAGTGTCGGGTTAAAATCTCGTGGTGTCGTGGTGTCGTGGTGTCACGGTGTCGTGGTGTCGTGGTGTCGTGGTGTCGCGGTGTCGTGGTGTCGCGTTGTCGACTTTATTTATCAATGTTGAAGCGGCCAAGAAATCAAGTTAGCCCTCAATATCTCAACAATCACTAAGAATACCTACCCTCATAGAGTTATATATAGACATTATATAACTCTATGCCTACCCTTCACTAACTGCGAATCAAACTGGTCAACACTACCAAATTCGCTGGTTGACCACGACTTGAGTAAAATCGATAAATAAAATGAATTGAAAGTAGTCTATTTTAGTAACCCATTTCTTTGCTCAAAATAAAAATGCTTTTTTCTCTTCTAAAGTTTGTAATCATGAATGTGCCCGAAAATTACAAGTATATTTAAAAAGCCATAGAAACCTCCTTTCCGGTGATGTATGACAAAATAACGTATTTTGACATTAAATACTCGCCCCACCCTTAGCACTCTCTCTAATTCGGGGTCCCATGTACACATTGGCGTGCACGTAAAAAATCCCCTGGCAGTTGGAATTCGATATAAGAGTAGGCCTAGGTCGTAGCGCCGCTGCCCGGTCAAAATTTCCCTCATAGCACACTGACACTGTATGGCGTATGCCAGTCTTTATTAGCCAAGTTTACCAGCAGAACAGTATGACGTTAAACTCCATTCCATTTCAGGGGGGGGGGGGGCGAATGGTAAAGTCTCGACGCGCAAGCGAATTAATGAGGGGGGGGGGGGGGAGGGTTATTCAAAGCAAAATACGGGTCTTAATAGGAAATTCCAGATATCATGTTACATATCACTGAAGAGCACGTTCACTGTTGTTGTTTTTTTATTCAAATATATAAATAATTTTCTGGCACATTTATATTTACTTGCCTTGAAAAGTGAAGGGGCGGGGGGTAGGCCCTATTTGAAATAAAAATGCGGGGCTAAATTCAAAATTCTGTATATCTATACTGAAAAGTAAAGTTAATCCTCTCTTGAAATGTATTTATTATATTTTCGGCGGAATGCATATGTACTCTTTAAAATTTAAATTAATTAAGGTAGCCTTCACTGGCTGAATTAAAGACAAATAAAATGAAATGAAATGGAGAGAGAGAGAAATAGAGAGGGGGGGGGGGGGTTAATAAACTTTTTTCGAGACTATCATATGGCACGTAATTATTTTAATAAATCATTTACCTGTAGGAGTCATTAGCAGTTGGGGGAAACCGGAGGATCGGGTGTAAACCACGCCATTTGAATCAAAGACCGAGCGATCTGGACCATCCAATCAACCCAGCACCGGATTAATGGAACATGGGGGGGGGGGACTAATCACCGACCGCGGAGCTGTGGCCGGAATTTTTCAGAAATTTGAGGCCGGAAACGAGATTTTCTGGCATTTCAGGCACTTGTGTGGAGCCATTTAGAAGTACCTACACAAACATAGCGCATTCTGGAGAGAGAGAGAGAGGGGGAGGGAGAGAGAGAGATACTTTATTTATCAATGTTGAAGCGGCCACGAGATCAAGTTAGCCGTCACTACAGGGAGGGAGAGAGAGGGAGAAAGAGAGAGAGACTTTATTTATCAATGTTGAAGCGGCCACGAGATCAAGTTAGCCGTCACTACAGGGGCGGATTTGGGCCGGGGCGGTCCAATGTCGGAGCGGCCCCTTTATACTGACCGCGGAACCCTGGAAATTTTGAAAAATGAGCCCTAATGCGATTTTTGTGGCATCATATTATTAATTAACGTATTATCATTGTACCGGCAAGTCAATAGTCATATCAAAACAATTTAACTGATTAAAAAATGGGACTAGTTGAGAAAATTTTGACCATTTGATTAACCAGTTAGGAATATTGTATAAGTAGGAATATTTTCATTGAAAAATGTTCCATATTTGTTGCCGGGAGCGCTAGTTGATTACTCCTGTGACGGATAGCCACGAGACACATTGGTACAGAGTGACGAAAGGAACATTCATGAAAGCTGCTTTTTGAATTTTAGATTTGTTGTTCCAGATAAATTATTTTACCTTGACTCCGAACTTTAACATTTGACACACTACATATTGATTAATGAACATAACATTAGTTCAGAAAACGCAAATTTAATTATGAGAATTGCGTTACCCTCGACATATTTGTCACGAGCGGCGGGCGGAAATAAAAATATATTTAAAAAATGATCTTGGACGCAAAATATAGCTACCACGACATCACAACATGGATTCTGGTACCCACATCAAGTGAAAACATGATAACTTATATTGTAACAATCATTCATGTTTCCGACTTTATTTGAGTCCGATGTTGAGCTATCTGAATGGTCAGGCCCAGTATAGCGATTCTTAACATGATGAATTTTCTGTATTACCGTCCTCGCAGAATAAAGTCGGTGCCGTATTCGCCAAGAATATGCCAGCCTTTTACATTTTTGAGGGAACCATACGGGACACAATTCATTTTTTTAGTTTTTGAAAATTGGAGGTCATTTCCCGCAATTCGAAACCATTCCCGACATCCCAATTATGTAATTTCATCTCAAGAAATGTTTAACACCAGCCCAAGAAAATCGTCTCGCACTCATATTCAGCGAGCAGACCAGCTGTCATCAAATTTTGCTGAGGCCGGTCCAATACACCCCCCACCCCCCACCCCCCGATATAATGTTCAGCAGAAAAGTTTTTTTTAGACGAATAGGACAAAATTATTGTTTTTATTTTTTGTCCGATCGCCCAATTGCCCGAAGGGCCAATCCGCCCCTGCTTCACTATCTCAACCTTCACTAAAAATATCTACCCTTCACTAACTGCGAATGAGAGAGAGAGAGAGAGGGAGAGAGAAGGAGAGAGAGAAAGAGAGAGAGAGAGAGAGAGAAAGAAAGAGAGATGGTGTTTAACGTCCACTCGACACAAACTATGTCATTCCGGGACTAACATATATGGTTTAATTTTATTTTAATAATTGCTTGCGCGTCGGGGTCTTTAGCAGTGGGAGGAAACCTGAGGACCCGGAGAAAGCACACGAGGCTGGACAGGCGACCCTACTCCTTGTCACGTACAACCGGGGATTCGAAACCACGCCAGTTAAATTAATGACAAACGTCATTAAATGAATTTTATTAAAGGCTACTGTTTTGCTGCTAAAAAGGGCTAATGAAGACGGGCATACGCCATACAGTACTGTGAGTGTGCTATGAGGGAAATTTTGACCGGGCAGCGGCGCTACGGCCTAGGCCTACTCTTATATCGAATTCCAACTGCCAGGGGATTTTTTACGTGCACGCCAATGTGTACATGGGACCCCGAATTAGAGAGAGTGCTAAGGGTGGGGCGAGTATTTAATGTCAAAATACGTTATTTTGTCATACATCACCGGAAAGGAGGTTTCTATGGCTCTTTAAATATACTTGTAATTTTCGGGCACATTCATGATTACAAACTTTAGAAGAGATAAAAGCATTTTTATTTTGAGCAAAGAAATGGGTTACTAAAATAGACTACTTTCAATTCATTTTATTTATCGACGGCACGGAATAGCCCATACCAAGCACATGATTTTACTCAAGTCGTGGTCAACCAGCGAATTTTGTAGTGTTGACCAGTTTGATTCGCAGTTAGTGAAGGGTAGGCATAGAGTTATATAGTGTCTATATATAACTCTATGAGGGTAGGTATTCTTAGTGATTGTTGAGATATTGAGGGCTAACTTGATTTCTTGGCCGCTTCAACATTGATAAATAAAGTCGACAACGCGACACCACGACACCGCGACACCACGACACCGCGACACCGCGACACCGCGTAAAAATTTCGTGGTGTCGCGTAAAAATGTCGTAGTGTCGGGTTAAAATGTCGTGGTGTCGTGGTGTCGCGGTGTCGTGGTGTCGTGGTGTCGCGGTGTCGCGGTGTCGTGGTGTCGCGGTGTCGTGGTGTCGTGGTGTCGCGGTGTCGTGGTGTCGCGTTGTCGACTTTATTTATCAATGTTGAAGCAGCCAAGAAATCAAGTTAGCCCTCAATATCTCAACAATCACTAAGAATACCTACCCTCATAGAGTTATATATAGACACTATATAACTCTATGCCTACCCTTCACTAACTGCGAATCAAACTGGTCAACACTACCAAATTCGCTGGTTGACCACGACTTGAGTAAAATCATGTGCTCGGTATGGGCTATTCCGTGCCGTCGATAAATAAAATGAATTGAAAGTAGTCTATTTTAGTAACCCATTTCTTTGCTCAAAATAAAAATGCTTTTATCTCTTCTAAAGTTTGTAATCATGAATGTGCCCGAAAATTACAAGTATATTTAAAGAGTTTCCGGTGATGTATGACAAAATAACGTATTTTGACATTAAATACTCGCCCCACCCTTAGCACTCTCTCTAATTCGGGGTCCCATGTACACATTGGCGTGCACGTAAAAAATCCCCTGGCAGTTGGAATTCGATATAAGAGTAGGCCTAGGTCGTAGCGCCGCTGCCCGGTCAAAATTTCCCTCATAGCACACTGACACTGTATGGCGTATGCCAGTCTTCATTAGCCAAGTTTACCAGCAGAACAGTATGACGTTAAACTCCATTCCATTTCAGGGGGGGGGGGGGGGGCGAATGGTAAAGTCTCGACGCGCCAGCGAATTAATGAGGGGGGGGGAGGGTTATTCAAAGCAAAATACGGGTCTTAATAGGAAATTCCAGATATCATGTTACATATCACTGAAGAGCACGTTCACTGTTGTTGTTTTTTTATTCAAATATATAAATAATTTTCTGGCACATTTATATTTACTTGCCTTGAAAAGTGAAGGGGGCGGGGGGTAGGCCCTATTTGAAATAAAAATGCGGGGCTAAATTCAAAATTCTGTATATCTATACTGAAAAGTAAAGTTAATCCTCTCTTGAAATGTATTTATTATATTTTCGGCGGAATGCATATGTACTCTTTAAAATTTAAATTAAGTAAGGTAGCCTTCACTGGCTGAATTAAAGACAAATAAAATGAAATGAAATGGAGAGAGAGAGAAATAGAGAGGGGGGGGGGGGTTAATAAGCGTCCGCTTTACACAAACTTTTTTCGAGACTAACATATGGCACGTAATTATTTTAATAAATCATTTACCTGTAGGAGTCATTAGCAGTTGGGGGAAACCGGAGGATCGGGTGTAAACCACGCCATTTGAATCAAAGACCGAGCGATCTGGACCATCCAATGAACCCAGCACCGGATTAATGGAACATGGGGGGGGGGGGAACTAATCACCGACCGCGGAGCTGTGGCCGGAATTTTTCAGAAATTTGAGGCCGGAAACGAGATTTTCTGGCATTTCAGGCACTTGTGTGGAGCCATTTAGAAGTACCTACACAAACATAGCGCATTCTGGAGAGAGAGAGAGAGAGAGAGAGAGAGGGGGAGGGAGAGAGAGAGAGAGAGATACTTTATTTATCAATGTTGAAGCGGCCACGAGATCAAGTTAGCCGTCACTACAGGGAGGGAGAGAGAGAGAGAAAGAGAGAGAGAGAGAGAGAGAGACTTTATTTATCAATGTTGCAGCGGCCACGAGATCAAGTTAGCCGTCACTACAGGGGCGGATTTGGGCCGGGGCGGTCCAATGTCGGAGCGGCCCCTTTATACTGACCGCGGAACCCTGGAAATTTTGAAAAATGAGCCCCAATGCGATTTTTGTGGCATCATATTATTAATTAACGTATTATCATTGTACCGGCAAGTCAATAGTCATATCAAAACAATTTAACTGATTAAAAAATGGGACTAGTTGAGAAAATTTTGACTATTTGATTAACCAGTTAGGAATATTGTATAAGTAGGAAAATTTTCATTGAAAAATGTCCCATATTTGTTGCCGGGAGCGCTAGTTGATTACTCCTGTGACGGATAGCCACGAGACACATTGGTACAGAGTGACGAAAGGAACATTCATGAAAGCTGCTTTTTGAATTTTAGATTTGTTGTTCCAGATAAATTATTTTACCTTGACTCCGAACTTTAACATTTGACACACTACATATTGATTAATGAACATAACATTAGTTCAGAAAACGCAAATTTAATTATGAGAATTGCGTTACCCTCGACATATTTGTCACGAGCAGCGGGCGGAAAAAAAAATATATTAAAAAAATGATCTTGGACGCAAAATATAGCTACCACGACATCACAACATAGATTCTGGTACCCACATCAAGTGAAAACATGATAACTTATATTGTAACAATCATTCATGTTTCCGACTTTATTTGAGTCCGATGTTGAGCTATCTGAATGGTCAGGCCCAGTATAGCGATTCTTAACATGATGAATTTTCTGTATTACCGTCCTCGCAGAATAAAGTCGGTGCCATATTCGCAAAGAATATGCCAGCCTTTTACATTTTTGAGGGAACCATACGGGACACAATTCATTTTTTTATTTTTTGGAAATTGGAGGTCATTTCCCGCAATTCGAAACCATTCCCGACATCCCAATTATGTAATTTCATCTCAAGGAATGTTTAACACCAGCCCAAGAAAATCGTCTCGCACTCATATTCAGCGAGCAGACCAGCTGTCATCTTGATTTCTTGGCCGCTTCAACATTGATAAATAAAGTCGACAACGCGACACTACGACACCGCGACACCACGACACCGCGACACCACGACACCGCGACACCACGACACCACGACACCACGACACCGCGACACCACGACACCACGACACCACGACACCACGACATTTTAACCCGACACTACGACATTTTTACGCGACACCACGACATTTTTAAGAATGTTCTAGTAATCGGGCCCTGGGCTAATGGAAGACGGGTTGAACAGTAACACACTAAAAGCTATTTAAAGGGGCTAAGTCTTTAACTCAATATTTTCCATAAATATTCGGAATTAAAAAACCTAAATTGAAATCCAATATTGCCCAATTTCAATCCATATTGCTGTTGTTATGTTGCCGTGAAGATGTCGGATCCTAGTAATTAATACACAATGAACGTTTTAAAATATGGCACACGCGTCATGTAGCATATCGTTTCGGGCAAAACCACTATCATTAATTTCAATGCGGCAGTAAATAGTAATGACTGATTCACAAATGATAAAATAATAATAAAAAACATGAAGAATATAATTAGGGGTAAACGATTGTCATTTCGTTTGGACTGTTCGCGTATTTCATCGAACATAATTTTTATTAGAATTTCGATTTATTTTTATTCAGACAAACTTTATAGAGGTTCTTGGTTACCGAGACTACTTACAATAAACCGGCGTTAAATCTATTTATTTTATTATCACTAAAACAAAAATTGCATTGTGATGCATTATATTAGAAATTGAATAAATTTTCGTGGGACATTCACTTTATTTTGTGAATAAATGAAATTAAAACAAATGAAATTAAAACACAAATACAAATATCTTATATTTTCTATCGGGAACATCGCTAGGCAACACTCGTCAATACTACCCAAACATGTTGGACATGGTCACTTCAAGATGAACCATGATAATTGGGGTTTATTTAACACCAATGTGGTCAATTAGAAATAACTAGCTACATAAACTTTGTGCTAAATCAACTTGCATTGTGGTGGATATTATAATTCCAATATATTATACTTTCTTACGAGACATTAAATCTATTTGGTGACAATTGGGAACCTGGTCAATCCATGATGAACCAGTTTATATAACTTTTCCGGTGTAGACCATGGGATTCCGGACCATAGTATCAAACCGGCCAGTTCTGGTTTTCTAAGGGTCAACATTCAGAGAGGTTAAACAAAACCTTGTTGTATCGGTCAACATTAGCGTAGGCTAGTTACATTTTCTCTGTCCATGTCGCGTGGTTATATTCAAATTCTACCCACTCTAAAAAACAAAAGACACAGCTGTATATTTGACCGCCGTGTTGTCTTGTAATATTTATTATTTTATCTTCAATGTAATCTGGTATTGTTCTCTAGAAAGGTGTGTTGATGGTGGGCTGATAGCGGCCACATTCCCTTCAATATTATTTCAATTAAGTAAATATTTCACATTCAACCTTTTTAAAATCCAAACACAGTCCCAAGATGGTGGTGGGAGTGAAACTGTAACGGTCTTTGTCCTGTGGCTAGTAATGAATTACGCAGTCAAATATCAAAAGTGTCAAAGTATTTGCTTTGTTGTGAAGTATCAAAGAGTTTACTATAAATCTGAGTTTCAGAATTAACAATAGTGGTATACATAATATTATATAACTTAAAATTATAAATAATTTATAATACATAATATTATATAACTTAAAATTATAAATAATTTATAATACATCACGTCTATTAAAATTAAAAAAACACACACGCATACTTGTATTGCTTCGTATGTGTCGTGTATTTTGTGCACGTGAACAATCCGTATGCTGATTACACTATTTTACCTGATTACACTATGTTGCCTGTACCGTATGTTTTTAGGAACACAACCGGTTTAGGCTGTCATTGATAGTCCATGGGTCAATCACGCTATTTTACCAGTCACTTCGGGATTAACATATGGTTTTATTTTTTTATTTCAATAATTCGCTTGCGCTTAGGGGTCTTTAGCAGTGGGAGTAAACCGGAGTGCCCAGAGGAAACCCACGAGGTTGAGAATGAGAAGGCATCCCTATCTCCATGCTACATACGCTCACACCCGGGCTCGAAACTAAAGCTGCAAGCCAGAGGTGGCCAGCCAACTAGAGGTCGAAGCGCGGCACTCTAGACAACTAGGCCACCCCAACCCTCTAGTTTCGATGCAGCTATGGCGGGTCTGGCATGCCAGCAGGGTAAGCTTATTCTTCCGGACACTTGTTACCACTGATTGTCGTGTATTTTGTTCACGGTGAACAGTCCATATGTTGATTACACTGTTTTGCCAGATTACACTATTTTGCCTATACCGGTTTTTTTTAGGACTTTTGTCTAATGGTTTGGATTGTTCGTACATAGTTTTTATTTTATTATTACAAAGCGAGGACAAGTATTTATATTATAGGATTATAGGACTGTCATTAGGATTTAACCCCAATACATTAGTGAGCATGTTTCATTGATCTCAAGTAGAACAGATCCTATTTTTGAAAATAAGTTGGACATATATGTCGAACACAAGGTTTACCGACAAAATAAAAACCAAGTGTGGGGTTTATTTTTCTTAAAAGACACTGAGGTCCTAATTGGCAAATCACCTAATTCATGCATAAAAATGAGTAATTAAATGTGTTTATTACCAATGTGGGATCACGGTGGCTAAGTGGATAAGGCGCTGGTTCGCTATCCTGGAGGTCGAGTGTTCGATCCCTGCATTGGCCGAGAAAGTTCATCTCGATTTTCCGACGTAATTTCCCCTTGTCAGTGATACAGAAGGAGGGCCTGACAAGGACAGCTGCCTAGTCGTTCGGATGGGACGAAAAACCGAGGTCCCGTGTAAACATTGGAGTGCACGTAAAAGATCCCTTGGCAGTTGGAATTCGATATAAGAGTAGGCCGTAGCGCCGCTGCCCGGGCTACATTTCCCTCATATCACACTGTATGGCCTATGCCCGTCTTCAATTAGCTCAGGTTAAGTGCATAACAGTAGGACGTTAAACCCCATTTCATTTATTCATTCATTATTACCAATGTGAGGTACAGACACAATAAGAACAAAGTTTGGGGTTTAATTTTCTTGAAACAAAGTTAGGTCCTTCTTGGCAATTCACCCAATTCATGCATCAAAATGAGCACTTACATGTGTTTATTACCAAATGTGTGTAGTCGTTTGATGGAAAATCAATCTGAGGCTCACACCATGTACACATTGGGGTGCAGGTAAAAGTTCGAATAAGTGTAGGCAGAAACGCGGCTGCATTGCACACGTAAGGATAGATATATATAAAAAGAAACAATATTAAACACCCTCGGATTTTGGTCGTGTGTTTGATTCATGGTGTGAAAATGTGTGGCTTAAAGCTGGGGGCACTATCTCATCTCGTGTGTTTAGTCAGGTTCCTTCCAACCCACTCAATGACAGGCTTTATGATCTAAAGCGTACGTGTTAGTCAATTCGACCCCCCCCCCCCACACACACAGCAAAGACACCATGTGGATGTGTTGAATGTCATAAAATTACACAGATGAATAAACATTAAACGCCATATTTTAGTTCCTTTTTTTATAAAAAGCTTTCATTTAGATGAATGATATTTTTTTTTAGAAAAAACATACATCTAATAGAATTTATATCTCAAATACACGTACCTTGAGTTTAAAATGTGAGTCAAGCCAAGATCATGAAATTTAATACTAATTAACATAATGGCACTTATCTTTACTGCCAAATAAATACATAGAACATCATTTTTGACATGATTTATTATAAAAGAAACTGTAAAAAAACTCACAAACGCTAAATCTGCCGATCTTAGGTCTTTTTATTGGCTTCATATGTTATATTATAATGGCTAAAGCCTCTCGCAATCGCCCACCCGCACGACTAGAGGGAGATGGAAGAGTGCTTTAGACAAAATCAAGCACAGCCGAGGATGATAGTTGATGTTTAATTTTAAGACTACAATGCGTGTAAGAAAGGCCTTTGCCAGTCTAAAATATATGACATGTGTTGGCCGGAGGCCCGATAGCTTTTGAGGCCCTGGGCTTGAGCCTGCCAAGCATGGTCTTAGCTGGTGAGTGGTTGCCTCTTATGGCTTGTGCCTGGTCAACTTGTGGTCTGTGACTAGATAGAGATGTCTTGTGGTCGTAGGCTCGGTTGGTCTGGTCTGTGATGACTTTTGGCTGGAAAAAGGCAGTTTGGTGCTGGTCAGAGATGTGGCCGGTTACATAATTACAATGCTCTCTGTTGATCATTTTCAAACATCATAATTTATAATTAGTTAAAACAAATATTGCTAAACATACGTAGCAGTCATCCTATTTCGTTTCAAATATAATTTTTACACAAATCTCTACTACGGCTGATCCGTAACAGTGATTGGCAGGCCTGTGTAATTAAGATTATTTACTACGTAATAATACAGAAAGTTAGTAGAAGAAGAAGCTCAAAAATTTCTGAACGATGCATGGTCTCTAGGTCCAGCTTTCAACTGGATGGTGAGATCATTAATCCCACTAGCAAAGCTAAAAATATTGGCGCCATTATTGACTCGTACCTCTCTTTTGATAACCATATAACTGCTGTCGGTTCGTCATCATATTATCAACTTTATAAACCGTGATAAAATATAAAACTTATTTAAGCTCTGAAAACCTCGAATTTTTGATACTGAGATGTATCATGACATATAAATACACGTTCTACGTTTTAGTTTTTTAAACAACATTTTATTCAAAATTTGTTAAGGGATTAAGGAACAAGCATAGCCTATATGACCTTTCTCCTATTTAGTTTAGTTTTAATGATGTAATACTAATAAGATGTGCACGATTTTGATAGGACATTTTAAGCAATCAAACAGATGGAAAAACAAAAATCCTGACCAACAGACGCTAAAATACCGAAAAGAAAATGTTTTCATCGCATTAACTATCCGGTTGTTTTTTTCAATACCCAAAATTATGTTGCTGGATTTAAACGGAAGTGGGTACGGATACCCCGAGGACGACGGGAGTCTCGACTGGAGTGAAGGCGGGCCGGCAGGTGGCTCATAGTAATTTTTAATTCGCCAATTTTACGATAATCCGATTATAATCTAACCCAGGCTACTTTACGATCTTCAACAATGTATACCCCTGGGTCCTTCTAGGCTCCGGGACAAGTGTCCTAGCCATCCCTCTCACTGGCCCTAAGTTTAGGTCAACTGTTAGGGAAAGAGTTAAACTTGCGTTACAGTAGGTCGTAAATTCTGCCACTGCGTTTGACCTCACCCAATGACAGACCTTGTGGAAGCTACGTATATCTTTAATATAACCTTTGCACATTAAAACAAACGTCAAGAAACAAAGAGTGTACACAATAACTCTTATGTGTACATTAACTGTTGGCGTGTAAAACATTTCTTGTTGGAAAGTACTAAATGTCGAATAGTCAAATTAAGAAGTATCAATATTTAAAGGCCCCTGTTACGTCCAACTTTAAGAAATTTATACTTGTATCGGAAGAGCGGTGCATTCGATCTGATGTGCTATCTTCCAACCAAAGAACAAATGAAGACATATGGGGCATACACAATAGTATTAACAAAGGCATTGGTCCAAATGTTATAAAATATCGACCAATCTTAACATGGCCACCAACAATTCACACTATTTATATTGAATTTACAACTGTTTCTTTATTGTTAGTGTGTGCCTGAAGGAACATACTTATATATCCATGAACATCCAGCTCATTGTGTACAAGTGGTGTGTCTTTAATTAAAATCCTATTTGTGTTGCATATACATGTGTTCATTTTGGGCCTGCTACACTGACGGATTTCGTCCCGATGGGGCGCCAAACAGGAAATAGAAATCATCAAGCAATTGTATAAATACAGGTTGGCTCACCATAGTTCACCATGAATTAACAGCCATGGTTGAAGAATGTCTTCTTCAAACAATCTGACAATGGGTGGGTTTTAAAGACACATTGGGGGTATTTAAATATTTTTTTGACAGAGATTGGTAGGTTTTGGGCTGTGTGATAACATAGTATGTTTAACACACATATTCGCTACAGTTTTAAACAATAAGTAACCATACCTTTTTTTATGAAGGATCGAACGAAAGGAATATACATGAACTGTCTTTGAGACGGTATATATTTTTGCGTGTCGGTCAAAAATCAATTATGATGGCGGCCGGAGAGAGTTGGGGTGTATGACCAAATATGACTCCACTATAGTTACTCCACTCTAAAGAGGATCTACATAACGAGATGTAGTAAGCATAGAACGTCAGCATACAGAAACGATTACTAATAGTATACAGCCTTATCTTTTGGGGTTAACGGCGAATCAGCCCTTACCCCTTAATGGGGCCCTCACGGCATACCCTATTCGCAGTGGCGGATTAAGCTCCACTTAGGCCTGAGGCGGCAGTTGCTGGAGGGCCTGTTTAAAATGGCGCAGGCCTATGTTGATTCCCGTTGGGCCTAAACCCATTTTAATCGTATCAGACAAGTCTAAAAAAGTTTTTTTTTTACAAAATCTTTGGGCTTTAGGCTGCAGCCTCGTCGGCCTCACTGATAAACCGCTACTGCGTATTCGTCTTTTATTATTCTTACATGGAGCAATGACCGCGTGTTTGATGTATGTACAAGTATTCAAATATTAGAATTTGACAATCACACCATGTATAATGGATGTCAATACAGCATTTTGAAATCCTAGCAGTTTCGGAACAGTGGGAGTGAGATTCTCTATTATTGTACCTGAATTGATTCTGGTTGTTTTGGAATTTGCTTAGAGAACGAGGTATTTAAATACACGGGTCTGTAGATCTCAACTAGCAATCCTACACTTTACACTTCAACCAATGTTACAGTCCCCATGATAGCGTCTGAGGCTGAGTAGACTTACGCAAATCTATCTTTATTTAATAGACGGAAGTATAAAGCCACTAATCATAAATCCGAGATTATCTTAGTACATATTATGGTAGTTTGAGGCTACACCGGACAAACAATTTCCTGGTGAGGGTTCAATTGGTTAGATATATAAATACCTATACCAAGATTGAGGATCCTTTGTAAGTCACAATTTAGATAAAAATATATGTTCAGGACCATAAGATCGCGGATTATAGTCCCTGTCACACACTATAGACGTCAATTACCCCCGTTTGAGTTTGGGGGGTATCGAGCATAATCGATTACGCGACCTTGTAAACGGGATAGAGGCTATATAGTTTGAACAGATCTTTTTTAAAATTTTGTGGGAAGCATAGGGGTCAAAAGCCCCTATCCCTCTTTGCCGAAAACCTATGGGGTTAGTCAATGGGGTCATGACGCGAGGACTTTACATTTGGTGTGTCGCATTGAGGCCATAAGAAGACAATCATATCCACATTCAACATTGCATGACCCACCCCTCTTTGTCGAAATACATGTGAACACGGTAGAAACTAGTTTTTAACAGATTTTTTTTAGATTTGGTGTGACGCATTTGGACAATTGCAAACGATATCGACTAATCGTCCCACAACTTCTCTTTCTCGAGTCGCCCTTCTGTAAACTTTGAGAATGCAATAGCTGCATACCACAACCATGATAGAGGCTACACTCTTTGATGCAGTTCTTTCAAATATTGTGTGAAACATTAGGACGAATCGTGTAAATATTCCACGACCTTACCTCTCGGAGTTACCCCCCTTTTTCCGAAAACCCCGTGAATTCGATAGAGGTCAGATACCCCGAAGGCATCTTTATCAAATTTGATCAACGATCGAAGTTTCTTTTTGGATAAGCGGTTGACAGGGTCTATTTCCACTCTTTGCATGGCTTTCGTCAAATTTGATGTGAAGCAGTGGAACTATTACAGGAAGAACAATATTAATATTCAGGTCAAAATTACTTCATATTACTTAGCGAAGTTTCGACTGCTGGATGGTCAGCATTAACTTAGTATGATCTTGGTTCCTTTTGATATTTGCGCATATCGGATCTTAATTTTCTTAATTATGGCCCCTGATTATACGAAAAATCGCCCATTTTAGCTTGTGGTCCCTATAGTTATTATCCGATTTTAAAAACTCTTCGAATGGATCACCGTAAACCGTAGTAAAGGTTGATTTCGAATTTAGTGAAAATTGGACGCCCCTTGTACGCGAATAGTGTAAAATTTGTGTCGAGAGTTACCAAAAACTTACCCCCCCCCCCAACTTTTCGCATCGTTTTGGCGACTCCTCTTACTCATTTGGTTTTCAATATTTTCGAATGCGATATGGTTTCCCCGACAGAGCAACGTGCGAACTGCAAATTGAATATTAGCTGACTTTGTGATTAAAGGTCACATAGGATAGAAGTATGGTAATTAGGTGGATGTGGGCATACTTTTCGACTTTTATCTGCTCTAACTCATCTATATTGAAATTTCCCATTTTGCCGGATGACTTTGCGATTGAAGGTCACATAGGGCATTAGTGTGTTTGGGGGGGGGGGCATAATTTTCGACTTTTATCTGCTCTAACTTATATATAATCTAGATTTTAAAGTTTTTGATAGAAATGAAAATCATTTTATTTGCGGCTTGATCAGTTCTAACACCATAAAAAATAAAATATCCACAATGTCCACAACCTTAATAAACCATTTTTTAACAGTATTCGCGTACACATAAGGCGGCCATTTTGTGTGGCAATTTTGGTCCGATTATCCCGAAATTCGAACTCAACCTTCCTTAGGGTGTAACGGTAAAATATAATCAAACGATTTTTTTTTAAATCGGATAATAATTGTGAATTCCAAAGGGACCACAAACTAAACAAAGGTGATTTTTTGGACAATCAGGGGCCATAATTCAGGAAATTACGATCCGATATGCGCAAATATCGAAAGGAACCAAAATCTTTGGGTTATAACCATGCATTTCAAGCTTCATCAAAATCGAATTAAAATGGGACCTCTCTACAGGGTCCACAACCTTGATATACTATTTTTTAACAGTATTCGCGTACAAACGGCGGCCATTTTTTATGGCAATTTTAGGCCGATTTTTACCCGAAATTCGAACCCAACCTTCCTTAGGGTGTAACGGTGATATAATCAAACAGTTTTTTAAATCAGATAATAATTGTGACCTCCAGAGTTACCACAAGCTAAAATAGGTGATTTTTCGGACAATCAGGGGCCATAATTCAGGAAATTACGTTCCAATAGGCACAAATATCGACAGAAACCAAGATCTTTGGGTTATAAACATGCATGTCAAGTTTCATCAACATCGGTTCAAAATTGTGACCTTTATAGGGTCCACAAGCTAAAAACATGATTTTTCGGACAATCAGGGGCCATAATCCATGAAGTTTCGATCCGATACATACCAATATCAAAAGCAGCTTAGATCTGTTGGGGATAAACCTATATTTCAAGTTTCGTCAAAATCGGATAAGAATTGTGACCTGTGGATCGATGGACGGACGAACGGACAGGGTCGACGACATAATACGCACACCTGAAAATGTGGGCATATAAAAACCAATTACAATGTCACAATCATTATTTTTTGAACAATTTTTTGTACATGGCACATGCAATATTGGATTACTTTAAAGATGAGATAGTGCAGATAAAAGTCGAAAATTATGTTATATGCCCCCCCCCCCCACACACACACTAATTTCCATGAATATTCCCTATTTGACCTTCAATCAAAAGGTCATTTGCAGTTTGCACGTTGCTCTATCGTGGAAACCATATCGCATTCGAAAATATTGAAAACCAAATGAGTTAGAGGAGTTAAGAAGTTGCAAAACGATGCGAAAAATGTTCATGGTGTTGCAAGTTAGCTGACAAAGATTTTATTTTTTATGTTGTTAGAACTGGTCAAGCTGCAAATAAAATGATTTTCATCTTTATTCCAAACCCTGCTCCAGTAGAGTTATCGCAATTTGTAGAAAGGGTACAATTCAGGTACCCCGAGATACGTATTTTGTGTAGTCTCGTGACACCTACGGAAAGAGGGGTTGAACTGGTTGATAATTATAATATGGTAGGGTGATACCCAGACTTTAAGTTCCCCAATGGTCGATTCACGGTTGTAGCAATGCGACAAAAATGGTCAAAATTTGACCTGAATATGACGAAAATCATCCGAAAAACGTAATCGGGGCTGTATCTCAGAAACGGTTGATTTCTAAAATCGGCGATTTTGGCTGAGAGGTAGGCTCGATGGGACGACCAAACCCTGTGAATATGAACTCAATCGGCCGACCCCCCCCCCCCACCTTCTCACCTTCTGCATGATATTGCATGATTTTCTCGTGGAATGGCTCTTAAGGTCACCTTATTTCTTCGTTCGCAAATCTCAACTTACAATATATCAGTCACCCCATTTCTTGTCAACAACTATAAGGGAGAAAACTCTGAATTCCATGTTCACCATTAGGAAGCAGGCCACCATAGATTTTCCATTGACTGAAATGTTGACTAATTTCTCTTTATCCGTTCTAAACTTTCCCTAAGCTCTAATACCGCCTACGCCGTTAACCTTAACCCAAAATTGTATGAGGTTGTCAATTGGAAGTAGCATATTACTAAGCATAATAAACACAGCCTCAACTTATGTATTGTCCATATTCCTGAATGCAAATGCCCAAGAAATCCCTCTCTAGCCATTGCTATACTGAGACAGAAGACTTGAGGTTCGTCGAATGCTCATTTCTAGTCAACAGCTACACAAGGGGAAAAGTCGAAATTCCATATTCACCATTAGAAAGCAGGCCACTAAAGATTTTCCCATTGACTGAAATGTTGACTAATTTCTCTTTATCCGTTCTAACCATACCCTAAGCTTTATTACTACCTACGCCGGTATCTTTACCCAAAATTGTATGAGGTTGTTCATTGGAAGTAGCATATTACTAAGCATAATAAACACAACCCCAACTTGTGTATTTCCCATATTCCTGAATGCAAATGCCCGAGAAACCCTTCTCTAACCATTGCTATACTGAGACAGAACACTTGAGTACAGTACAATAAGGGAATTTACATGACTGTCGCTTCACGGGGGGGGGGGGGCTCTTTTTACCCTTGAATGCATTGGGAGCAAACCTCGATGCTCGCATCGGTCACTTTGATCGTCGCTACAACTCGCTATTGGAACGAAGATTCTTTGACTCAAATCTCCGATATAAATTTTCAATCTAATTAAAATATAGATCTATATTTCGTTTCGTTTTTTATACTTTCGAGGGCCTACACTACATATAGATCTAACAAATTATAGTGGGTGTTCACGTTCTATGACATCAGGTACCAAGCAAGCGACATTTGACCCGATAACGTCAGTCATTCGGTTAGCCAATTAGCGAGTGTCAAGTTTTTATTCTATGTACTTTCCCTTTGTTTTGATTTCTATCGCTGGTAATGTCTAGCCACAGTTCCGCACAACGGCAAACGCTCGATTTGACAGATCCAGATCCAAGTGTAGTAAAGACAAGTAATAACGAAACGGAATAGGATCTGAGTTTTAATCAGATTGATAAATTCCATAAACGTGTCTGTTTTGTAGCCACTATTGTCACCCGACAATTTATGGTAATATAATTAGAGCTCTGGTTAATCCCAATTGATTTTGTTACATATTGGTTATATGAGATAGGACTGTTTAACCAGTCATAATTTAGTACGGCAGTGCTTGACTGGGATTAGGTCTAGTCAACAAACTCACAATACAAAATGGACTTTGCATTGCACACGTTATTTGAAACATATTTAGTAAGACAACTGATGCGTGTTCTAATAACCACATTTTTCTCTCTCCCTATATTGAAAAAATGTCATCCGAAAGTCTGTCTCCATCAGCATTTTGTGTTTTTATACACTCACATGTAACCATGGTTACATATTACTGTTACTCTTGTTCATCCATTCTCTACAACTTTTACTCCCTCTTTAGATTAACGTAAAGATGATTACTATACATATTGAATATAATTGAAAAATTAGTTATAGAGTTATTGCCCCTGACATTTTTAATCAAAGTGTTTTACAGATATTTTAGTTCTGAAATAATTTTCACATAATTTCTACAAATGGTTAGTAATGGTGTAGACTAGACTGCAATCAATATAGAGCATTTTTCCAAACTTATTTTGAGAGAAACTTTCCTTGCAATACGATTGTTAATAATGAATATCGCAATATACATGGTAAATTGAAATATGCAGTACAAATATGTATGTACATCTAAACTATTAAGAAGTTACTTTAAAAATGTCATTTGAAGTTTACATTGTAGCAATGTTATCAGATTTGCTATATTGCTAGGTTGTTAGAACATCCAGAATTATATTATAAAATCCTACAATAGGTAAAACAAAAACATATAAATAAACTAGGCCGGAAAACTGTGAAATTTAGAGCAGTTTGGGGCTGTCCACGTGCTTAAGATATGTAGGTAGGCAAACTTACTATCGGTAAGATTTGATCAAGTTGCCATTTTATGAAAGCATTAGAGTGATACAAACCGTTGGCATTAACAATGAACAACTTACTATCGGTAAGATTTGATCAAGTTGCCATTTTATGAAAGCATTAGAGTGATACAAATCGTTGGCATTAACAATGAACAACTTACTATCGGTAAGATTTGATCAAGTTGCCATTTTATGAAAGCATCAGAGAGATACAAACAGTCGGCATCAACAATGAACAACTAATAAAAAATATGCAACAAAACCAATCAAATTTGATGGCTCTTACGCTCCACTCATTTGGTTGCCTGGCTCCCTGTAATGTACGGTCAACTTTGGTGTTGAGTTGTGAGTCATGCTCAAACTTGTCATCTCTAAATGAATTCATATCCTGTAGTTTCATAGCAGATGTCTTTGTCTTCTTCAACTGGTCATCAGGAATTATTTTTGGAAATGGGGTACGGGTAAATGGAGACCATGCCACTGCCTGTCCTTTCTTTTTGTCATGAAGCCAAAGACTGATGGTTGTTGCCAAGGCAATAAGAGAACTTTTACAGATCAAACAAACTAGATAAATGCTAAAATAACTGAGCGTGTTCGAATTGGATGGCAACGATTGGTTTATGTAGGTCATATAAATGGCGTAAGACAGCAACAAAGATATAGATACGCCAGTTCTTTCACCTCCGTCGGCTGGCAAAATAAATACGAAACTATTCAACAGTGACAGGCAGACAACAGGAAGTAAACTGTTTACTATGTGTGTCAGAGCACGCCTTTTCATGGTAAGCGTTAATATAGAAGCTGTATAATACGTTCCCACGGCTTCTGTCTCCACTGTCATTTCACTATGAGCACTCATATCAACAAGATCCCATTCAGAACTGTTTTGAAAATTAGCAAAGTTGATTTTTGAATCTGTCCGCAGAATAATTTTGGAGGCATTTCCATCATTAGGTATTAAGGATATTTGACAGGTCTGGGTATCAAATGGAAATTTCAAAACTTGAACAGAGCATGTAGTAATGTATATACTATTAACAGTTAGTCTGACAAAAGAATTATATTGGGTATTTTGAATGAAAGCTTTGCTTTGTGCTGTAACTAAATGGCTGTCTGTATTGATGGAGTTGACCATAATTATATCTGGTGTCCATATGTAATTTGCTGGTAAAGTCAAAGAGGCTAGTGTGGAATTTTCTGTCTCCCATGTCAACAATTTATCATACCATACCATAGTATAAAATACAGCAGTTTTTAAAAGTTGTTCTCGTTCATCCAGTTCTACTATTAACAGGGGCGATATATGTATAGTTACATTTAGGTCGGCTCCATTTTGACTTGGACGTACCAGGGGATCATATCCAGCGAGAAGATTTTTAATAAACAGTGACTCGTTAAAAGAGTATGTAGGAATGACGAGTAGCATAGATATAATAATGGTGGTGGTATACAGAACAGTTGATGTTGTTCCTAGAAAGATAGCCATAATATTATATATCTATGTACTTATACTTTCCGATCACAGTTATATCCTGTTGAGAATGTCATCTATCTCTATATTTTCAGATTTCAGTTATATCCCATGGATAATCTCAGTTATATTCCATGAACAATCTCAGTTATATTCCATGAACAATCTCAGTTTTATCCTATGGAGAATTTCAGTTATCACTTTGTAGACTATTTATATATATTTTTTTTAAAATCTGGTGTACTTTTTAAGATTTAGTTGAATATTTTGATCAAAGATTAAATTCAAAATGTCAGTAATATCCCATGGAGAATATATATAATTTCAGTTATATTGCTGTGGATAATGTCAGTTATATCCTGTTGAGAATGTCAGTGGATATCCTGTGGATAATGTCAGTTATATCTTGTTAATAATGTCAGTTATATTCCTGTGGATAATGTCAGATATATCCTGTGGATAATGTCAGATATATCCTGTGGAGAATGTCAGTTATATTCTGTTGATAATGTCAGATATATTCCTGTGGATAATATCAAATATAATCCGTGGAGAATCTCACTGTGTGCAATAATTAGATTTTGATAGAATAATTACAGTTATTGTCAGAAAGACTGTATTCACTCTTCCACTTGATTCCTTCAATCTATCTTCCTGTTGAAAAAATAAATTTGGGGAAAACCCCCTTACAGAAATGTCATTGAAGTCTGTTAACTAGATAACCAGATCTACTGTATGTTTAGATGAAACCAAAAAATTGCAGCAAACTTTACATCATTAGCTTCACAGAAATAACATTATGTCATCATTGCTACCTTAAATAACACTTTGTCTTGTAAAAAACGGAAACAATAATAAATGGCATCAATAAGGTAATGATTTGTCGACTGAGATTTTTATCATGTGAATTTAATGTTCGATAGTTATAAATCATACAGTCACAGTTCCCAATCCAGAAATGTTATCTGGTACCCATACACATTTTTGGTAAAGGTTTTTGTTGCTCTTTGTAAGAAAAAGATAACGATATTTGCATTATGCAATTACTCAATCCACTATGGAATATTCTAGGTGCCAGAAAATGTTCACAGTGTGGATTGTTAATGATAGCCTTAAATCAAGTTTTCACATTAGATTTCACAACTGACACAAAATCTTATTGATATACTCCAGAATAGTATTCTACACAGTTTTCAAATTATGAGTAGAAGACATCCAATTAAAACTTTCTGTGATACAATATTTTGAAGATAACTTGGAGCAGATTTGTTGATTTAAAGTTAAAGATGATATTTTCAAATTCCTCCTTTCTCATACACAAAAACAGTGTGTATTGTTTTACATCACAATTTTGAATTCTTGCTGCTTGGAAACACAATAATACATTAGTGAAAACTAGTCAATTCTGGTGATAGCACAAACAATTCACCGGAGGTTACAGCAGCATTACTCAATTACAGCTTAATGGAGCCATTGTAATGAATATTATTGATAAAGCAGTAATTAATAAGGATGCAATTAAATTATAGCTAATCGATTTTCATTTATCTCTTGGGGGTTGGATGGGTGAATGGTTAGCTTGCGTACTCTGTATCATAAATCCTGACTCAGGCGTGTGTCTAGTGGATGTTAAACAATATTTCTTTCTCTCTCTCTTTCTCCCTCTCTCTCTCTCCATTTATCTTTATATTATTGAAAATGTTTTCCTATTTATAGTATGTAATACAGTGATGGTTTATTTTCATTATGTTAATTAAAGGGACGATACCACTCTTGTTGGCTTGACAGGTCCAGAAAAAAATAGTCTTATTCTAACTACTATAATGTTTAAGTGTCCCACCTGTTGTGTAAATTATCCATTACATCCTTTTTTACTTGTCCAGTAGCTGAATTTTTCCAATTTTTAAAATTTGGTGTGTTAAGATGAAATTTGTATCATCAATTAATTGGAATATTGTAAAATAGTACAATTTGATGACCAGAATAATAATTGGGGCATATTTTTCAGTTAAAACAAGAGTGGTATTGGGCCTTTAAAAGCCTATTAACTAAATGCTTGGAGAGATTATATTTAATTGATGACTATATTTACAATTTGATTTATATCCCCTCTGTTTGACATCTAAAAATTAATGATAAATCTATGGACAGTATTATGATCAATCTGTTTCACGAAAAATGGTGTTTATAGCTTGTGGACGTTCCAGAGGTCAAAATTTGTATCGGATTATAAAAACTGTTTTAATATAGCACTGTTGCACCATATATAATGATGGTTGAGTTTGAATTTTGTAAAATTCAGATCTATACTGCCTGATAATATCGTTGTACGCAAATAGTGTATATAATTAATACCAAGGTTGTGGACCCTCTAGAGGTCTTAATTTTAATCTTCTCTGGATGAAGCTTAAAGTATGTTTATATCTCAAAGATCTAGATTCCTGGATTATGGCACCATATTGTACGAAAAATGTAGACGTATATTGCTGTCGCCCCTGTCTCTGTGTATGTATGTGTGTGTGTCTGTGTGTCTCCTCCAGGCCACAATTCTAAAGTGATCTTCTTGAAACTTTACATACTTATTCCTTATACCCTAAGGAAGATCACTATTGTTTTTGCTGCAGAGCCACACCCATTTTTGGCATTTATTTGTTTGTCATCTACGGGCCGCATTTCTTAACGTATCATCTTTAAATTTTACATACTTATTCCTTATACCCCGACCCCCTTGGACAGAGCCACGTCCAATGTTTATGTGTCATCAGTTTCACCTACAGGCAGCAATTCTTAATAGATACCTTTGAAACTTTGCATACCTATTTCTTATACCGGCAGGTGGGCCCCTATTGATTTTTGGTGATTGTCCGACCCCGGGGGCAGAGCGATACCCATTTTTTCATTGTGTCTGTGTGTTTTGCCTACAGGCTACTAATCTTAATAGATCATCTTTGAACTTAGGATATGCATTCCTTATAGCCTAAGGACAACAACTGCATGTTCCTGCCCCCCCCCCCTCCAGGGCAGGGACAGAGCCACGCCCAATTTTTGTGCATGTCGGCTACAGGCCGCAATTCTGACTGGATCAGCTTGGTACTTGGCATTTGTATTCCTTATAGTCTAAGGGCGTCAACTAATGGTTTTGTTAAATGCCCTGACTCACAGGGGCAGAGCCACGCCCAATTTTTGTTTGCCTATAGCGTCCAAAAGCCACAATTCTGAATGGATTACCTTGGTATACTTATTCCTTATACTCTAAAGACGGCAACTATTGATATTGATGCACACACCCCTCCTCCAAACCATCTGCACCCAAGCCCTTTCGGGGCAATGTCACGCCCACTTTTTTTATTAATATTTTGTCTAAAAATTTGGCAAAATAAACACAGACATTTCAGGACTAACATAGGATTTTTAATTTTATTTCAATAATTCGCTTGCGTGTAGGGGTCTTTAGCAGTGGGAGAAAAGCGGGGGGATTGAGAGGAACATTATCAATTTTCAACGTTCTACGACTTTCCAGTCAGGAGCTATCCTGCATTGCTCAAACCCCTGTGAACTCAATATGATTTTTTTCAAATTTGATGGGAAGTATTGAGGTCATGAGGGTATGTCCACTATCGATATCAGGAGCTATCCTGCATTGCTCCAACCCCTGTGAACTTAATATGATTTTTTTCCAAATTTGATGGGAAGTATTGAGGTCATGAGGGGATGACCACTATCCACTATCGATATTCAACATTCTGCAACTTTTCGTCCAGGAGTTATCCACCTTCTGAAGGCGATATAGTTGTCTGGAAAAGTTTATCAACACAACAGAGATTAGATCCTAGATCCTTATCACATTTGCTTAACATCCAAGTTTTCTTTTTTGGATAAGCTGCACTTTAGCCAAAGCTGTTGTGTGGACGTATTCCCACGATTGCATGGCTAACTGTTTAGCTTGTTCTCAGTCCAGCTCTTGAAAGTGTGAGTGTATCTTGCATGGCAACCCAATGTTAGTTTTTCAATTATGGCGTTTTCACGAAATTTCACTGTCATATCCTTAACGCATTCCCACAAATGAAATCATAAAACGATGATCTCCTGGAACGATGTTACTAAATGGGCAAAGTGGTAGAAACACTGTGAAGGTTCACATACAAAAACATAACTTTGACTAATGTTCGTATCTGCTTGATTTAAAGATGCATTCCCGGGTACAAACTGTGATTTGACGATATATTTGGACTAAAGACATATTTAAAGTAACCAATCTATCAAAAATTTGCTTCAATTCCCTTTCAAAACTCTGTTTTTGCCGGGGATACCTATAGCTGTAAGTAAGCTGTTGTTAAACGCAATGTCTGCCAACTTAAGTTCATTGTGGGAGGGTCCATATTTCAAAATGTATTTATCAATACTTACTTTACATTTACCATATAATTGAGGCCTAAATAAATTCTTAATTATTTCTGTCAACTTCTTTTTACACCTTTTAATTACAGAGTATTCTGTACCCTGACAACCCGCAATGTTCCCCAAACTGCCTTAACATTTGAGCAAGAAATATCAACTGCTCCCTGGCCTAAACTAGCAGACAATAAGCCAGCAAATCCTGTCGGGTTGACAGTTAGTGAGTCCCTAACAATATTGCCCAGTCCCTGCCCCATGGGCTATTTTCGCGTAATCTAGTATTTTTCTAGTAAGATTGGGTGTCTATACTTTTCGTAAATACCAAATTTGCTATACTTTTATTGGAAATAACCAGCCGATAAATACTTTGCTGGGAACCTATCTTTAATGCTAAACATTGAATTAATTATAATAAAATCAACCTGGGACCTTGGTAGGAATGAATGAAATGGGGTTTAAGCACCTAACTTTGGCCAAGGACTTGGTAGGAAAGTGCCTGTTAAATTCAAGTATGCTGTACAATTGAAAAATGTATGTACATCTAAATTGTTAAAAAGTTACTTTAAGAATCTCATTTAAAAGTTACATTGTAGCAATGTGATCAGGTGTGCTAGATTACTAATACAACATATAGATTCATACACAGAGTTTAAGGTATTTGAGACGAACAAGTACATTGGTTTTCAATGAATTTTGATAACTTGAACAGCTAAATCCATGATATTAAATGTTTCGTATGCTAAACATTAGCATGGAGAAGAACTTTATCAAAGCCAAAAAAATCCAATGATTTTCTGATAATTACTTTATGAGTTGTAATTCTTAATCTTTTAAAGTGCTTTAAAGCTGAACTCTGATTACAAAACTTCAGAAATAATTGAATTTAAAAAAATAACCGCCATACTTCATTAGTTTGATAGAACAAGTATGGCGATTGTACGACGTATGAAAACAGAGACAGGCCACGCCCACATTCAGTGTATACTTTGTCAACCACACTATCAACATCCGGCTAGAAATATTTCAACCTCCCGACTGATTGAGAGTTTTTCACTTACACTATCGTTTGCTGAAAATACTATTGTTACACAATTATTATCTCTGATCAGGTACATATCATTTTACTAATTAGACGAAAAAAGTAAACCACTGTGTACCTTTTTTGCTCTAAAAATGAAAGAAAACTGCTTCGCCCCAAACAAAAACAAGTCTACGAACAGCAAACAAATGGATGCTGTTGACACAACATCAAGGGACATCACTACCTATGTCCCTTGATCCTCATCAATAACAATATGAAGAATAAGTGAAAGCATACTTCTTTGATGGAGAGAACAACAGTGATATTGCTGCTTTGGATATATTTTGGAACGATAATACTAGACTTTATAATACTATAAATTATTTGGTGTTTATACGCTGATGTGGAAAAGTTCTCAAGAAAAAAGAAACAAATGGTTGGTGTTGGTAGAATTGTTATTGTTTGGGGTAAGGTAGTTTTCCCCCATATTTTTAGAGCAAAAGTACACAGCGGTTTACTTATTTCGTCTAATTAGTAAAATGATATGTACCTGATCAGAGATAATAATTGTGTAGCAATAGTATTTTCAGTAAACCGACAGTGAAAAACTCTCAATCAGTCGGGAGGTTGAAATATTCTAGCCGGATGTTGACAGTGTGGTTGACAAAGTATACACTGAATGTGGGCGTGGCCTGTCTCTGTTTTAATACGTCGTACAATCGCCATACTTGTTCTATCAAACTAAAACAAGCATGGCGGTTATTTTTTTTAATTTAATTATTTCTGAAGTTTTGTAATCGGGAGTTCAGCTTTAAAAGATGTAGGCCTACTTACTATTTGTAAGATTTGATCAAGTTGCCATTTTATGAAAGCATTAGAATGATACAAACAGTTGGCATTAACAATGAACAACTAATAAAAAATATGCAACAAAACCAATCAAATTTGATGGCTCTTACGCTCCACTCATTCGGTTGCCTGGCTCCTTCGGTGTTGAATTGTGAGTCCTGCTCAAACTTGTCATCTCTAAATGAATTCATATCCTGTAGTTTCATAGCAGATGTCTTTGTCTTCTTCAACTGGTCATCAGGAATTATTTTTGGAGATGGGGTATGGGTAAATGGAGACCACACCACTGCCTGCCCTTTCTTTTTGTCATGAAGCCAAAGACTGATGGTTGTTGCCAGGGCAATAAAAGAACTTTTACATATCAAACAAACTAGATAAATGCTAAAATAACTGAGCGTGTTGGAATTGGATGGCAACGATTGGTTTATGTAGGTCATATAAATGGCGTAAGACAGCAACAAAGATATAGATACGCCAGTTCTTTCACCTCCGTCGGCTGGCAAAATAAATACGAAACTATTCAACAGTGACAGGCAGACAACAGGAAGTAAACTGTTTACTATGTGTGTTAGAGCACGCCTTTTAATAGTAAACGTTATTATCATAGCTGTATGATAAGTATCTTGACCTTTCGTCTCCACTACCCTTTCACTATGAGCACTCATATCAACAAGATCCCATTCGGTACTGTTTTGAAAAACGGCAAAGTTTATACCAATATTTGAATCTGTCTGCAGAATAATTTTGGAGGCATTTCCACCATAGGGAGATAACAGTATTTTACATTTCTGTGTATCAAATGGAAATTTCAAAACTTGAACGGAGCATGTAGTAACATATATATTATTAACAGATAGTATGATATGAGGATAATATTTGCCATTCTCTACAAAAGCTTTGGTTTGTGCTGTATCTAATCTGATGTCTGCATTAGCGGAGTTGACGATCATTATATCTGGTGTCCATATGTAATTTGCCGGTAAAATCAAAGAGGTTATAGTGGAATTTTCTGTCTCCCATGTCAACAATTTATCTTGCCATACCATAGTACAAACAATAGCGGTTTTTAAAAGTTGTTCTTGTTCATCCAGATCTGCTATTAATAGAGGGGATATAAATAAAGTAACATATGTGTCTGTGCCATTTTGACTTGGTCGTACCAGGGGATCATATCCAGCGAGAAGATTTTTAATAAACAGTGACTCGTTAAAAGAGTATGTAGGAATGACGAGTAGCATAGATATAATAATGGTGGTATAAAGAACAGTTGATGTTGTTCCTAGAAAGATAGCCATAATATTATATATCTATGTACTTATACTTTCCGATCACAGTTATATCCCGTTGGGAATGTCAGTTATACTCCATGAACAGTGTCAGTTATATTCCTTTGGAAATCTCAGTTATATTCCTTTGGAAATCTCAGTTATATTCCTTTGGAAATCTCAGTTATTTTCCTTTGATAATCTCAAGTTTTCACATCAGACACAAATTCACATTAATACACTCCAGAATAGTATTCTACACAGTTTTCAAATTATGAGTAGAAGACATCCAATAAAAACTTTCTGTGATACAATATTTTGAAGATAACATGGAGCAGATTTGTTAGTGGATCGATTTAAAATTAAAGATAATTTTTTAAATGTAAGTTGTTTTAAAACTTAATTAGTTTAAACAGCACAATTTTCAATTCTTGCAGATTAGAAACTCGATAATACATTAGTAAAAATTGACAATTCTAGAGATAGCACAACAAACCACCTGAGGTTACAGCAGCATTTCTAAATTACAACATCATGAACCCTAACACTATTCTGTGGTTCAATAACCACATTATGATGAACAATAATACATTATTTGATATCCTAAACAAACAACTGATGAAATGTACTATATTATAACAATAACTTTTATCCTTTACACAGTAAAGCAATCATAATTAAGGATACAATTAATTTATCACTGATGGATTTCTCTTTATCTCTATAAACTATAGAATGTGTATTCACAGTTTTAGGATCTTAATTATGTAATTTAAAAGGCCGTAAGCTAAACGATTAGAGAGATTATATTGAAATGATGAGTAAATTTACATTTTGATTTTTTCGCATTTATAGTATGTAATACAGTTATGGTATCTTAATTATGTATATCAATAGGCAATTAGCTTATTATATAAATGCTTGAAGAGATTATGTTCAAGTGATGACCATATTTACAATTTGATTTATATTTCCTCTGTTTGACATCTAAAAAGTAATGATAAGTGTATGGACTATATACGCCATGTTGCACAGTATTATCATCAAGGTATTACAGTAATTACAGAGATTTTAGTTCTGAAATAATTTTCACATAATTTCTAGAAATGGTTAGTAAAGGTGTAGACTAGACTGCAATCAATATAGAGCATTTTTCCAAACTTATTTTGAGAGAAACTTCCTTGCAATTCGTTTGTTTATAATGACTATTGTAATATACCTGGTAAATTGAATATGCAGTACAAATATGTATGTACATCTACTTTAAGAAGTTACTTTAAAAATGTCATTTGAAGTTTACATTGTAGTTGTGGTATTATCTATTATGTACTAAGGGAAGTAACTCCATTGTCTAACCGGAAATGTAAGGAGTTACGTCTCAGAACGAGGTAAAAATAAAACGTGTTTATGACGACTTTTTCCTTGCTGTGTTCTTGCGGTCTCTTAGAAAAGTAAATACAGCATGGTGGCTGGGGTGAGGATCTGCGTAAATTATGACTGAAGGTGAAGAACGCGGCGTGGCCGGCGAAGCTGCTGTTCGCCGCCATCCTCAACTACCACTTTCAATGGGATTTGATGGCACCGCGGAAAGCTGGCCAAAATGGCGGCAACGGTTCGTTCGTTATCATACAGTAACGGATATGGGGACGAAACCGGCTCAAGAACAAGTATGCACGTTTCTTTACGCCATTGGAGATGTTGCCGATGACATTTTGGCTACCCTACGGATTGATGAGGCAAATATCCTTTACACAGAATTGTTAGAGCAATTCGACAATCACTTCAATGTCCGGAAAAATGTAATTTTTTCAAGGGCGAAGTTCAACAGAAGATCACAACAAACAAGTGAAAATATTGACAGTTTTATACAAACTATTTTCAAGTTGGCAGAAGATTGCGAATACGGGAGACTAAGAGATGAACTAATCAGTGACAGGATCGTTGCAGGGGTACAGGATGATGTACTTTCAGACGACTTACAAGCTAGGCCAGACCTAACCCTGGCGGATGCTGTTCAGCTTAACAGGCAAGCAGAAGCCCGCAAGGAAAACAAAGACCTACTTCGGGGAAAAGATACAATTCATGGTATATCTAGCCACAGATCAAACAAACCCAGGCGGTTTGTTCCTAGAAAGCAGCCATTACAAGCTACACAACAGAAACAGTGTGACTACTGTGGAAAGGGACCCCACAAGAGGGATGACTGCCCCGCAAAGCATGCGGTGTGCAGTTCTTGCAAAAAGAGGGGTCATTACAGGGCTGTCTTCAAATCGAGGACAAAGCAGACTTCACATATCCGTGAGTTAAATCAACCTGAAGACGTCTCATCTGATGAAGAATACGGGTTTTTAGGTACCATAGACGCAGTAGAGTCTGAATGCTGGTCAGCACGTATCATGGTTAATGGTAGACCTGTCACATTTAAACTTGACACTGGGGCATCTGTCACTGTTGTTGACGAACATTTCGCTAGAAACTTGAAGCTAACACATACTAAGAAAAGGTTGAAGGGACCCGGCGACACACCACTCAATATCTTGGGAATCTTTGCCACAACACTGAAGAATACAGGCTTATCAACTACTGAAACCTGTTACGTGTTGCAAGATCAAGACGTCCCCTTACTCAGCAGACAAGCTTGCATCAAGCTCGACCTTATCAGACGTGTGGAACAGATAACATCCCCTCCAGATTTCCTGAGTGAATTTCCAGGTTTATTCAGTGGCCTAGGGAACCTTAAGCGAGAGTACTCCATCAAGTTGAGGGATGACGCTACACCATGTCTCCATATATACTCCACGGAAGGTGGCACAACCATTACTGCCGAAAGTTCAAGCAGAATTAGAGAAAATGGAACAACAGGGTGTTTTTCTCCAGTCACCCAGCCCACTGATTGGTGTTCTGGAATTGTGGTTGTCCCTAAACCCAATGGATCGATTCGCAATTGCATTGACTTAACTATTCAGTGGATGAGAGTCCCTCATAGCTCGCCAACTTAAGAGTTTTCTCAAAATTAGACGCAAAATCTGGATACTGGCAGATCCTTTTGGATCTAATATATGGACGATGTTCTAGTCCACGCACCTGACAATAAAACACATGACAGAATTTAACGTCAGGCTCTGCGGCGAATACAGGAGTCAGGCATGACTCTAAACGAGAAATGTGAATTCTCAAAGCATTCCATTAAGTTTCTTGGACACATAATTGACGGAAACGGACTACAGACTGACCCTGGAAAGATTAAAGCCATAACAGAGTTTCCACCTCCATCTAACATTACAGAGCTCCAACGTTTCATGGACATGGTTAACCACTTGGCAAAGTTTCTGCCCAGGTTCGCTAATGTAAACGAACCACTTCGTCAGCTACTACGAAAGGATACGCACTGGATCTTGGAGAACGACACAAAATTTACTGTCAACAACACCAGTATTGGCACATTATTCACCACAACGTGAAACCATTGTTGCAGCGGACGCTTCATCAACTGGTTCAAGAGGATAAATCAAGTCGTCCGGTTAGCTACATTTCAAGGTCTCTCACAGATGCAGAAAAGAATTATGCCGTTATAGAGAAGGAGGCATTAGCAGTTACATTGGCGGCTGAGCGGTTTAATGACTACTTATTGGGACTCAATTATGTTATAGAAACCGATCATAAGCCACTCGTCCCACTCCTAAGGAGATTGTGAAAATGCCACCCCGCATACAACGCTTCCGACTACGTCTTATGCGATATAACCCTAGGGTCATCCATGACCCTGGTAAACAACAGATAACTGCTGACGCATTGTCACGAGCTTCTACTAGTTTGCCAACTGAAGCAGATATTCACATGGTAGATGTAACGAATAGATTCACTGCGCAAACTTTGAAAATTCTTCCAGCTCTCTCCCAAACGCTGCGGGAAATAAAGATAAAACAACATGCTGATGCTGAGACAGCGCAGGCTATAAACTACTGTCAAAGTGGCTGGCCAAATTACATGCCCTAATCAACTCTCAGCCAGCAGTTCTGGACAAACCGACAACACTTCTCAGTGGAAGACGGCATCCTTTTATTTGATGATCGTTTAGTGATCCCCAGAGATATGCAGCTGGACACTTTAAGTAAACTGCATGAAAGCTACCTGGGCATTACGAAATGTCGTGGTCTGGCTTAAGTTTCTGTTTGGTGGCCAAACATCAGTAAACAAATAGCAGAAATGGTAAAAAGATGCCAGACTTGCAGCAAACTACGACCTGATGTGAGGGAGCCACTTCTTCCATCATCAATTCCTGACCGTCCATGGTCAAGAGTCGCAATGGACCTTTTTGACCTAAAAGGCAAAACCTATATTGTCGTGGTTGATTACCTTTCAAGATGGGCTGAGGTTCGTCAGTTACAGGCACAAACTGCTAAAGCAACAAAAGTGGCTGTCAAGAGTATCTTCGCCACCCATGGAATACCTGACATGGTTGTCTCGGATAACGGGCCTAATTGAATTTGCAGGTTTTGCTAAAAACTAAAACTTTACCCACACAACAAGTTCCCCTCGTTACCCTCAACGTAATGGGGAGGCGGAGAGGAATGTCCAGACAGTAAAAAACTTACTCAAGAAAGCAGAAGACCCATACATGGCTCTTCTCATGTACAGAGCCACATCACTTCATAACGGGTTGTCTCCAGCTGAAATCTTAATGGGGCGGAAATTACGCACCAAGCTTCCAATTCAGCCAGATATCCTCAGCCCTAAATCAGCTGATCTTCATACTTCGAAAAACAAGGAAATGGTGTATAAGGAGAAACAACGTGAGCATTATAACACACGGCATGCAGTACAAAAAGCTCCATTACTACGACCCGGTGATCCTGTTTATATCAAGGATCTTGATCGCCAAGGGCAGATTGATTACCCAGCAACACCATGCTCCCCGGTCATATATGGTACAAACAGATAGAGGGATCGTTCGTCGTAATAGTGTGCATATTATTCCAACACCAGGTGCTTCAACGGTAACTACGCGCTCAAAACGACGTATCTATATACCTCCGTGTGATACTTCTACACCTCAACACCAAGAACAACCAAGGCCAAACTTGCCACACTTACCAATAAACGTTCCCCAAGAACACTCTGCGAGTAAACCTAACTCTAATTAATTCTACATCTAATTTAAGTAATGTCAGTATCGTTACCCCTGGTCTACTCCTTACAGTGATCCGGTCAATTTCGTCTGCTCTGCATTTTTAGTTTAAGTGTTTGTCAAAGTATTGTACTGGCGATCCAAATAGCTTAATTGCTTTATTTAGGATTTTGAACTTTGGCACGGTTTTGATTTGTTATATGGTATTTGATTGCTTAATAAAAAGTTTGTTGATCAATCAAATGTTGCAAAAGAAAATTACATTTTAAAGTAGATAAGTCAAATGGTGACCCATATTCCTATCTATAGAGCATGCACAATAAATACTATCGGTGTAGACTGGAATAACCAGGCGAAAGAGATATCCATTTAGTTATTTCGCCGAACAAAATTACAGTAAAATCAGAAACGACTGAATGTAAATCAGTTTATATACATTCATATTACATTATATATGCGTGGTGACCCAATTCTGTCAGTATCTTGGTCCCAAATATAAGCAATTTAGCTTCTTTAAACATACCTGTAGACTTTTTACTCATGTCTTTAATATCACCACAAGCTTGAGTTATATGCGGAAGGAATGATTCTAGGGTTTCATCATCAATATCCGTGTTTTTAGATATAATCTCCACCATTAGTCTCCCCTGGATACACTTTCCATCTTGATCCACACCCAAACACGACAATGTCACAGCATTTACATAATCCGTGTAAATAATCTTAAAGATTACTAAAAGATACCAATTTTAAAATTTAAAATTCATATAAGATGTCTTTCGTATGAAAATGCTCTCACAATAGAAAGTCGTTTTAGTTGCCCGGTTGATTTGTAGAACAGCTGCACACATTACTGTTTTTTTCCACTGCACCTACTGTCCAGCCAGTGCTCTAGATTTCAGTCATATTTACCGGTCATGACTGACTGGCATTGAAATTGACAGATTGAGAACTTATCTGTCTGTCAATTTACATGCCATAAATTCGAATATAAGAATATAATCTAAAAGTAAAATAAATACAAAAACCTATAGTTTTTTGACTGGCTGACACAATTTTGAAGTAAAAGTTCTGGTTCAGTCTTAGCTGTCATTGTTCAAGCTTCTGGCAACAACCATCAGTCTTTGGCTTCATGACAAAAAGAAAGGGCAGGCAGTGGTGTGGTCTGTATTTACCCATACCCCATCTCCAAAAATAATTCCTGACGACCAGTTGAAGAAGACAAAGACATCTGCTATGAAACTACAGGATAGGGATTCATATGGAGTTGACATTTTTGAGCAGGATTCACAACTTAACACCAAAGTTGCCCGTTCACTGTTGATGCCGACTGTTTGTATTGCTCCGATGCTTTCATTAAATGGCAACCTAATCAAATCCTACTAATAGTAAAATAGGCCTACATCTTTTACGCACTTGGATAGCTCCAAACTGCTTAAATCCACTGTATCCTTTACAACCCCAAACTACCCAGTTCACATGAAAAGCTGTCAACTATTTATGGTCTGTGTATAGTAATTCTTAGGTGTTCAATTTAGGGAGCATTTATTCAGGCTGTTTCATAATCCTAATGAAAATTATTTATAAATATATGTTGGCTGAATTATGTCCAATTCTCCAATTAGCTATAAAACCTTGAGTTCTTTCATTTACTAAATCCTTGTTTTTGGAGGTTTTTTTTTTACTCAATTCAATTCACAGCTTCATATTTACACAGGTATGTAACATTTGAATTATATTATAGCAATAACATTCAAATTTTACAGTTTTCCATTTTTTATTCACCTTAGTTATTTATGTTTTTGTTTAACGTTATAATTGTATGATTTTATAATATAATTCTGTAAAAATAAACACACCTATTGTTAATAAATTCAGTAGTATATCCATATAAGTGTGTTTATTTTTAGTGAAATCTATTTCTGTATGTCTTAATAGGATTATATATTTCTGTATGTTCTAACAACCTAGCAAATCTGATAACATTACTACTGTTGTATTTACTTTTCTAAGAGACCGCAAGAACATAGCAAGGAAAAAGTCGACATAAACACGTTTTATTTTACCTCGTTCCGAGACGTTACTCCTTACATTTCCGGTTAGGCAATGGAGTTACTTCCCTTAGTACATAATATATATAATACCACATCTCCCCTTTTAAGTTAATATAAACATGATTAAAAAGACTTCCATTCATTACACAAATCAAAACCAATAAAGCCTTCTGATATTATTCCAATATCAAATTATTGAAAAAAAATAAAATACAAATTGCCTCTGAAAAAGGACTTATGCCTAATAAAAGTACTTTCAGTCAAATGTTTTTCTCTGGGTTTTTTCAAAGATTGAGCCTAGTAGGATGCCTCACAAAACGGCCAGATCGTGTGGTATAATAGTTGATGGTATACGACCAGGATACATGTGGAAGTGTTGATTGGTATGGCGCTGGGTTTGATACCTCAGGATTTTTCAGTTTGGTCTCCCCTTCCCAGTATGGCAGATTGGACGGTGTGGCAAGAAATGGTGTCTAGTTGGTTCGATGGCCCGATAAATTAAAGTTTGAATGTATATCAAAGTACCCCTGACAATTGGAATACAATGAAGGGTATGCGAAAAAGCAGCCTTACAAGCAAAATGTCCCTCATAGTAGGCCTACACTTTATGGTGAATGCCCAATTTTCATTAGCCTAGTTAATGCATAGAAGAAGGATGTTAAATTCATTTCATGTATGTGTAGTTGTGGAGTTTTGTTCTCTGCGCATATCAGATCGTAACTTCCTAAATTATGGCCCCTGATTGTCCGAAAATCCCCTATGGTCCCTCTGGAGGCACGATTATTATCCAATTAAAAAAAACTTTTGACTCTATTACCGTTACACCCTACGGAAGGTTGAATTCAGATTTCTAGAAAATCGGACCATAATTGCCAAACAAAATGGCCGCCGTTTTGTAAAAATATGGCATATTCTGATGAAACTTGAAATGCACGTTTATAACCGAAAGATCTTGATTCTTTTCGATATTTGCGCATATCAAATTGTAACCTAATGAATTATGGCCTTTGCTTGTTCTCTATCCATCTCTTGAAAATGTGGGCGTATCCTGCCTGGCAGTGCTAGCTTACTATCTTTCGCAATATTATGGTATTATGTGGTGGTATTGGGTACTAATAAGTAGTATTGGGTAAATGCTATAAACTAAACTAATCTACTTTTTGATTAAATTAGAAAGCTGGACAATAAATTAATCTACATAAAAGAGAAAGCGTTGCTGATGAATGAAATGCTTCTCTATAAGAATCAATAAAAGAGATTTAATTTGAAGACAGCTCCATTTCAGCTTTTCGTGTTAACGGAAGGAAAGAAAAGACAATGAGGATATATTTTTTCACAATTTTAAAAGTGGTGATGGGGTTATTGGATTTAAAATACAAAGCAATATTGACCCACTAAGTAGTGATTTATCGGTCATGATATAAACAGGCTGAAAATGCAGACCTAAAAATCAAGGGGACCTCCAGTCACTGTGTATAATATTTTTATACGCCCACATATTCATGTGGACGTATATTGTCGTCACTCCTGTTCGTCCGTCTGTCCACAATTGTTTGTGAACACACTACAGGTCACAATTTTTATATGATTTCAATGAAACTTGAAATATAGGTTTAAATGCATGTTTATAAACTAAAAATACGACAAATCACCATTGTTAGATTGGGATCCCTCTGAAGTTAACAAATATTATTTGATTTGCAAAACCATTTAATTATATCACTGTTACATCGTGAAAAAGGTTGAGATCATATTTCGTCAAAATCGGACCAAGATTGCCAGACAAAATGGCCGCCGCTTGTACACGAATGGTGTAAAAATATGGTATATCAAGGTTGTGGACCCTGTAGAGGTCACAATTATTACCTGATTTTAATGTAACCTGAAATGCATGTTTATAACTCAAAGATCTTGGTTCCTTTTGATATTTGCGCATATCGGATTTTAACTTCCTGAATTATGGCCCCTGATTATACGAAAAATCGCGAATAGTGTAAAAATATGGTATATCAAGATTGTGGACCCTGTAGAGGTCACAATTTTAATCTGGTTTTGATGTAACTTGAATTGCATGTTCATAACTCAAAGATCTTGGTTCCATTTCGATATTTGCGCATATCGATTTATAACTTCATGAATTGTGGAGGAAAAATCACATTCTTTTAAGCTAGTTTCTATCCAACTCTTGTATGTGGGCGTATCCTGCCTGGCAGCCGCTGGTTGTTAAATATGGAAGCTGCCTTTTTACACACAAACTATTGTTTTATCTCAACATAAATATTTAACCTGTAAAATATGTCTCTATATATCGTATGATATAAGACAGCAAATGGGTTTTAGCAATTATACATGAATTTGATCATGTTTGATAAATCATAACTGTATAATTCTGTTTCATTCAGGGCTTTGTAGTATTCCACCATCTTTGATTGACTCTGCCAAATCCGGTGATGTGAAAGAAGGTAAAACCAAAACATTGATATATTTACATCCTGTATTATATCCCCCTGCCCCCCCCCCCCTATTTTTAAAAACAATCACTTAATGGTAATAATAAATAGTAAATATTATTGATTATTGTATATTTGTCTTATGAAGTACCCCCCTAAAAAAAACTCATTTGTATACATATATATTCAAATTCAAATTCAAACTGTATTTTCCCAAAATGCAATATATTTCCACGCTGTATTAGAATAAATCAATTTATTGCAGTATATGAAAATTGTTTGATATTTTATCTAATAAATTAACAAAAACTGTATGATAGTTTATCTAATAAATTAACAAGAAGTTATGTGTGAACAGTAACAGATGATCTTTATTTGTGTTTTGGTTTCAGATTATACAATAGTACAGTGTAAATCTCATTTCACACATGTTCAAGATAATTTTAATATACAGGGTAAGTTAAAATTATGTTTATATTTTAGGAGAGATTCCAAATGATTCCTTGCAGGGTTATGGACATTAATCACTTGTGTAAAAACTGAAGCTGCTAAAGTTTGTCATCCGAAATTATACACTGTTTAAGCTCATAAGAAGCCTATTGGGTCATTTCCCTTGATCAATCCTAAAATTGTTCATAAAGTTACCTTTTTGAGTGTGACAAGCTCCATGTTCTGTTTGGATGACAAAGCTGCTGTGGGCTTATAATATATATTAAGAAACGGGGGTTGGATGGCCGAATGGTTAGCATGTGTGTGCTGTGTCGTAAAGCCTGTCATTGAGTCAACTGGCGTGGTTTCAAATCCCCGGTTGTATGTGACAAGGAGTAGGGTTGCCTGTCCAACCTCGAGGCTTTTCTCAAGGTCCTCCCGTTTCCTCCTACTGCTAAAGACCCCTACGCGCAAGCGAATTATTGAAATAAAAAAATATATTTTAGTCCAAAAATGAACTAGTTCCTGTTGAGTGGACGTTAAACCCCTTTCCGCCATCATTTATTGTATAATGTATTGATTGACTCTCATAGTTCTGTTTTAGATTTAAGGGAAGTGCTAGTTACCCACACAAATATTATGGGTTTAGTATGGACCAGGACAAAGTGTGACCTCATAATAACCATCATAGAATTGTGAAGCCATTATCAAATATCGAAACCCGCCAATCGACGTAGAAATGGCAAAGAAACGACTATGCCACGTTTCTTGTCGAACTTAACAAGTGCGCCACACCCCCAATAAGGAATAATCGGGGCTAGTTCATGGTACCCCAAAACATTGAGTTGTACACATGACTGTCATATGACGGTAAAGAGTGGGTTAAGGCTGCAGATATGAGCTTGAACCACAATTACCGACAGTTAACACCACTTTCTTCTTTAATCACGGTACTTTAATGGAAGGATATTACTCACAAAGTGCAGTAAATTCAGGATCGTCTGTAATATATAAAAACATGAGCCTATGATAAATACAAATATTTTTATATTCTAACAGGAATGTTTTTAAAGTTTTTAATTTGGACAATTATACTGTAGAGTATGTGGCTCTACATGTTACGAAAAGTGCTGTCAATGAATAAGATAATTACATTTGGGGATGAGACCGGCATTCTAGACCTTTGAGCTCACTACAACTAAATTGTACCAGGTTTCATCACAGTCTGATACTAGAGAGTTCCGTCGAATTTACTGACCTATGTTGCCGGACTGACGGTTAAAAGGGGCATTGAAGTTGAGATGTGTACAAAAATCGACATCTGTTCGTTATCTCTTGGCCTGTACACAAAAAGATCTCGCGGAATTCGATAAAGACACGATGTGGCGTTTGCCGTTTTCACTAGGCCACAAACTGGTCTTTAAAACCCCAATAACACTCTTGATGTAACTGAATAATATGTTCCAAACTTTATTCTGGACAACAAATTGTACTATTTTACAATATTCCAATTAATTGGTGGTACAAATTTCATCTTAACACACCTAAGTTAAAAATTGGAAAAATTCAACTGTATGATTTGAAAGTCCCGACGTAAACACTTTCAAATGTAACTTGGATTTAAACATATTTCGAACCCTCTGGACAAGTAAAATAGGATGTAATGGATAGCCAACAAGAGTGCTATTGTCCCTTTAGGTTCCACGCCATTTCACGTGATATCTGGGACGATATTCCGGGGGAATGCGCTTTGATGAAGGAATTGCGATACATGTAAATACTGATTATCCCCCTTTACCTGATAGCATTTGTAGCCAACGTTGGCGACATATTACGTGAAAAGAGTTTAAATACATACATTATCATATCTGTACCTACCTTAAAAATACAGACCACTAAGTAGACCAGGCCCCAACTTCACACAACATTCTCAGACTAAAGTTCAGGATTTACTCAACTTCCATTCATTGTTTAAAAGAAATATCTTTCATCCAGAAACACAAAACTGTTCAAATAGTTTTTTTATTGATGTATTTGATACATTAAAAAAACCAAACGTTTTATAAAGGATTATACGGCGATCAATTTTGAGTAAATATTTTTGACATAAGTCTGAGAATGCCGGGGCACCAAAAATACATTCCCAGGGAAATATTTGCCCATATTTAAGTTTGTAAATATGTGTGTTTGAAAGTAGCGAGATATGTTTATTTTTTCCGGAACACATGGGGGCTACTCTACCCAATATTTCAATTTACCCAATATTACCCATTACGTATGGAAATCAGCTAGTTGTGGTTATTTTCAAGTAAGTTGGTCTTATTTAAATTAAATTGTACGACTTGTTGCGTGTTCGAGAGAAAACTATTAATGTAAGGTGATCTCCAGAATTCAATAAAGTTTGACATATAAACACAAAAATACACCGTTGGAGACTAAGAAATATCCTTTTACCGTAACTCTGGTGTAAGCCTATAATTAATGGTTATCTGTCTTAGACTAGGTCTTATACTGTGTTAATTATTAATTTGGGTATATATCATGTTAACACCAATCTAGATGCATAATTTATCACCAGTCTCCTGGGACCTCCTCTATCTCAATCATTTCTGATATTATCACAACACATGGCAAGTCTTCTATAAAGATAATCAATAATAGAAACAATTAACACGCCATTTCTTATAAATTGTTCAGAAATTAAAAACGATTAAGTTCTGGGCATGTTTCACAATATTTTAACTAAGATCAAATCCAAATTTTAGTAATTTGATTAGATAATATTGGATTGATTTTAGTGCTTGAGGTATTGAAGTATCTAATAACATTTCGATGTTATCTTTTGTTAAGATTTTGAGAAACAGGGCCCAGGACATTAACTGATCTATTGAAGTTTTGTTAAAAATTGCCCTTTGACAGTGTGGACTGTGAAGAATATCTCCTAACTGGTACCTCTTTGGCAGCTTATGCCTGTTACTATGGGAAGGATGTAGCATAGTCTTGGTAGAATAAAAGGTGGTTTCAAGGCAGACTTCTGTTACCTCGTTTAAAAGGATAATATCCCCTCTGCCCCGTTCGCTCGCTAATCCAGAGGTAAAGTGTCAGAGGTGCAGAAGAAAGGTATTGGTAAGGAACAACGTATAGTCTTTCAGATAGGAAGGAAATCGAGTTCTCGTTGCTATGCACGTAAAAGACCCCTTTTGCAGTTGTAATTCGATATTTGAAGACCATAGCGCCGCTATCCTGGCATAATTTCTATCATTGCACACATAAGCTATAGAACGTTAAACCCCCAATTCATTTACTACTAATACTATAGCACTTCCACCTTGGATGATGTCTCTGGTACGTTTGTGTAAGTCACTAACTGCATAAATCCTTATATCGGCCTACGCACTCACTGTTTTGTATTTTACTATTACCTTTTTGTAATTTACTACTGCTGCTACTACTACTGCTGCGGCGGCCTTGGTCGTATATAATGTTTCGTGTTATGACAGTTACTGACTACTATTTTGCAAAATTTAAAAGCTATAGGTCTAAACAAAATTAATTTGTAAATCAATATGCATACAGCTTTAAATGTAACATGAGAGAGAGGGAGAGAAAGAGAGAGAGAGAGAAATGGGGTTTAACGTACACTCGTCACTAACTATGTCATTCTGGAACTAAGGTAAGGTTTTAATTTTCATTTCAATAATTCGCTTGCACGTAGGGGTCTTTAGCAGTGGGAGCAACCGGAGTGTCGGAGGAAACCCACGAGGTTGAGAAGGCGCCCCTATCGCCATGTCACATACGATCACACCAGCCGCAAGCCAGAGGTGGCCAGTCAGCTAGAGGTCGACGCGCGGCACTCTAGACCACTAGGCCATCCCACCCCCACTAAATGTAACATACAAAATCGTATTGTATTATTTTGATATATTGAACACTATTTACTCAAAATTTAGGATTTAATATCTGCCAAAATTTGTGGGAATTTAAATCTATATGATATCGATTTTTGGGCCCGTTTATGACTATGCCATATACGACCCGACCAGTAGTTCCCGGGACAACAGCAAAATGGGAAAATATGAATACTAATAAGAATTATTAACCCAAACCAAACAAAACAAAAACAAACTTTATTTCAAATATTTCGTGAATTTAGCAAATCTGTTTTCCTTTATTCGGAGTCTAAAAAACAACAAAAACAACCAAACAACAGTAATTGCAGTATTAAAGTGTATAACACAACTTTTAGGTGGTATACTTTCTGTTTGTCAAGTACAAAGAAGAAATTGCAAAAGAATTGCTTTCACTGAAATTTAATAAAGGGATATCTTAAGGTCTCCTAATTCAGAATTGTCCGCTGAAACCCTGTAGCATTTTTCATAATTAGCATAAATCCAAGATGGCCGCCAATTGGACCTGCTGGCCTCAATATCCTAAAATTTAATTAAACCATTATTTAAATTCCCGCTTGTAAATGAATATAAGGGCTGTCCAAAATATTCTAACTACGATCAATACTAATTACACAAAAAGCAAACAATGGCGACTACATTATACCACCACATGAACATAATGGGCGCACCGTTATAAAAAAAATTGCGGGAAATCGGGAAATTATACATTGACTAACTTTTTACATGCGTCTAAATAGTATTTTCAATTTTAGCCCAATAATACTATATTATGATCATATAATTTTCAAATATGAGTATCTAATATAATACTTCAACACGTATATGTATATATTTAATTATCACACATTAAAATATTAAAAAAATAACATTAAACACCATTAAATCTATAATATATGTGTGCATAGTAATCATTTTGTAGGGGCGTCATACAAGTCAGGCACAATCAGCTTATAGTAACAATTTATAACACAACAACACAAGTCTTGTGGAAGACTTTAACAACATCTTGCAATAAAGTGCGGAATTACAATTCCCCATAGCAGAAGGTGGTGTCTGGTTCTGTAAAAAATAAATATCCTCCCCTCACTTTATCTTTTACTAATCAGGTTCTTTAAACGATACTGTTATTAAAGCTGATCATCCAATAACATTATGGCTGTTATGTATGATCTGCTATCTTGAAATATATCATAGAACTAGATATCTGATATCTCGACTTGTTTTTTATCAATTAAGCATTAGAAACTTAAGACGATTGTCTCGGCTGTTAAATATTTATGGTTGATTGTCTCTTGTATATAGAGAAAGATAAATAAGAGATATGCAGCTGTATATAAACATAGCTACATAGCGGGTAATATAGCCATCAATACATGTGGAATATGAATCTAGTACACAGACAAATGAGTAGTAGATAGCAACTATTTTTTGGGTTACTGTTCATTGACCAATCCTTTACAAATAGATGTTTTAGACCTCGACCTAGATGCAATGTACAGAGTGAACTATAGTTTAGAACATCTCTCTCCCTCTCTCTCTCGTAAAAACTTGATAAAATATAATTATATGTTTTAAAAATCACATAGGCGTTACCCGTCTCAACGTGGTCACACTATTACAGAAAAAAGATTAGCTCTTTATCTAAATTTTACATACTGCCTTTTACGGACTTGAATATAGTGTAACTAACCCGTACTGGATTCCACTTATCAGCGTAAAACCAATTTAATCCAATACAATTTGGCTCATTTAATATATTGTTCGACAAGAAGCGAGTTGGCTATAAGCAATCTAACTGTGGAGGGATAGCGCAAGCACATTTATATTAAACGTATTTGAAAATATATGAATTGAAATATTCAAAATAGTTATTCAATTTAAATCTCTATATTAAAATATCAATATGCTTGTTATAATATAAATCTCTATATTAAAATATCGCTATGCTAGTATAATATAAATGCCCTCAAGCAATAGAACCGAAATCAATAATGAAAAACCCATCTTATACCATTACAAAAATATGTCAATATCTTATCCCAGTAAAGAATGTAACCTAATACTATATTTCAGGTGTAATAAGGGGTAATCACCACATCCTAGAAGTCTCATATCTGCCAAAAAGCCTCGCCGGTGTCTATTGTTGGAATAACATCATGCTCAAAATCAGAGCAACGCGCTTTGTTTAAGGACGGAATCCCCAGAGGCTATCGATCGTGCGCATGCTGTCAATGTCCACAGGCAACGACACCAGATACAGATGCCACATGTGTGTCACTTCGGACCTCTCTGGAATGAAACATTAACACTACATTATGGGCAGAGGCGAGGAGATACAAATTCAGCCAAGGGTTTTTCGTGAACTAGACATATTTCTTCTAAATTAGACGAATAAGATTTCCTTTATGATCATAATAACCATAGAATCGTCGAAGATTTCACTGATTAACTTGTATCACTCTTAAAAACGACTGAACTGGTCGCGTGATTCGTGATGTTCAGTATATTTTTAACAAGAATTTCCCTTATTTTTATTTGGTTGTAACATTACAGCTTTGGTTATAATAATTAAGGACAATCGGTGAATTGGTGTAAACATGTGAATACACACCACTAAGTTCCTCCTTGGGTGTTTCTGATCATGCCTAATGACGCTTTGCCATCAAATTCCACACTTCATCAAATTCTTTAGGGGTTTTGGCCCCAACAGCGACATTTTGGCAACCCTTTCCACGTCGTAAACAAGACACACCGCTTAGGTACGAAGGTTGTAGTGTAGCATCTGATGGTAAACTTTTCAATGCTACGCCACCGACTCGATGAGGTAAAACTCCAAAGAGGTAGACATCGTCGACCCAGAAAAATGGGGAAGCTAAAGAGGAGTGGTATAAAGCATAAGGTAAATCCCCCGTGATAATGACAGCAAATCCAGCACAATAAGCCCATGGCCATCTTTTATACCCTTTAAATTCATCATCACGAACTTTCCACTTTCCGGCGCGAAAAATATAACTTTTGTGACAAACTGTACACCACATTGTCCTCTTTGTACCACCATATTTTTTAAACATTTTATCGAAGAAAAGTTTAGTATCAAATACTGCATCATCGTCTAATTTAATGAGGTATTTAACACTTCTACAATTTTCTGACATCCACCTTAATCCCATCACACCTTTATGAGTTAAATTATGATAACTATCTATAAAATCACCCTGAATTATATCACCGTGTTCCCTGTGTTCCCGAATTATCTCCCCTTGGCGTCCATTATCGATCTTCCTTCCCAATAAGAATATAACTCGCACTTCATTTGGTAAATATCGTTTCCTTAAGCCATACGTTGAACGAATTTTTTTCCGATGTTCAAAATTGTCAATAGCAGAGTGGATAATAAATAAAATCGATATTTCTGTATCACAGATGCTGTTATTATTAAGCAAATAGTCACGTGATTGAGTTAATGGATATAGTGTTTTTGTACGTAATGGACGGTAAATATCGGATCTATTTATTGACATATTATCGTCTAGGTGAAAAACATAACTGGATATATTGACTGTTAAAGAATGCGCTATTTTACGACTATAACTTGTATCAAAAATTAAAGAACTCATACTATATAGGATTGTTGAGATAATTAAAAACCGCTTCAAAATCAACATCAACGATCTGTAGTTCCATTTTCTTATCGCTCTTGGCATGGTTTCAGATTCTGTAAAATAAAAAGAATTATGTTTGGAATCAGAACTGCTCTGATTTTAAAAATTGTAATAAGTGGCAAAATCAAGGAACAAAAAAAGAAGTGCAACTCGTTCATAATTCATTTTACTCATTAAAATTTATTTTGAAACATTATAATTACGTGCATTTGAAGGCTTAGATATCGGTGCGGTTTTCTTTTCAAAACATAAACAGCGGTAGTTTAACACATCCACGTTATAATTGTGCTGCCCATCCTGGAAGTTATTAACATTCCTTGAGACAATTATCATAGCACAATTTTGCAATTTTAATGTGCTGCTAATTTGAATTTTCGCCATTTACCATCAGTTGTTCAATGACATCTTGTTACTATCGTAAATCCTAAATCATTTTAGGACAAAGTTTGGTTTGGGGCAGGTCTTAGAAATTATGAACACAATTTTGTATAAGAGTGAGATAGAAATGGTGTTTAACGTCCACTCTACACAAACTAGGTAATTTCGGGACTAACATATGGTTTTATTTTATTTCAATAATTCGCATGCGCCTAGGGCTCTTTAGCAGTGGAAGGAAACCAGAGTACCCGAAGGAAACCCAAGAGGTTGGACAATTTTGTATAAGCTCACATTTCGGGAAAAAGTATTATTAGAAATAAAAGGTCACAACACAACGGTAATAATCGGAAAGAGGTGGAACTGTAGAAGGTATATTTATATATCAATCTAATTAATGTACGTAGTACATGACACTTCCGAATATTAAAAACATAAAGGAATTGCATGAACCGAAATGTCAATTTAGCCAACAAATGCCACATGACTTTCATAATGCTTTAAATTTCGAGGATAAAATTACCACTTGTATTCTTTGTATTTAGTCTGTCCCTTCATTAACTCCAACATAACTTCAACTTGGTCAGACGCATATGACCTTTCAACCGATTTCTTAGAATTGTTTGTATCACAGAATCATCGAATTACCGAAAAGGTACTTTAAAAAATATCTTAACTAAACGAATTAGTCCGGCTGTGAAAATACAAAAAAAATCACTTTTCCGCTGTGACTTGAACATAGAAAGCGACTACACTGCAAAAATATCCAAACATACCAGTAGGAAATATTAATCAGTGGGTCAAACTGACCTATCCATTGATTAATCAAGACAGCATATCTTCCATTCCCTACCTCGCCATTTCTTACTTTGTATTACTCGGTAAATAAACAGATCTATACTTTTATGACACCTTCACAAAAAATGGATTTGTTTTTAGCGAAAAAAATACTCAATTGATTTATCATAAACGTAGCTGTTCCCATGACGATGAGGAAGTTATGCTGTGTTTTTAAAACACTGTGTGCTTTAAATGTTGTTTTATGTGTCAATTTTTTTATTTTGCACCGTGCATTATGAGTAGTATAGGCTTACTGTTATTAACCAACGGGCGTAATATGTTCTACATTTCAGACTACAGAGAAAACAACTCGTAATCGAAAAACTACAGAGCAAACCTGATATAGGCTGCGAGCTAAAAGCGATGAGATGCCATTGAATGAAACAGGAGGACACAACTTTCCTATAGTGAAATGGGGTTTAATGTCACACTTTTAGGACTTACAGAAACTGGTCGCTAACCATCTTGTGTAATCGATATGAAAATTGTCATGATTTTTCTTCAAACAATTCTACATCGATTTTTGCATTTCATCCAACAACATGGATCGGGGTTAGACCCTAAAACCCTAAAACTTTAAGCCATATTGGAAAATTACGAGGAATGGTATCGGCCAGGGCCATACCCATTCTACCTGAAGTGCTCAAACCTCTACTTTGATTACTTTGAACCATAACAACAAAACCCCAGATTAACCAGGTCTGAAGTCAGTTCGTATTACCCATATGAAAGATAGATAGAGAGAGAGAGGGAGAGAGAGAGTTGATGTTTAACGTCCAATCGACACAAACTAGGTCATTTCGGGACTAACATATGGGTTAATTTTATTTCAATAATTCGCTTGTGTGTAGTGGTCTTTAGCAGTGGGATCCGGGGGACCCAGAGAAAACCCACGAGGTTGGACAGGCGACCATACTCCTTGTCACGTACAACCGGGGACTCGAAACCACGCCACTTGACTCAATGACAGGCTTTATGATACCGCGCGCTCGTGCTAACCATTCGGCGATCCACCCCAACCCCACCCATATAAAGATGGGATGTGAAGTTCCTCTTTATCTGCTACTAGTTTAGTAGTTCAACCCTTACCTCACCCAATTAACCCATTTGAATATTTGGCATTAAATTCAATTGTTCAATCAATATATCTCGATTGATGGCGAATTAATTTCCCCTTCATTACAGATAATAAACTACCGGTCATTAAATGTACATTAGGATAAGAAATGAACTGAAATGGATGGAGTCTAACGACATTAATTAACGTCAATATTCCGGGCTGATAAATAAAATGTCCGAACAGCAGCGCGTCGCAACCCACTTATAGGGAATTCCACATGCCAAGGGTTCTTTTACGTGCACGAAAATGCGTACACAGGACCTAGGTTTTCCCTTCCATCGGAACGACTATATACTCTCTCCATTCTGCACCACTTCCAAAAGGGACAATGGCGGATTAACTTTGTGTCCTGACTCTTTTTTGTGCTCCCTTTCTGATTATTGTGGTTGGAAAACAGTTCATCTCCACCATGGCAACTAAACGAAAATATCAATCACAATTTTTATACCAACACAAACCATGACTATTCTAAATGTAACATACATAAATATTTGGATTATTCGTTATGATCTACGCCCATAGTCATGTTGATGAATTTGTGCGTGGGGTCTGAAGGATTAAATCCAAAATTATACAAAATCGGAAGCTCTGAGATGATATTTCCGCTCACTGAGCTACATATAGGATTGGTATGGTGTAAATATTCGTGCGTTTGTGTTTGTTCGACACTATTTCGATGAATATAGGAGAAAACAAATGCTTTGTACGAACCGCCGCCGGCGAGGGTCTTCCTCCAAAACACCCACCACCTGACATGCGCCTGTACATATGTTTTTACACGTGGCTTCATTCCACTTTAATATCTGTTATAGTGACATGGTTGAGTTGAATCAATTCAGTTTTTATTAATCGATGGTTTTTGTTTACGTGTCTCCATGGTAATATCGAGGTCTTGAGAACCATTGTTTACCAGATCTACAGATTTCTAATGGAATTCGTACCTAATATTTATATGACAAATCAAAATAGCGCGAGTGTTAAAAGATAACTTCGTATTTGGATTGTCTTGACAACCCATGGAAGATCGGTATCAGTTAAACATGCATTATGCAAGAGCTAAATCTGTCTATTACAGGTCTTCCTTTAGGCCTGAAATTTTATTAACAGAACACAGTTTTTATGGGGTATAATCACTAGTTTATTCTAACAGCACGACGTTTCGACAATTATCCTCTTATCGTTATAAATCTTAAACTTATGTAAATTATTAATTAGACATCAATTAACTTATCCGGACCATAATGAACTCGCGGTGTGAACGCCAGCCTTCGATATTAACTGGATTAGAATCCTACATACCGCTCAACCTTCATTGATAATAAGATCAAAAAAAGATAATGCTTTTTATGGTGCTGACTTAGTAATGATGATCGAGCAAGGCGGAAATTTCAATCGCTTAAATCTCAGCTCATAGTGGATCAATATGACTGACATTTTTAGCAAATAGCAAATTACCTTTACATTATCTAGTATTTAACTATTATAGAGCAATCTGCCAACTTTTCATCTAATCTTCCATAAAGTATCTTTAACAGTGACACAGTCGGATTCGACCACACATTATGATTTTAAAAATTCGGAAATAAACTGAAATTGGTTTCTCTTACATCCCAACTACTAGACAATCGCATTGTCAAGCCCCCCCCCCCCCCCCCTGACACGACTGACAACGCCTAAATATTACGGTTCGAGTCCATGATATGGCACGAGGTAGCATCGGGCGTCATTTTAAAGTGACGAGATGATCGTGGAATCAAACCCGGCTAATGAACGTTAAACCCCACTTCTCTCTCTATTTCTCTTATCATTATCAAGTACAAATCAAGCCGCTTCGTTCTTGTTCTTCTTGCGGGCCTTCCACTTCGAGTTATATCACTGACTAGTCACAAAAGATACTCCATTATATCATCATAGCAACAACCTTTACGAGGTAAACAGGGAGTTATCTAGATCTAGATCGAGTAGTGTTTCGTCCAGACAGCAATAGGCAACTTGTCTTATATAAAATGTATAACTTTGGCATCGCGACTCTTATAATAGAATCTGACAAATGGCCTAGGCGTCTTAATTCACTAACAACCAAGATCATATCTTACCGATCTGATAACAGTAGTTAAAGCTCCCATGTCAGTAAATTGACGATCGACCCATGTATCCATAACTCAAGTATTAATAGCACAGAAAAGAGGAATATGGCGAATATTCTCAAGTTCATGTAATTTAACAGCGACATAAAAATGGTTTTAGCCCGTTCGGATCATTTTGGCATCATGACCCCCATATGTGTAACTATAATATCATTATAATCTCATTCACGCTCAGCGGAACAAAATTCATATTTGGTTGGGGGCTGTTAGCTTATCCAGTCAATATGGGGACCTATATATAAATATATACATATTTGCAAATTATTGGGAAGAGGGTGAAGTCTCCAGTGGCCTAGAGTGCCGCGCTTCGACCTCTAGCTGGCCGGCCAGCGCTGGCTTGCGGCTGTGGTTTCGATCCCTGGTGTGAGCGTATGTGGCATGGAAATAGGGGCGCCTTCTCAACCTCGTGGGTTTCCCCCGGGCACTCCGGTTTCCTCCCACTGCTAAAGATCCCTACGCGCAAGCGAATTATTGAAATAAAATTAAAAACTGTACGTCAGTCCAGAAATGACCTAGTTGTGTTGAGTGGACGTTAAACCCATTTCTCTCTATATATATAATATCATTATAATCTCATTCACAATTAGCGGAACGAAATTCATTTTGTGTTTGGGGCTGTTAGTTTATCCAGTCAATATGGAGACCTGGGTGATTTAAACTAAGGGACCTATATATACATATTTGTAAATTATTGGGAAGGGGGTGAAGCCTCTTCCCATTCCCCATCCCCAGATTCCAAACTGACAGAGCCATACAATCGCAGACCATTCCAATGGCTAAGACATTAGCTGGTAAAATCAATAACGTCATGTCACAAGCAAGCAACTGTTTATTTGCTATTTCAGAACACACCTTAGTGAAATATAAAGCAGCTGAGGCGACGTTGACTTTTTCAAAATGCTTCGACATGTTCTTGATTGATAGAAATAAAAATGAAATTGTTTAATATAATATAACACACATCGATGTTTGGTGTTTGCGTCCAACAAACGACTCACTTTTGTCCCAAGTTTCCGAGTCATTCGAACTGTTGCATTAAATAAACACTGCCATTTTTGGTATTTTCTCAACATGCCTTCGAATGGGGTCTTAATCCGAATACACACAATGCAGCACAGTAATGGTATCAGTTTAACATATCACCAAAACAGCATCCGTGTACCTCCTAGAAACTTGTTCAGGACCATTTTCCGTCCAGGAACCCTAGATCAAGAAATGATTTTCAGCTACAATTACCAGCTAATGGAGCAAAATGGCCTAGTGGTCTAGATTGCCACGCTTCGACCTCTAGCTAGCCGGCCACCTCTGGCTTGCGGCTGTGGTTTCGAGCCCTGGTACGAGCGTATGTGGCATGGAGATAGGGGCGCCTTCTCAGCCTCGTGGGTTTCCTACGGGTACTCCGGTTTCCTCCCACTGCTATAAACCCCTACGCGCAAGCGAATTATTGAAATAAAATTAAACCATATGTTAGTCCCGAAATGACCTAGTTGTGTTAAATGGACGTTAAACCCCATTTCTCTCCCCCTCTCTCTCTACTTGACACAGTGTCCAACACTTAAAACTTCAAATCACCAGGGAAGACTTAGCTGATCCGACACTATGTTTAGTATTATGTTGAAAAAGTTGCTCGAATAAATAGTAGAGAATCGAACTACGAGCATACAATCAGTGTGGAAAAGCGCTATAGATACACACGTAACACGTTCACATTAATATTACATGTAGATACACTCACGATATATTTATAACAATTCTATCTCCCCACATCATCCGTGGCATATATTTTTTAACGTTTTTTAGTCAAGAATAGAAGATTACTATACTGAAATGTACATTTTCGTCCATGTTTTAGTTAACAATTCATAAATTAGGAGAATCAACTGCGAAAATAACACCACAGCCGATAGATTCGTGTTACCTGGCAGAGAAAACAATCGAAATGATCAACGCCCTTCAATATTTTTATCAGATGATAACATTTGTTGCGTCTTATTCGTTATAAAGATAGAGATCAGGTCAGACTGTTTAAAATAAATGTGTTATAGGCCAGAGGCGTGCTGGGCGGGTAAGTTACATGCTGCAAGGGTCCGATGCAATCTCAATCCGGCCTTAATTTCGACGGATGGCTTCCTGAATAGATTTCACAACCAGATTAATATTTCCCTAATTTTCAGAATAAATAAATCTCCTTCTGTTTTATTTATTTAGCTAAAATAATTTAGGAAAATAAAAATGAAAATCGGAAATTGCTACACGAGCGATGGGAACGTTTAAACCGTTAGTTTTTGTCTGGAGCCAATTTCTTGATTGTATATTATGCCGGCAAGACAAAAAGTCAGATCATAGTTGTCAGCACATAAATATGAGAAAGGAATATATTTTAAATGTCAAGCAGATGAAATATATATTGCCCCATAAACTTACTGAACTTAAAAATATGTTACCAAACCTTCTAGTTTGTTTCTGTTTACGTCCACAATGAATTATAGTGGTGACATTCCACACACAATTTCAATTATTATATCAAAATTCGAAATCTCTCTCGCTCTCTCTCTCTCTCTCTCTCTCTCTCTCTCTCTCTCTCTCTCTCTCTCTCTTTCTCTCTCTCAATTATCTAAAGCACACGCGTTTGTAGGGTTTTACAGCAGTCCGGGAATTAACACTGGAGTTTGATCCGGCGAACATACTCCTTGGCACGTACACATGTAGGATCGCAATCAGACCTCAAGATCTAAAGCAAATATTATAATACGCAACCCTTCCCCTACTTTAAGTATCTAAACCATTTCGGGACTAACACACTGTCAGTACCCCACTTAATCCGAGCCTGGTGGTAACACGCCCGTGTCGTTCTCTCAAGAAATTTGTGCCAAACTCGGCCCACCAGTCTTGTACTGAGTCATATATATTTTACTTTTTCATCTTCGTTCCCACTGAAATTTGAAATAGCCCAAAATAATCTATGAATAGAGGTTTGTTTGGGCCTTAGCGCGGATGTCCTGGCAAAATTTCCCGTATAGCCCAGTCTGTGCAGAACAATAAGACGTCCAACTCAATTTCATTTCGCTTTGGTGATTAATGATATCACAATAATTTCGAAAATAGAATTGGCACCAATAGAACAATATTGTATATCAACAGTTTGTTGCCTATATAGACGTCTGAAATTAGAAGTGGTGTCAATTGTTCTAGCAAGAGTATGGCACTCGAAACTCGTTACGGTTAAAATGTGAACGAACTAATGAAGACCGCCACCAATTTAGGAAAGAGAGAGAAATTGGGTTTAACGCCCACTCGACACAAATTAGGTCATTCCGGGACTACCATATGGTTTAACTTTATTTCAATAATTTGCTTACGCGTAGGGATCTTTAGCAGTGGGAGGAATGAAACCACGAGAATGAACAGGCGACCATACCTCCTTGTCACGTACAACCGGGGATTCGAAACCACGCCAGTTGACCCAATGACAGACTTTATGTAAAATACGCACGTGCTAACCAATCGGCCATCCCACCCCCTACGCCAATTTAGGTCTTTGTCCCCAAAATTATGGGGATACTTTACCAGACCTTAAACACTAATATAGTTTATTCTAATTGAAGTCTCATTTTAGCGCAACAGCCCCCCCCCCTTTTTTTGTAAATGGCTTAATCCCGACTGATTATTTAAAAATAATTATTTAAAAATAATCAATCAGGATTCAGCCGTGAGAAATTTATTTTCGCGATAAATACAAATTACGCATCGTTATTTTTAGTGCTTTCAGTTATTTTCGAGGTTTCACTAATGTTAACATTGTTATTCTTTCTAACTATATCAGTATTACGCTTGCAACCCACAAAAGAATCACTGCAGAGACATAGCTCTGGATAAAATACAGGGGGGGGGGTGTAGCTAAGCTTCTCTAGTAACAGGATGACACCAAAGCTACTTTAGGTAGATGGTACCTAGACTTCTTCAGGATATGCATGATCACTAAGCTACGTCACGAAGATATAAGCTACCCCAGGAGGATGGTATCTAAGCTACTTCAGGCAGGTGATGAGCTACTTCAGGATGATGATGCCGAAGCTACTGCTGGAGGATGGTAACCTTCTACACGTAACATATCCTATGACAGTTGGAATTCGATACAAAAGTAGGCATATGTCCGTCTTCTTTATCCCAGCCGGAGCAGAGCAGTGGGACGTTAAACCCAATTTCATTTCATTTAATATTACAGTGTACTCTGTAACTTCCAGCACCAAGAAGGACCAAATAGAAATGGCGGATGTCGGCGAGTCACTTAATAATACTTAATTGAATACCACCCCTGTTCCATATGGTACAGCGTATGATTAATTCTGTTATGTCGCGCTCGAGATGATATATTATGTGTTGTCGTGTAGTTATTTTCATATATAGTAATTAGTTTGATGATGACACTTGGTAATTTTAGCAATATAGTCACACCTAACTTTAATACTCCAAATAACGTGATTTAGACAAGACACGACAGTGTGATTTGGGCGGAAATGAACAAAATATATATCAGTTTATATATATATAATAATAATATCACAAAATTAAGAGTTAAAGAAGAGTATTTTATAAACAATTTAAACCCAAACTCAACCAGTGATATTGTTTCATTTTAATTTATATGTAAAATGATTGTAACTATCTCTCCATAATGACGCTACATAATGAGGTAACGCCATTATCCATTATTGCCTTGAAAACCTAACGGCGAAACAAGTAGGCATTTAAATAAAATTTCTTTAATGGTATTTTCTACTTTTAAGAATGTATGAAATCCTTTTACGGTTAACAACCTTTTAATCTATAATTTAATGTATATATTAAAGCAATATTAAAAATATAAATCGATTTATCGATAAAAACCGTAATATAAATATGAGTGTATAAAACAGTTGAATAAAATACTCATATTTTATCATTTTATCGACAAAAACTCTATTGAAAAATCGATTGAATGTTTAAAACAGTTAAATACAAATTCATTTTATTTATAAAAACAATATTATGAAAGGTAAAAATTATATCAACCTATCCTCATCAGTTGTATTAGACAATACATTTTAAATTGTTGATAGTACTTGGACATGAGATTATATTACTTGTCGGTGGGGGTGGCCTAGTGGTCTAGAGTGCCGCGCTGGTCGGCAACCTCTGGCTTGCGGCTGTGGTTTCGAGCGTATGTGGCATGGAGAAAGGGGCGCCTTCTCAACCCCGTGGGTCTCCTCTGGGCACTTCGGTTTCCTTCCACTGCTAAATGACCTAGTTGTGTTGAGTGGACGTTAAACCCCATTTCTCTCTCTCTCTCTCTCTCTCACTCACTCTCTCTCTCTCTCTCTCTCTCATATCATTAATCCTATAATATAACATAAAAAAAATGTAAGGTTCACCTACTCTTCATTTGTGACCGGCAGCAAACATTCATAAGTGAAAGAAATTTGGAACGGTTTTTATAGACTTTCCACAAAAGCGAATCTTGCACAATTTGTTAAGACATTCGACAAAGTAATATAGGGGATTTTACAAAACAAAGTCGTATCTAAGTTTTCAACCAGATTCGTGTGATTTCTTCCAAAGATTTACAGGAACTTGTCTTTTTTTAAAAAAAAATAAAATTAATAATTCCTGAAACACTCCTACAGATAACCAAAATTGGAACACTGTGACTTTTTCTATTTATGGCATTTTGATAAATTACAGACAAATAAAATAAGGGGAAAACAAGTAACATATCGAAACGATAATAAAATATGACTGCAGTAGTATGTGCATATATCCTTGGGCATGATTAATTTGCGTTGATTAATAAATTGAATATAGAAAATATATAACAATGACGTTGTTTAATCGTGGCATTGGCAACCATATAATTACAATAGTTTGAAATCATATGTGGAACAATATCAATAGTATTGTTTCTTGTGAATTTGTATACACATAAATTATATGTGTAACGTATGGTTTACCATGGTTTTTGTCTCCATTGGTATAACTATATACGCGCGAATTAAACCATGTTAGTCCCGAAATGACTTAGTTTGTGTCGAGTGGACGTTAATCCCCATCTTTCTCTATCTCTATCTCGCCTGTCAAACCTCGTGAGTTTTCTCTGGGTTCTCCGGTTTCCTCCCTTCGCTTAAGACCCATACGCGCAAGCGAATTATTGAAATAAAATTGAACCGTGTGTTAGTCCCGAAAAGGCCTAGTTTGTGTCGAGTGGACGTCAATCTATATCTCTATCTCGCCTGTCAAACTTCTTGGGTTTTCTCCGGTTTCCTCCCTTCGCTAAAGACCCATACGCGCAAGCGAATTATTAAAATAAAATTGAACCGTGTGTTAGTCCCGAAATGACCTTGTTTGTGTCGAGTGGACGTTAAACCTCGTCTCTCTATCTCTCTCTCCCTCTCTCTCTCGCTCTCTTTCTCTCTCTGTATAACTATATTGTAAAATCCGTAACCTGTACAAAGCTTGTATTTCGGTCCAAGCAATGTTAGAAATCATATATAGAGAAATATTGATATCACATCGATTGTATCTGTTCCCATAACGGTATAACAGTTTTCCGCACCGTTATGTATCAATGAGATATTTTAACAATTCAGGTGTGTTACATAACAGACTTACCTGAGATTAACTAACTGAGATAATATCTTTCTTCTGTCATTCTTATTATAAGGTACCACACGGTCTGCCTATCGTTACGTTACATTGTCAACCTGCTGGTGGTATAAGACTGCAACTGATTGTTACATCCAGTCGCCCGTTAACACCACATCAATAATAAATTAACAACCTTCGTACTACTATTGATTTATCATTGTACAATCTACTTCTCCAATGGTTATTTCTACTTTCAATTGTTTTATGGTTTCATGACGGATTTCCCTAATACTTGACAACAAACTAATTGCAAATCTCATTTTTAAGTGTCATTGCGCCGAAAGGTTATTAATAGAAACTGTCCTGATTTAATCTTAATAAAAAAAAATACTGCTAAGAGAGAAGTTCTAGCGAGGAGTTATTTTAAGGGAGAGAAATGGGGTTTAACGTCCACTCAACACAACTAGTCCATTTCGGGACTAACATATGGTTTAATTTTATTTCAATTATACCGGAGTGCCCGGAGGAAACCCACGAGGTTGAAAAGGCGCCCATATCGCCATGCCACATACGCTCACACCAGGGCTCGAAACCACAGCCGCAAGCCAGAGGTGGTCGGCCAGCTAGAGGTCGAAGCGCGTCCACTCTAGACCACTAGGCCATCGCACCCCCCCCCCCCCTCCCCGAAAGTTATTTGAAAGTCTGGGCTAGGTGCCACCTTGAACTCGATGTTCATGGAAAGGCGTTATTCTGTCGGAGCTGTCTATCTGTAGTGAGGTCATTGTGGCAAATTTTTAGCCTCTCAAGTTAATGTTTTATTTAGAAATGGTTTAAATTTTTAAATCACATTACCAATTTTACCTAATACTGCCATTTACCAGTATCTTGTTTATAAACCATTTTTTTTAAAAACAAATTTGAAATGTCTGAAATATTTAATCGTCATAATATTTACTAATGATATAAAATTGCAACAATAGAGTTAATAAGAATTGTTAAATTTATAGTATTAACCACCGGATGGTATATTATATCGTAAATTAGTGTTAATTAAAACAGACTATTGCCCTACACCCACGTTCCACTAACCTCCACTAACCTCTTAATCCTTCATCAAAACAATCAAAGGTGGGGGAAACTGAGGTTAAACCATTGTATTATAGTAGGACAACTGGTAAGGCTCTAGTAAGTTTTTGTATCCCTACTTACCACAGTGCCTTTTGTTTGCCATTAACGCCCACAGTATTGATAAAAGTGTCCTTCAAGGAAAGATAATTATAGATATGCATATCCAAAATTAAATTATTTCGTATGTATCACATATATTTACAAAGGGAGGGATTTGGTGCAACGGTTAGGGAGTATGATTTGTGACCTAACGGTTGCAGGTTCGAGACCCGAATTGTTCGCCGAGTTCTTGTGTCCTTAAATAAGACACTTCATCCCTGCATTCCAGTCTACCCAGCTGTAAATGGACACCTGTAGGGTGGTGTATGTATTACACAAAAAAACTGTTGCGCTCCTTGAAACTTCAAGTGTTGCACTCCTTGAAACTGCATATGTTGGAGCTCTTTCTAGGAGTTGCAAAGGGAGGTAATCAGGCTTACCTGTATCCTAAAGACCAGGGGCCTGTTTCACGAAATTTTAACTTAAGATACAATCCAAATTTTAGTACATACTTAAATCTGATTGGCTAAGTGCTAAAATCAATCTAATACTATCCAATCGAATTACTAAAATCGGATTTTATCTTAGTTAAAATTTCGTGAAACAGGCCCCGGGATAGTAAATTATGTCGCGCTATGAGCACGCTTTGTGGATTTGGCGCTATGTAAATGGACATAGTATTAATACGTTGGGTGATATTGACAAAAACCGGCCCTTGTCGATTATATTGTCTCAGATGATCATTTCTATTCTTCAGTAAACCCATTTCTTTACTAACTAGCTTGTATGCCAATTTGTGAAAATGGAAGTTGTCTCCGCGTTTCATATTAATGTTATAGCTGATGTTTTATATTTACTTCTTAAAACGATTACAGAAACGGCTCGGTTGACATAAGAGTTATGTTTAGGGACCATAGCACGATGACTATATTCTTGGTAATTAAATTGACAATAACTGGATGGTGCAATGCGTTTTCGAGAGAACCATGCAGAGTTCGGCAAATGGTGAATGAGCAAATTTCACCATCACCATTTCTTTTTCATGAATGATGGGGAACCCCTCCAAACCCTACTGCCATAATTTTAGATCAATCGAACCATTTTTAAAGTTAAAAGAAGAAAAATGAAATTGACGGGCCGAAAAGGGCGCATAAAGTCATCATTTTTGGTCAATTTTTCAATTATGTGGTACAACTACGGCGAGTAGATTTATGAAACTTTATAGGGTAGCAGGTTAGTGAGTATTCAACTACATGGTAACAACATGGTTTGAAAAGGGTCACGTAAACACTTTCAAATGCAACTTGGATTTCAACATATTTTCGAACCCTCTGGACAAGTAAAATAGGATGTAATGGATAATTTACACAACAGGCAGGACACTTAAACATCTACTATCTGTTCCAGGTGATACCCCGGCTCGAAAAATGATTGTCATGCCTTCAATTTTTAATTAAAATGGCTAAAACTTTGTGACATACCTGAAATTGTCATCCCTGTGATTTCTTCCTTTACAATAAATGACTAGAAGTCTGATAAAATGTAGTATTCTCTTGTAAATTTCATACATTTCCACAACCTATTTCTTACAAGACAGAAAGCAACCGGGTGATCATTCCAGGTATTTTTCGAAATTTTAGCCATTTTAATTAAAATTGGAAGAAATGACAAGTAATTTTTGAGTCGTAGTATTACCTGGAACAGATAGTAGTAGTTAAAATAAGGCTAATTTTTTATGGGGATGTCAAGCCAGCAAGAGTGGTATTGTCACTTTAACTCAAAAACGGCCATAGCTGGTTCTCCGTAACTACTAGGTTGGTGACCCTCATATTTCATGTGGAATATATCGGGTACCCAATGACCAAACTGCAAATCACCCCGACACCGCTTTTGCCGGTATTTGTAAATTGTGCATGGTGCTCTCGCTAACTCATACTTAATTAGCATGAATTACATCAAATTATTATTAGGAACAAGTTTCGGTAAAAAAAATCCCTTATATGGTATAGCCAATGTGGATATGTGAATTAATAAACGTGTGTCTCCAAATATCCATATAGGTTGTCTTTATTTTGAAACAATATTTTATTCAGATTGTCAGAATGGGATTGGGGAACAGGCTTAGCCTATGTAATACCCCTCTCTCAGTTGTCTCTAGGAATGTGATCTGAAGTTGATCTCCTAATGATGGTTTGTAGTAAGCTTCTCCTTTGGTTCGTTCCTGGAGTTTTACGCCCGGGTCCACGAACGGTGATATGGCAGACAGGTTCCCCTTTCCGTTTGTTTGGTCCTGGAGGTGTACGTCCACTTTCAGAAGGGGTGATATTGTAGACCTCGTGGTTCTACTTTGGTTCGATCGTTCCTGGAGTTTTACGTCCACTTCCATCAAGGGTGGTATCGTAGACAAATGTTTCCTAAGAAGCTTGCCAAAGGAAGCCACCAAATAGGCTTGATCCAGCTTTTTTGGGTAAGATTTAAAAGTCTAAAGAGAAAACTAACGTCACGTTTGAAACGGATTATATGAGGACTCGATCTGGGTTAAAAAAATCCATGAATTGACCTACCAAAATTACTTCACAGCCTGTAGATAGAAAAATATCTAGATAGTCAACACCCTTCAATATTGATATCAGATAATTGTGAAACGTTAAACTCTTTGTGGTTATAAACATTGTTGTGATGTTTTTGAAGAAATGTATGGCAAGGCGCGTTCTGGAATAAACATAAAAGTATAAATCCTGGTTACCAGTGGAGTTATCTCCCCTGTACCGATTATCACAAATTTTAGAAGTCCGTTTATCTACGGTACAGGTATTTTTATTGGTAATGAATTTATGACGAGAAATATTTGGGCTTTTTGTGGGGGTTTATTTTAAAATTTGATTTCCGAACTTTTTCGGTCCGGTGTTCATGCAATTCTTTCTAATTGGTTAATAATTGTGAGCTATCGAGTGACCACAATCAGGGGCAATATACAATGAAGTTACGATTCGATATGTACGAAATATACAGGAACCAAGATATTTGGGTTATAAACATGCATTTCAAGATGAAATTGTGACCTCCAGGTGATCCACTACCCTGATGCTCAATATTTGACACTATTTGCGAACGGGGGCGGCCATTTTGTCCGTCAGTTTCGGTCCGATTTTTACGAAATTCGAACTCAACCATCCTTATAGGTAAACGGTGATATATTAAAACGGTGTTTTTAATCTGACAAAAATTATGACCTCTATAGGGTCCAGAAGCTAAAAACACGATTATTCCTACAATCATTGGCCATAGTTCAGTAATATAAGTTGTAGTCCGATTTGCGCGAATATCAAAGGAACTCAGGTCTGTGGGTTATAAACATACATATAAAGTTTAAACCAAATCGGATAAAAATTGTGACCTCTACAGTGTTCACAAGCTAAAAACGTGATTTTTCGTACAATCAGAGGCCATAGTCCACGACGTTACAGTCTGATGCATGCAAATATCAAACCAAGATCTTGGGGTGATAAACCTATATTTCAAATTGCATTGAAATCTGATAAAAATTTGTGACCTGTAAAGTTTCCACATACAATTGTTGACGCACGTATAGGGTCGACGGCAATATACGTCCACATGAAATCTGGGCGTATAAAAACTAGATAATATTTAAGATTTAGGCATAGCTTCGATCATCATTACCAAAGTCGGTACGATAAAAAACATAATCTCGATGTTCAATTTTTGGATTAAATCATCAATGTGCGTTGATCAGCAAATCGGATTCAAATCCAGTCATGAAAATGCGACGCATAAGATGGCACCAAGAGTTGATAAGGCTCTTTTAATGTTAATAAATGTCTAATTGATAATTTTTATTATATTTCAGGCCCAAAGAAAGTCCCGCATTAGGCATATTTAGCTCTAACATAATGTATGTTTAAGTATTTATTTTATTCGTAAAGTTCAGCCCCGGTTGCGCTACGTTGAGCAACCTTAGGGATCCGTGGCGAGACCGTAGAGAAACCGGAGACAACTGCTTTCCCGCTAAAATGTGACCCATCTCTGAAATGTGTGCCGAAGCGTTAGAGAGGCGATCAAATCATTGAGAAATACAGAAATTTCTACAGAATTACCACAACACTCTGGATTTAAATTGGATTAGATTACAAAATGCCCAAATCTTTTTTCAGCTGAAAGATTAATTCTATTTCATTATGGTATCTAGTGAAATCGGTTTAAGAGGTCGGCGAGGACGAATTCGTTAGTACTCTTCAATGTCAACACTTAATTGAACATCAAAGCACTATTAATAAACGACATGCTACTGTTTCGTATAAAGCCCCATATCATATACACCCCGTAATTGCTTTAAGACGTGCGGATTGGACTGTTAGCCTTTGTGACATACACTACAATCAATAGAAAAATTGAAAATAGATGAAAATATTTGATGTCTGATGTCGCCTGCCTGTCGTGCTTATTGTCACTTTCACTCCCCCAAAAGCCTAGTGGCCATTGTACAACACGCACAATTACAAATGGCGGCTGTGATCGGCTGGTTCTTCTGTAGAGATTCTTGGGTGCAATTCCTCCCCCCACTTGCCCCCTCAACACACCCAAACTTGTTCACCCCGAATATCATCAGCAAATTATCAATAAGTATATTCAAATTCATTCTTTATGGTGTAAAGACAACCACTTTCCCTGCACCAGTTCACCCACCGTGTTAATACTTTAAACTAACTAATATAGTATGTGAAATGTCAATTCTTTACAAATCTATTACTTAAACCTCATTAAAAACCAATAGGAATATTTTTCAAGGAAAGCGTATGAAACATGATATTACTGTTTTTAATTTTAAAGGATTTATTATGAAATAAGTATAATATATATAAAAAAAATCGCTCGACTTTATATTGATTAGAATGTGGGTATTTACTCGGCTTCTTATCTTACTGGAGAAAACCATCCACGGTTACCCAGTGTACTTATTCCGTTCTATACTCCCATATACCCTTGGTTAATCCATAGGGTTTTCACGATTTAAAATAATCTGCCCTGGCCTAGAATGCAGCTACAGTCTACGAAAGAATCAGAAAATTGTTTACAAACCAATTGTTTCGCCGTCGTTTTTTTATAAAGGTAGATAAACATATTAATGTCCATTTACTGAATGATATGTTTATAATTTTTATTGATATTTATTTATATTATCAAAATCTGTAGTATGTGTTGTTGGTTTTAAATATGTAAAACATCTATCTATATGTTTGACTTTGTAATAATTATTACTATTCGTTCTTTGTCTAAAATTTGTCTGAAATGTTCAATTCTGTTATGTTTATTATTATTGTCTATTGAACTTATACTTGACAATTTGATTCACGATAACTTATCTACCATATCACGTGGACATAAAATTCTTGGAACTAAGAACGATTTTCAATAAAACTTATGGCCCTACATTATTATATGAAGACCTGGTCTTCATTAACATAATTGGTTGTCAATAATTACGTATTCAGAATAGGCCAACTCCTAACATTGTCCGGTGAGAGTTACTTCCCTTTGCCAACTTCCTTTTCAAATAACAATTTATTGGATTGGTCGATACAAATAGCACAATCATCAAGGGCGGATAATTTGAAAACGTGTCCCCCCCCCCCATAGATTAACCCAGGGTAAATCGGAGTAGAACAGAGTGAGTACGCTGGATAACCGGAATGGGAGAACAGATACCTTGGTATTTTAAATCATCCCCCGCATGTATAATAACTGCCAATGGATAACAGGTATTTATTGGAACATTTTTTCCTGTTACTCGACATCTCATTGTTGAAATCAAACCAAGGTTTTTTGAATCTTCACGCGCATCAATGATATTAACGTTTGTCTTCTCATTAGTTATAACATGTGGACGTATTAGGTCGTCGCCCTGGTCCGTCCGTCCACAATTGTTTAGCTTGTTGTCCCTCTGGATGTCACAATTATTATCCGATTTTAAAAATCGTTTGATTATATCACCGTTACACCCTAATGAACTTTGAGTTCAAATTTCGGGAAAACGGAACAAAATTGCAATACAAAATTGCTACCGTTTGTACGCGAATACTGTTAAAAAATGGTATATCATTGTTGTGGACCCTGTATAGGTCACAATTTTGATTCGATTTTGATGAAACTTGACATGCATGGTTATAACCCAAAGATCTTGGTTCATTTCGTTATTTGCACATATCGGATCATAACTTCCTGAATTATGGCCCCTGATTGTCCGAAAAATCCCCTATGGTCAATCTGGAGGGCACGATTGTTATCCGATTTTTAAAAAAAAAAAACGTTTGACTCTATCACCGTTACACCCTACGGAAGGTTGAGTCAATAGAAATGGCTACGACAATACCAGTATTTAATGGACGTATATCTGTATTCTTTAGGACATCAAAGTCAAAGTCGGCCGTATTAATGTAGTATGAATGTATATCAAATGATTTGCATCCAATAATTATAGTAATTTCTTACTAATTATGTTCGGTGAACTGGGTAAACACCAAACAGTTCAAATTACACGACAGTCGTTTATGCCTGCTTACTGCAGGATATGTTGTCTTTATTAATTACAAATTATGGCACCCCAAACCATAGAGTACGACGTCGCGCTTTTACTTTTTGTGATACTTGTTTTTCATTTACTGGTTTGTGATATTTGTTTTTAATTAACTAGTTTCTGATACCGGTTTGTGATATTTGTTTTTAATTTTTTAGTTTCTGATACCGGTTTGTGATATTTGTTTTTTATTTACTAGATTGTGATATTTATTTTTAATTCACTAGTTTCGGGTATTCGTTTTTATATCGTATGTTGATGAATATATGTGATATTTTTATTTGGCTGTATTGCGAATATCAGCAGATGTTTGGCACAATATAGCACATTTGGTGCTGACGTGCCATTAAACACCATTTTAATTCTTTTTTCATTCATTTTGATTTACTAATCTGGGATATTTTTTGGTATCATATGTTTATAGATACATTTGCGATATTTATTTTCGTTTGTCAGCATGTGTTTAGCGCAAGCACTTGGCTATCATTTCTCCCTCCATTAATAAGTTGCTGTTAACCGAGTTGACGTGGGACTTAAGAGGCGTGTTTAATCAATCAGTATCCAAATCTTGATTTATTTAATTACATTTAATAATCAGAGCAGTGAAGTATTGGAATTTTTAACTAATGAATTTAAATTCGTTCGGTACTTTTATATAGTGAAAAATCGGGAATTGTATTTCCTGTTTGATGGCATGTAAAAGTAAAAACAAATTCTGGTTCTGATTCGCTTCAGTCATCTAAAACAATGGTTTTAATTCAACCCCCCCCCCCACATTATATATTTGGTATTTAAATGACCTTGTTAGCAACGAGTTTAGAGAATATGCTCGTAAACATTAATTGTTGGCCAAAAGAGCTGATATTAGAGAAGATTAAACCGAAGCGGTCAGGGTATACAATCCTTGTTTCTTGCCTTTAGTTATAGACGAGTTATTTGCTCCTTAATTAGATTATCTCACTTTGAAGTGTATGATCACGAGTAATTGACTTTAGGCATTATACTTAGACCCAGCATAATTTTAGTTTTGAAGGATTTTCCATATAACACCTATATTCAATAGTCGCCTATACCCAACAATTAAAATGTATCTAATTCAAAATAATAGTATATCAGAGTAGGGTGCGAATAATAACAGGGCGCCTCTTTTGTCAAAAGAGCCCAAACGCAGAGTCAATTAAGTGGAAATATGTTGTCCATATGAAGGTTATCCAAATTATATCCAAAAACGGCCCTATATACTAATCGACAAGAGCGTTTTGTCAGTAGCCACAAAAGTATTACAAACAAGGAAAGACAATTTTGATAGAATTCTACACATCATATCCAAAATTTGAATGATTTCATAAAACCTGAAAAAGTTAAGGTTGACTTAAATTTTGACAAAACGGTTTACTAATCACCGACAAAGATGATTTTTTTTCTTTTGCTAATTTCATTTATCCATAATTTAGTTTTCTTTGCAGCAAATCATTTAAATTTTGGATAAGGTGTGTATATGGATATTTGAGACAATGACATGTCGTTCCTTGTCGGTCAAAAATTTAGAACATATTCACACAAAACCCCACTCTTATATATAACACTATTAATTTGAAAGATCTACATTGAAATCGATCAACACTCTATTTTAATGCATCGTTATCAAATTATCAGAGAGTAAATTAGTTTTGTTATTCAATATGGCGTCATAATGTGCGTGAAGAAATACATGTTTAAGTGAATGTTTAACGGTTTATTGACAAACGTCAGTTAATTCGATCATTGAATACACAGGAGTAAATCAACTACTATGTGCCAAGACATCTCATGATGGTGTTATGTTTAACTTGTATAAATAGCCGTCTTTGTTAAACTATTAGCGAATCGTAAAGTAATAGCTCTACGTCTACTCTTTAAGAGAGCTACGGGAGCTTAATCTGAAGACCATCGAGACGAAGCTGAAGTGAGGAATCGGAGTGATTTTAAAGCTCCTGTTTGATGAAGCATTAGATATATATTTGTAATGTTAGTTTTGTCGTATCATATAAGACTAGTTTATCTCAATGATGTCCTGTTATGTCCTATGATTAAGAGGATAACTTGTAAATGGCACTACTATCTACTAATATTACTTTATCCACTGGGTAGAAATAACGTTCGTGTTTTGTGCAATTCAAGTGTGTGTGTGAAAAAGCTTTATTTAACGTCCGATTCCATGTAAATCAAGTGGTGTTATGCATTTAAGAAGCATAATAGAAATAGATGCAAATAGTGTGCCAGTTACTTATTGGAGAAACATATTTTAACTCCGACTTAATACATATTTTGCTTCAAGCCCAGAATAATCTTCGGGGAATAATGTCCAAGTGTTTAGACCACATTCTCTGAAAAGTATTTCTATTTACGTCAACTACCACCTGGTGCCAGAAACAGATATCTACAGCATCTTCAATATTACAGAGATACAGAACCTCAACCAGAAAAAACACCGTCTTGATGTTTGTGACTAATCTGCACGAACTAACAATAGACACCATAAGTACGTTGAAATAAATTAAAATATATACATTTGTCAAACTGTGTATTAAAAGTTTTTTCGATTGATAAAGAAGATGGAACGAAATGTGGGTGTAACGTCCAACTCTTTTGCCCCTACTGGCCTAATGAAGATGGGCATACGTCATACAGTGCACTATAAGGAATGTTTACCCGGACAGCGGCGCTATGGCATACTCTTATATCACATCCTAACTGGCAAGGAATCATTTACGTGTATGTCAATGTGTACACGGGACCTCAGTTTTTCATCCCACCCGGACGACTAGACAACTGTCAGGCACTCCGTCATCACCACCGACAAAGGGAAACCACGTCTGAAAATCCCGTTCAACTGTCTCGGACAACACTGGGACCAAACCCACGACCTCCAGACTAGCTAATCAGAGTCTTACTCACTTAACCACCGTGGTTCTAAGAGGGGGGTGTCCCTCGGTGGCTAACGGTGACCAAACGAATATCTATATGTATGTAGTAAATTTTGAAAAAAAAATAGAGATACTTTTTTAAATTCAGTGACGCTAAACATGACTGAATACTAGAATATATGTATTTTTACTTCAGTAAAATAAACACGACCATCCATGTAGAATCTACAGTGACATCACACAAGATGCACAATGCATAACATGCACATTGGAAGTCGCTGTGGTAGGTCAGTCTTAGGACTTTTGATAACCTTGCGTGTCAAAGGCCTTCCTCGAATGAATACATCGTCAAGTTAGACATGCCATCTTAAGAACGTCTGAATATTTTAAGATGGCGTAATGAACATCCGAGAGAGTAAATACGGACGACTCAAACAATATCCATAATCTCCTCACAACGACAGAAATGTTGATTCGATAGCAATTTAATATTCCTGTCGGCCGTTACAATAATACAGATTCGTCGTCAACGCCAGGGGTGAATAAACAGTCGCATAATCAGTTTAGCCTTCATAGGTCATCGATATCCTATCAGACTCCACTTCAACTAATACAAGTCCTCTCGTGCCGGATATCAGCCACTTCACGTGATTGTCGTGCACATTTAACCACCATTTAGTCGTTATCGCCCCTTGTAAAGGACGCCATTGTTTATGTAGCTCTGTCAATGTGAAGTAAAGATCAAATTTGGATGGTTTTTGTTAGAAAAGTTTTTACATTAGGGTAAAAGATTTTACAAAGGCTATGTCTTTTCAAAACCCCTTTCAAATAACTTTTAAAAAATTCGACCAATAATTATACTTTCATGAAACGCACATTAAACGAGGATGACATTAACATTTTCCGAAACAACTTACGAACAATGTACGTTACATAAAATACGCAAATCTTGAATCATTTAAATAAAGCGTCCGAAAAACGTCATCCTGTTCGTGTTTGACCAGTTGAACAAATATGTTTTCAAAAGGGGTAACTTTAAAAAGAATGATAAATTGAAAATAAAATTGTTAAGCGCATAAACAATGGCTATTGTTCTTTTCAGGCGAATAATTATTTTACATTTTTCCGCTCAAATCAATAAAAAGCTACTAATATAATTTACTTCAATATCCCCTCATGCAAGTAGTTGTAATTTGTCTTCGAACGCTGAGAAAATATTTAGAAAGAAAACATGTGAAACAGAAGGGGACATAACCCGAATAAACTGCTTATTGATCCCATTGTGTTCTTTCGCTTCTTTACGCCCATTCAATCTGTATAAAGGCGACAGTATTCGTTATAAAACACAACACAATAAACAAACATATACCTTAGAAAGTTTTATTTTCCATTTTTATTATCAAATATTTTGGCTCATGTACTTGTATTCAGGGCGACTTGTCTTCCATTACCATGTGCTGAGGACTTTACTTTATGAGCGGTGAATCGTTTGAAGTCATTTCAGTGGCGCATGTCCGGAGGGGGTAAACTTGCCCCATACTGAGAGAGCTAATTGTCCACTATTGTACACAGTTCGTCCCTCGTGTCTCTTTGCTAGTAGAAGATGGTTAGATTTAATCAAGTATGGCTGGAAGAAGATGTGCATGTGTTGTTTATCTCTGAACACTTCTCTAACTTATCACAACAACCCCCGGCGTTTACAGCCTGCCTTTATCATTTAGCTATTGTTAGCAGGGAGGAACTCGCGAGGTTTCAACTTTCAATACTTCATAAATTAAACTTCTCGTGGCTATCGTTCACCCAGCAACATGTAATGATCTATAGTTATACAGTATAACCAGATTGTCATCGGATAGTGTCATATTAAACCATAACGCGCCCCTTACATCTGTTAAAAAGACATTCCCCTCGCTTGTAGAAAACTTTGACACAGGCCTGTATTTTTGACCATAAATGTACAACGTGTACATCGATAGATCCGTGGTGATATCCAGAGAACATGACAGTATCAACATTGGGGAAGTACACATGATGCAATCGACAAGTTCATCACCGAAAAATAAAACAATAAAGTAACACGAAATGAAATGGTTTTACTGTGTCATATGGGCTTATGAAGACGGACATATTCCATATAGTGTGATATGCAGTTATTTTAGTCTGTAAGAGATCTAACGGCATACTCTTGTTTCAATTACAACTGCTATGGGTTCTAAACCTGACAGGGTGGGGGGGGGCTACGCTGAAAAATCATGAGAAACTTTCTCATCCAATACATGCATTGAACACAGGAACTTCTTGTCTAAGAGCCAACGACCCCCACTGCGCCACCTTGTCCACTGTTGTCATGGAGCTTTCATCTATGTCACAATATAGTTGTGTTCGTCCCTATTATTTCAAATATTTAACATTTTTTCAATATGTTATATGTATATTTTATCTATGCAATATTACAGGTAAGCACGCTTTGGTGATTACAGGATAATGCCTTGGGGGTGACAAAGCGGGTAGTTGTGGAATTCCGTGGCGTTGAGTTTAAGAACCTCTTTAGAAGACTGTCGATTTATTCATTCGTTCAAGAAGTGTTTAAGTATAGATGCCTTCGGGACGATTTTGGAGAGTTGTTTTTGACCAAGTGTTCATGGATAAATTTTCAAAACACAGCCCTACTAGATCCCCTCAAACAGTCTCTAAATTTTGCTTTAAGGCAAAATTCAACAGATTTATTATCATAATACACCTTTTTTCGTAGCAAATAGCAAGGGTTGAGTCTACTGTGTGTATTTTTTGTGTCCATGTTTCAAGGGAGTTATTGTATACCAAACGGCACATCAAAGGGTTTGAAGTAAACACCCATGTTAACATCCAAATACAATATTTAATTGCTTTTAGGCAATCTTGTAGCAATGGGTTGGCGTAGGATGGTCTTGGAATGTGCATATACAAAGGGTTAAAATCCAATATAAAATCGTTTTGATCTTACATTTTTAAACTCTGCGGATAATTTTTGATTTGATGGAATTCACGGCCAAAAAAATATGAAATATTTTCATATTCTCTTTTTTAATTGCTAATATTATCTAAAGGATAAGATGAACATCTTGAACACTAAAATTGCATTGTAATATCGTCGGACAGTAAAATTTCACGATGGATAACGATTACTTTTTCTGCTTAAGGAGCACCATAATTGATATTTTACAACCAACAGGTAACTAATTCAGCGAATAAAATCCGTTTCAATAGAGACAATAAAAAGTTCATGAACAAGCCTTTGATCTTCGAATCTTTGTTCTGCTTGAAAGAGCAGAATATTCAGGGTTAAAATTGAATATACATGTACTTATAAAATTATTTTTTGCAAGGCTTTAATAATACACATGTTTTTAGTGTTATAATAGTGTAGTTAACGGAAAAAATTATTTTAATAAAACATTCTATATCATTACGGTTTGGAGATAAAATAACAAACAAATAAATGATTTAGCAAAAAAGTTTGGTTCGAAAGATGAGATTAAAAGATACAAAGAGAAATGGAAGCGTGGCGTACTTGGTTATATTTTTAGTATGCTTTTCAGATCAATGTTTTTTTGTAGTGTTATTTGGATTAAAGGATTGTTTGCTGACTTTTGAACTTCTGGATATAAAAATTAAGATATTCTATTGTTACAAAAACTTATTATATTCCCACAGCCCAAAAAGCCAACTGAAATTGGCAGTGGCCTAATTTTTTGAGTAGTAGTCAGCAGCATAACCTACCAAATTCGAGGGCAATTAGCTGTTCACACATCTCCAATTCTGTTGAACGAAATGAAATAAAATGGGGTTTAATGTTCCAATGGGCTAATGAGGATGATCCAGTTCTGTTGATACCCTAATCTCGTACTGTATAAAGAAGTTTCGACATTGTCTTAAGATGGACAATCTCATAAAGTCCTAAAAGTATCTATTTAAAACAAAAAAAAAACATGTTAAAATACTGGTATTGGAATATTCCACGATCTATTTTCTTGTTTAACAAGCAAAACTACCGTTTGTAATCCTTATGGTAGAGACATTAAGCTTCATGAAGCAGATATTCGTACAGAACGGTCGTTGAAAATCATTGAGATTATTTCACGTATTTTCATTCACTGCTTATTAGATTAATGTCGTCTTCTTCATTCGATCAACTTAATCTCCTATTCAGCCATCGGACGTTCTACAATCTTTAGATCCAGACTTAACATCGAAGAAACCATTCAACGAAGGTATTTCTCCTCCCGTACCGTATTGATACGGGTTCGTCATGGTTGCGATCCTCGGAGCAAGCAATTAAAATAACGCCAATTTGCCTGCTAGCTAGTCAACATTAGGGTCGACCTCTCTGACAAGCAATGAGTGGTTATTTCCTTTTCATATACTCCTCTAATGATAGGATCAAAGTCGTCAGAATCAGTAACCCTCCCGTCCCTAATCATCACACAGGGCGTTGCTGTCCAATTTTGACATTTCTGCAATGTTTCCTAAAGCCAATAACTTTTATTTTTAATACAGCAAAGTGTCAAAGCAATTAACTTTACACCAATTTAACATTATCTGTGTATCGAAATTATGTTGTTAATGTAAAGGTTATTTGGTGACTCAATCATTTACAAATATAGAGGGTAGAGCATTGACTAACCCCGTCTTCCGTAACAACATATATTTCTCCTAAAATGCCCATTTATACACAATATAACTACAGTTAAAATACCGCATATTCACTATGACTTTTGTAAGCGCAATCAGTCGTATGTATGAATTTGGAATTAAATAATACAAAGTAAAGGGTAATGTTGATGTCCGCCAATATTGCATGTGATAGAACTTGTTAAACACATTCCAAATAAAATTTAACATATAGATGTAGATATTTGCTACTGTTGATCCGTAACAAAGATATGAAGAAACTAGAAGTCCACAAAAAATCCACAGAGATAATAATTTCTTGGATGACAATATAAATGAACTCGGTATCAATAAAAATCACCCAACGGCCGTTTTAGAGCCTATACCAATAAATTTCAATTTGTGATCCACGTAGCAGAGACAGAAGTAATTGTGAATGACTTTAGTTTAATTTTAGAGCTACCGGATTAAACTATGCTTATAAAGAAGGCGTCAAATATATATCTTGAGCTGTAACTAAAAAAATTCCACCAAACTGGAGATGGGATTGCCCATTTTGCCTCCGGTATAAAGAATATCAATGTTAGCGAAGGTCTTGACATATTTCGCTGTGGGCACGCTGTGGTCGTGACAATAAGATCTTATAATACAAATTAAAATTGTCTGTACCCTTCTTGGAATTCTGTGAACACTCATTAAGACTGACTATACCCTTCATACCTTGCTATACGATAATTAAACCGGGTCCGGGTTATTCCCTCTTCTCCAAATGTTCATGTAAAATGCGTTAGGATCATGACTAAAGTTAATTGGTTAAAAATGATTAAAGTCATTACCAATTAAAGTTTAAGTTAATACTGAGACATATAGTCATTTCCTTATTGCGTTAAGCGCATGTCACGCACCAAACCATAGACGTGCTTAAGATTGGAGAATTGTAAGAAAGCCGGAAATAGTTTTCTGTGAGAGGAGTCGGGAATAACCAATGTTGTCATTATACCAGTTCTTGTATTACTCACTCTGTTTCACTTGTTCAATATTCCAGTTCACAATTTCCCCGAAATTACGATAGGAAATTAGCCAAATTTGCACTGAAATTAAATTGAACATTTGAGCCGAACATTAAAGTCGACATAAACATGACTCCAGAAACCTTCCATTCAAAGGGGTAATTGTTTTTGGTATCGTTTGTATTTCTATGAAAACTGAGCATTTCATTGAAATGTCAATATACGTGACACAAATTTGTGTTGAATACCAATAAAAATCTACCAAACTCAATATCCATGGCACTGATTGAGTGGTCGGTCTCTCGGTCTGTAACCGGTGGAGTTGAATGTAGTACCCCTTATGATTCTTCTGGTAGTTTTGGTATGTTATCAATGCGGTTGTAGTTAAGCTCTTGCTATTTTGTCTCCTTGTAATAGTATTAAAGTGATACGAAAGATCATCTTCGTATATATATGAATTATTTACATCAGGAACAATACATATAAAGTAGCTACATAAATTAAACAGACAACACCAGGAATATAAACACCAACATTAACATATAGTACATAAATAGTTTAAGATAACCATTCTGCGCGTCTGCCAAGGCGGCGACATCCTCGGTTACCCAGTGTACCCATTCCGTTCTACTCCACTATACCCTGGGTTAATCTATGGGGGAGACACGTTTTCAAGTTATCCACTATTGATGCTTGTGCTATTTTTATCGACCAATCCCATAAACTGTTATTTAAAAAGGAAATTGCCCAAAGGGAAGTTACTCTCTTCTAACAGTGTTAGGAGTTGGCCTATTCTAATAGCGTAATTATATGTTTTATTACTGAAGACCAAACGTTCATTTAATCATATAGAGTCATTATTTTTATTGAGAATTGTGTGTTCGTTCCGCGAATTTTATGTACACGTGATATCGTAAATGAATAATTGGGAATTAAATTACCGAGTATACATCCATTATTAATAAACATAACAAAACGACATATTATTATTATTTTTTTCAAACAAAGATCGAATAGTAAAAATGATAACAAAAGTGAATCATATAGATGTTATACATATTTGGAATCAACAACCCATACTACAGATTTTGATAATACAATTCAATATAAATAAACTATTAATATATACATTACTTACATAAATCAATCAGTAAATGGGCATGGATATGGTTATGTACCCTTATAAAAACGAAGGCGAAACGATTGATTTGTAAACTGTTTTCTGATTGGCTCGTACAGTATAGCTACATTCTAGCAATTTGAAATCGTGGAAGCCCTATAGATTAACCCAGGGTATAGTGGAGTAGAACGGAATGAATGCACTGGGTAACCGAGGATGAGGCAGCGACTGAGTGTGGGTGAGTACAATCTCCAGTCTCTCTCTATGATGGTTATACACCTTTCAACTGGGTCTACACACAACAATACAATATTTCGCGCTTACAGGTTATCTTAATTTCGATGACTGGTATAAATATATACAGTTTATATCTTCATGTGGAATTGATAGTGTGTAGTTGAAAATCCTATATCATGCACATGTGTTTCCAAAGCCAGCTCGGTTCTTCACTGCAGTTAAATAATAGTTTGGATATTGAAAAATAGAAAATTAAGCACTCCCCCCCCCCCCGGACAGAAACCCAACAAAAAAATATGTATAATTCAGTGTAAAAAAGGCTTCTGGGATAGGTTACTGACATAGGCATTTAACGTGCTCACGGATTCCGCACTTAATTGTAGTGAATAAATTATATCTTATTAAAAGAAAAAACTTCTGGATTTTACGTAATGCTACATACTACGGGATGTCTTCAATGATTTGTTTAAATAGGGACATTTTAACAGTCATTGTGATATCGAATCAATTTATTGACTTGGCTAGATGATACATTATACCGATTTCTGGTGTCGATTGTGCCCATACCTTTGCGTATTTGGATGGTATACTGGCAGAATAGCCATGCGTGATGTAGAGAGTTCTATAATTACCAGGACTGGCTGAAAAGTTCTAAACCTACCTGTACACACTTTTGCCAACGACGTTGCCAGGTCTGAAAGTCGGCAAGGAAGAAATTTTCTTCAGCCACCCTTACATGACGTCATCATTACTAGTAAAATTATGACCAGTTAGTTCCATTTTCATTTTTTGAAACCGTTCTCCCCCATGGCTACGCATTTGGCCAAAATATTATCAGGATGTGCTTCAAAACGGCGCAGATTGTGATATTTCTGATCACCGGTCAAGAGCTTTGGCACCAATCTTGCAGAAGCTTTTGTCATTCCTAACTCGTTGGTGATAATGTTCTCAACCAGGTTAATGTTCTCTTGAATGCTTGCTTCTTATGGCCTTTTATGACGCGGGCCACCCTTAAGACTATCGCTCTCTCTGCCACCCATATATTCCATAGCTCACTTTTTTACTGTGGAAAAGGAAGGGGAATTATCCCCTAAAGTAGAGACCAAGTGAGCATGCAACCCTGCTACGGTTAGCCCTTCAAGTTGCAGGTACTGCCCTATGGCTAGTTTTGTCAATTTCTGGTGATTTCAATGGGTAGGTTCAATTCACAAGATAATCTAAAGTTAGGGAAGGACTTAGCCTTTGACCGTATGCAAGTGCTCAACCCGGTTAATGTTTTCTTGAATGGTTGCTGCTGATGGCCTTCTATGACACTGGTCACCCTTTAGGCTGTAGCTCTCTCTGCCACCCTTATATTCCGTAGCTCACTTCTTTACTCTGGACAAGGAAGGGGGATTATCCCCTAAAGTGGAGACCAAGTGAGCATGTAATCCTGTTCGGGTTAGCTTTTCCAGTTGCAGGTACTACCCTATAGCCAGTTTTGTCAATCTCTGGTGATTTCAATGGGTAGGAGGTTCAATTCAAAATATCTTAATTTAGGGTAGGACTTGGCCTCAGATCGTATGCAATGCATACAGATATGACTGTTAAGTAAGTGGCGTGGTCCGACCCCTGCTTGTACGTAACAAGGAGTGGGGTTGCTATTCAACCTCATGAGTTTTCTCCGGGTCCCCCTACGCGAAAATAAAATTGAACCATGTGTTAATCTGGAAATAAGCTCGTTTGTGCCGAGTGGGCGTTAAACCTCGTCTAGGTCTCCGCCACCAAGATAATTTAAAAATGGAAAGTGTGCAATCGGGTGGGAGGACGATTGGGGCACCACCCGAGTAGCTGTTCGATTTAAAGGATAGGTCAGTTTGTATGCCGATTATTGCTTGACAATATCTACATTTGTAATCTTATACTAAAACTCGTACATTAATATATTTTTAAATATATTTTTAGATATTGTTTCTTAGAAGTTATCACTTTACAATATATATTATGTATTTTCTTGGTATCCAGTCGATCCTCAAAAATGAAGGGGTAACGTGGTAGGCGGTCAAGTGGGTAATTTCATCTGACTAGAAAACCACGCCTCTTCCATTTAGCATAATAACCACCCCTGTGTACATCTCACAATCGGAGCCACTGGTATACAATATCATAAAACAGTCAGCTCAAATATCAAACAATTTTATCCAACAGAGCTGTTATGAATTACTTAAAACGGTCATATATCATCTCATTCAGAATTACAAGAGCAGTTTCTAACCAACCGTATAAGATTGCTTACATAATAATAGGTTCAGTATTTAATATTTTACTATTATTGAAGAATTAAACAGTCAGATATATATTAGTCCAGGAAAATATTAAAGAATATTTGTTTACGACATAGTCTCGATCTTTGCGAATTGTCTTCACTAATGGGAGCTTTTGAAAATCTTCTGTGTCGCCTCTGCCGCCAAATTCAATATCGAAACCCAGGTCGGTGACCAGAGATAAATAGCACAGTCTTCGTCTTCTAAAGACAAACGAATAGTCTCAACAAATTTTTAAGAGGTGATAAAAATCATCGTTGGTGGCTTAAAAACGACAGATTGCTCCTTCCGACAAGAACCCTCATTGATTTTAATGCTTCATATATCATGAAAAACAAACCAATTGAAAAGCACAATAAACCCCGATAGCTAATTAGCTACGACCCATTACAACTCGAACTGAGACCAACAACCCAGGGAGACGCAACGGGTCTGGCGACAGGTTGTATTACCGCTGAGTTTAAAACAACTTCTAAAAGATGACACCGAAATGCAATCATCACAACGGTCTTTTGACAAGATCCCAGTAAGCTATACCAAGTCTCCCAGCATGATCTGTAATCTATACATGAGTAGCTTTAATCAAGGCGTATCGCTGCTCCAGGGGGTCGGCTACTAATAGCAGAGCCTAATGATAGAAGGGCTAAAGTTCATTTTTAAACATTCAAACAAATGTCAGCATGAAATACTTCTTATTTTAAAAGTTATTTTGAATAAAATGAGTCACACGGTGGTTATTGTAACAAGGTTTTGTTTGGGAAAGAAGAAGGCAGGGGAGTAGAAAAAAATGGGCATACAAATGTTATTTAATTTTGAAAGATGTTTTGTTGGAGTACGATTATGTAAATGTAAATGATTTCTTCAACTTAAAAAAATGCGCCTACTGATGTTATCAGTATTTATGATCCGAGGCCTGTCATCTTTATATTCTATGAAAAAAAATGGTTTAAGTGTCAGGCCACACCAAACTGAGTTTCGGGAACACCTTTTAAAATAATGCTTCTGATATCTTCAGGAAAGACTAATATAAAAGCCCAAAGTACTTTGTTCCACTGACCAAATCCTTAGTTCCAAATGTTTAGGTTTTGAAATTTTAAACGAAACCCCTTTCACGGGATTTAAGTTGCTATTATATATCAAGACCCTTACGAATTGAAAATAAAATTGGTTTGGTATTAGGTTAATTTATTTTGATTTATTTGCCTAAGTGCAAAAATGGGGACTTTTATTTCAATATATTCTGTTTTCTGTGTTGAACGTCGGTTGAACGTAATTCTGATTGACATGTTAATTGATGTCCTCGAGGCGACGTGGAACTTGTAAGACTATATTGTTCTATTAATTGTTAATAAATTCTCCAGCACGGAGTAATTGAATGAGCGCGTGGACGCCTGATATGAGAACGAGGCAATAATCCCAGGTTCATCACATGTCACACGTTCGTTTGGCATTGTGGGTAAATACAAGTTTATGACAAGTGTTGTTAATGCCTTTGTAAATATAAACATAGCATTATGACAGTATGCTTTGGTTGGGTCTATTTCTGTCCATTGAGATGAAGTTGTATTAACCCAAGCTAGTGGATAAAACTAAATTAATAATATTCACTTTCAGTCATCTGTATTGGCTCGTGTTAGAGCACGTGTCATCGACGTCTGCGCTAGGGGTCGATATTTTTAAAATTATTTACATATGTTATAGGATTGGTTAAAGACTTTTCAAATACAATTTTTTATTAGACATTATTTGATGTTAGTAAAATTAGTAACAGTCGAATATATGATTTAATGATTTCAGTTCGAAGAGTGATATTCATAAGTTGGACTGAGTGACACGAGATCAGAAATAAGCGATCATTTGTGCTGCATTTATAAACCAAAAGCAGTCACAAACGACGGTCGTTCAATCTGGGGTGTTCACATATTTCACCGAATATCATTGATTAGAATTTACCATAATATATTATTCATATTACACGAAAATGTGCATTTATTCATTACATCAATACCTTGACTAAGCTCGATAATGAGCCTGTTCTGCTCAGGGTAAGCAGACTTTGGAAGACATTAACGTTCATTCAAACTGATAGAGAGTGTTTGCTTTATGTTTTTGAAAAAAAATAAATGTGCGATTAATTAATATGTGTCATCTATTTATTTTGGGATTTCGGTGGGGGACATCTGAATGCTGGCTTGTTAATTCACGCAGTGGGGACAGTAGTGAAGTTAGAATTTTGTTTTTAAATAATAATAGTATCCGTTCGTAAATTTATGACGAAATGAAATGTCATAAATGTTTAAAATAATGACATAAAGCTGATCAAAACATAGACGATGCTCAATTCTGTTCTTTTGTTTCTATTATTCTCGTTTTTTTCTGATCTCTTGTTAACCATTTCTTTTGATCAAAATTTGAATTCGAACTGAAATCTCCCTAGCTGCAATATTTGTATATTCATTGATACTTTGCGCAAGTCAAAATAGCCTCAAAGTAGATAAGGACAATTTAGGAAAGTGGAAATTCCTTTTGAGTCACTGATCTCCCTCGGACTGTTGCAATTGTTAAGTTTACAAACATCATGAACTGATTGTTATGTTGAATGTGTCTACATCTTTTTATGAACTTGTGCGTTAATGTGTATAATGCTGTATCATATTACTTTTTACGGTCAATAACTAGTTTTTAAAAAAAATAGCCTCAAACACATATCGCCATATTTGTATTGAAATAAATACTTGTATTACAAACATTAAAGTTTGAACTATTAAAAAAAGGTCATTGGCAAGGTTTCCGTTAGGGTAATGCGTTTTAGATTTTCAAAAGAACATTTTTATGTGGCCATCATGTTTACGACGTAAAATCTCGGATATTGTGTAGCAAGGTTTTACTTTTATTTCAATGTGGATTAGCTAATGATATGTTTATCTATGTGTAGATCCTTTTGGGACCAGATTAATTGGACATTAAAGGGGTTTGTTGGTGGCATATTGATGACCAAATTTGGTTGCTTGAATCTGATGCGCTTTTCAGGGTGGTCTGAATCTGATGGTCAAGCGGAAAAGACTTCAGCATGTCACTCAAACATGAACATGACAAGCCGAGTACTTCCTCCAATGAATAACTGCAACGTTATTAGTTTGGAAGAGGACTGAAAGATCCGGGGAATACCTTTTAAATATTCTTCCTATGAGGATTAGGGTTATTAAGCCATCAATGAAATTGCCGTACAGTCGCCATCCTAGCATTATTTATCTTACAATAAAAGGCAGGGACAAGTGGCGTGTTTTGACATAATTGAGAGAATAATTGAGGCTGTGTATGGAGCTTGGTATAAAGTTATTGGTGTAATGTCATAAAATAACCATATGAATAACAAAGTATTAGTTTAGAGTGACGTTATACAACTTCTACCGTTCACATGACAAACCGAGTTCAATGGTATTTTTGACACCTGAAAAGTCAGGCCAGGTTGACTAAGTGTGATTTTCCCACCATTAATTTCACCGATACAGATTGTTAAACCGCGTGTAAAATTAACTTAGCCTACCTTTGACAAGAATAATTGTGAAAAGTATGAGGGCTGGATTCTTGGGGTTAGCCGGTGTATTATGAATGATATACGGGAATTTAAAAGGTGATGTTTTCGTGCGTCTTATCTGTGCCCTATGACAGGTGTTTAAGGAATATCCACAATCGACGGAGCTGAACTGACCTAATCTGTTCTTTAATAGAAAGCAATTTTGTATTTATTGTCAGAATTTTCGAGAATTAAACGAAGCAAATTAACTTTAACTAGAGCACAATTGAAAGTACAGTGTCAATTTCTCTTTCCATTCTATTTTTTGTAATGTCAAGCAAATGATAAGAGAGATTAATGATTAACAATTCACAGTTAGCCTCTTTTAGTTGAGTACGTTTCATTTATTGTCAAAGGGCAATAATCCGATATTACTCCGCGATTTGTGTGCTCTTGTTAAAGTTCTTACATGCACAAAATACATCACTGCTTATATCTTATATCTCACTGGGGCATTGGTTTGAATCGGAAGTTTTGAAACCAAATGTTAATGGGTTTGAGATTACGCCGGAATCAAACTCCATCAGTCGAGTGACTCGACCAGTAGTTCCAATGCAGCTCTTTCTGGCCGTTTGGTGTGTCCGACATCTAAGACGTTGGCTCGCTAAAACTGGTTGTTCCGTGTTCGATACCTGCCATGGTTCGTTGAATAAGACGTAGGCTCGATTACCTGGAAGTCTCGAATTCAATCTTTGTGTTGACTGGTAAATTGCATCGGGATTATCAGGAGTGGTCCACTCTTGTCAGTGGCGCAACTTACAGACACCATAAGCTGAGGTCCCGTGTACACATTCCCGCTGCGTAAAAGATCACATGGCAGTTGGGATTCGATACAAGAGTAGCCCTAAGCGCCTCTGTCGGGGTACAATTACCCCCATACAATTAGGCCAGTCGGTGCAAAACAGTTGAAGGTTGAACCCCATTCTAGTTCTAAAGTTTACTAATTGTCATTGCCCAGCTTACGAAAAGAGAAAACTTGTCGCAACGCCGTGCTTACATTATAAAACCAGTGATTATTTCCGATATAGAAACTGTATTTAAATTAAGGTTTATCTTGGGTTGCCAACGCCCTATAGAAGTGGTATGAGGTGTCGCATACATGACATATTGTAATAGTTAGTGTTTTATTGTATATTTTAAATCTAATTATCCCTCTTGTTGTTTTAAAGATTATTATAAACGCTACCTTAATTATATGAATTCTAGTATAAGCTGTATTGGAGTATTAGCAAGTATTGTTAGGGCAACGTCTAATTTTTTCATCACTGCTTTTAATTGTTGCTTGATCACGCCATTTAAATTTTGAATTTCATGAAACGCTCGTATGCCAATTTGCGAAAATGGAAGCTGTCTCATAAAGAATTTCCGCGTTTCATATTCATGTTTCCTTTTAGTGTCGCGATCGGTTTTAGTCGATGGTTTATTTTTATTTCTTTGAACATTTAAAGAAACAGATCGTTTGACCTTATTATCATGTTTAGGAGCACGAGGACTATGATGTTGATAACTTATTTGACAATAACTGGATGGCGCATGGCGATTACCCTGATAAAAAGACCACATACCTTGTTGTCTTCTGTCATTTGATGACATCGGCTTGAATATCCTGACGTCTTGACTGGACGAATTTCCACCATGGCCTGGATATCTTTGAATATATGACTGGAACATTTTCGCTTTCTTACCGCTTCTGCTTTTCTGGGTAGATGTAGCTGTGGTTTCTTCTTCCTCAGTACTGTCGGTATCCAATTCCACTTTCTTGAATATTATCTTTTTGGGTGGATGTTCTAGCTCGTTCTAAACCCTCGCTTGGCAGCTTGAGGTACAAACGAAATCTTGCCACTCAAAGCAGTCTCCCCAACCTGTAGAAGTGCACTTTTCGTGTATCTTCTGAAATCTTCGTGGTTTAATGAATGAAGACAATACTGTTGTTGACTGTTAATATTTCTCTATATTATTTGGTTAACAATTAATAACACAATTTACATCATTCAATTATTGTAACAGTTATTGGTTCTATGCCTAATATCAGATAAGCTCCAATATGGATATGGTAAGTGACATAAACTTATGTCTCCAAATATCCAAATACAGGTCTAAGGTCTGTCCTTAGGTATGTGATCTAATGTTGATCTCCCAAGACACGTCTGAGTAGCAACTTGTCCCCGTGTCTATATATATCCCCCTGCGTCGCTTAGGGCATTAATCCTATAAATCTATCGTCTATACAAACAATATACATTGGTAACTAAACGCTTAGCCCCTAGACGTTAATTATAAGCACAATTTAAACTTTAAAACAAAGAATACTGGAGACAGGTGATTAATGAAATATATAAGACACTATGAAGTAGATATACATGGGGTGTAATTAAGGTGGATTAAGAACCATTAAAATATAATTTACTGAATTAAGTAATACTGTGCGGATTAGCACGACGTATTAAACATTTACTATTGGGTCCAATTTCACCCTACTACATACTCTCTCTGTAATGTAATAGTTAGTGTTTTATTGTATATTTTAAATCTAATTATTCCTCTTGTTGTTTTAAAGATTATTATAAACGCTACCTTAATTATATGAATTCTAGTATAAGCTGTATTGGAGTATTAGCAAGTATTGTTAGGGCAACGTCTAAGTTTACAAACAATAAACTTTAATTAGTGTTTAACTAATTGGTTGCTATAAACTAGTTGCTAGAAATGCATAATGTAGATATAAAAGTAAGACATCTAGTTGACTCCTCATAAACTTGCTATACATCTAATACAGTGTTTTGTTTCATTCAAGAATTATAACCAGAGAACTTAGCTTTTACAATATTAAGTTGCCCGAGAAAGTTCATCAAGGGTGATAACGTAGACAATTGATTATCGAGCGTGGTTCACCCTTTTAAATGGTGGAGGAGGCAGGGCCTGGCAATTACGTCGTCTAATCAATCGGATTGCACGAAAAACCGAGTACGTTATACGTTATAGAACCCTTGGTATATGTAGTATTCAATTGCTGTCTAGGCAAAATATCCATCATAGTACACTGTATGGCGCATGCCCATCTTCAGATGTAAAGTAGTTATACGCTAAACCCCATTTCGTCCCTTTCTTTAAGACGTACATGCCGGTATAATAACTACGGAACGCTAGGCTCATCATTTTTGTTTTTAGGTCCCGAACCATGACTTACAGGGGAATAACTCTCTATAGAATAATGATAATCAGCTTCCTCTACTCCAAAATGCTATCGTTCACAATATAGATCTGACAATAACTGTTGTTATGCGATGATACAATCTGATTAAAATAAAAATCTATATTTCGTTTCGTTTTGTTTATACTTTCGACAACCTACACTACATGAATAACTGACAAGTTATAGTGGGTGTTCACGTCAGGGATAAAAAGAGGAGGCTTTTGACCCTATGACGTCGGATTAATCAAACAGCGTTGAAGTTTCTAAAGGTTAACCGACAGTTACGTGCATCAAAAGACCAAGAACTCACCGTAACAGCCCGTTGTTTCATTGGCTAATCCCTCACATTATCCAGAACACGCAAATAAAACTAAACCTGAACTATAAAAACGAAACGAAATCAGATTGGCGATGATAGGCTATGAAGAAAACCAAAACAAATTGTTCGCTTGTTTTATTCCAGCTCAGAAACAACAAAATATTGCATAAAATATGTAAAATATTTTCATTAAAGTGCATTGCTTCTTAACGGATATACATTTTTAATACTATACAAATATGTTTCATATAATTATAATATTACGATGAAATTTCAGGGTAACGAAGACAAAATACATGTATTGTGTTAAACTCATATTCAATTAAAATGACCGGAACCAGAATTATAATAGTCTCGATCAATCAAGCCCCGCTTAATCTCGAACAGGTATTGGCATTGCCCAAATAACTTGAATTGTAAATATGGTAACGGGCTGACTGTTAGCTAAATTTACCAGTTCTTTCTGCACTTTTCCAAAGCAAGAGGTTTCTCCTCTCAACCTATGACACATTCGTGTATGACATTTTCACTGTTTAGAATTCAAGCTATTTGGACACAGATCACCAACTATTCCTACGCCGACACAAGGGTCAAAGTTATTTTTAGTTTTTCTCTCCCCCCCCCCCCCTTTTTGAAAGGCGATCTTTGTAGAATCGACGGAAAGGGTTTGAATATACATTTCCTGCCAGGTTTTGGAAATACATTTCCTGCCAGGTTTTGTTGGATATTCACGAGTTAGGGTTAGGTTGAAATGTATGTTTTACATGTATTCTACTTCCAGTTATTATAGTGCACGTGATCCATGTGATCCTCAACCTTGTTTTTGAGCAAGAGGTAGCCACATGCTGCCCCATCTGTGGGAGGAAGTGTTCAACCCCGCGAAAAGTTGGGAAGCAGTTAAGAGTCGGTCTAAGAGACGCGAATTAACATGAAAGTCAATTTGGAAATTATTGGTGATCTTTGGTCAGTTTGCACAGACCGATATTATTGGTAGTCCAAACAGACCATTTCTGTAATCCAGATAAAATACACGAAATTTCTGGAAGATATTGGCTACTAAGTAGATGAATAGTATTGATGTGTATTTTAAGATATAGATCAACTACACCAATATGTTTGGATAACAATTAATATAGTTTATTACATCACGACGTTTCAACAAGTCGTCATCAAGATTATACAGGCCCGGTGGAGTAGGAGGGGGGGGTAGAGGGGAGGGGCTAATTTAGCCCCCCCCCCTCCAATAATTTGGCCGCAAGTAGTCTTTTCTTCAGGTTATTGTGGCCCCTGGATCCTTGCCTATAGGGACTTAGTATGGAAGCCCCCTCAATCAAGAATTGCTTCCGCCGGCCCTGTTATATAAAACGATTTGTTGAAACTTCGTAGCCTTATGCACTATAGTAAGTTTTATTCATGCATAGTGTTTTAACTGATAATTATGTGTCAATTACTAAATGCCATTAAAAGAAGATTTAGATACAGATAACGATAAACCTAAAGGTAAAAGTATGCACTAAAATGCAATAAAGATAAATGCATAACGACTTAAATAAAACAAAAATATTACGTCAGTAACTGACTATTGTTGCACACAGATATTCAAAACGTTGTACTCTAAATAAATATTGCTGCAATGGGTATACACTTCAAGAAAAATGTGTCTTTGAAATAAAAACAACTAGCTTTATTTCAATGACTGACTTTTGTTACACAAAACTATTCAAAACGTTTAACTTTGAATAACAAATATTGCTCTTTATTTTGGTATTGCTTATTTACTTTTAAAATAATTCAAAATGCATAACACATGTTATTCAAGTACATGTTCATTTCATTCATTTTTATAATATATTATAACTCGTTCATCACAGCACGATTGTATAGATAACATGATTACAGTATATCACTACTGCAGTGGGAACATTATTCCGCTAAATGTTAAGATCCGGAAAGGTTTTTTCAATACACCCTAATATACTGTCTTTTCTTTATACAAATTTATGATACGGCTTGTCATAGTCTGCGTTGTGGACAGTCCATTTGCTGATTACAATATTTTGCCTATACCGTTTTGTTAGGACTTCGAATTTTATCTAATGGTTTGGATTGTTCGTACTTAGTTTTATTTTATTTTTATTCATTGGGACGTGACAAGCCTACGCTGCTTTTGAATCAATCAAGCACATACAAAATCAAACAAATTTGAAATGAAATGAAATGGGGTTTAACGTCCTGAAACACCTGATGATATATCTAGCAGTGGTATAATTCGTGTAAAGTGGGTACAAACTGAATTGAATATTTTTTTCAAAAATAGTTGCTGTTAATATTATAGTCTATACGAGCACTTACGTATTTGCACACATGGCGTACAATGCATTTGCACACATGGCGTACAATGCATTTTCACATATGGCGTACAATTTATTTGCACACATGGCGTACAGTGTATTTGCACACATGGTGTACAATGCATTTGCACACATGGTGTACAATGCATTTGCCCACATCGTGTGCAATGTATTTGCACACATGACGTTCACTTCTGACGTGTTTGGGAAATTCAGAATTCCAAGTCACTCAACCAAAAAGCACCAGATAATCATTTAGTATTGTCTTCAATAAATAACAAATAGAATCGTTTTATATGCTCATACCATTGGGCGACATGAGTTGGTTTTCTCATATTGTTGATGCTGACTTCTAATGGCGATTCGGTTGACGTGCACGGGTATAGGAACTACTATTTTGGGTTTATTGGCACCACCATCCTGGTTTGTTCTTGTATGAGCGAGTCCAGCTTTTACACGCTTCCATTTAGCTCTTCTGTTTTGAAACCAAATTTTTACTTGCACTTCACTTAATTTAAGCACGTGCGCTATATGCGATCGCTCAGTTAATGATAAATATTTTTTACTATGGAATTCCTTTTCAAGTTCTAATAATTGTTCACTGGTAAATGCTGTCCTACGTCGTCTCGATTTTCCAGATCCGCCCGAATTCATATCCTGGTCGAATGATTGATCTTCTGACACAGAATCGTTTAGGTCGGGACTTACACTTCCTGATTCTCGGTCGTTAAGACTTTCCCTCATTCTTTCGTCGTGTTTACTTTGACCTGGAGACGGCGATCCTAAAAATATAAAGAACAAAAATTCGATTAATAATTAATCGATAAACCCATACGCTGAAACTGAAGAATATATATTTAAAGAGTCGTAGATACCTGAGCATTATTGCATATTTATTTTTAATAAACATATTTTTCGTAGCATTTACATAATCAGGTGGTGTTAATGGTTATTTTAATGAACTTGAATCTGATCATTTTGTTTTTGCATCACGAGAATGGTATGTCATTGCATTGGGCTGAATCCGGATAAACCATCGATTATTCCCTTAACTGCGATTTCCAGTAACCAACGTCCACTTCGGTAAGTCCTTGATATTGGTATCTATATGTTTACATATTATCATTAACAGCGCTTCGAATTATCAAATTACCTTATTGTCTGAAGACGTTAATACACACAGAAATCAATTATTATCTTCATATAGACTCATTAATTATTCTATATTATACTAATACCCATTGATTTTAATTGATAAAATATTAATGTACTGAACAAAACAGGATAATGTGCCCTGCAGGTGCCCTCTTGCCATTTACAATACAACGTGAGGATAATTCACTTAGTTTGTTAATTATACAGAAGATCATAGAATAATGACTGAATACAATAAATGACTATACATAACAAAAGAGTTTGTTTGATACAAACAATCAGAAATGCGATAATCTTGTTTATGCTTCATAGCCTGAACTTTCGTAGGAACAAAATTACAAACCAATTTTAAAACAGCGGTTTTCTCAGAATAACTATGCTGAAACGAGTATTGTATGGCCATTTGGACTGCCTTAGTACAATTCTTTGATTACAGAATTAATTAAAAAAGCGATCTTATTATGAAATAAAATATTGTTTGCCAAACAAAAAAAAATCTTATGATGATCTTAACTAAGATTCACTTATGGTTTTCCATAAACTAAACACGTGACTGCATATTTATAATTAGTAAACCATACATTATGAGGTCGCTCCATTCGCTGTTTTTAGAGCATTAGTATTATCCAAATTACATTAAGTTTTATTTATCAGGTGTGATAATTGCCACAAATTTCTCCTATATCCCAAATATCCGCATAAATTTCACTTTTGTCTATTCTCTTATATTCCATTCGTTTATAATGTATAGTGCATAAAATATATATTAAAAAACAAATTCAGTTTATATTGTTTTTAAAACCGGATTAAATAATTCTGTTTATAGCTTCTTTAGTGTGTCCATTTTATACAAGCACTATTGGTCAGGCATTTTATGCGATTCCGTTCAGTCCTTGACACATTATTGTGTTAACAGGTGAACATTAATAATACAGAACATTATACTGCTGGATGTGCATAGTTTTAGTAGGAGTGACATTTGTAAAATTTGAATAAAAAGATATCAAAAAGCTATAAAGATGTCATAGGATGTCGAACATCAAGTTGCCAATACAATCAGCTTTGATTAGAGAAACGATTTTAATACGTTATCAATTAATGTTTTATTCTAAGAGTGCCAATAACTCTATCGATTACACTAAAATATATTATTTTTTTGTTTTGTTTTAAAAACGGGATTGTGTGGTCAACCATAAAATGATATCTGCTGTTGTTTACAGATCGATCATAAAAATTACAACTCACTCAAAATTTTATAGGTTGATTCTAGAAATCAAATTAGAAAAAAATGTCTTTCAATCATGCGATTGGTCAAGCATTTTACATGATTTCGTACCACTAGTTCCACCACATCCAGATTTACTGCGGACCTTTAATAAATAAACTACCCCTCATTAATTCCTCATCCATTGACTGGGGATAATGAAAATATTTACATGACTTCTCCGTTCACACACCCTCTATTCAGTTCAATAATTACTTTGTGAGAAACAAATTCACTTTCCACATTGCATGCGCTATTATTTTCTACTTTCGAGCCATTTATAACTCTGTCAGTTATTTTTAATTTTCCACGATTGTTATTGAAGGCATGGCTTCTACAATAGAACTGAGTGGCAGACGACGACTTAACAAAACCACTCTAAGTAGGATGACTCTTCAACAGTGAAGGTGGAAAATAACTCCCATTACTCTTCAGTATTAAGAAATCAGAAAAGACACTTGACATCTTCAAGAGTTTTGTTATTTTTTGTTAAGGGATTTTGTTCATTGATTATAAATCACGGGTTGATGTCCCAGACTTGGGCTGACATAGCAAGTTTGAACCTTAGATCGAAAAATAATAGTGGCTTTTCATTTGGGGTATAATCAGGCGCTTAATCGTTAGTGCAGTAGGACTGCATTACACAAAAGTGATGTTCGATATTTCAGAATTTTTACCCGTACTATACGTTTACAAAATAAATGTTTATCAGATCTAATAGACAAATATAAATCTAATCTAGTTCTGTCAGATAGAAACGTTGTAATGGATAATTTATAAATTATAATTTACTCTAAGAATTTGAACTAGTCCGTTCTCTCCAAACATAACGTTATATCTATTTTATATATATTAATATAATCTAATTCTTTGAACTAGTCAATTCTCTCCAAAAGCAAAGTTGTAATATCTAATTTATAAATAATAATATAATCCGATTATTTGAACTAGTCAATTCTCTCTGAGAGCAACGTTGTAATGTCTAATTTATAAATATTAATATAATCTAATTCTTTGAACTAGTCAATCCTCTCCAAAAGCACATTGTAATATCTATTTTATAAATATCAATATCTAATTCTTTAAACAAGTCAAAAATCTCTCCTAGAGCAACGTTGTATTATCTAATTTATAAATATTTATTTAATCTAAATCTTTTGGTTAAAGTCCTGTGGTCAGTTTTCTCGGGTATAGTCAGTTCCCTCAGCAAGCAACGTTGTGATTTTCTAACTTATAATACTAATATAGTCTAATTTGTTGAACTAAAGGGGTATAGTCTGTTTCCCTCGGCTAGCAACGTTGTAATATTCTAATTTAAAAATACTAATATAGTCTAATTTGTTTAACTAAAAGGGGTATAGTCAGTTCCCTCTGCTAGCAACGTTGTAATATTCTAATTTATAAATACTAATATAGTCTAATTCGTTGAACTAAAGAGGGTATATAGTCAGTTCCCTCAGCTAGCAACGTTGTAATATTCTCATTTATAAATATTAATATAGTCTAATTCTCCGAACCTTAGGGTTATATTTAGTTCTCCCATCTCTATTTTATTTGAATTATCCGAATAAAGGAATTGTCCTTGAAAATGATTTAATAAACAATTCTATTTAATTTTAGTCTGAATTATATTGATTTATCCCTCATGCAATTATGTATTATATTAACTATTCAAATATACCATTCATACATGTCATATCCACATCTCACTGAAGAATTTGTTATTCAACAAGAACGTTTTTGTGAATAGTTTTGATAGCTTATAATAGTCTGTATACATAATCATGTCTAGGAAATAAATGAAATATTTTATTACACCTTCACGTAATCAATCGTTTAAAAGCAATTTGTCACAATTATTTTGATATTTTAAAAATCATTATTTATTCAAATAAATACATTTATTAAATGTTTTTAGAAAATAAATTTCTAAGTTTTTAAAATCATCCCATTGCAAATATTTCCTTTTTTATACTTTTAGTTATTAAATTATAATTTTTGCACATTTTTCTTTCCATAAAATTAATTTGAAAAATGACAATATCGTACAATTGTGTGTTTATTCAAGAACTAAAATATTATTTTTATTTAACAAAAATCCTTTCTGATTAGATCGTTATTCATCTGACCACGTAAAAGTGAAATTAAAAACCAAACTAATTGAATAATTGCATAAAAGACACGTATTTAATTCGTTTTTCGTCATTTGCATAAAGTCAGATATTGTCCGCCTCTCTTGAATCAAAATAAAAAAATAATGAAAATCGTGTGGTTCATTCATCTACTAAAGACTCTTTGTGGTTTTACTAGTCAAATTTTGTACAATGAAAAATAATTAATTTGAAAGATAATTAGTTTTTATTTATTTACAAACGTTTTACTTTATGGATAGATATAAAGTTATAATGAAATTACGAATAAGATTGTATTTAATATTTATATAACACAGCCTTTATCCAATTCAAAGAATGTTTAAGATAGCATTTGAATACGTAAGGATTAAGAAAGGCCTGTTCCCAGGCATACCGGAGTCTAAGCACTTCTTTAAAATCATTTTAGCGATAAATAATTTTGTATTTGCCTAATGCCTAATCCCCTCATATTTGGTGTTAAACAAATGGGTTTTGTGGAAGCTTGTCGATAAAAAATAAATGTAAGGTTGTAGAGTATAATATCGATTTCCATTATGAAATTAGGATAGAAAACCAAAAAAAAAGCCCATGAAAATAAAATTGGAGCCAATGTCCCATTGTTCTAAGACTAAATAGTTATTTTTACTATTGCTAATTATATTTTTACTATTGCTAATTATTTTTACTATTGCTAATTACGAATATTTTTTACCAATACTACAGTATTCGAAAAAAGAAATGACTACCCTTTTAATCACCAATAAGAGCGTTTATTTCGTCATTATCCCTAAAGTACTGTAAAAAAAAAGACCGACAAGAAACGATGTGTAAAAGATATGCACAATATACACATCATATCAAACTTTACATGACTTCAAAAACAAAGGAAACATATCTTAGATGGTTGAAATTTTGACAACAAAGGGTATTGAAAATCACCAACAAGGGCGGGGTGGGGGGAGCAAGTTCACATATCCATAATTTTGTCATAGTTTATGACGTTTTTTTAAGGGGCTAGATATAGTTAACGCAAAGAAAATATGCTGAACCGAAATATAAGCGATTTGAGTTTAGGACTAGCCTCGGTCATCATTACTAAAATCGGTGCGAGAAAAAAACAACAAAGGCTGGATTATCCACTTTGATGTTAAATCATTTATCACAAAACGTATTCAAATCCAGTAAATATCGCCGGCAACGAGAGTTGATTATGGTCTTGATTAGTTAATTAATATCTAACTAATAACTAAGATAACATCTGAGGCCTAAAGAAAGACCTGCAATAGGCATGTTAGCTCTTGCTTAATGTATGTTTAAATTTTGGATTGATATGATGTGTAGAACATGCATAAATACCACATCGTTCTTGTCGATGATTGGTAGGTCCCCAATGTATGAATATAAATTCCAGAAAATGTCGATATTCACAAATTAATCTTCAAATTGTAGCAAAAAATAGTTTAATCGATACATGCCTGCATTACATTTCTCAAAACGCAAATCATCCGTAATTTATGACAACTTTTATTGTACGTAAATGTTTAACCTAATCCGTTTTCGTCACAGCTGTTCGAGTTAAAAATATAAACACATCTAATATATATTTATAACACCTCCTGTATTTTAAATATCATGTTTTAGTTGTTCAGTCTTTCTTAAATGCATTTTAAAACAGTTTTTATAAACCACATAGGTCGCATCAACTGACCTTTTCTACAAAGCAGATGACAGAAATTCGATGAGAATTCCTTAGACACCAACAAATTATTGACATTCGATAAGATTGTCCACAAGAAACTGGTAATTTGAAAATCTTTGAAAGGAGAAAACATCAGAATTGTAATAAATTATGTCAAAATTTTGATTTTTTTATTGGTGGTAGCGGTTATGAGAATTATGACAGTTATCGATACATCATAAACGTCAATGGTTTATTGTTAAAGGACAATACCTGTGTTGTTACGCCATGTGGTCTTTCTGAACACAGAAACTCGCTACTCAACAAAGGAACTTTACCGTTAATAGAACAGCAAGTGGTATGCTTGATGGATGCCAATAAATCTAAGGACAATCAGAATATGTAAGAATAGGTAAATATATCTTTTCAAACTCTATATTCATAACATTTTAATATATTAGTAATCTATATAAAACAATGTTATATTTTAAATCAAGCACACAATATGAAATCAAAACCTATTTAAATAATTTCTCGATATATGTAAATATGTGCAGACAACATATTGCGGATAATTTATACCGTTTGGGGTTTTTTTTGTGTCAAAAAATACTAAAATTTATGGTTATTTTGAAAGCAGTCACAAATAAATATCAGACGGACGTCGTTTTATAAAAAAAATCATTTGTGTATGATAAGAAGTCAATTTCAGATATTTGCTGACGGCGTTAAGGGGGCTAAATCTCTAACTATATATTAGTCACAATGTTCGAAATTAAAAAACAAATTAGAATTCAATCAATACTGGTGTCGTTATCTTGCCGTGGAAATATGGGATCCTGATATCCAGAATGCAAGACATACTGAACACTTTAAAATCAGTACACGGCGTCGTGTACACGATGGACATATTGATTTCGAAAGGCATTTGTAATGGAAAAGATAAACGTAGAAGACAGTGCGAAAGTGATTACAAATAGCTAATTCATAAGCGACAACATAATGATAAAAAAATGGAGTAAGCAGGAGCAACCGACTATCATTCAATTTGGACTGTTCACATAACTGATTAGAAATCACAATAAATAATGTAAACATTGAACGTAAATGATTTTATATACACTCATACATTAATATCTTTAAGATCATTATTTGTTTTTTTAAGGTTCCTAAGAATTTAGCTATACGCCCTTTAAGGGTCATTTTCTCTTACGTGTTCGAGTTCACGTGTCTGCATGAGTTTGATTTTGGTTTGGTTTTTGTAAACTGATCTGGCTACTGAAGACGCCCCATACCACTGATACTTAACATTTCGGTCAACACCTGGAACGAACCCATCAAAGGGGACGATGTTTACACTTTCTCGGAAACGAAATACGTCTTCTGGTCACATTTGTCTGGGTAAATTTTGGGTACTTATGTACATCAGTTATAATGTCTATCTAATTACGACCCTATAAATCTATATTTGTTTGCATATATTCATCTAGATTATATAAACATTTATATAAACATTTTAAGTTTACTGGCCACGAAATGCATATCATATTACAGCACAGTCCTTTATCTACAATCCACTTATATTAGTATTCAATTGGAAACATTTATTCATGTTATAAACGTTTATCATATTGAGTAATAAAAAATTTGCAAACAGTATGGCATCGGTTAATTATAAATTTATTTCCCAATAAGCCCTTTATCAGAATTATAACGTCGTTATACGACACAAAAATACAATTAAAATATGTAATCCGAGTGGAATTAATAGCACATTAATTTGAAGTACTATCTAGTTATGTTTAAACAATTGTGTTGCTGTCTGATAGTAGCAATAATATATTTGCATACAGGAAATCAGTTGTGTAAACTCCTCAATTGTTTTTTCGGGTGCTCAAAGAGATGACTAGCATAACATGCTCCGTGCATGAATCCCGCGCTTGTCTATACATGTATATTGCATGATCGATACCGAAGCACATGGTTGGGTAGATTCACAAAACAAGTGTATGTTTATGAATCGGCACAACCAAAAGATTGTTGAGTAATTAATCAACTAAAAATGTTGAAAACATGTGAGATATTAACAGGCAGCGTTTACACACTTGTGAGTATTTAACTTAAAATGTTGAAAACTTATGGCATCTTAACTACACATTTTTAAGTTATTGTTAGTCCCGAAATGACCTAGTTGTGTCGAGTGGACTTTAAACCCCATTTCTCTCTCTCTCTTTTAAGTTATTGACTGTCGATGTTGAGTAATCAACTGTCCATATTGAGTAAACGGTAAACAACTGTCCATGTTGAGTAAACAACTGTCCATGTTGAGTAAACAACTGTCCATGTTGAGTAAACAACTGTCCATGTTGAGTAAACAACTGTCCATGTTGAGTAAACAACTGTCCATGTTGAGTAAACAACTGTCCATGTTGAGTAAACAACTGTCCATGTTGAGTAAACAACTGTCCACATTAAATAAACAGTAAACAACTGTCCACGTTGAGTAATTAACAGGCCACATTGAGTAAACAGTAAACACTGCCCATGTTGAGTAATCAACTGCCCATGTTGAGTAAACAACTGTCCATGTTGAGTAATTAACAGGCCACATTGAGTAAACAGTAAACACTGCCCATGTTGAGTAATCAACTGCCCATATTGAGTAAACAGTAAACAACTGTCCACGTTGAGTAATCAAATGTTCATGTTGAGTAATAAGTCGACCATTTAAAGCAATTAACTGAACGTATTTGGTAATTAACTGAAGACGTTGACCACTTGTTATTTATTGAATGAACTTGTTTATAGTCGCGAGTTTGTAACTAACCAGGCTTAAACTAGTGAGTTTTTAATTTATAACTAATCAGCCTTAGTTTAGGAGTTTGTAACTAATCAGGCTTAAGTTTAGGGTTTGTAATTAACCGAGCTTAACTAACCAGGTTTAAACTTGTCATGGGTTTTTTGGACCGGCCATTAATCGTTTCCAGGAATTCGTCTCCCTCCGTAAGTTTTGGATTAATAGTTTGAAATGCCAACACAAGCCTTAGTGGAATGTTACATTTGGTAAACAAAAACCTGGCCCCCTAAATACGTTATCGCGTAACAAATTAACACCGAGACTGGCAGAGACAACATTTATACGTAAAAAACGTATGAGTGGCAAACGCGACTAAATACACCATTACTGTAGCATGTGATATGCTTGGTGAGTAGACTACAGACGCACGGTGAAGCAATGTCGACTGAATAGAATATGCTAGAACTTATGGTACTACTATTAATTTATAAACCTATTTCAACCCCTGAGATAATATGACCATGTTTAAACGTGTCTGCTACTACCAAACCATGTCTATATTTAAACCTGTGACGTAATACAACCTGTCAGTTACCATCAAACCATGTTTATAATCTGGTATGACCACTTGGCCATAATTACTATGTTAATAATCCTATCTTATTATGATATCACCTGTATATACCTCTTTATTAAAATGAGTAATTTCCTTGTCCAAGTGTCAATTACAGGTAATTTTGGGAGCTTTTTAAATGTACATTTCAAGTTAATTGCTATCTATACAACAACATGACATGTTCATAAGGAAATGTGAATAGGAAATACTAAAATTACATCAAATTAACCCTAGTTCTACCTATGCAAAAACAGCCGTATAATGTCATTTTCTTGTTAACTTAGGATTCACACGACTTTAAAGGAAAACATTTTTAATATCGTTAAAATAACAAGGAGGAGATTTTCTTTGTAGGGATTATTAATAATGAAGAGTTACTTGAGTTTTCTTAGATCATAATTTTTCGTCGATTTTATTTCATAGTTCTTTTAGCAATCTAGTGCAGATTAATTGAATAATGATATCGAATAATTGAGTATTTCGATTTTGATGCATTTCAATAAAACAATGTCATTGATTTTTGTCAATCTGTGGTGAATACAAAGAAAAGAAGAGAATATGTGTGATAAAAAAGATAACAGGGCTGATCGGAAACAACTTACGAATGAATATGGGATTGACCAACCATCATACCCATTGATCGTGGTAGAACGCTAGATCGGAGACAGTCCTGCACATACGACGTCAAACCCTAGCCCTAACCCTTATTAAACAAAATCAACGAGTTATAAGAATCCCTAGCCCTAACCCCGGGGTAGTGAAATTCAATCGTTAGTAGGAAAGCCGAAAGACACTAATGTGGCTCTCACCCGAGAGCCCCAAATCTATTCTTTTTTTCTTCAGAAACAAAAATAGCAGAATACCAGAAGCGGCTTCGAAGGAAGATCATCAGCGCCACTAACATAAAAAAACCAGCGAAACCAACTATCACGAACAAAATTTACATCATCCTAGGGCAGTGTTTATGTGGATTTTTGACCATCCCTATCTAGCGTTCTCCATGATGCGGGAGACGTGCTGACGGATGCTGTTCCATTCTATAACCTAACAAAAGATTGTTATCTCACTGATCTTGACAAACCTTTGGACAAGACACACAAATTAATAAACGTGGATGGATTTGGTGGTCAATCGTAAGCGCCCTATGCACGATAATATAAACATGTGTACATCTGTATTTATATATCAAGGATAATTGTGTAGACTCGGCTTCTGAAATCCATGTCCAGGGATGCATATTCTTGTAGAATACCTACGCTGTCTCTATATGCCACAACTACTGACTCACCAGTTGCCATCGCAGCAATGTGTGCAATATTTTGTGTACATATGTATGTATATTATGTTGGATCACGTAGAGATAATCGTCTATAAGAGGTGTTACAGTATGCATGTCTTACAGCGAGAACCGCAACAATTATCCGCTAAAAAAAACATGGACTTACCACGTTATTACCCGCAGTGCAACATACAAACAAAAAATCGCTATTCTGGTTGCATATACGACAATACCACATTTCTAGCTGTGGTCATCTGAGTATTTATAGAAAATGGCCTTATCAACACAAAGATATATACATGTTTATATGCACAAACAACGCATTATATCTACATGTCTATATTTATTGGCCGAATTGACACTTAAATATGGTTTCTAAATCTTTAGCCTGCATTTTGAACATCATTAATCTGAAAACGGGATCTGGTGAGCCTTGTCTAATTAAGACATATTAGTGTCTGTAAGTGGGCATTACAACAATGTCTTGAAGGTGCTCATAAAATGAGCATGCTCTAGCATAACACGTAAGGCTAAGGGCAAACACGGAAAAAGTATTCGTGTATTTTATACACGTAGATCATACATGATATACGGAATCGTTGATCTATGTAATTAATATTAATTAGCCATGGTTAATTACTGCCATACATCGGTTAATTATTAATTAGATCATAATTAAACTATGATCTTGGAACGAGTAATGAACTCCACCCAAATTCGCCTGATATCGTCTCGTGTAGAATTTGAGTGACATTACAGAGTTATTACAACAAATCTTTGTGCGTTAACATTTTGGTATCTACACTCTCTCGTAGTTTGTTCGTGAATCCGTTATTACTGAAGCATTGTATATAATTTTGTTACTGGTAGGATATGGATGGCATTTCGGGCTTGATCAAACTCACTGATCTAACATTAGTTAGTATACAACTCTTCTAATAATAAAAAAAAATCCCTCCCCTCGAACCCCCAAAACGCCATATTTGAGACTTTGGAGACATTTTTGATCATGGTGAAAAAATTACACTTTTATAATAAATCATAGGTTTATAGTTGAAATTTTTAAATTTACAAATACACTGATAGACACTTTGTATGCAAAAACAGCTCCCGTCAATAAACTGTAACGCTTTCTCTTACAGATTCTTCTTCTTTGTGTCATATTCTTCTATTTAATTTTTTGTTGGGTATATAAGATACGGCTACATCAAAGATACAGTATATAATGTCCACGCTATATTTGTCTATATACTTAATATATTGAATAGTTGACAAGTTCTATATGAAGACTTGTCGTATAGCCTTGATATAGTTGATTCAATTATTAGAGTAGTATAATAATGTTAGCGTCTGGATTGTCAGAGAGTTTATACATGTTTTATGAGTCTGTTTTTATAAACGATGTTTATATGTACACTATATTTATGTATTATGGCCGAATAAAAGAACTTATTTATAAAAAAATATCAAAGATTATTTGGCTGTTTACAAATTAAAGTGCGAATAATTTGGTTATTATGTGTTTATAGACTTATATATGAATATAAGTATATGGAACAACGCAGGGGCACTTGTATTATATAGTGTCAAAGGGTTTGATATTGACAAAATGCATAGATAAGTAAATAATGTACATGAATACTTGAAGTAGAGCTGAGAAGCCGAATAAGCATTCGACGGTCTCTTTGTTGCTTTGTTAAATCTTATTATGCCTGATTTTACGTAGCTCAAGCAAAGTTCATAATTTGATAACAAATTTGTAAAATTACATAGATGATTGGTGAATTGGGCTGAAAAATGTGGTTTATTGTCCACTCGGCACGAACAGGTGGTTCATTTTTTTAATAGCAGTGGGAGGAAACTGGAGGACCCGGAAAACCACTCGAGATTGGACATGCGGTCCTACTCCTTGTCACGTACAATCTAAGAATCAAATCAAAACCACTCCACTTGACTCAATGACAGACCTTAAATCGAAAGCGCACTCATTAAATCAGTCGTTCACCCAACTCTTGCATGAAGAAAGGAACGGGTTGTATGAAAATGATGTCACATCATTATTATTTTTAAGCAAACGGAGACGTTGAATCAATAAAAATACAGTAAACTTCAAATGGCCATAGCTTTATCTGAATCGAAAGTACAGAATGATACCAAGTTGTTATTTAAAAAATGTGCAACTTTATACACCCGGATCCATTCACTTGATTTGATAATTGTTTAGTGTTTGCAATGTCTGTTTTCTGTCTTGTACGCAGGTACTAATAGACCTAAGATTTGGACATTCTATGATACCTTAAAATAATAGCTGACTTTTTCTCTGATTTCATTAAATATATTTAATATTTTTTAACAACCTCAATAGAAAACCAACCCTTGGCCGTTCGTGTTACAGGACATTAACAAGTCAATTAATGAATACATAAACAATTTAATCATTTGTCACAAGCATTCATGTTCGGTTAGATGTGTGAAAATAAGTTTGGATATAAATGTTCAATATAACAGTCGAATATTCGAACAAGCATAATTTAATATTATGTACGTCTATGCACATACATTATGTACCAGTTTGATACAAAAGCCAGTGACCATGAAGTACATTCAACCGTGTCATTAATCCCTTCCAGTAGAAATCAGACGAATTTTAAATACTTGAAACAAATTTACAATTCGTAGTTAGAAAAAGCTCCTTTCTAATTTTCAGGGTTAACCCTTCTCACAAATTAACAATTCCGATTTAAAGTGCAATTATATTTCAAATTCTTTTAGGGGGGGGGGGTGTATCGTGACGTCCGTCATTGAGTCAACTGCCGTGATCTCGAACCCCGTGTGTACGTGACCAGTAGTAGGGTCACATGTCCAACCACGTGGGTTTTCTCTGGGTCCTCCGGTTTCCTCCCACTGCTAAAGCCCCCTTCTTGCAAGCGAATTATTGAGATAAAATTTAATCATGTGTTAGTTCCGATCTAGTTCGTGTCGAGTGGGCGTTAAACCCCATCTCTCTCTGTTCCTTTCAAACATTTTGGAAATATCTACCGAGGAGTGCCGATTGCGGTAACAAAGGGATTCACTTAGGTATGTTAATTCTATCGTACTTTCTGGAATGTGTATTGTGTGTTATCTGTAAATGTTGTGTGTAGATTCATACATTGTCTAATAGACTATTAAAATAACATATATACAGAAATTGCTATTATTAGCATGGTTCATTTGTAAAATTAACTCATGATATTACGATATTAATAAAATATTGCTTGTGTCTCATTTATTAGATTTTCAAATTGGAATTTCAATATATATTACTAGAATTTGTGAGAAAAAAAATGTTTTTATAAAGTCGGGCATATTGTTATTCAATGATTGGTTTGTGTTAATTATGGGGCAAATAAATTACCATTTCAATTCATATCAAATGCCCTTTCTTGTGAGCAAAACATAACCATTCCAGAGCAAGAGAGGTACAAATAGATTTGGTAAATTTGGCGTTGGTGGACTATTACTAATAGTTTAAATGACATTCAATGGTATTGTTATTTTTTTCCTGATGTTCTGTAAGCTGATTTAAAATGTATATATTAAAAATAATAACCCCTGATATCCAAATTTAAATATATCAGTTTTTAATATACTAAATTATCAAGCCAATATTACAAATATTAAATTAAAATTTGTATCAAAATTAAACGACGGTAATATTTTTTTCTTAAATTATATTTAAAATTGTTTATTTTGAGCAGATATTTTTTGTGTAATTAATTAATTATTTCAGTCCTGGTGTATTAAAATCAAAAATGCTTATTTAAATGTTCCCTTGTAATTGTCTTTCTGTATTTTGATAAATAAAAGATGATATTAAAATACAGTTACATATAGAAGTATTGAAATACGATAAAGAATGTTACTATGTTTAAAATTAAGATGTTTAACATGTTTTAATAAAACGAAAATGAACACGAACATTATGATAAACATATTTAACATAAACCGTATGCTTTGTCAACCAACTATTAGAATAACAATCCTATATATAAACATATATAAAAGCTAGCCATGTATCTTATTATTAGTTAATGAGATTAGAAATAGGATACTCTAACCTTTTCTAGGATCTTATAGTCGGGCTTTGAAAAAAGAAAAAGATTAATGCAATATGTCTCTAAGGTCAAATTTATGACGGATTTTACATGCATTAATTGTTTTATTATACCAAATGATGTTATATATTCACAAATATATCTAAAGCTTGGTACAATTTTAAACATAAAAGTGTTGTTTTCACAGTATGGTGTAGTGATTATATGCAAGGAGAAATATCTTAAAATGCCAGTAAATATTGTATTTATGTCATGGATGAATCTGTCCAGGTACACTGCTGTGCGTTGAAAGATTGGCGAAAATAAAAAAAATATACATTTATCGTATGTTGTATATCATTTGATGTTGGTATATAGCATTTGTCTAGAATCAAAGTTTATTGTATTCAGAACACTAATATAAAACTATTAACTGAAAATCTTAGAAATATCTAATTTCCTGAAAAGGGACTGCATTTTACAATTGATTCTCTGTACAATTTATCAGTTATTACATTTCAACTGTTAAATGCGTATTCAAAGCTTTTGCACATAATATAATGTTGTTTTCGGGGAGGAACAAGGAAATACAATGCAAAGTAAAAAAAATACTAGTTAAGATTACACACCAATATAATATTCATTGAAATATTGTCGACCTTGTGACATTAGATATCATGATTATGATGTTGGAGTGGCAATATCGATTACGTATTATAATTCTTTTCAATTTTGAAATCATACGATTTCTTTCAGTTTTCCACAAATCTGTTACAGTATGTATCTAAATTAGATTATTTCTGGAGAAATACGTGGAGATATTATCAAAAAGATTTATGATTCGTGATTTTTGTATTATTGTAGTATTATTTAATATAGATATGTAGGTATTTTAATCTGAGACTGCATCAAAAATTTAAATGCGAAAATGAATTTTTGAGTCTAAATAATTTTAGTAGATAATATGGATTTTAAAAAAAAATACATTTTCAATAATAAAAGATAAATTATGTTAAATATTTTTGTAAATTTGTTCTGTATTTACCTCTGTGTCTGTCCATCATATCGTCTTCTCCGTCACTATTTACAGGACTTGCTGAAACACTTCTTTCGGCATTTAGAGCACCCGGTTTCGGCACAATACCCGAGAGAGGACTGTCTTTCCCTGTTCTCAAGGAACCCGATAACTGTAATCCGGGATTAAAGAGATATTCGGCCCCCGGATGGTGGGGCAATATATGAGCTTGAGAAAACATGGGATGAGTTAATGGTAAGGAAGCAACACTTCTTGGATCGGGTAAACCATTTTGGGATAATGCTGACGGGGGCATAAACATGTATCCAGGGTAATAGAAAGGTGGATGAAGTCTTGGCTGAGGTGCCATTAAGGCATCGATAGAGAACGAACTGTACATAGGTCGATGCATCTTGCGCGAAATCTTTAGTTCTCAGACCCGAGTCCGGGTCGTTATATTTCAAACGAAACACTTATGTCAGGCTCTGACCAACTCCAGCATATAAACTGCACAAACTGTAATCGAGGGAACAGTAAATATTTATACCCCTAAATCCCAAATGATTATTCCGTAAACAAAAACAAGATAAAATCCTTATTAGAAGTCCGCACACGTTAAATTGTTGTTATTAGCGATGTTAATGTCGCTCTGTTATTAACTCTCTAAACACTTAAGTCGTTATCTCTTGTGGTTAGCTCGTCGTGTGTCATGTCTTTAACTAGTTATATCACTGACACAGACCAAGATATTATCAACAAACGTGTAAATCGAGAGGTGTAACCGTCGTCTCATCAATCATACTACACTTACTAGTACCCCGGCCATTAGCATATAACACGTGATACTGGTACTCTATTCTCATTGGTTGTTTTCGCCTGGTTGCACCCATCATTGTAAAACTGACAGGTCGGGTTCAGGAGCTCGTGCTCAACTTATTGGTTATTATCTCGACAACTCCGCCAAACTAATCAGCTTCACTTAATTATGATGGATGATATTAAATTGAAGTTTCTGAAATTGAGGTGACGAATTTCGTTTAACTTTAATGGGAAGACGAGGTTCTATTCTGATAACTCTGTGTCATATTATTAGATTGCGCATTCAATAAGAAAGTAGAATATCCCTACTTCGCTCCGTTTATATTTTTTGTCCTCTTCCCCAAATTGCGAATTTACCACCAACTGTTCTGGCAGCGCATTAAACGATTAAGGGTTTAGAAGTCGTTGCTATCTGCATGTATCATCGATTTATTTCTATAGAAAGTCATTATCATAAATTAAGCATGTAGATACCTTACAATAGATTAATATATTAATATTCAGATAATAAAACCATATGACACAAAGTCAATTTAACATAATGTAATATATTATGTTGTCACGCTCTAATTTACTGGAAATATATTTCGTATTAAAAATGGCTGCATCCGTGTTCATAAATACTTATGAATTAGTTTCAAAATCGTCGTAAAATATAGTGTTGCTATAAAATAAAATTATACAATTTAGTTGAGTATATCTTTCATAACTCATTACAAAACTAACACAGTAATAAAGGACAACTATCAGTAGTAGTTTATTATAAATGGGCACGACGTTTCGATAAGTATCGCCAAATCATTATCGTACTTATGTATAATATACCAGCGATTGTTGTCCCATAATCTGTTTTTTAAAAAAAAACTTTTTTGGTTCCTTATCGATAATTCGGGCAATCCATGTTTATCACAATGTCTTTATTTACTTAATTCCAAAAAGTTTGTTTTAAAGTCAAGGTATGGTCGAAATCGTGAAGCATACCAGATCGAAGAGCCTATAATCCCATTATGGTTTTGGACCAGGGTAAGAATCGGACCCCCTGCTATAATAACAACAAAGGATATCAGATTTCATTTAGACCAATACAAAATTCACTTTGTGTTGATGTATAAACAGTTAAAGCTTAAATTTTGCGACGTTTAGAAGCAAAACGATCATAGTATAATTATGATGGTTGATAATTATATTGAAATAAAATGTAAAAAATAACTTTAAATCTCCTGGCATACATGCAATTCATTGTTTTGGTTTGTTATTATAATATATTGAGAATTAAACTTTGGAAAAAAAAGCTGTTTTGGTGCCCAAAAATATATTGCCGCAGAAAATTTATTGAGGGTTTGTTGTATGAATACGTCATTACTGTTGCGACCAACAAGAATCCAATGAAATCTGGGTAGATTGGATATATTTTTTGGGTGTGTAATGAAATTACGATGCCAAATAGATGTAGAACAATGCAGAATAACATATATTTGATCAGAATCATCCGTAATTGTTAAAGTATAAACCTCGAAGAACTACGAAGATCGTCTTCATAATAATGTATATTCTTACGGCTCGTCCAAAATGTGAACTTTGAACTCTAAACAGGTAGTAAGTACATCAAGTACAACCACTGTGCACCCGTTGCCATTGAAACAGAAAGTAAGCGAAATATTTATTCGCTGTTAACAATCAATTTGTTCGTCTATCTGAAAGACTCGGCGATAATTTCCCCGCCAATTAGCACGTGCTCGATGATTGACATATTATCATCTTGGTGATTAAGTTGTTCATTAAATGAAATCGAATCCATAATTTACCGAGTTCACACTCCGTAAAAGCGATGATGGCGTACAACCATAAATTATTTTATGTCTATTAGCAGATGGTTTGCTTCGATCCCTTCTTTGAGTTTAAACGAATAAACATTATTTCTCGAGGTAAAACTCTTTTATTTCATCTTTCGATATAATCATTTCGATCGTAATGGCGATAGATCGTAAAACTTCGGTTTTACACTCGTCGCATTTATCGGGGTTTATTTAAAGAGAGCTTTGAAGATTTAAACAGGTATTTTACAATGTTGTATTTTGTTCTCATCAGAACGACAGGCAGGCGATCGTGGTTGTAAATGGTCGTTGGGAGTTTTATGCACCGTTCGTGATCTGTAAGCACCCGAAGGCCCCTCACCTGATAAAAGGTTGATTTGTTTCATCTTGCTTCTTATTTGTAATTCGTCAGAATCCGATATCGATGACGTAAAAGTTTACAAGAATTGGTGGTGATGGGAAATGTAGTGTATGCAGATGTTCCAAAAATAGGTGTACCACCGTCTTGGGCTAGGCTACACACTAATAACATTTAATCAATGGACATATAGCTTTATGCCATTAAGTATATTATGTTTTCCCTTTAGTCCAAAACGACAAGACATATAGAGCACAATCACCTCATTATCTGTAATTGATTTAAATTGAAAGTAGATTACAAATATTTTATGTTGTGATTAGGCTTTTTCATGCGATTTAATGATCACGTAGGTCTTTATATACACCACACAGGTGCGATAATAAATCACACATTATAATAATTTCACATTTATCTAAATATATCAAAAAAAGATAATAAAAATGTCTTTTATTTTAAGAAAATTCACAAAACATTGGTCTGATTAATTCAATAATTATGTCGAAGTCTGGAGCACATGGTGCATTATCTAAACGCGCCGGGCAACAAACTATTACCAAAATACTATAAAAGGAAGGCCCACGACTGGGTTCTCAATGTGATTGGTTAAACCAAAATTTGTTTGCGGTCCTTTGTTGCTAAGGAACCCAAGATGGGGAATTTTTGTTTCTGTAGATGGGAACTTGTTTTAGGATACCAAACATGACGGCTTTCAGTCTCAAACCGTTTGGGGTTTCGTTACGTGCACACTGTCAAATTTGCCCTTATACAGTAGTTTTTTTGTTTTAAATTCTACAATCGCACCATATGCGTTAGATAATATCTATTTATAATAGGTTCATGGTAGATCGGAGTAAAATCATAAACGTTTTCTGTAGATATTAATCATCTTAGATCTCGCTCATAGAAATCCATGACTTTCAGAGTCAAGTGGTTTTAGTTTCTGGCACGCACTGAAAATCCACAATAGTTATAAAGGAGGAATAAAAACATAGTTGAAAAGTAGATCATAAAATAAAAACCAAGTACGAACAATCCAAACCATTAGACAAAATTCGAAGTCCTAAAACAAACGGTATAGGCAAAATAGTGTAATCTGGCAAAAAAGTGTAATCAGCATATGGACTGTTCACCGTATACAAAATACACGATAAACAGTGGTCTAACTTACAATTTCAGACCAAAATATTTCTTTCTTTACTTATTGATATCAGCTGTAAACCACGCTAAACCTTAAATATCATAGACTTAGATATGTTTCCAACCCTGTTCATAACATAATATATATTAACTATTTAACTAGCATCAATATTGCTTGGATTCGGAAAAAACTATAGTTGTCGAAACCACTATCATTTTCCTTGGAGTAGAAAATAATCTTTTTTTTTCTTTAGAATGATAAAATTGAATTATCTACCGATATCGCTGATGAGAACAATTATTATTTGATAAAATAGAAGATAGATCTACGCTCGAAACTTTCATATTCAATAATAGACAATAACGGTACTAATTGACAGGATGTCAAACTCTCTTGGGTAGATCAATTCAATAGTTAGTGTATATACAGTTGTCTTAAAACATAGCTAATTATTGATAAGAGAGAGGGAGAGAAATGGGGTCTAACGTCCACTCGACACGTACTAGGTCATTTCGGGACTGACATTTCAATAACTAGCTTGCGCGTAGGGGTATTTAGCTGTGAGAGGAAACCGGAAGACCTGGAGAAACACTACGAGGTTTTAAAGGCGACCCTACTACTTATCATGTACAAGCGAGAATTCGACACCACGCCAGTTGACTCAATGACAGGTTAATGAGACACAACGCGCACGTCTACCCCCCCCCCCCCACCCAATTAATGATAAACAGCAAAAACAGGTTGAAACTATTTAAAGGGACAAGAACACTCTTGCTGGCTTGACAGGTCAAAATACAAAATTAGCCTTATCTTAACTACTAGATGTGTAAGTGTCCTACCTGTTGTGTAAATTATCCATTACAACCTATCTTACTTGGCCAGAGGGTTCGAAAATATGTTTAAATCCAAGTTGCATTTGAAGGTGTTTACGTAAAGCTTTTTAAACCATGTTACTACATATAGTTGAATTTTTCTAATTTTTAAAATTAAGTTTTTTAAAATGAAATTTGTATCATTTATTAATTGGAATATTGCTAAAAAGTACAATTTGTTGACCATAATAAAGATTGGGACATATTTTTCAGTTACAACAAGAGTGGTATTGGGGGTTTAAGGTTAACCAGATGCCTTAATGACATTTTATTAAAATATATAATTATTATTAAAGCTGAATAGCATTACTTAAAGGAAAAACATTAATAACCCTGATGTTGTGTATCTTATGCAAATCGGATATTTAATTGAGCTTACACCAAAGGTAATTGTCATTCTTAGTTTATCAAAAATAACCTTTTCTGACATTTTTTGTCAATTAAAATACAAAACCGAGAAATGTTAAAATTAAAGATATCTCTAATTCCATTGGTCATTATCTTGTAATTCCTAATTCGAAAGTATTTAAGATAATCTTTAATCCAAAAACGAGTAATAAATATTGAAACTGACCAGCTACAAACGTTACAAAATAAACATGATGAGGCTTGTTTATTTCACATTTACACACGAATATTCTCTCAGGCACGTTATTTGTGCTGTACGTAGAACTCAAAAGATAATGATGTCACAATTTCTTCACTTTTGTTCTGTGTCAAACCTATAACAATATGTCTTTTCTTTTGTCACGGAAGTGATTAGTGAAATTTGTAAAGGGATGGTGCCAGTAATTATATTAGAAGATAGTTGTTAGTTGACAAGACGAAATTGTCTGAATTATGTTCACTTAGTATTTCCTCTTTTAACATTTTCATTGTTTTTGTTTAAGCCGACCTTTGGCTCGTGGTAAATATAGACGTGACGTGAAGTGTTCTAAACTGTACTAAAACCAAGGCATATCTAAATATCAATGAGTAGGACTTTCACATTTTCACATACTAGTTTATTTACTAGATATCGTTGTTTATAACTGTACGGTTTAACTGATGTGTCTTTAAAAACAGACCAACCTCGTCGGGTTTCTCTGGGTCCACCGGTTTCCTCCTAGTGCTAATGACCCCTACGCGCATGCAAATTATTGAAATACAATTAAACCATGTTAGTCCCGAAATGGCGTAGTTTGTGGCGTTAAACCCTCCCTGTCTCTCCCCCGCTCTCTTTAAAAACAGGTAGGTGCTTTTAAAATAATGAATTAAATACTTCTAGAAAGACCATATTGTACGCAAGATAAAATAAACAATTATCAACTTCAAAGAGATAACTATTTGTATACGAAGCTACATGGAGCGAGAGGTTCTGTAACCATGCAAAACGGAACAGAAGATATTAAGGGTTTTTTTCTTTTAAAATATGGTGGTTTTGCTTTATAGCATAAGATCTGCCATTGAGTCAAATGGTGTGATTTCAATCAGAAGAGTGTACGTGGCACTATGAAGAGTCATTCTTCTAACCCAGGAGGGCTTTCCTTCGGGTTTTTGGATCACTCTGTTCACCCCCTACTAGCCCTACCTGCACGAAGATGTACCGAACGTTTATTAATATTCGCCCTAAATAGAATACAGCCATGTTTTTGAAAGTAATTTCAAGGAAATATAAAAAAATGGTTGTAAAATAGTGATACGGGTAAACTGTAATACCATACCCTTTATCGTTTCGGAACTATTCATTCAATTCTGCAACGAAACATTAAATTTGCACACATTGTATACTTATAAAAAACACGTTGTTTGGCATAAAAGAATAAATTTTGTCATGAATAAAAAAAGGTAATTTAATAAATCAAATTAAATACCCATCTGTGTACAATGCGTATATTTTCTTCTCCAGGATTTTTGTTTATAAAAACTTCTAGGCAATTTGTCATTATGATGATGAATGGCAGAATTAAAATGGATGTTTTTTTATTTTATTCAATGGTTTCGTCTTGTGAAATCCTAGTTAAAACTACCGCTTCGTGTAGTCTAGTTATAATTGGTGGAGATGCCGAAGAAACTACCCCTGATTTATAGCAAAAACCTTCACACAGCTATCAACATTTATAAGTATTACACTGTTGTCACTATATAAAAACGTTGAACAGTTTTATATGGTAAATGATATGGTTAAAACGAGACCTTAACGCAGTTGATGGTCTCAGTCACCAACGATATGAACATTCTAACTCGCTATAGCAGTCATTGTTAGCAGAAAGATCATTTTACATTTGATATAATATACCACTTGTGATTAAAATACGGAGACGAAATGGCTGGGGCTTACCTTTGGTGCGAAATGAAATCATGACAGGTGATTGACAGCTAGACCACGCCCTCCAATCTCAGTATTCAAACACACACTCCTAAGATGCTTGGCCATTGTTAAATATTATATAGGACGAACAAATGGTATTACTTAGTAAAATATAGTTGCTTTTTACGATTTCTGTTGCTTATGGGTGATCTGAAATGTTAATTTTTTTCACAAAAAATGACCATTTTAAAAAGATACAATACTGACAATTATTTTAATTAATCTCCAAATACAAATGAGAAAAAAAACACCATATTATCAATAGAATATATTTCTAAACCAAAATTATCAAAACACGGTATTTGTTAGATCTGTAAATTCAGATAGGTGGTGTCAGATATCATAGTGGTAAGTGTCACTACATTGCATAACCTGCTTGAAGGCTTTCTATCCCTCGTGGGGGTCACGGTGGTTAATAATTATTGGGTAAGACGCTGGTTCGCTGGCCGGGAGATCGGGTGTTCGATGCCTTGCATTGGCCAAGGAAGTTCATCCAGATTTCCCGTTGTGGCTCCCCCTTATCAGTGATACAGGACGGAGGGCCTGACATGGAGAGCTGTTTAGTCGCTAGGGTGGGACGAAAACCCTAGATCCCGTGTATATATTGGCGTACACGCAAAAGATCCCTTGACGGATGGAATTTGATATAAGAGTGGGCCGGGCAAAATTTCACTCATTTCATTTTATTTCTCTCACTCATTGACTTCGATGTTATTGTTAAATCCATGCCTCTTCTAAACTCATATTATTTATCTGAACATTCCGATGATATTAATTCGACTTTTTCTTGGCTTTGTAAAAAAAAAACATATTTCACTTCTGTTTACTTTCTTTTGACCTTTCCTTTTCAAATTTATGAATAATTAAAAAAAATAACCTGACCGAAAATGTATATTCAAAAATTCGAACAAATTCAACGCTAAATCAAGACTTCATCAAATATCGCCATTCCCAATGAGTGGGCTTGGGGACCATCAAGAAATTAACTACATAATGCGTCTTTCGAGAAATCACGGGAACCAATCTCTAGTGTGGCAGTCTGACTTAGTTTATGCATCAAACACATAGGAAATCTAAATCAGGACAAAGATGACGGGTAATGCCAATTCAAATCCATTGCAACTCTGTCTAGATATACCAACCTCGAAAGTATCCGGTGGCTCAGTAAGTAAAACGTTTATCGGTATTACCGCCTTGGTTCCTCCTTGCCCTTGGGTCTGATGGGACGGAAACCCGAAGCCCGGTATACACCATTTCGTGTATGTAAAAACCCTTGTCGGATGGAATTCGAAATAAGAGTGTCGTTGTCTGGGCAAAATTTCGCCCAAAGCGCTTACGTCCGTCTTCATTGGCCCTGAACAGATTACCTTGGGGTTTGTTTTTTGTCAAATACGGTTTAGACTCATATGTGTTGAATCTGAACCCAACTTGAAAAGTCGCCAACGTCGTCCATGGCTTGAAAAATTTAATGTGTGTTTATATAATCTATAATTAAATCAGGTTTAAAGGATTGGGCTAAATAATATATCAACAAAATCTCAAACTCAAAAATCCCGAAGTAAAATAGAGAGTTTGAAATTAAGATTAGTTTGTAAATTTAAAAAGATGGACAAGATCATGTTGAGGAAAGGATTTGTCTAGAACTCGACTTAGACTAATTGACGAAATAGAAATTAAGATAAATATCATTATCTTATTATTACTTACACAAAGATCAAAGAGACCGGCATGTATATGATGGATCACGTGACAAATATATACGTGCTGAGCGCGTGATGCAGATGACGTCGGGGTGATTATGTGCCTGGGATGGGGGGGGGGTTACGTGAATATTGTCTACTGGGGTTAATGATATTGAAATAGGATAGCGAGTTGAGCCTTGCGGTGAAGTGGGAGGGTGGGGCTAGAGGAGAGGGCCCGGGGTTAAATTACCTACCATCAATGTAGCGCTAATTATCCTGTTGATCATCTCGGCATCTTCAAACAACGAGATGGCGATTTTCAATTAGTTGGTAGGAATCTGATGCTATCGTCATGTGGTGTCTGTCTATGCCATCCTCATATCATTTGGCAATATAGCAACCTGTTTCAATATACACAGATGTATTATGCAAATCAAGATAACAAAGGCCATGGACAATTAATGTATATTTTGGTTACATGAAAACATTACAGGTTTGCAAGGTCGATAAAAGATTGGTAAAAGATTGGTGTATTTTATGCAAGGTGAAAATAATGCATGTCCCAAGGTCGAGAAATGTTGTATGCTTTTGTAAAGTGAAAATATTGCATGTTTCAAGATCGAGAACTGATTGTTGTATATTTATGAAATGTGAAAACAATAACCGTTTCAAGTCGAGAATTTATTAGTGTATGTGTTTACTAAAGTGAAAACAATACCAGTTTCAAAGACTGCGAAATGATTTATCAATCCATGTTTGTATTAATATTATATCTATATTTGATTGAGATGTTGTTTTACTCTGCAACAGATCTAACTACGTCTTTGTCTGTTCTCTTTTGGGGAGGGGGGACTTGACCCACTGCGGCTGAATGAAACCATTATTGATAATGGGGAAGCATATTTTCATTGGTTTGATGTAGGGACAAGTCCAACTCTTCAAAATAACTGAACCCCTTCCTGTTGAGTAAAGGGTTCGTTTTTCCATCAGACTGCAAAACTATCAAATTTAAATAAAAGCGATATTTGTATCTTATTTCTCTCCTAGCCAGACTGGTAATTGGCATCACATCCATAAGTTACCATGACCGCCTTTAAATACATCCTAAAAGGCAATATATTTCCTATCTTAGTTATCTTCTAGTCAGACTTGTGATCGGAACAACAGTCATAAGTTACAATGCCCGCCTTTTAAATCATTTTAATGCATTTAAAATAGAAAAATTAATGATATTTCAAACTAATCTCGATCGACTGACATGTGGGTAAATGATGCAGGTCAAATTATTAAACGAAAGATTCAAAAGACAAATTTAAATCAAGAAAGAGTGGCTTTGGCTTTGCTATCACCAAAGGATCAAAACTCTAATAAATGGCTTTTATTTCTAATATTAAAAAACAACGTAACTCGGGATGCTTTCAACTGGATTCTGCCGTTCAGTAGCCGCCTGTAGATCTGGTTGTGTTTAAAAGCCGCACTGATCAAGGTGAACTGGCAACAAGTGTTTTTGTTGTTGTTTATAAATGTATTATCGTCTGTGATCTATTATTACCGCATTATTACAGGTGCGAATTGCTCTTTGACCATGCGCACCTTTACACAATAACACTTCATTATAAAAGTATTCCGCCATTCTTCCTTAGAGCCGATTAAACCACTTTACTTTATCTATGAATAGAATTCGCTCAATATCTAACACCTTAATGAATTCGCTTTAATTACCTACATTGTTACCAATTACCTGCGTCTTCCCGCTCGCATCCAACCATCACAATAGTCGCCGAGATCAAAGGGTTGAGTGATGAGGTACGGCGCTTAATAAGATAAACGGATTATTGAAATCAATGAAGCAAAGGAAGAAATCAAATAAAAAATAAAAGGAAAATCATCACGCATGAGTGTGACGATTCAGTGCTTTCTGAACGTAAACAGCTACAGTTGATCACCAGATTGTGGACGAGAAATTTAGTTGCAGAAAAATATAACACACAATTAATTGTTTCTTTTTTTTTAATTGACTAATTTAGGTCACCTTTAAGATAAGCTGTGGCAAATCGCTGGTGCTCACCATCGCCTAAGTTGCTGTTAATGTTTACATTTGTGTATTATTACTTAGTACAAACGAATCCGGCTCCGTCTAGTTGTGGTCATGATGAACAGCTGATTTTGGTTACCAACGAACTCCCCACAAGAAGAGAAGAGATACACCAGTTGATTTACGATTTTATACCTAACCAATTGCACTTTTGAGTTTATTTAGGAGTACTTTGCAAAATCCCAAAACAGTGCCGAAAGCGGTAAAATCCAAGATGGCTCCCATTTGACAAATCAATGTACAAGAAAATCCTTAACGGTTGCTACACGCAAAACAAAAATCTGCAAGATAAACCTGTAGACAAGACAGAAAATAGACATTGCTCAAAATAAACAATTATCAAATTAAGTCAATGGATCCGGGAAAAATGAACATATAAGCTTTTGTGACATTCTTTCATATGAATATATACCCAAAGGTGTTAATTGGTCACTTGTGAATTATGCTTGTCTTGTTTCGTTCATCTTCCACGAGATCAGATGATTGGGGTGGGATCCAAAAACAAATCGTTCCGTATGTGAAGAAGTCGTGCAGAGTTATGAATGTACATTTGGGTTAGAGTTCCACGTGTTTTGGGGGTAGATGGTAACTCGAAAATGGCAAAAGGAACCATGCACCCCGAGCATATCGTCAAATAAAATACATACCCAAGAAAACCTTCGTTCAGATACCAAAGTTGTGTTTTTTGGTCACAGGTTTGGGGGGGTTAGGGGTTCCTCCGAAAATGGTACAAGGGACCAGTTAACACCACTGGGTATATCTTCAGATGAACAAGTGATCCCAAAACATTATCTAGAGACAACAACTGCTGTTTTATGATAAACAGGGCAGAGTTATACACGTTCAACAATTTGGTTTCTGGGTAGCATTTTTTTTGGGTAATGATATCTCAAAAAATGGTTTTGAAGAGCATCGGACCTCTATGTAAATCAGACCATACAAACGTTAGGCAGCTGGGAGTCAGTTTCTTGTGTTTTTCTTGAAATTAACGATTTTGTTCTTGTCGGAAGTAGTACCTTTTAAAGGATAATAACTTAAAACATAAAGTTTACCTTCAAAGTTTGGGACGTTTTGGTACTCCAATTTTGGTAAACTTTAAAGATGTCATTCAGTACACCCAACGCTACCAGCAACTATCGAAAAACCCTTTTCTTGTAATTTGCTAGGGGTTGCGCCCCCTCCCCTCTGCGTCATAAATTGACTAGTCCAAGGGAAGAGAGCACAAGGTATATAGAGAAACTTAGTTGAACATGATAGGATCCCACCATGAAGCTAGAGAATACTAGTCTAAACTTAGCTCGCTCAGTAGAAACCAGTATCTATATTCCACAGAATTGTGTCCTGTAAATATAACGATAACTGGGGTTCGGAAATTTTTTATTTTGAATGTCAACATTATACTATCGATTATCCCAATTGGTACAAAACAGGGACCATCTTTCTTCTTGGGCGTTTTCATAATTCTAACTTGTTCATGTAATGCTACCTGATCTAAACGTGACAGAATTGGGTTGTTCTTCAATTAAGTTCTCCTGCAACTCAGCTTATCGAAGTTTTGTTTGAGTTTTCTCATCACGATCCACCACTCATCAGCTTTGGTTTTGGCTGTATATTCTGGGAAAATACTACTGTCGAAATTGAAATATAGGATTAAGGATCGTTGATTACTTTATTTATAATTTTAAACGCCTTCTTCGTGTAGCAATTACGGCTTTTGAGTCATGTTAACAATATATTGACGCATGGCATAACTTCCTCAAAAAGAGTTAATATTATTTATGTCATATATCATTTAGAAAATTGTGAAACATATTAACAGTCACACAATGCGGTTGTATCTAAATTTGTGCTTAGACCGAACGATGCGCAGCTTTAATGTTGTCAATAGGAAAGCAATAACATTGTAATAAGGTTTATTGCTATTTATTATATTTCTACAAAATGTGATGAAGAGATAATATGAAGCGATTATAAACTCCTTTTCACCGATGCGTTATTGATATTGTAATGGCTTTTAATAACTGCTTTTGTTCTCCCGTAAACACCAAATCTCGTTAACAACACACGATAATCTCGTTACGCATGCGTATTGTATATGTGTTTATACTGACCAATGAGAATGTGTTTGCTTGATTAAGAAGAACATGTTTCGCTAATGATCGGATCATTGATGTTCTGTGTATGGATAGAGTGAGGATATTGTTAATTTGATAGATTCATTAGCGAAATAATTAGTAACTTGTCCTGTAGTAATTACCACAGCCGACTGGACGATTTTTTAATCGGTCGTTTATTATAAGTCATACGGGTGCGTTCGCTCATTATACCATATAATCTTCGTAACGTATGGCAAGTTAACGCCCCAAATAACACATAACAATGTAATATACTGATAATTTCCAATACTCGATTAATGGATAATGTATCTTTTTTTAGTCCAGTGTTTTACAATGAATAGAAGCTGATTATGGCAACGATTCAAGCTATGTGATGATCACTTTGTATTTCACTAGCTCCATAGTCCTATCACCCAATATTGTACAGATTCAAAGTCCCAAAAGAGAGAGAGATATGGGGCTTAACGTCCACTCGACACAAACTAGGTCATTTCGGGACTTACATATGGTTTAATTTTGTTTCAACAATTCGCTTGCGCGTAGGGGCCTTTAGCAGTTGTGGGAAAGCGGGAGACCTGGAGAAAACCCACGAAAATGTATGTTTTAATTTTAATCTTATTTCAATAATTCGCTTGTGCGTAGGGGTCTTTAGCAGTTGGGGGAAAGCGGGAGACCTGAAGAAAACCCACGAAAATGGACAGGCGACACTATTCCTTGCTACGTACAACCGGGGATTCGAAAACGCACCAGTTGACTCAATGACAGGCTTTATGATACAGCGCACACGCTCACCATTCAGCCATCCAACCCCCGAAGTCCCAACAGTGTTCAGAATCACACTCAAAACGTACGAGGCTGCGTCCAGGTTAAAACTAATCATCCCAGTTCGAAATAGCTGCTACAATACCAACGGCCCCGAAGCGCAATGGAAATCATTCTCCGTAAAATTAAAAATTGAAAATAAATGTGTCCGGTCGAAATATAAGTTACACACCACATGCTTGTGAAGTGGATATGTTGCTATGCATAACTGGAAGTTGTATGATGCGCCAACCTCCAACAGCACAACAACGTAGGACGCAAATTTGCATGAATCCCAAGCTCGACAAGATAATTAAAATCGATGGAATAACTAATAAAGAAATATGTATTGACAAGACTTACCCTCTCCTTAACATGCAAGGGAGATAGGCCTATTTGGTCAGTTTCATTTTTTCATCGAGATTCATCACGAATCATAACAAAGAAATAACCCAGACACCCACGGGTGTCTTTTCTAAAGTTCACCTAACTGCATCTACATCGATGTAATTTTATGATACGATATCCTATTAAACCAGCAATTTATTGTATCCCTTTTTTGGTTGCACTAACCAATTACATCTTTGTACCAAGTATTCATTCGAGAATCGGGAATAAATGTCGGCATGTATAGTGCATACATCGTGGTACTTATTTAAAACATCTGACACTTACAGATTTTCCGACTTCAGACATTGCGGACAGATACCCTTTTCACGAGCTGCAAGATATAAAGGATTCGGTTAAAGATTTGTAAGATGGTGACAATCTAATTAAAATACAGATCTATGTTTCGTTTCGTATTTTATACTTTCAATGGCCTACGCTACATGAAGATATGGCCGGTTCTTACTATAGGTCACGTCAGAGGTCATACGGGAGGCTTTTGACACTATGACGTCAGTCATTTGATTAACCAACCAATATTGAGTTTATTAGTGGCTTACCCACAGTTCCATGCAAACAGACCGTTTCATTTGCTTATCTCCCACGATATTAGGAACACGCCAATAACAACTATTCCAGGTCCTAGTGTAGTAACGACAAGAAAAATAATATTTTGAACTATAAAAACGAAACGAAATTGGATCTGTGTTTTTAATCCGATTGAGATTATGTCGGTGTAATAATCTGGGGCAGTATGACTGGTGGCCATAAGTGTGTTAGATTCTATTTCAAAACATTTGTTCGCCCAAAACTTCTGTTTTTGTTTTGAATCCAGATTAATTGCCCAATTATAGAAACAGAAGTCGATATTCTGCCATTAAAGAATGGTTTGTATTCATTTATTTATTGTTTAGGGATGGGGTGACTCTTTTTACAAAAGATTGATGGTGTTTTCTGCCGTAGAATTGTTGAAAGAGTTGTATGAATTAACGTGGACAATCAATCTGTTGGTGGGTAAATGATTTGCTATCGTGACGTGTGTTTCTGTTGGTGCGATAGTGGACCAAAATGATTTTGACATGCTGGGCGAAATAATGTTTTATTAGTGGGGTTGGTTTAAGGTGAAGTTGGTCATCTTGGCTTTATTTGGGGATGCTGGTAAATTGACTACGTGTTTTTTTCTTGGTACGTAGTGAACTTTTTGTGGCGTTGGTGAGAGGATTGGTAATCTTGTTTTAGTGATGTTGTAGAGAGGATTGTTGATCTTGTTTTAGTGGTTTTGGAGAGAGGATTGGTGATCTTGTTTTAGTGATGTTGGAGAGAGGATTTGTGATCTTGTTTTAGTGGTGTTGGAGAGAGGATTGGTGATTTTGTTTTAGTGATGTTGGAGAGAAGGTTGGTGATCTTGTTTTAGTGATGTTGGAGAGAGGATTGGTGATCTTGTTTTAGTGATGTTTGTTTTAGGAATTATGATTCCAGTGACTTTGAGAGAGGATTGGGGATCCCAATGTCCCTTGAGGTAAGACTGGTCCCATTGCATTAGATGGGATGGGTGTCACGTTGTCGAACGGATTATTGACCGTGGTGCTTTAAGGTTTGGTTAAACGAATTAGGAACCTTACCGGCCTTGGTAGAACTAGTGAAGGTTTGTCCTGTAGGTTTTCTTTCCATTTTATGTTGGAGGAAGGATGAGCAGATTGGTGATTTTTTATTGTGTTGGTAATTTAATTGTGTTAAAATGATACAGACCCAGCATAATTTGCTGACAAATTCCTACCCTGCATCCTATTAATTTGGAAGATTAAATGCACATTCTTCTTCCATGCCTTTGAAAATGCATTCTATTATATTTCCACCATCAAAATGCCTTATGCCCATTGTGGTTTAAAGGCCGTTTCTGTAGGATGCAAATGCCGAGTATTGTACCTTATGGTCAGAGGGGTTGGATGGGCGAATGGTTAGCACGTGCGTGCTGCATCTTAGCTGTATCGTAAGGCCTGTCATTGAGTCCACTGGAGTTGTTTCGAATCCCCAGTTGTACGTGACAAGGCGTATGGTCGAATTCCAGCCTCGTGGGTTTCTCCGGGCCCTCCATCCCCTCCCCTACGAGCAAGCGAATTATTGAAATAAAATTTAAAAACATATTTTAGCTTAGACATGACATAGTGTGTGTCGAGTTGACGTTAAACCAAATTTCTCTCTCTCTCTCTCTCTCTCTCTCTCTCTCTCCCTGGTTATGGTCACACAAACAGATCGTCCCACAACCATGTGCTCCACTTTCTATCGTATATAGGTAATTTCATAGATCAAAGAAAATACTATTATGATTGAGCCGTCATCAGTGCTCTTCATCCCCACTGATACAAAAGCATCGTCTAGCTATGATCATTCATTTTTGCTCTCTAAAAACTATTAAACAACACTCTGATCAGTTCAAACTAAGTAGTTTCATTGCTTTATTTGACTTTGTTCAATTCTACTCTGTTAAAATAAGGTAAACCTCTCTGATCTCTTGATCGTTTAAAAGAAATATTTATTTATAATCGAAAGTCGGCGATGTTTAAAGTGTACAAAGAAACAACAATGTGAACAAACAAAGGTGGATCAAGTCGTTGATGTGCGTACTAGTAAATCATTCATTATTTTATTTGCCCCGTGTTAATAGTTATTCTGATCAATATTTATAAAATTAGAAATGTAGTAGAAGTCGTTAAACCATACACAGATTGTTTCCCAGAATCAATATCCAGATAAACCATTGTTTGTGTTGTTAACGTTTCCTGGTACGTCTGTGGCGTAACGTTACCTGGTCCAATGTACACTTGTTTTTATCCGGCGCCTTAAAATAACATAATTAACACTTGCTAATGACTTGTTAAACACGGTTTATAGATGTTAGACATTCAAATGATCATTTCTAAATATTTTCTTGTGGTTATCAACCGATATTAATTAATGTCATCCTTTTTACTAGAGTCGATTAGCCGACCGAAGAAAAGGGGAATTTTAGAATTTCAACTTGGTGTTAATTGTGTTAAATTGTGCAAATCGTTGCATTTATGAGACAAATTATTCACTTAACTAAAATATCAAACGATATTTTTCGAGAAGGAAGTTTAAAATGTTATCAAAATGGCCGTTAGGGTAAATCTATTATTTTTCATATCTTTCTTTTCATGAAAAATTGATTTTCAGATTTTGATTTTAATTTCTCACATAAAATTCAGATGAGATGCCATGTGAAAATAGTTTCTCATCATCAAACAATAACCATTTAGTGTCAACTAAACTAATACACCAGATTTGTTTGGGTTATGTTATTATTTTTTTCAAAGGTCTTGTCGGAAATGTGAAATCCTAATTGTTATTGCGATATAGGATCAGTCGAAGCATTAATGTTACTTAGTTTGGATACAATGGTTAAGTTTAAAGGAGCTAACTCGCTAATATTTGAGACCTAGAAATTGACAACAGTGGGTGGCAACGCATATAATACTGTAATATGAATGTATATAAAGTGACTTACATTCAATGCTTTCCGTTTTTACTTCAATTTCAAATCAGTTATGTTCGACAAAATAAGCCAGCAGTCTCAATTAGGTGCACATTTCTAGCGCCTGGTTATTCCAGTCTACATACGTCGTTTGATTTGGTGCAATGTGTCAAGCCTCGTCCCTCGAGCCTATTGTTACAACTTGGGCTGAAGCGTATTATGGTACACGCTTCGTGTATCAATGGTAAAATGTTTATTTTGTCTTAAATATTGGATATCAAAAGCCCATCTTTTCCGGTAAGATCACAACATCAATGTTGATTCAATTTGACAAATAAATCTTGTTTTCAATATTGAAGATTTTGGATGATATCGAGACTAAGCTACTTTAAAACAGGGAAAGGTATTCTAAATCCCAGATTTGTTTAGATTCTGCTTGTTTTGGGTTGGGGTTTTTTTAAAAAAAATAATGCCTGTCGGAAATTTCGATGCCAATTGTAATTGCGATAGTAATAATAATAATAATAATAATAATAATTGCGTCATTTTACAAGGGTAGCAAATTAGGCCTGAGGCCTTTTTCCAATTTGGCCCTTGGCACAGATCGTGCGAATGATTTCGACCATTACTGCAGGAAGAAACCGACGAACTCGGGAGAAACCTGCCTGATCGGACGGGAGACCGAATATCCCTCTCACTTACAACGAAAAAGTTCTTGCCCTGAGCTGGGATTGAACCCTCGATGCATAGGTGAGAAGCCGCCTCTATATCGCCACGGCTATCCGACCAGAGCAGTCATTAATATTCCTTAGTTTGGATACAATGGTTAGGTTTTAAAAAAGGGAAAACTACTTTAGAACTCAAAACAAATGGTTTTGTTCTAATAGTACACTTTTAATGGAATAACAATAAATATGTGGTTTAATACACTACGACGTTTCAACAAGATTTCTTAAGTGGTTATTGAACACGGGAAGTATACACATTTTAAAACTGTTATCATTATTATTTATTTTATATATCTTTTTTCCATGTAACGATTCTTTAAATAAATTACTCATGAGTCATGGCTTCAATATCCGGGGCTATTACACCATGAATACTATTAGCTAATTATACTTTCTTACATCCACCGCCTACAAATTACCGTTATCCACTTTTTGTAATATTTTTCATACACAATTGGGTTCATTTATATGATTTTTATGCTCATTCTTATTAAGTAAATAGATTTTTTTGTCTTGGTGGTTAACCTTTCACGACACCTTTCCGCGTTCGTCATAGCTTGCTCCGTAGTAGTTTTTAGAATTAAATGTCGACACAGCAGGTAACCGCAGATTCGTTATCAACAGGAAAGAAAAATGCACTAAATGTTAATACAAAGTTCAAAGGTTAACCAAAATAGTATTTATGTTTTTAAATTATAATTATTTTTAAAAAAAAGCAACGAGTTTCAGTTTCAGCACCCATATTATATTGTTTATGGCTGGATGATAGAGAGATGATCACTGGAGGAGAGTAAGTTAGAGAGCCAGATACCCAGGAGAAAGCCACGATACAAAAATGAAATGAAATGGGGTTTAATGTCCTACTTCGCTAATGAAGACGGGAATATGCCATGCAGTGTGCTATGAGGGCAATTTTGTCCAGACAGCAGCATTACGGTCCACTCTTGCGTATAATTTCAACTGCAACCAATGTGTACACGGGACTCGTTTATCGTCTAAACTGAACGACAAGCCACGTAACAGAGTTGGAATCAAACATAGGACTTGCATAAAAGAATACCTTATAACACATATAAGACCACTTAGCAATAGAACCCCAGCATAAACGACAAGATCTGGCCCCGAGTTCACAAAGCATTTACTCAACTTTCAATCACTGTTAATGAAAAATTTCTTTGGATACACTATTTTGCCTATAACGTTTTTAGGACTTCGAATTCTGTCTTATGGTTTGAATCCTTCGTACTTGGTTTTTATTTTATTTGATCTAGAAACACAAAACTTTGCACATAGTTTCTTATTGATGTATTTTAATATATTAAAACAATAAAAGTTTAATAAATGGCTATAGGCCCGTATTTGCTATATATAATACCCCAATAAGTCCGGTGTCATCACTGACGGAAAATGGTCTCGGAGCACCTCAAGATCGCCATAAGCGTGGTAAAAGCGTGGTGGGAACGACAGAAATCGTGTTGTGGTCTCCATGGTCTCAAATGATCGCCTAGTCACAGCGTTTGTTTTGGGCATGGTCAAAATAAATAATAAAGCTTCGTCTACACTAGGCCAGTAAAAGCCGGCTTTTTAAAAAGCCGGCTTTTTCAAGTGTAGCGTCTACACTGACTGAAGTTTTTTTTAAAAAAGCCGGCTTTTTGATTCTGAAAAACCCCTCAATTATTGCCGTTTTTTAAAAAGCCGGCTTTTACGATTGAGAAATTGAAAAAGCCGGCTTTTAGGAAAAAACCGGCATTTAAAAGGCTAGTGTAGACGGTGAATGCTGCTAGTGTAGACGTAGCTATAGTTTTCATGTTTGTATTTTTTGTGACATTTTGACGTGCTGTGTTTACGTTTACCGCCGGCAACCTTGTGCATTTGCTGGTCGTCGTACGGTCGCAGCAGCACAGCAAAGACGCCACCCGGTCTGACGGGGGTGTAAGGAACCATTTGTAATACCATGCTCAGCTTGCCTTTTTGTATATTCATTAAACTGAAATCATATACGTCATGCAGATAAAAGTAATTGCGTGCACTGCTTCCTTTTCCATACATGTTTTACGAACTGGGCCTGTTTCACGAAATTTAAACTAAGACAAAATCCAAGACTAAAACGTATCTAATATTATCCAATCAAATTACTAAAATTTGGATTTTATCTTCGTTAAATTTCGCGAAACAGGCCCCTGGTCGATACAGTTCAGATGTGTTTAAATGACTAGCATTCACAAACATTGCCATATTTTATTAACTTATTAACATTTTAAATTCTCTGAATTACAACATAGATATGTATGCAGAATTTCAGTTATGTTTGTATTGGCGGTGTGTTGGTATTATCCTGCAATGTAAGTATATCCAGCATAATTATGCCAGAAACCTGTGATCTGCACAGCTGGTAGTGAAAAGCTTCTAGTCCTCCGGATGGATCGAAAACCTGATGTCCGCCTATGTAGTCATTGGCGAGCACGTGAATGAGAGAGATGGAGAGATAGAGAAATGGGGTTTAACGTCTACTCGACACAAATTAGGTCATTTTGGGACTAACATATGGTTTAATTTTATTTCAATAATTCGCTTGCGCCTAGGGGCCTTTAGCAGTGGGAGGAAACTGAGGGCCCGGAAAAAACCCACGAGGCTGGACAGGCGACCCTACTCCTTGTCACGTACAACCGGGGATTCGAAACCACGCCAGTATACCCAATGAAAGGCTTTATGATACAGCACGCACCATACTGCACACAGCGTTCCACCTACGTCATTACCAGAATGAAACACTGTGCTAAATGGACTCCATTTAAAACGCTCGCGTCATCATTTTGGGGCGGGGCCACGGAGGTGTGGGCGAGACTTATCGCACTTACGTCACTTGTGTTTACACAACAGAGTGAAAATAGACCGTAGCACATGTTTTTTGTAAACACAAAGTCAAATTTCAAGTTCTGCCACTCGGCTAAAAACGATATATATGTACTATGGATAATATTGCAATACATTCTGTACCATTGTAAACTGTCTCTAAAGATTCAATGTGTTTATCTTTCAAACCAGGGCCTAGATACGCCTAAATTTTTCTTCACAAATAAAACCGCTTCTGTGAGCTTGTCGTCTATGGGGGCCTACATGTTGAATAATTAGGGGACTTTTTTGTGGTTCGGCTCTTCATCAGTTTGACATCTTTCAAACACACAACGGCTAAATAAACATATTTAATTTCATTCAATATGACAATAGAAGAGAAATAAATACTTCTGGAAACTTCTAAAAGCATACTCAGTGTTATCGACTAAAATCGTCGATGTAGGAATTAAAATGTCGGTTAATTAGGTTAGGGCCTATTCTCAGCCGAAGCTAGCAGTAGATAGGCAGCCTAAGTGTGGGATGAGCACGCACGTGCTAACCATTCGGCAATCCAACTCCCCGCACGTGAAAGAACCTTTGACATTATGAATTCGATGTCTGCACGTCCACTCAACACAGCCACTCAACACAGCCATAGGTCATTTCGGGACTAATATATGGTTGGGTTTTTTAAAATTGTATTTCAATAATGCGCTTGCGGGGTTGAGAAGGCGCTCCTATCTCCATGCCACATACGCTCACACCGTGGCTCGAAACCACAGCCGCAAGCCAGAGGTGGCCGGCCAGGTAGAGGTCGAAGCGCGGCACTCTAGACCACTAGGTCATCCTAACCCACCTATGTCTGCACAAACTTCCGATCATAATCAACTGCGCATGCCCATTTTCATTTGTCTAGTTAGTGCAGACGATCACCGACGTTAAACCCTATTTCATTTCATTTATCTAAAGAATGTTGGTTTATTTTCATTTAAAAGAGAGAATACAAATAGTTTTCATAAAGAGTGTTTAAATTAGATTAAGTGCAAGCTATAATATAAATGACAAAAATATGAGACAAGTAAATTTAGTCTTTATGATTTAGCATTGTGTGAAAAACAGACGATCAAAACATGGCGGCTGTAAGTAGACCCAATGGAACGCGGGTCACAATAGAACGGCTATTGATAACTATGTTTAAACGACCAGCAATTTGCAGACACTTTCTCTCAATCAGCGACGTAAACGACTCGTTTTCTCCCGGGAAACGAATTAGAAAATAAACCAATAAATTATTACATTAGTTAAATCGGTAGGCAAGTAGCACGACTCTACGTGACACCACAGCGCCCACATTGGATTGGACTCAACGTGGCCAGGAAATCTAATAAAAAGTCACAAACAATATTTGCTTATTCGATCCATTAGATTTATTTGTACGATACAAAAGTCTGGTACGAATCTGCCCATTTCTAGCGTGTAAAATTGTCACGCCCATTTCTGGTTAGGACGTCAAGCTCCCATTATATCACTATGTATGGAAACCAATTTGTAACAAAATATAACCACATAATATGTTCAAAGTTATGAAATTCGTGTCCTTTCAAACGCTCACTTATCTGTTCGCATACATCTGATTAGTGCAGATGTTGTTACTAGAGCACAGGACACCAATTTTGTTTTTAAACAATTAGCATTAGCGACATACCAACCCCTGAAACTGATATAAAGACCCTAATTTGTGTCGACACTTGCAATTTGTCTCCGCAAATGTAATAAGGGCTGATCGTTAAACATAGTAGCCTGTGGCCTAAGCGGTCAGATTCGAAATATTGTAAGGTTCCGTAAACCCTTGCAGGAAGAGAATATATATCTAAACTAAACAAGATTGCAACTGATGCATCCGTGCATGCTTTCCTGCCTAGTGTGCCGTATTGAGAAGCTAAATCTATAGACAGTTGGAATCGATTTACGAGAAGGCTATAGTGCTGCTGTCCGGGCAACATTTCCCTCATAGCACATTGTATGATGTATGCTCGTCTTCATTAGCCCAGTTCGGAGCAGAATAGTAGGACGTTAGGTTAAAACTCATTTCATTTCATAAACCTTATGAATTTATAAGTAGCTAACCCGAAGCCACAACATACAATACATGCAGTGCCGGACTGGTGGGCCAAAGGCCCACTTGCCATACCTGTGACAAGGCCCGCGAGCAAATGGCGTGCGAAGCCTGCCTACGAGCGCCGAAGGTACGAGCGCTCGAAGGGGTTTTGGGGGGGTTCTCCCCCCAGGAAAATTTTGAAAAATAGACAGCCGAAAACCCATTTTCCAAGCACCTCAGGCCAGAGCAGCGGATGGAGATATATGGTGACCTGCGAGCACTTTAATCACACATCCTCGAATACGAATAGAGAAATCAAATTTGTCATAGTCAAGAATTCACAGAATTTGTCATAGTCAAGAATTCACAGAATTTGTCATATTCAACAGTACAGATAGTATGATAGATATTCACTGTTCAGAAAATTAGTATGATAGATATTCACTGTTCAAGGGTAAAGAATCCTTATCCTATCCTTCAATTAAATATTGCTTGATACTAACCAATAATATGGCAAACAAAAAAAGCAGCGGCAAGTCACATGACAATTCTCTGTACAATATTAGTGGATGTCTAGTGAAACCAACAGATTGTTATGTAGATAATACAAAGATCAACCAGTATAGAAAATGGTAGTCATAATATATCTGACTATTAGAATGTGATATTAAAACAAAAAGATTGATATGAAATAGGAAGAGCTAAGTCTAGGAAACTAAACCATTTATATGTAGAGGTAGCTTTCATTTTTTCACATAACATCTCGTAATATGGTCAAAACTACAAATAGTTATTATTAGCAGTTATTGCAGTTTATGAATATGGCACAAAACATTGATAAATGGTAAATGAAGAAAAAAATAAAATTACAACGAAATCTATCTTTCTGCTTTTCTTTCCTTTCCTTTCCCTGTTTCCTCTCCTCCCCTCTTTTACTACCTTTTCTTTTTCTTTTTTTTACTTTTTTCTTTTTTCTTTGAGGCTTAGGCCCATATTTTTTTTCGGCTTAGGCGGCAAGTGGGTCCAGTCCGGCACTGATTACATGTACCATAAAATACAGAAGAACCAGGAAATGTTTAGCTGCATGAACTCTTTCGGTAGTGGGATTGGGTTTCAGAGGCAGAAAACGAGGTTACTGCAACTGACCTCCATACTTTAGATAAAGCCGTTTTCCCAATTGTCTTTCGAGTGTTTATCCCTTCTCTCTTATCACTTCTTTCAAAGCCGAACCTTTTTGTCGACAATTCATTAATTAACACTCGCGCTCTAACACTTTATTGATAGCAAGAATTTGTCAAATTAATAAAGAGCACACTTAATATTTGAAGAGCGAAATCCGGGGATAATAAAGCTTTTATGGCGATGGGGACTTGATCAGCGTGATGGGACCTTAATGTCAAACGTATTAAGGAATACGAGGGTATTGACAAATAGGCAGGATTTACAGAAAGGCCAACAAGGAAAGTCACTCTCAATCAGCTGACTTCATATCGACGGTAATCAGAACTTCCAATATTCTACAGTAAAGGTCGTCATACAATTAAAGGTTTCAAAATTGTTATCACATCGCATTATGCTTCGGATGTATTTTGTTGTTTATGTTTCTCCAAACTTAAACTAATGACAAATTAAACTGCTCGTTATCTACACTAGGGTAAAAAAAAGGGATCTAGTGTGTTATTTACATGATAACGTCTTGACTTCGATGTTAACGGATATAAATACGTCTCATTACATCATAGTGACATTCAAATTAAGGCTTGAACCCAATAGAAATTAATGTAAACTTTAAATGACCATAACAAGTAGTTGAGAAAGACTGACTTAATTTTTTTTTAGACATATGTATTTTTGGTCACAGTAGTTTAAAGGACCCAAGTCCGTAACTCAAAAAACCCCAAAATCGTCGACATCGAAAACACTAATTATTGGTCAATTTAATTCAACATTGATGATGTAAATTTACCGGGAAAAGATGAGCTTCTGGTATCCGATATTTAAGATAAAAACATTTTTTTAACTTGGTACACGAATCGTGTACCATAATGCGCTTCAGCCCAAGTTGTATTGAGAGACTCGAGGGATGAGGATAACCACATTGTACTAAGTCAAACGGAGTTATGTAGACTGGAATAACTAGACGCTAGACTTTAGCCCATGATTGACATTGTTGGCTTATTTCGCCAAACATAGCTGATTTGAAATTGGAGTAAAAACAGAAACCATTGAATGTAAATCAGTTTATATACATTCATATTACAGTATTATATGCGTTGCGAACCACTTCTGTGAATTTCTAGGTCCCAAATGTTAGCGAGTTAGCTGCTTTAAATTGTGTATAATTTGAATGGTTTGTTTCAGTCTGGCTTGTTGTTTCACTAATGTTTAATCTACATTAACAAGTAAATTCGGGATAATGAATTATAATAATTAAAATGATTATTCATGCTTCCGCGTAACATAATTATCAACTTAATGATTAATTTAAATGATATATGCAAACATCATTAAATTTAAGTGATATATGTATCAATGAATAAATTTCAATTCAATAACGTTGCCTTCGTTGTAATTAAGCTGCGTGGTGTAGTTCAGTTTTAAACCGAGTTATGTTCCACTCCTAATTTAAACAAAGACTGAGTTTTTAAGTCTCCTTTAAGACCCGACATACGTACAAGTGAGGGTGGGGGGCTGCAGAACATTATTAGACTTAGGGATTCAGTTATAGTATACGAAATAAGGACAGTGTAATACGTAACGACATCGTAACTACCACAATATTTACGAATAAAGATTACATTTGTACCTCGTAAATGGGGCGTGAAATGGCTGAATGATTAGCACGTGCACGCTATATCATAAGGTCTGCCATTGAATTAACTGGAGTGGTTTCGATTTCCCGGTTGTATGTGACAAGGAGAAGGATTGCTTGTCCAATCTCATCGGTTTTCTCCGGGTCCTCCGGTTTCCTCCTACTGCTAAAGACCCTTACGCACAAGCGAGTTATTGGAATAAAATTGAGTCGCTACGAATAACCCCTTTCGTTGCTGTCCACATAGCTTCAATTTAGTCAAAATCCGTCGCTCAATTTGTATAAGACAGCCTTGAATATATAGTTGACAAAAAGTGTACTCGGGTTTGGAGCAGGACAATTATTATTCACAGCCAAAAACAAAGGCCGTAACAACAGAAGCCTTCTTCATTATGTTTATAAGTTAGATGGCGAGGCGATGAGTTCCTCACAGATTGGAATAAAACAAAATGGTGCTTCCATGAATGATAGAGCTCTTAGCATTATTGAATACGTCGAGAATGCATACACCTTATTCCGCCAATTTCAAATTGAGTTGATTAAAGAATGCCTGCTTGACGAATGGTTCCAAGGGGATTTGAATTTTCTTTTGACTATCCCAGATAATATGAACAGCAGTTCCTAACTTTCTGAACCTTTGTTCACTATTCTGTGCTAGTGTTTACAATAAATTAACTGAGCGGTTGTTCCTAGGAATAATAATAATTAGTAGCGATCCAATTAACACATTCTTACAAGATGCCCTATCATGCAGATGAAAGTCTTTATAATTATGTTTTTGTTTATTTTTACACAATTTGTTTACAATTTCGAAGAATTGGGTGGGAGAATGGTTAACGCGTGTGCGTTTGATCACAAGGTCTGTCATTGAGTCAAGCGACATGGTTTCGAACGTGGCAAGGAGTAAGATCGCCTGTCCAACCACTAAAAAATCATGTTAGCCCCGAAATGAATGGGCGTGAAAAATATATCTCTCTCTTCTCTCTCTCTCTATCTCTCTCTCTCTCTGTAATTTTAGCCCCAGTTTGAGGTGAGAATTGTCCAGTTTTATGGCTGAAAGGGAGTTGTATTTAATAATGTTATAAACAGAATTGATTTCTTGTTGAGGTTTTTAAGCGTAATCGGTGTTAATTCTTAGATTTTCCTGAGGACAATAAAATGGGACAACTCCTGCGTACATGTAAATGAATCATTGACAGCTGGAATAAAACGAAAGATGAATTCTCATTGCACAAATAAATCTACGAAATAAATGCGTTTCCCTCTCGTTCATGCGTGACTTCGAATTAAGATTATTAATATATACGAAGCGCAAATGATGTTTAAATCCCTTACAATTCGTATACATCAAAGGTCACATAATCATGACCAGTTCGTTATTATTTCACTGATCAATACCATGACCATTATCCCCAATACAAAAATCAGGTCAAAATGAACAGCACGTGCAATATGTTAATTAGTACAGTTATAATTAGTTTTCTTAATTGTTATTTAGATTAGATCATTGAATCGCTGATTATCGGAGAAAAAAAATCATAATTGTTAACTAATATAATATGAAATAAAAAAGAGAGGCTGTCTTAGATTATTAATGCTTAAGGTGCTAAGTCTTTAACTCAATATTTTTCATAATATTGGAAATTGAAAACACGAATTAGGATTCAATATTGATTAATTGAAACCAATATTGATGTTATCTGGCCGTAAAATATAGGGTCCTAATATCCAATATTCAAGCCACAATTAAAGTTTAATAATCAGTACACAAGTCGTGTACCCTATGGTTTTGGATGCCATTTTGTAATGAACAAATACAGATTTGGAAGTAAAAAGTAAAGGCTGATTTACAAACGACAAAGTATTTTTTTTATAATACGTATATAATGCACCAAGCAGGCGTAAACGATAGCCGTTCAATTTGAAAAGATCACGTATTTCACCGAACATAATTGATTAGAAATTAGAAATTACATTATAATATATTTTTCTTTATAACAATGAATATAATTCATTTGCATACATATATACCATTTTTGTCTATTTCAAGGTTCGAACAAAAGAGCCATGCACCCTTTAATTATGCCTCACCAATTTGATTTTCTTTTCGTCGGAGACGGGGTGGGGGGACAATGGTTAGCATTTGCGAGCTGTATCATAAGGTCTGTCATTGAGTCAACTGGTGAGGTTTCGTTTCCCCGGTGTAATACGTGACAAGGGAAAGGGTCACCCCCTGGCCTCGTGAGTTTTCTCCGGGTCCTCAGTTTTCTGCCACTGCTAAAGATCCCTATGCGCAAGCGAAATATTGAAATAAAATCAAGTTATATGTTAGTCCCGAAATGATCTAGTTTGTGATCTATCTCTCGATTTCCCCCTCTCTTCTCTCTCTCTCTCCCCCCTCTCTCTCTCCGGGATCTTGATAAATTAATAGTCACTCGAATCACGAAGGGTGTTTTGTTTAAATTATCAAAACTGAAAAATGTGGGACTAAAAGATTTTTAAAAGCACAATTAAGTACTTAAATATGTCTTTTGTTTTTTTCACAAAGAAATAAGAAATGTTTTTTTTATATTTTTTTTCTTGAATAACAGAAAAGCAAACTGGTGTGGTCTAAGATTGTAATTTAGATTTAATTATCGCAGAAAAAAAGGTCACATTTATATCAGTTCCCTTTGTATTTTTCTTTAAATTTCTACGATTATAGAAGAAAGAAATATCACTTATTATCGATTATGGATTATTCATTTATAAATTACGCTTTTTTATAGTAGAATGGGGTTATTAATTCGTTTAATTAAATCTTGATAAAGAACCGCATATCACAGGTGTGAAACGCCTTGAAACTTTCATCTCTGGAAATGGTAAATTCGTTTCGGTCAGATATTAAATAGCGGCGAACCACCCCTTTATTTGATATGGACTTCTCTCTCCATTATAAAGATATCGTGATCATCGCGACTATTATGTTCATTCAACTTTGTGAATGCTCAACATGATGAGCTGAATTTGTAATAAAAAGACCCCAATGTGACAAAGAAATCGTTTCACTTGCCTCGATCTTTTCAGTGAAGATAATTCTCTTCGTTATTCTATTCAAGCGGCCAGGTTTTAAGTGCGAACAAATTTTCTCCTAAACTTGCTGCAAAGAAAACGTTTATTGGTGCTGAGAGTATGCGCAATGCTCCTTATCATCACAGAGAGTGATTTTAAATAGCCACACTACTTTAACCGGTCTTCGGAAATTGGAGCCACAATATACCACGTTCTGGTAGACTGGGCTTGAAAGGTTTTTCAATTACCGCCTAAAGCGATGTAGAATATTGGTCGAGCAGATGATTTGCCCAGATATAATTAGAAAACACCCCGTAATCCAATTAAACTGATACTCTTTTAGCCGTTTTGATCGATGGAAATGAACAGCGGTGATAATATAGTTTGTACTTGTCGGTTCACTTATCTTTGACTTGATAATTTAGGCTGCTACATCTATGTACAAGGGGACGTAACTCACACTTATCTTAAGTATACTATGCATTCAACAATGTAATTGTCGACTACCATTCATAAGAAAAGGTCGGATTAAACACAAAGTTACATTCTATATTATAACAATACGATATATATTCTCCTTAGTTTCCTTGGAACAGGTTGTAGCATATTTGCGGTTATGAATGTCAATGAAATACATCTCTATATAACACTATTCGGTGAACAGTCAAACTGATTACACTATTTTGTCGGATTATTACACTATTTTGTCTATACCGTTTTTAGTACTTCGTATTTGTCAAATGGTTTGGATTGTTTGTACTTGGTTTTATTTTATTTATATTATATCTCTCGATAAATTGGGGGTTGGGATGGCCTAGTGGTCTAGAGTGCCGCGCTTCGACCTCTAGCTGACCCGTCACCTCTGGCTTGCAGCTGTGGTTTCGAGCCCCAGTGTGAGCGTATGTGACATGGAGATGGGGGCGCCTTCTCAACCTCTTGGGTTTCCTCCGGGCACTCCGGTTTCCTCCCACTGCTAAAGACCCCTACGAGCAGGCGAATTATTGAAAAAAAATAAAACCATACGTTAGTCCAAAAATGACCTAGTTTGTGTCGAGTGGACGTTAAACTCCATTTCTTTCTCTCTCTCTCTTCTCTCGATATATTATTCACATTTCAGACGAAATTAATTCGGATTATTATATGCATGATTGTGTTCCGCCAACGATTTGTATTAAATGCCGGATTGCTGATAGCCAGAATAGATATAGTACTCTGGTGACCCTTAAAAAATGTACTTGGTCAAAACTATTCATTACAAAATCCGGTATTAGTTTAATCAGGCATAGAAAACTATGCCGGTTTCAACTGTCAATAAAGGTATTTTAATTGATCAATTTAGACGGATTTGTGTGGGGATAAATGGCACGTTTTGCTGTCAAATTTCCACTTGTCAATCATTTTCGATCTTTGTATTTTTAATCTCCAACAAACAAAGGTTTTGTTTTCGGCGAGCAAAGTCAATTAGCATGAAAATAGATGGCAAGCATCACAGCTTGTTAGTCAGCGCTCGAAGAAGCCTGAGAAGATCCTTAATATGAAATGTAAGTCGATAAGATCGACCACATTTGCTTTGGATCCTACCATTTAAACTCTATTAATCTGTCATTTGAACTCAAGTCTGCTGTCGATACCCGGAGCCTCGTGTCAGGCCCTGAACATAACCCCATTTGACCCCCATGGCCATAACTCGTGACGTGGGTAAAATGGGTGTAGTGCTTTGTTAGTGAGGACATCTGGTGACAGATTACTAACGAGGAAGTTAATAACTTGTTCTCTGCTCCATATAATACACAAGTTCATTCAAAACACAGGTGGACGCAGCACACATTTTCTCATACCTATCAAATGCACGTGCGTTTTATGTCAAGTTCCATAATCAAACGTCACATAAAACACTAATTAAAACTGAATTAACTTGTTTGGGGAAATGATTAACCGTCTTTTTATAGCTTTACAGGCTAATATCATATCTGGCTTCGATAGAATTAGTATTAATGTCTTTTGTTATTATGTAACCATATCGTGGCCAAGTGCGGGTTTTGTCTCGCTAACTCGGCAGTCATCTGAGAATGTTGTTGTTTATGTCGATTCGAAAAAATAAATTGTGAAACGTGTTACATCTAAGAATATATTGTTGTGCTGTTTTAATTATCTCACATTCGTTTCATGTCTCAATTTTCTAAAGCATCAGAGAGAGAGACTGACATGGTTTAATTTTATTGCATTAAATCGCTTTCGCGTAGGGGTCTTTAGCTGTGGGTGGAAACCGGAGGACCCGGGGAAAATCCACGAGGTTGGACAGGCAACCCTACTCCTTGCCGCCAGTTGACTCGATGACAGGCTTTATGATAAAGCGCGCACGCCTACCCCCCCTCCCGACAATAATTTTTCGACCCCGGACCCCCCATCAGTCGGGCTGCTCCCCTCCGCAAGTAAGCTGGCTATGGGCCTGTTCAGCCATTCAACCCTCGCCCTAAAACAGTACAAGTAACATCCAACCCTCGCCCTAAAACAGTACAAGTAACATTTGTTATTAATGGTACATAACACATTTATCTTTACAAACATATACCTATTATAAGATAGGTTCTGTGGATCTTTGATCACAAAAAATATTTTGTGGGCTTGGAGATAACCGATCGTACTGATTCTGCACCTAAAGAAATTTGGAGGTATACAAATGAATTTCTGTTATAATTTATAACCAAATTAGCCGTTATCAATTTTTTAATCGCCGTAGCTATATTTTTAACAAAGTATATTCATTCTGTACTAAATGTTAAGTTTGCTGTTTTCTGCCTAGTCATTAGTCATGTGATCTAATAAAGGTTTTGATCGGCAGAGGGCATCTGTACTTCTGCATGTATACCTTTACGTATGAAATAAATATATTATTATAATTATAGCCTACTTATAAGTATAAACTATCAAGCATGACATGGCCACCGTCTTCAATAGCCCAGGTTATGAGCAAAACAGTGGGACGTAAAACCCCATTTTATTTCACGATATGGTTAACACGCCAAATCAGTTTACATTTTTTTAAAAATGCAGGTGAATGATCATTTGAAAGGGGTGTATATATGTATCAAAAGGGGGTCAGTGGAATAGGAAGGGCCTTTTAATGGGACGTTAAACCGAGGTCGTGTGTACACATTGACGAACTCGTAAACGATCCCATGGCAGTTGAAATTCGATTTAGGAGTAGGCCGTAGCTACATTTTCCTCCTAGCATGCTATATGGCGAAGTCTATCTCCCTTATCCCAGTCAGAGCAGAACAGGAGGATGATAAATCCCGTTTCATTTTAAAAAACGTGAATGAACCAAAGACATAATTGCTGTTCAAGGGAAATAACTCCGATTTTCGCGGAGACAAAGCTAAACGAAACATGGATTTTCAAGAACAAGTTCCGAGTACGGAGTGAAAGGTGGCGCAGGAAGGGAAATAACTATGACTTTCACTAAGACTACGCTATCCTCAGGACTACCAGCGGTCTCATTCCGTTCTACTCCACTATACTCTGGTCTGTCCATTGTGTTTCCGCGAGTTCAAACTATCTGCCCTGGCCTTGATTGTAGCTAAAGTCTACGAACCAATCAAAAAATAGTTTACAAACCAGTCTTACTAATGAAACGGCCTGTGTTACGAGTTCGTTCGTTTTATAAGGGTAGTTAACCATATTTATATCCATTTACTGAATAATTTATGTAAATAATGAATATTTTTCTGATTCATTTCAAATATTTATAACATCTATATGTTTGACTTTTGTTATTATTATTATTAGCATTTGTTTCAGTCTGTTATGTTTGTTATTATTGAACATATACATGAATTGCCAATTTGGAAAACAATGTGCATTGTGGGAGAGAGGGGGGGAAATTTAAGAGGAGCGACCATTGCTTTGCATGGGATTTCTCTGACCAAATATCGAAAAACGCCGATTTTACGTTAATTTTAGTGCATCAACTATCTGTATCTATATCACATCATAATTATGAAATATAACCCATCACTAAAATTAACGTAAAATCGGCGTTTTTCGAAATTTGACAAAGGAAAAAGATGATCCACCCTCCATCTAACGACAGCGAAAAGTACATAAGCTGATTACACTATTTTGCCTGATTGCACAATTTTGCCTGATTACACAATTTTTACGACTTCGTATTTTGTCTAATGGTGTGGATTGTTCGTACTTGTTTTTTTTTTTATTATTTACATTTTTATCTTTAATAAACAATAAGAACAACATCAATATAACTCTTGAACATAAACATACGTCAATACTATATGAAATAATAATTCTATTTTGTTGTTAACAAATACTCATTTAGTATAATTTGTACATTAAGACTATCTTCTGGCTAATTCCTAACCACCGTGTCTCTCTTTAAGGGGGCCTTTGGAGGCAGTCCACCAGTAAATTTCCCACTCCTTTTCTAATAATAATTCTATTTTGTTGTTAACAAATACTCATTTAGTATAATTTGTACATTAAGACTATCTTCTGGCTAATTCCTAACCACCGTGTCTCTCTTTAAGGGGGCCTTTGGAGGCAGTCCACCAGTAAATTTCCCACTCCTTTTCTCCCCCTTGGCATGGACATTTTTGTTGATTTTTTGGTCTAGAATGGAAGAAGAGGTTTTGAATTAATATTTACTGCCAGGTTTTGGTAAATATTCATGATTTTGAGGCGGAAGGATAACTGAGTTATCAGGTTGGCCACGGTGATATGTACAGCAACTAGTTACATGTTTTGGGTATGCTTCTTCAAGTTGGTGTATTTCAAAATTTTGGTAGTCAACCTCATACAAATTTTAGAGCAAAGACGTGGTCATTTGTTCCTCAGTCTATAGTGAAAAGCATTCAGCCCAACGAAAATTTGGGGAAAAGTTGGAGGTGGGCAAAGAGGTCAGAATTAACATTGAAGTCAATGGGAAAATTAATGGTGGTCTGCCTCCCCTTTTCCTTTGCAGTTACTTCCCTTTTCTAACTTCCTTTGTATTGGAAGCTGTTGGAAGTTTATTTCTGGCGATGTTCCCACGATGGTTCTCTCGTCTTTGCTTGTATTCCATGTAACTGTATCGTGTGTTATTCTCATTCAGTTACTTAATTTATTTGTCTTTGGGAAGATGATGCATTGTATGAAAAGAAGATTCATTCGTTGTAACTTCACTTGAATTTAGAATTTGCATCTAAAATCACGAGTACATTCTTTCATGAGTTATGTATCAGATATTTGATTAATTAGTCAGAATTATATGTACAGTATCAAATATTGCAAGTAATATTTTTTTAATGTATGATTAGAAAAGAATGGACATTTTCTAAGAAATCTGAAGCACTGGGGTATAAGGGATCAGACGACGTTGTCTCCCCTTTGGCATTAGCTAATCTTTGAATATCGGCGTACTATAGAGGAGTTTTGGGATGTGCGTTGTGTTACAAGTGTGATGGTTACAGGAATATGCTTCTTTCACTTGACATCATCGGTATTGTCCCACTGCTTCTTTGTTTTTTTTCTACGACGCAGTGGGACATTTCCACTAACTATATCCTGTGTAAAATTAACTGATTTATGTCAGTGGACGAAGGCTATGAGTTGTCCTACGTTGGATTAATAAAACAAACACGGCTTTGAGCAGTCGTGTCATGTCTTCCCCGAGCCAGGAACATCAGTAACGTACTTGCAATGTAGGTCTATTAGTCCGGGTTAAAATTGAGGGAGGTGCCACCTGGAGAGGTAGAAATTCTCATGTGGTTTTTCTAGACCAGTTTTTTTTATTCTGAACAAGAATATATGAGGTAAACAGGCCAAATCCTGAGCCATTTCCCGCTAGGGCACTTTTTCAAAATGGCCGCCTAAATCCCATATACATAGTGACTATATGGGTTTAGTAAGTAACAATGATGCATGGTTAACCCCTTTTTGCATTAGTTAGTATTAAAGTTAATCAAAAAAAAAAGCTGCAATTGTAGTCCAGACTCTTGAAAGTGATGAAAAATGAGGACGCTCTTTACGTGGGCGCCAAAAACATACATAAACTGTCTATATCTTTTAATAAGCATTTATTAGGCCACGCAAAGGCCATTAAGCTTAAAATAAGCATTACAAAGCGTAATACATGTACATGTATGTTTATATGTCGAGATAGTTAGTTAAAATTTGGTTAGTTGTTTCTATATGATCACCGAAAAAATGTTTTGACATCTCATTCTTGAGGGAGGTTAAAGGGTAAGGGCTTATACTGAATTGTCCTACAATGTATCCTGGTATGACAAATCACTCACAATATTATAGCAATAATTTTTAAGTCGTTCAAATCACTACATTCTGAATAGTCCCCGCAGGCATTGTCAATAGACTCCTAGAAGAATGCCTTAGCAAACCTGGGCTTCGTCCCCAACAACTTCCAACATACCCGCAGCTTCAGACACTCTACCATCACAGGTGTGCGAGGGCCTTGAAAAATAAGCATCACCGATGCACGGGGTAAAGACCAAGAACGTCAATGAAGCAAGGTAGGGCCTATGTCATCTTTGACCGATAGTTAACAAGGGAGCAAATATCAAAGGATATAAATATTTTAGCCAATAAAATGCATTTGTCTTATGCCGTCCTGTTAGAGTTATCTGTCTTGAAGTACTCAAGTAGTTCCATGAGGTGGCGCTGTATTTCTCATATGGCGGGATTCTAAGTAATGTGCCAAAATATTTAATACTAATGTTTTATGATAATTATATGTGTTAAAAACTTCAAAGGGCTATTCTTTTAAGGGCTTTCTTTGTGTGGCGTTGTGGCGAGTGTTTCATTCCCCGTAATGAGGTTTGATTAAGTGATTTCTTCTACTGCAAAAAACATCGTTAATGCGATTCGCATGGCGGTCGGTGCCGTGTGCAGCGCAATAATATGTCAGATACGAAGGTTTTGGTATTAGGCAGTTCTCACATTCGTCGGCTGCACGAATTCATGACTATCAATGCAGAATATTCTGAATTTAATTGGCGCCCACATTTAGGACGCATCTCTACGTATATGTATGGAATTGGTGGAGGTAAAGTGTTAAATGGAGGTCATTGCAGGCGGTGGGAGAATATGATTTCCACACAACGCCCTGATCATTTGCTTGTACAATTGCTAGGCAATGACCTCGACCATAGAAATCTAAGTGTTGATTTGGTGCATGATAGGGTTGATAGGATGATAGCCTTATTAAGCATGTGGATGACACGTTACCGTTTGCAAAAAATTACATGTTGTAAACTAATGCCACGTTCATCAGTACGCCATACGAGAAGTGCATCATATTACAATTCCATGGTGCTTGAATGCAATATTTATTTAAAGGAGCGCATTACTGAATTTCCTAATTGGTCTTTGGCTAGATTGCGTGGAGTGTCGGCTCAACATCTACCCAATCATTTGTTCTATGATGGAATTCATTTCAATGATATTGGCTTAAAGCTGTATTATAGGTGTATTCGAGGAGCCATATTACGCATGTTAGCTTAGGTAAGCAGCTATTGAATGTTATCTTACCTACATTCCTGTTGGAATTGTTCACTCATGCAAAGCAAGAGTAATGGTTGATTCCAAAAAAAAAAAAAAAAAAAAAAAAAAAGCGAGTTTGGTGGTTGACTTGCATAGTAATTTGCTTAACATAAAGCGATTTTGGTGGTTGCCTCGAATACAAAGCGAGTTTGGTGGTTGACTCGAATACAAAGCAAGTTTGGTGGTTGACTTGTATACAAAGCAAAGTGGTGGGTTACTCACATATATAATAAAGCGAGTTTGGTGGTTGACTCGCACAGTAAATTGCTGAATATAAAGCGAATTTGGTGGTTGACTTGTATACAAAGCAAGGTGGTGGGTTACTCAAATATATATAAAGCGAGTTTGGTGGTTGACTCGCACAGTAAATTGCTTAATATAAAGCGAGTTTGGTGGTTGACTCGAATACAAAGCAAAGTAGTTAGTAACTCACATATAAAGCGACAGTGAGTTTGGTGGTTAACTTGCACAGTGGGTGACTCAGATATCAGAGTAATAAAATGCCATTTGGGTTACTGACTCTCCATAAGGTATCGGGCAGTGGTCATTTGGATGGCTGACTCTCCATAAGGTACTGGGCAATGGTCTCTTCCTTGTTACACAGATGTTTCAATATGGTACACTCACACTGTCCTTATCCGCTTTATTTTTCAGAATAAGATGGAAGGTGTAACTAATTTGGAGCCCAGCCCAGCTAAACGTATTAGAATACCGACACAAAGAGCAGCTGAAAGTCAGCCAACTCAACCTGCAAAAAAGGCAGTTACATCCTTCCGCAGGAAAAACACCCTTCAAGCTAAAAGATCAACCACACGTTTAACCAAGGCATCTGATCCGGAAATATCACCATTGGGTTCATCGCCAGTCCCATCATGTTCAACACAAGTACCATCATGTTCAGCAAAAGTACAATCAACAAATAAAGAGACACAAATAAATAAAGACACACAAATGAAGAATTTTATTATGCAGACAGTTCGTGGTATTGTACCCGACATCACAAGTTCTGTGCTTGATGCTGTGAAACAACATTTGGCGGCGAATGAAAAGACCCAAAACAACGATTGTCAAAATCAACAGATTCATGAAGGTATTTGGGCTAATGAAAATTTATCAGATGATGGACATTCTGTCGATCAGGCTAGTGATAATAGCGATGATGTCCAGGCCTTTAATCCTAATCCTGGTTCATGTCTTCCACCTACCCATGCAGTTGGTCAGATGCCAGGCTTTCCCTTGTTAAATCATTCTGGTCTCCCTTCCACATATACAAATGCACAGGTCACAACACAGTCTTTGTCCCATGGCAAATTAATTACTCCTAAAATTAAGGCCCAGATTTGGACAAATGAATACGTGGACTTTAATCTCTTATTGGGTAAACAAGAAGCCCAAAAATTTGTTATGAGGCAATCTGGTGAAGGGTTGACATTTTGTAGGGAAGAGGAGCGAACTAAGCCATTTGAGGGCATGACTCAGTGGGTCAGGGCATTCTTTACTTTTGTGAGTATATACTCTGAAAGATATCCAGCTGAAACCCCTAGTCTTATGAAATATGGTTCGTTAATTTTTGATTTAAAAAATCAAACATGTGAACAGGCCGCCATTGCATATGATGAGTCATTCAGACGCCAACGGCAAACCACTAGAACTCCATGGAATGTCATTCATCCTGAATTTTACCAGGTTGCTTTGGCTTCAGGCATTGAATTTAAACTGAGGGCGTCAGTAAATAAATCGTCATTTCGTGCAAATACCTTTCGATTTGGCTCCGGTAGAAAGGAAGAAATTGGTAAGATCTGTTGGCAATTCAATAATACAGGGGCCTGTCCTTGGGGAACAACATGTTCCTATAGACATTGTTGCCAACGCTGTCGTGGACCCCATAGTAGGTCAATATGCCCCATTGTCACCCGTGGATCAACTCGACAGTCGAGTGGATCAAGCCAGCCGGCAAAAATTTCAAACACAACAAATTCCATTACCAACAAGTCCCCTGCTTCAATGCCAACAAAATTCTCATTCAAGAAATAATCTCGCATTAAATTTCCAATCTATAACAGATTCAGATAGATATGCATTGCAATTGTTAAATGAAAAAATTGTTACACCAATTAATTCATGTAGTTTAAAAAAATGGTTAGTGGGTCATGCGGATCAACAATTTTTGGTGGATGGGTTTTCTAATGGGTTTAGAATTCCATTTACTGGTTCTAGGACTTTCCGTACATCCAAAAACTTAAAATCTGCTGTTCAGAATATTTCAATTTTAAAAGATAAAATCCAAAAAGAATTAGAGACAGGGAGGGCGGCTGGACCATATGATAAACTTCCAATTCCTTCCTTGCAAGTGTCTCCGTTGGGACTAGTTCCCAAGAAAGAACCGAATGCCTGGCGTGTTATTCACCATTTGTCGTATCCCCCTGGTAATTCTATAAATGAGTTTATTCCTGGAAACTATTCTACAGTAATGTATCAAACTATTGACAATGCAGTGTCTTTTATCAGAACACTAGGTAAAGGGACACTACTCGCAAAAACCGACATAGAACACGCATATAAATTAATACCAATTCATCCTTATGATTATTCGTTATTAGGATTTCAAATAGACGAAAAATTTTATTTTGATAAAACCTTGCCAATGGGCTTGAGCTATTCTTGTAATTTATTTGAAAAATTTAGTTCTGCTTTACATTGGATATTAAGCAATAAATTAGAAGCTCCACATTGCGTCCATGTTCTAGATGATTTTTTGTTTGTTGGACAACCCAACAGTGATTCTTGTTCTACTGCTTTGAATAATTTTTATAAACTTTGTCAAGATATTGGTGTCCCAATAAAAGAGGAAAAGACTGTTTATCCTACGACTACAATTACATTCTTGGGGCTGGAATTTGATACAATTTCAATGGAGATTCGACTCCCAAATGACAAACTTTTGAAATTACGTTCTTTGTTAGAAGAGTTTATTTATCATAAAACCAAAGTTACACTCAAAGAGCTTCAATCAATCATAGGTCTGTTAAATTTTGCATGCTATGTAGTTTGCCCAGGTAGAGCTTTTCTTAGACGATTGATTGACCTTACAATTGGTTTAAAGAAACCACATCATAGACGACGTCTCAATTTAGATGCGAAAGCAGATTTACAGGCCTGGTCAATTTTCGTGAATAATTTTAATGGACGTGCTTTGATACTGTCTGATATTTGGGAAACTTCTGAGTCGTTGACTATGTACACAGATGCTAGTGATAAAGCTTGTGCAGGAATTTTAAACAATCATTGGTTTGTCATCCCTTGGTTGAAGGCTGACTTGCAGCATCATATTAATGTCCGTGAACTATATCCCATAGTAGTAGCAGTAGAACTATATGCCGACTGCCTTAAAAATTCTTGTGTTGAATTCTACACTGACAATCTGTCAGTTGTTTACATAGTCAACAAACAAACTTCTAAAGACAAAATTATTATGAAATTGGTTCGGCGCTTGGTCAGCAAAATGCTGAAACATAATATCTGTTTCCGTTGTTTGCATATTCCAGGTATACAAAATACAGCTGCCGATTTATTGTCTCGTTTGCAGGTTTCCAAGTTTCAAGAAATGTGTCCAACTGCAGACACCCATCCAACGCCATTACCTCACACAATCCACAGCATCGGCTTTTAAGACAGCATGCATCTTTTATCATTAAAGCTGCTCTGGCACCATCGTCATCGATTCTTTATCAAAGGGCTGTCGATAATTATTCTTCTTTCATAAATACACAGTTTTTTGGTATCCCAATTTTTCCTATCCAGGTTGACCATATATTGCTGTTCATCTCTCATTGCCATCTAAACAAATTGTCTCCCTCTACAGTCTCTACTTCTTTATCAGCCATTGCTTATTTTCAGCAGATGAAGGGATTTCCCCCATTTTCTTCTCATTTCCTTATTAGGAAAATGATGCAGGGATATTATAAGCTAAAACAAACAGTTCACCAGAGACTGCCAATAACTCTTCCAATATTGAACACCTTGATTATCTCCCTTGATCATTTTCAATATACAGTTTTTGTAAGAACACTTTTGAAAGCTATGTTTTTATTAGCATTCTATGGTTTATTGCGGGTGGGAGAAATAGTTTCCACAGGAAAAGATAGTCATGCTTTGCAATTTCAAGATATTACTGTTGTGTCAGATAAACGTAATCAGCCTTTGTCTTTGCATCTTGACATTTCTCATTTTAAACATAGTGCAGGTAAACACTGTGCAAAATTAATTATTTCTTCTAACCAATCAAACCCATGTTTATGTCCAGTAACAGCTATAGTAGACTTCCTTTATGTGCGTGGGTTATTTCCAGGTCAACTGTTTGCTTTTCTAGATGGTCGACCCGTTTCTAAACATTTCTTTTATACACATCTTCATTATTCATTGCAATGGGCAGGTCTAGACACATCTAAATACAAAGGTCACAGTTTTAGAATTGGAGCAGCAACAACTGCTGCAAGCATGGGCATGACCAGTGATAACATACAGAAAATTGGGCGTTGGAAATCTAATGCATTTCAAAAATATATTCGTATTCCCACATTAAACTTAGATTTGTGATTCGCGATGTAATTAGGTTGACCGAGGGAAGAGCAAGAGCATTCTCTCATATTTTCATACATGTTTTGCCAGTAGATTTAGAACATTAAAATGGTTTATGTTGACAATGTTAATGGTAAGGTGGAAGGGCAATGAACATTACATATAGTTTAATGGAAGGGCAATGAGCATTCCAGATAGCATGATGTAAGAGCAAAGAGCATTCCATCATGTATTGACTATTTGTGTCACATTCATTATGTCTATGTTAGATTATGTTTTTTTTTATTATGTATATATATATATATATATATTGTGGTATTATTATGTTGACATGTTAATAAGGTGGAAGGGCAATGAGCATTCTATATAGTTCAATGGAAGGGCAATGAGCATTCCATATAGCATGAGGTAAGAGCAAAGAGCATTCCATCATGTATTGACTATTGTGTCACATTCATTATGTCTATGTTAGATTATGTTGTTTTTTTTAATTATGTATATATATATATATATTGTGGTATTATTATGTTGACATGTTAATAAGGTGGAAGGGCAATGAGCATTCCATATAGTTCAATGGAAGGGCAATGAGCATTCCATATAGCATGATGTAAGAGCAAGGAGCATTCCATCATGTGTAGATAATTCTAATCATTTCTCTTTGCTTGATTATTCCGTCTTTTCATTGATGGGGGAATTTTACTTCTGTAAGAAGTTAAATTTTTGGCGGTGTTAAACCCCCCATCTTTGATCAGACATTTACTAAGTTTGCTCATTTATGTAAGATAGATATTTTGTTAAAATGATTCTTAAGTATATTAATGTAAATATTATGTCTTTTAAATAATTCAAATATATATGTCATTTAATGAATAAATGGCCTTTTCAATGTCAATATATGTGTTATAAATTCATCTAGTCTGGGGGATGTATAAGGCATAATTTATTTAGGCTGGGGGTAAAAGCTTAGGCAAGAAGACAAATAAATATTTTAGCCAATAAAATGCATTTGTCTTATGCCGTCCTGTTAGAGTTATCTGTCTTGAAGTACTCAAGTAGTTCCATGAGGTGGCGCTGTATTTCTCATATGGCGGGATTCTAAGTAATGTGCCAAAATATTTAATACTAATGTTTTATGATAATTATATGTGTTAAAACCCTCCCTCCCACCCAATATATATATAGAAATTATTATTATATTTCTGTTTATTTTTATGACAATATGTAATTTATTAGGGTTTTTTTTTTATATAAGGCGGTGTTAAACCCCCCATCTTTGATCAGACATTTACTAAGTTTGCTCATTTATGTAAGATAGATATTTTGTTAAAATGATTCTTAAGTATATTAATGTAAATATTATGTCTTTTAAATAATTCAAATATATATGTCATTTAATGAATAAATGGCCTTTTCAATGTCAATATATGTGTTATAAATTCATCTAGTCTGGGGGATGTATAAGGCATAATTTATTTAGGCTGGGGGTAAAAGCTTAGGCAAGAAGACAAATAGCATTACTACCACCCTGTTGTCAAACACTGCAACTTCATAAACTCTGAGCGCATTTCTACCTCTCCAGGTGGCACCTCCCTCAATTTTAACCCGGACTATATAGATGATGCATCTGACCAACTATATCAGATTGTATTTATACGAGACAGATTAGATTTAATCATGTTTGGTATTATGTGGAATGTACGACATTGTGACCAAGGATCTTTAAACCTCAAACTAGTTTAGTTCGCCCATGATAGTATTAATTAAATCATATTTTGTATATATGAAAGTAAGTAACAGTTTATGTTAGTTTCATCCTCACATGGATAGGGCCTGTCCATTTAACCCTGACAACAAATTTTGACTTTAGAACAGTCAACACGAATTACCATGCAAACAAGGGAAGGGAGACATGAACCAACGTGCGAGATTTTGGACGACCTGTTATGTCCCGAAACAGAAACCTTACTTAAAACAGTAAATCGATGGAAATATGTTGTAACGATTATATGGTTCACCATGACCGGGCAGGATGAAAAATAACAACTATTATGAGAGTTGTGTCCCTTTATACGTCATTCTATTCTAACATTAACGGTCTGTTTTAGATACTAAACACTACTCTCCTTAAATAGACTATAAAATCCAAGTGACGTTTTACGTTCGATTCTCCACAGACAATATAGTTTATTATATTTTAGTCAGTAGGCATACTCACGATACGAAAAAATACAATACAATCAATCGAGCCTGAATAATACTAGTATTAAAATCCAAAGGTCGCCAATATGAGCTAATATGAATAAAACGAAATGGGATTTAACGTCCTACTTTTCTGCACTGACTGGGCTTCTGTAGATGGACGTAGGTCGTACAGTATGAGTGTCGAATTCCAACTCTTAGGAATTTCTTTATGTGCACGCCAACGTGTACACGGGTCTCGAGGGATTTAAACGATCAGACACTGTCTTTTCCAGACCCGCCGTCTTGTACCACTGCTGCGAAATCCCGGGGAACCTTCTCGGTCAACGCCCGGAAAGTGAGCGGCGCCTAAGCGAGCCTGTGCCTTACTCATCGAATCAATGCGGCTCCCAAATATGAAATGACAAATTAGTGTAATATAGGATGTAGACTCTACCAAAAGAACGCATGAACGGAAATGACATTCCGAAGGAAAAGAAATGATTGTCTTGGAGACAGACTTAATCTTGAACTAACCACCGAGGTCACCACGACTGGGAAAAAGACTGACCTAGACTGTCTCCAACAGAGCCTTCTTATTAATTGGTGACAGTTCTCTTAAGCAAATAAATAGACCCTGATATGGTACATGTATATATAGTATATGGGTATTTATAATTGTATTAGAACAGAATATAAGTAAAAGCATACTGCGTCGTGTATTATAGTTTAAATTATATTTATATCTGTCATAATTGGACCCCTGCTGAGAAGCATTATAAATAGGTGCCCTGACCTTCATATAAAATGGAACTCGTGTTAAACAGCAATTATAGATGGATATACTTTATAATATACTCTATTATTCCCTAGTTAATAGTGTCATTCATTATTCTTCAAAGATTTAACCAGTCTTAATAGCAGGCTTAGGCCTTTTCTTACTATTAGAAATATGGATATTGTTATTTCTTTACATCTGAGATTATTTGTGTTTGGCCAAATTGTGTGAACTATTCAACCCGGTAGATAACTAGTTTTGGTTTTGATTTTTTATACCCCACAAGGAAAAGTCGTATAAATAAAAGAAGGGCCCGAAGAAAACCCACGAGGTTAAACAGGCAATCCTACTCCTTGTCACGTACAACCGGGGATTCGAAACCACGCCAGTTGCCTCAATGACGGGCTTTATGATACACCCCCCCCCCATTATATTTAGAACTCATCATATATTATGCTCTACCCTTTCCAAAATACCCAAAGCAGATTCTAAGTTTGTTGCTCATTTAACTAATATCTTTGTTTTGTAATTTTATATTTAAAACACTTCAAAGAGAAACACCGAAGAGAAGGGGCATAAACAAGGCTGTAAAATGGCGAAAAGGGTATAGATTGACTTCTTATATTAAAATCGTATAATACACACTTTCATTCGCTAGTAACAACCGTAGTACCCTTTCCAAAATACCCAATTCAGCCTCTCGGGTATCTTCGTTTTTCATGTAACTAATCATTTTGTTGTACGTTTGTATTTAACCCACTTCAAAGACCTAGCTAGTTCATCAACTCAAGCTTAAACACTTATTTTATGATAAACATTTTAAACAGTGACAAGCTTGTTTAGCCTTGCTCTAAATTAACATAATAGTCATCCTAGTGATGTCGGAAATCCCTTCCTAACCTTTTATTATAATAATGAAAGAATATATAGTTGACACACTTGAAGTAACAACAAGACTAATATTACGCGTGTATTATATTCTTTGGTCAGGTACAGGAGTTCATCAAGTGTATGTAGATCACAGAGTTACCTCAAAACAGTAAAATTTCTAACCTTCGGTCTTGATGATTATCAGAGCGTTTATGTTGAAAGTTGTCTTTTTTTCTGAAAATAATATTATGTTTTGTCATGTGCCAACCAAGAAGCTTTAATGAACTTATTATTAACGGTCGTTTGAGCATGCAGTAAATCGGAAAGCCCCTAAAAGCGATCCCTGTGGAATAACAATTCCATTGGTTCAAATACAAATGAACTTTCCCAAAGAAACGGCACTTTTAAACAAAATAGCCTTAGAAGTGTACAAAATTAGCACATTAGTTTGTCTAGCTCATTAGATTAACTGACCCCGCCAAGTTCCTTTTCTTATTATGAATATCGTAATTATAATAAAAGTTATAATATAATTTCCATTTTGGAAACTATGCAAGTTTATGTCAGGGACGATTTTTTTTATATCATTTGAATAATCTTGTCTTTAGACAATGAAGCACACTTTGTGGAGCTGCAGGTAAGTTGAATGCAGTATGTGTAATATTTAATAAGGTGTTGATGCATATGAACTTACTAATACTAATTCTCAATCAAAAATATCGTCCGTGTTTTAAACCATCAATGAAATGGGGCAGTAAGCCTGGGCCCTGTTTCACGAAAACTTAAACTAAAATCCTTAAAATAGATTTTAACTAAAATCAAAATGAGATTTTAAATTTTATGCGTTTCTCGAAGATCGATTGTAACTTAAAATGCAATTTTAACAGATTTTAGTTAAAATCGCTTGCGCCCGCGCAGTGCAGATCTCCGCTGCGGGTACTTACGGTGAAAGCAAATACGCTTCGAAACTGAAAACTGTTGACAGACCGAATTAACTGTTACATTATCAGTAGGGAGAGTTGCATACGTTGTAGAAATGCCTGCAAATGGTCAGAAAGTCGTAGAGAGATGAAATAAATGAGTTTATTGCGTATTATTAGTTTCGAAATGTATTGGTGGGTTGACCTTGAACTTGTCATTTGATTTCCTCGCAGGCTTCAATAGAAATAATGTGTATCGATAAACTAAAGCGCTTGAATTTCGAATTTTTATAGTAATTTGCGCAAGAGAAACTTTTGAGAATTTTCACAAACATATTTTGATATGTGTCACTCAAACAACTAATCTAGACTACAAATGTTTTGTCGTAGTTTAAAAGTATTTATCAACTTTGAAATGAATACGCCAAATAGCCAATGTTCCGATGCCTAGATTATAAATGTCATTTTAATAGACCCTTTCAATGATACTTTGAAAATGCAAAAGAGTCTATCTATCTTACTCAATTAAATGATTTTTCCCAAGATAAAATAGTTTTGGCGCCTATTTTTTTTATCTAGATGATTTATTAACGTAACTTCATTAAGAAATAATAATAAATTTATGATATTAAAATTTAATTTCAAATAGGCCTATAACATTTTGAATAAACACATTTGGGATTATTGATTTATCTTTTTACTTATCATCATAACCCCAAAAACCTGAGTAAATACTACATATGGCATGTCTAGTATTATAGGCCTTTTTGTGCCATCTAATACCAAGAAATTGGCCATATTAAACACGAAGATATTTTCTTTATTAATAAGAGTGCTCTTCTTCCCATGACATTGCATATAAATTTTCTTTTAGTGTGTAGTTTACTGGCGTTTTGGGTGGGTTTTTTCTTGGAGTTCTAATATGGGGCGCCATCCAATGCTTAAATTGCCTTACAATAAAATAAACAGGTGGACTCTAGCTGTATATCCCATGCTATGAAAAGAAATTGAATGCGAATTGTTTTCGTGAATGATTGTATGTTAAAATTATGTGCCAATTATATCTGTATGTCGCAATATATCAAACAATGTAGCTCTTATCAATGTCGTGACTGTAAGTTAGGAGAGGGTGGCAGCTATCCTAAGTTAAAATTGATTTTAGTTAAAGTTGTCCTTAAAATAGTTTTGTGAAACGCCACTATTTTAAGTTAGGATACAATTGTAAACTTACAATATTATTTTAGTGGATTTTAGCTACAATGCTTAAAATCGTTTTGTGAAACGCTTCTATCCTAAGTTAGGATGAAATTTTAGTTTACAATGATTTTAAGGAGATTTAAGTTTTTGTGAAACAGGGCCCTGTGTTGACATGATGGACGTTGTCAACTTAACAGAATCATTAATTTAAACAGTCATATCGCTTTCACATTGGTGCCATATTTTTGCATTAACCCTTTGACCCTACGGAACAATAATGCTATAATGGACATGAACTCGCCCCTCCAGTTTATTTACGATATAAATTTCAAACTTTTGAATTGTTTATATATTATAAAAACTCGTGCATATAATCGACTATTTAATACTTATAATATTAAATTGTCCTTTTGCATTTTATCCTTCTGTGTTAAAAGTGGGAAAACATAATTATCAAAGATTTTAATCATACATTATGGACTCTCCTTTGAACCAATTTGCTCTTTAAAATATATATTATAAAATATATTCCCAAGTATGATGGAAGACTTCAATCGAATGTAATAAAACAAACACAACTATTATATGTTCTCTAAGGAATTAATAAGTGATTTGTACTGTATAGCGTCTCTAGTAACATTGACATAACCTCCTTTAGGGAATAGCCTTATTTGATTAAGTTACCGTTAAAAGAAAGATGCCTTGAATGAATTATGAACTAATGTATTGGTGGTATTATTAGCATAATAAGTAATTGTCAGTGATAATAGTTTTCCCACACTTGTATATAAAAAACATTAGCGTTTAAAAATAACATTGTTTGTGTTTTTCTTTATTTCATTTTATATCCCTGTATTAGTTTTTTTAAGAATCGGTTCTAGTACTTTTTCAGTATTTATATGAAGTTAATTTCAAGATTCAAAACTGGTTTATAGCCAAATAATTTGTTTTAGTTTGATTTGTGTTTTCATTTGTCTGTCTCAGTTTGTGAGCTTTGTGTATACGTATGTGTGTACGATTCTGTAAGCTTCATAGATAGGCACAACAATGCTGAAGTTTGGGAATGTTATATTATAGTACAAAGGTTCCGTTGACGGTGAAACACATTTTGATCAGATGCAAATTTTTCGATTACTCAAGATAAAAATATTATCGATAATAGTCATTATGAAATTCATTAGCCATTATAAATTTATTAGTCATTATAAAATTTATTAGTCATTATAAAATTTATTAGTCATTATAAAATTTATTAGTCATTAGACGTCCATTAGCTAATCCCTCACATCATCCAGAACACGTCAATGATAACAACTCTTCCAAATGCTAGTGTAGTTCAGACCGTAGTATATATTTCTATGTTCAGACAAGTAAAACAAAATTTAAAACTATAAAAAAAGAAACGAAATATGATCTGTGTTTTAATCAGATTGCAACATACTTCACCACCTGTTCTATCTATACCTTTCACATTTGATAATTGTTTAGTGTTTACAATGTCTATTTTCTGTCTTGTCCGCAGGTTTATCTTGTAGATTTTTTTTTTGTTTATTTTGCGTGTAGTGCAGTCGTCCTGCATTTACTATTAGAGATTAAAGTTATGTTATGTCACTCATTTAGTCACCCGGTTACCCAATTTATTTTATTTTCGAGAGCCGCGATGGTTCAGTAAGTGTTGGCAGTAGTGAAGTACGGACGGCCTCACAGGCGACAACTAATAGTCGTTAGGAGATCACGCGCACACCTGGATGTACACGTAAAGGAACCCCTGACAGGTGGAAGTCGAAAAAGGAGTAGGTCGCAGTGTCGCCACCCGGGCTAACTTTCGCTCATAGCACACTCTATGGCGTGTATCCGCCTGCAATATCAGTCGGTGCATAACAGTGGAACGTTAAACCCCACTTCATTTACTGTAAGTTGTATATATATACCACACAGAGAACAACTTCTACCTGAATGCCAACTATAGGATAGTCCCGAAATGACCTAGTTTGTGTCGAGTGGACGTTAAACCCAAGTACTCTATCTCTCCCTCTCCCTTTCTATATCTCTCTCGCTCTCTCACACTACCTGAATAAGAAAACTTCAGTATTAAATAGTCGATTAAAAAGTTACAAAAAAGAGACTAGATGACGGAACTCGTTACAACAAAATCTGTTTAATTTTCTCACGGTGTTGGCTTATTTTTAACAATCGTCAGTATACACTAATGTCTATAAGTAAACGGTAACAAATGTCGTCTACCTTTCACTATAATCTGATCTATGTCATGTGACTTATAATCACGACAGGATCGGTCACGACCAATTGTCGTCTTGTAGGTCGAGTCGTTTTCGTGTTCCGGGTTTCTGTCTATACTGCACAATAACTGCATGTCATCTTAAAGCGAGAATTTCATATTTTCTAAGAAAGTCAAAACATAATTATAATTATTTCTATGTATTTTGCTCAATAGGTTGTCAACTCACTATTATACGACCATGGACATTATTTCCCACCCTCAAAAAGCTATTAGAACAGGAAAATAATAACACAATTACCCCCCCCCCCCTTGTTTTCCCATTGCCTCCCATGCATTAGCTATTTTCCGATGTTGGAATTTGAAGTTGAAAATTATATTTTTGCCAATGGTAGCACTTTTTATGGATACCATCTATTTTAAGGCTTTATTTTAATTCATTTTAAAAGAATAACTTGAAAATTTGAAATAAGAACTCATTGTACATTATTATCAGACGGAATATAGGAAGAACGTACATGATCTTCCTGTATGTGAGACGCGTTTGAAATGCAAAGCCATGGCAACTGGAATTTAAAGAGATTTTAATGTCATAAAGAAAACTGTGTGTATTAATGTGTAACACCAGCAGCACATTTACTTGAAATTGCAGTAGGAGGATTTGTATCTGAGGGATCTAATAAAGTTTAAAGCCAAGATAAATCCGGATGTAAATCCACCATTTCTGGCACGTCCTGTCTACACATATGCCGAGAAGGTTCATCCCGATTTTCCGGCGTGGTTTCCCCTTGTCAGTGATTCTCCGGTTGTACGTGTCAAGGACTAGGGCCGCCTGTCCAACCTCGTGCCTCGCGGGTTTTCTCCCACTGCTAAAGACCCTTACACCAAGCGATTTATTGGAATGAAATTGACCCATACGTTAATCCCGAAATGACCCGGGTGTCCAATCTCTGCTTTGGCCGAGAAAGTTCATCCAGATTTTCTGGCGTGATTTCCCTTTGTCAGTGATGCATGACGGAGGGCCTGACAATGACAGCTGACTAGTCGTTCGGATAGGGCGAAAAACCGTGGCCTCGCGTACACATTGAAGTGCACGTAAGAGATCCCTTGGCAGTTGGAATTCGATATGAGTGTAGGCCGTATAGTGCCACTGCCCGGGCAAAACTTCTCTCATAGCACACTGCATGGCGTATGCCCGTCTTCATTAGCCCAGTTTAGGAGCAGAACAGTAGGACGTTAAATCCCATTTCATTTACTTTTAATATACAGCACTTTTGATTTAACATTTTACAAAATATCAAGCATGCAGTATAAACCTTTTGATCATAACACACCCGTGACTTTAATTCAATGGAAATTATTGTAAATACTTTCACTTATTTTGTTTCTAAAGTCGTTGCTAATACCCACCTATTAACATATTACTTTCTTTAATATTAAACTGAAAGATGAGTTTCATATTAAGTGACATTCGGTACTTGAGACCACTTATCTGAAAATTAGGGTTTTACACCTGTTTGTTATTGATCACACCTGTTTAAAGATTGACACGCCCGAATTTTACCGACCGACTCTTTGCCTTCATTCTATGCATTGGTCGTGGAATTTATGTTAGCTGTCGTTATAATGACAGATGACATGTCGTCTTGAATCGCCGTAATTAAGTTAATTACTCTTGTTTACCGAAACAAAATAACATTTCTTAGTTAAAATCTTTGTTAATGGTAAATAATCACCACTTTTTATACATTTTCGGGCTAACTATAATCCAAAACATAGTGTAAACTGACAAATATGTGTAAAAACAAATAGCTGGCGTTCGCATGCCCTGTGCCCCCGCCCCCGCTGCTAACACGCGTAAGAGAAGATCTAAACCTTGTTGTAAAGTCAATAATTACAAAGTAAAAACTAGCGTTCCGATGCCCAGTGCCCCCCCCCCAAACACACACACACACACACCATCCCTTTTCTAAATACACATACGCTTTAGAGAAGTTATGCGATAAAACTGCACCATATTTTACTACCGAGTGGACATTACCCCTCCCCCCCCCCTCTCTCTCTCCGTTCGCGACATTTTGCCATCTTACGACAATCCTGGTATTTCGTTGTTGGTTAAAATAAAAACAGCAATTGTCTTTGCCTGTACCGTCCTACCCGTGTCCAATTTTTATAATTGTGGCTGAGAAATATTTATATAATTACTGACGTTTTATCTGGAACGATTGACATTCTATTCACTAATCTATTTATATCACAAATCGTTTAAGTCATATTATTGTGTAAATATAGGTTCTATTAAAACCATTTCTAATATTCAATACAAACTATTATATTGTACATACGGTATTTATAGTACGAAGGTTACGGGGTCTTTCACTCCCACACACACGCATTCAAATTGTTTTGTTATAAACCATATGTGATCCGACGGAGAAAACAGGTCAATTGTATCTGTATTTTATTGACCTTGGTCTCTTAACTGCTGTAGTGTTTTTTTTTGGGGGGGGGGGGGGGGGCGTGTTACTTATGTTAATTGCTACAAAAAAGACGAAACCTCATTTAAATGTTTTGAGGAAATGTCTTGGTTATGAGTAAATATTCAATGGTGTCATGCCGCTTTTCTCTAACAAGTATCCGGAACAACCAAAATAGGTCAAAGTCCTAAGTATGTGGGATACGGCAGTTCATTTTTCTAGGATTTAAGGTGTGTCGGAAGGGGGCGAACATTTTGAAATATATGGTGCATTCTGGTATGTCTCCCGTCCAACCGTTCAATAACCAGAGATCGTAAAAGGGAGATGCAATGTGCTGACAATAAAAAAAAGGTGTTGTTTTTTTTTACAATTGCGTTACTGATCCCGCTGATGAGGCAGAAGTATACGTAAAAAAGATCATGGTAACTTGTCATTCTGTCAGACGTTGATATCACAGCCTAATGGATGATTTGTATCGACTTATGGACCAAATCGGTAGACTGATGGGCCAGTATGTAAGAAGATGGCCTCGATAGAGCCTAATGTCTAGCAAAGAGTCCCCCTCCCCATGGGGGCCATGGTGATAGCACAATTCGGGGTCTATTCACCGTTTTTTTCTCCCTACGTCTCCTCTCTTCTTGTGAAATCAGCAGTTCATGACCTGCAATTTGAACAAGCTTGTAGGGCACAACCTCTAGCTGACTGGTCACCTTTGGCTTGTGTTTGTGGTTTCGATCACTAAGATAATAAAAATGAAAATACGAAACCTTGTCTGCAATATCACCTTCTGTCGAAACGGACGGTAAACGGTAATAACAACAACATGTGTCTTTATTATTCAACAGAATGAATATTCACTTGCCCAAAGGTCTAGCAGGTCAAATGTGCATAGGTTGGATAGTCCAAAGATAAAATGGTTCTCCCATACCCGATTCTCTTACGCGTAAGAAAATTATTAAAATGAAATATACCACATATTTGGCATATGGCATTCGGTGAGTGTCTAGTGAGTCCCATGCCTTATTACTCGCTTTCCAAAAATTATACAATTTCTGGGCTACACAGTTGCCAAATAATACTATGAAAATCAGGAGAGTTACTGTCCAGAGTTACTGTCCAGACTTACGTAATCTTTCGCATATAAAAAAATTGGCCTGAACGAATGGAAAGAGGTGTCCGTTAAATTTGTATTCTGTTGTCTCTTTTCAACTTCAGATATTAATAATATATGTGTGTGTGTGTTTGGCTCAGAGAGAGGGGTGTATGGTGTATGATTGTAAAATAGAAAATTAGAATTGTAAAGATTACATAGGGGTATGTTTCTTAATCTAAGCTCGTGTACTAGTGAAGTTAGGCATGACAGAACATTAAGAGTTGTTGACAACACTGTGGTTGTTCTACTAATGCCGGAAACCACCCATTGGCCGGAAACGGCAGACATCAAACACAGCAGGAGTGGTTATTACATAGATAATCCACTTTGACGTAATGCGTCCCTGACACGTGAGTTTATTTCCTATTACAACCGCAGCTGGTAGACTGGTAAAATATTATATATACATGCATATCCTTGCACAACAAGTTAGACCTGTCCACCTGCATCCAACTGTAAAATTATAAGAAAACGTTTAGATCGGTCGGCGATAGATAAAATATGCAGTGTAACATAATATGTCTGATTTACTAAACTTACATGAAGGGGGGGATAGCATAAGGTTTGTCATTGAGTCAACTGGCTTGTTTTTATTCTCCGGTTGTACGTTCCAAGGACTAGTCTCGCCTGTCTAACCTCGTGGGTTCTCTCCGGGTCCTTAGGTTTTCCCCCACTGCTAAAGACCCCTATGCGCAAGCTAATTATTGAAATGCATTTGAACCATATGTTAGTTCCAAAATGACCTGATTTGTTACAAGTGGACGTTTTTCCCCCCTCTCTCTCTTTCTCTCTCGTTTCTCTCTTTCTCTAGCCTGGAGATAGGGTGTTCAATCTTTGCATTGGCCGAAAAAAATCATCCATATTTTTTGGCGTGATTTACCCTTGTCAGTGATGAGGACGGAAGATTTGACAAGGACAGCTGTCTAGTCGTTCGGATGGAAAGAAAATCCGAGGTTCCGTGTACACATTGGCGTGTGCGTAAAAGATCCATTGGCAGTTCGAATTTGATATAAGAGTAGGCCGTAGCGCCGATGCCCAGGAAAAATATCGTCATACCACACTGTATGGCGTATGCCCGGGAGCAGAGCGGTGGGAAGTTAAACGCCATTTCATTTCTTTCATTTTATTTCATCCCCGTCAACAGGCGCATCGATATTCTGTCCACCTGTATCCCTGACCATCCTATCTTAAAGACCTGCGTGACTTTACATCCTTCGCCTCCTCAAAAGTCTGCGATGTTATTTAATCTAGTAATCGGGCTCAAACATTGGACCTCCAAGTTAGTGGTAGTGCCTTAGGAAATATCATTACATGATTATTGATTTTGTCCGAATCGATTAATCTATTAATCTGAACACATATACCCAATGCGAACATATTCAAAGGTCGTTGATTATATCATATAGTTTATCACCAAAGTTCTCCTGAAAGACCAAGAAAAGTACTTGTAAAGTAATAAATTGTTGCTAAATAATCTGTTAAGAATTTTACCTTGGTTGGAGAAATGGTCCTGATTTATGAGTTGTTATGACTCATTAAATTTTTACGATTTCTCGGTAACCCTCCGTCCGATCAAGCTTATATTTCGAATCGAATTTCAGCGAAATCGAAAGGGGGGGGGGGGTACTTTTTCGTTATATTGGGAGTTGACAAGGATGTCCTTGTTTAATTGTGTGAGCATTAATATTCATAAAATTATATAACATATATGTCAGTGTGTACCCTTCTTATTCAAGAACACAAGATTAGAAAGTCATATGTCTATTTTAAGATATGCAAGGTAATATAAAGGTGAACTTAAATTAAAACCAGCTTCCCCCGCAAAAGTTTCTCCCACGCATTAAACATATACCAGTAGGCGAAAAAGGGATTTTCTTTCTCACTGATATAAAAAGATATACAGATATTTTTATTTGGTGAGGTAGTGTGTACCTAATACCCCCGTTAGCCCGGGTGGCACTCTTACTGCGCTGTAGCGACCTTTCGGCGACCAGAAAATGCACAAGGTCGCCGGCAAACGTGAACGCAACGCAAGAAAATGTCCCGAAAATTTAGAAACTCGATAAAAGTCGCGTTCTCATAGCTTTCCAGATCAAATCGTAGAACCTTGGCGTTTGTTTTGAACATGCTCAAAACAAACGCCGTGAATCGGCGACCATTAGATACCATTGGCCAGCTCGATATCTGGCGTTCCCGGCACAGTTTTACAATGCTGCGACCGCCCGGTCTGACGGGGTATTGTATAGGTGAGGGGGGGACTAAGTTTCGTTACAATCATAAACCATACCACTTGACTCAATGGCAGACTTATAATCTATATGACCATTTGCCCCTACCCCTCATCCCCATCCCTTCTTTCGGCAACATAACAAAACTAGAACAATTATACGGGAAAACATTCACTAGTTTATTTTAGGTCTTCCCGTATAAGTTAGGGATCCTCGGCTAAGTGGTTAAGGTCGAGTGTTCCATCATTGCATTCGCCGAGAAAATTTATCGTGATTTTCCGGCGTGGTTTTCCCTTGTCAAAGGTGCCGGACGGAGGACCTGACATCGACAGCTATCCAGTCGTTCGGATAGGACGAAAAACCGAGACCCCGTGTATATATTGGTATGCTCGTTAAAGCTCTCTGGGCAGTTTGAATTTAATATAAGGGTAGGTCATGGTGCGGTTGCCCAGGCAAAGTTTCCCTCATAGTACACATCAAGCACAAACGACATTTAGTAAAGTGAAACGTCTAAATATTTCATGATATCACTGTAAGGGAAATACTTAATCAGTTTGAAAATTTGTTTCTGTTCACTAACGATACAAGGACACTTATCGAAACGTCGTTCTTGTGTTTATAATTAACCAGTAATTGTTCTTTACATATATTTTTTCTACTTTTATTTATAAATACATGCAGATATTTTATTAATCATAAATGTCAAACATTTCTGGAAACAATTCAGGCTTAAAGAAAGACATGCAATAGGAAGATTTAGCTCTTGAATAATGGATGTGTAACATAATATGTTGATAGACGAAATATAAATGAGCGAAAACAAGTCACACAGTTCTTTTTGTTATCATGGCGTATATATGCAGTTAATAAAGTTGGAGATCTATTCTAGACGTAACCTATGTTTTATGTCTCCCAGTTAAAAAGTGTGCAGAATTACATAACAAAGGGAAAAGTCCCATATAACTTGTTGACAAGCCACCCTTTCGTATCTACGTGACAATCTAACCAAAACATATTGAAAGATGTAACTTTACACCTCTAGTATAAATATATGATTTACCTCTTGAATACACAAAGAGTCACCCAAGATGACACGAGAACCCACTTTAATATCGATTACCCAAACACCCACAATAAAAATGGGTTGGTCTCAAGACTATTTTATAGGTAAGGAAGGGTTAACTTTCCTTGTTTTTTTATAAATGAAATGGGGTTTAACTTCCAAATTTTCTGCATTTACTGAACTAATGAAAGATATTTTTCCTGGGCAGTGGCACTATGGCATATCTTATTTCGGATCCCAGCCGTCGAAGTTTCATTTACGTGCACGCCAATGTCGTGTCAACCAGAGCGACTAGACACTGTGCCTGGAGAGGCATTCCTTCCGTCACCCCGGGCAGAGAAAAATTTTGAATCCCAGATGTCAAGGGTTCTTTTACATGCACGCCAATGTCGTGTCTTGACAGGTATTCCTTACGTCACCCCGGACAAATGGAAACAACCACCGGGAAATCCCGAGAAAGTGCCATTCAGTACTGGAAGCGAACAGGAAACCCCCTGGTTAAAGAGCCAATGCCATATCACTGAGTCACTGTTTTATATTGAACTCTAAGGGGATTTTCACTATCTTTTTTCTAGGGGTAAACCATGACTATAAATTTACCCAGTCCAGTCCGTGATCTGCCTCACATGGTCTATTTGTGATGATGACAGACCAATACGTTACGGATTTACACTTAACTTCCATTAAACAGTCTTAATTGTCGATGCACAACGTGAAGTATTCGACCCCACCCCTTGCTGAAATGCGTTCCCTAGTTTTAATTTATGCAGGGTTTAATGGGTTATCCTCCAGAGTGTGGCCATTCATGACATCATTTCTTTTTCTCTCATCAAAACTGTCTCATCTTATTATCATGTAACTGTATATTATCACACTGTCTTGTTTGATATGCCTCTTGAAAAGAAAATAAATAAAAGCATTACATACGTATATGTAATGCCCTGGGCCCTGTTTCTCGAAATCTTAACTAAAGATAAAATCCAAATTTTAGTAGATACTTCAATTTTGATTGGCTTAGCACTAAAATCGATCTAAAATTAGCCAATCAAATTACTAAAATTTGAATATTATCTTAGTTAAAATTGCGTGAAACAGGCCTCTGATATTTAAAATACCTAATTGCTTTATTCCTGTTTTATTTGCACGGACGTTAAACCAACTTCACGATGAAATAGAATCTATTTTTAACCGAAGTAAAATATTCATCCCACGATATTTAGTTTCGTAATTGGATACTTACAATGTAAACCTTCCGCTTTCATCGAGGTGATATTGAATGCAATGGCCTAGTGGTCTAGGGTGCCTCGATTCGACCTCTAGCTCGCCGGCAACCTCTGGCTTGCGGCTGTGGTTTCGAGCCCTGTTGTGAGCGTATGTGGCATGGAGATAGGGGCGCCTTCTCAACCCCGTGGGTTTCCTTCGGGCACTCCGGTTTCCTCCCACTGCTAAAGACCCTTTCTCGCAAGTGAATTATTGAAATAAAATTTCAAAAAACATATGTTAGTCCCGAAATAACCTAGCTGTGTTGAGTGGACGTTAAACACTGTTTTCTCTCTCTCTCTAGGTGATATTAAATACAATGCCAAGTAGCCTTTAACAATAAGCGAAAGAAATCGTAATCTCTCTAGCAAGAAAATCACAATAGCAATATGTTTATATTTTATTTTTTAAAAAAAAGACTTAGTGTTCTAGACTTTACAGGTGATAATAACCATAATATATTATGTTAAGCCCAAACTTACACCTGACCTGTCTGGTTTTCTTTGATGTTTACCTGTGTTGTGATCACGTGACACCCCGAACCTATATCATTAAGCGTAACTATAATCCATAGATTATAACAGTATATCGGTGTTGTGTATGCTTCACTGTACATAGGTGTAAACTGATCTACTACTGGAGAAACAGGCTTACAGATATAATATATCAACGTTAGACAAATTACTTATCACTTTCTCAACTCACCAAAGCGATTAACATGGAATATATATTTAACTAATTTAGGATAACCTGTGTCGAAAAGGTAAGTGTATGTATATAAAACATTTTTAACATAATATGAAAACACCAAAATAGTTAATGTACGTTTCGCATTATATGGTATTAAACAATTTAACTAATTTAGGATAACCCGTATCGAAAGGGCAAGTAAGTGTACGAATATGAAACATTTTTAACTTAATATGAAAACACCAGAATAGTTAATGTACGTTTCACATATATGCTGCTAAACAATTTGACTACATGTAATTTAGGATAACCAGTATCGAAGAGGCAAGTGTATGAATATGAAACATTTTTATCATAATACGAACACACCAGAATAGTTAATGTACGTTTCACATAAATGCTACTAAACAAACAGAAACATTTGGACGTGGAAAGTCTTGGAAGAAGCGTAACAGTTAAGAAGTTATGATGAAGGGGTTGGTGGGAGGAAACGATCTGTTTGACAATTACCTTTAATAATTAAATATGATAGTTATACCGTGTCGATTTCCAAGGGACGCATTAAAAATACCTTTCAATAGTAAGACTTTAGATATATTGTCATATGGGTGACCCAGTTGTCTGATATGCCTGTTGTAGACCGTAGAATATGTCATTGGTTCGGTCTTGGAATTGAACGCATCACGGAGTACCGTGGACTTACTAATGTCGTTGGTCTCTCCCCCTCTCCCCCTCTCTCTCTCTCTCTTTCTTTGACAAACACACACACACAGACGTACTTTTGTTTTTATATATTAACGTGTATTATGTAGACCCAGTCGTGAATTAGACACTTAGTGTTTATTCCACAGTAGGTGCTGTCTATATATCAAATATGAAAGTGAAAAATTGAAATCTTGTACAAGCTTGGGTGTTTGTGCATTTGTTGTATTGTTGTCGGCTAAGATATTCGTAGTTTAATGAAACAGTACCGGGTAGAGAAACTCTTCTTGCGTCACCCCAATGTAATCGTGATTAAAAAGGCCAACATTTCATCCGTGTTGTCTAGATTAAAGGATATATTCATTAACTTTAACTTTAATAACAAAAATATATATATCAAGACAAAACATGTTTTTTCAAAAAAATCTAAATATAGCTGTAAAACCCATATATTCAACTAGGTTTTATATACGTAAACATGTGGTATGTCTAGGTTACTTTATTCCGATCGAGTAGGCGTCTTGACAACTGTCATTATGTATGTATACATTAAAAGTATATGCATAGTGCATACGTTTTGTCGGCTGATATATAACTGAATATCCCAACAACACAATACTCATACTAGTATATAGGCAAATATATAATCTCATGAAGATTCATATATTAAAGCCCCAATAACACTCTTGGTGCAACTGAATATTATGTCCCACTCTTTAGTCTGGTCAACAAGTTGTACTATTCTACAATATTTCAATAAATAAATGATACAAATTTCATCTTAACACACCTAATTTTAAAAATAGGAAAAATTCGGCTACATGCCGTAACATGGTTTGAAAAGCTTTACGTAAACACTTTCAAATGCAACTTGGATTTAAACATATTTTCGAACCCTCTGGGCAAGTAAGATAGGTTGTAATGGATAATTTACACAACAGGTAGGACACTCAAACATCTTGTAGTTAGAATAAGGCTAAAAAAAACTATCTTAACCTGTCAAGCCAACAAGAGTGTTATTGTCCCTTTAACATATGACAAACGTATATGGAATACAAGTTTCTTGAAGGATTTATTTCAGCAACGTTTCGACAAGGGTTCTCCTGTCGATATCAAGCGTCATGACTACATGTACATTATATTTAACTAGCTCATATGCAAGTTCTAGATGTTTATAAACCTCTTTTTAATTCTGAATAAAATCGAGCTTAAGAGTGTAGCCTTTCAAAAGATAAGATCTATATGTCGGCTTCATTGTGATTCAACCATTACAATATTCTTTGAAATATAATTTGTGTTATATTCTTGATAATCTTGTTGAAATGTCGCAGTGAAATAAACCATAGTAATTGTTATTCCATAAATAGTATGTTGTTTGATCAACCATTATAAGTTATTACATTTTGTTCACTAAGACTGGAGGTCATGTAATATACTGCCCTTGATTGAAAAGTGCAGCCATAATAATAAACTTTAACAGGACCAAAAGCTCATGACCGTAGAAACAATGGAGTGGGGGGGTGTAGGTCGGAGGCTGTATAAATATTGGCTTTAATTTAAAATATAATTAGAGTGCACATGACACGATGTCGCAATATCATTAGAAACACAGAGAAACTTTGAGAATTGATCTCTGCCCTGAAAGGTTGCCATATCCAAAAATAAGTATACCATTTTAAATGTGGTTCTACTCCTTTTCAAATCTACGAAACACACAGAGACTAAATTAAAAGTTCCATTAAATCGAAGCAGAATTTTAAAAAAATCTCTAAAAATATATTTATTATTAAATTATTCCGTTGATATTATTTTATTTTCATAATTGTGTATATTAATATTTCATAGTTTAAAAGATGACAAAAGCCATGAATAATACACAAGTGCTAGTGTGTCTTCAGAATAAATCCATTTTTGTAAAATGGAGCTGACTATAATAACATAATTTTTCTAACGTGAAAGAATTTTCTTTAAACAAAATACGTCCAAATTTAGTCTAAAGAGCATGTAGAAGCTGAAATATAAAAAGAAATTCATTTTTTTTAAAATTTGATCTATTTCTTTATATTTATTTGTTTATTTATTTTTGTTAAAGATGCCCCTATACACAACTGTCACTGTAAATGTAAATTGTTTTTAAAGGGGGGGGGGCATAATGTCTAGTATTTATTCTGGGGTTTTTTATGCATACACATGCATAAAATAAAATATATATATATATGGCTAGTTTTACACGATTGTATTCATATTATAATTACCTCGATCCTGGTTATAAATTAATGTCCGCACCTTTTATTGCCACTCTTAATAGACAACCGGGATGTACGATCACGAAGATTTTTATCACATCAATTACAATATACTGTCATTTTCACTGTGACAGTTTCCATGTTTTCTACCTTTTTGTAACTTTGGTTTTTTCATCTCTTATCTGGTCTAAAATCTCCAAGCAAATATATACGAGTAAAATCATTAGAGCATTATATTTTAAACCGTACACTTTTTCATTTATTAATATATATTTACTTTCTTTTGTATTTTGGGTTTTGAAAACCATGTTTTACTTTTGTACATGGTTGAACACACTGATATTGTTGTGAGTTTAAAAACATGAATATAGATATAAAGATTATGAAATTAAATGGGCTTGAAAAAGTTGGAAAACTATCATTTTCGTTGGCTGTTACAACCAAGTGCAGGATTTGTAATGGAACAAATTTTGTCATATTTAGAAGAGGATGGGGGGGAGGGGCACCCAAAATAATATACAGTAGTTTGTCAATACATTGTAATAAAAGAGTAATGCAACATCTGTATCCGTAATAAACATATTTCGTGTAGTAAGCACGTTCGCGCTGTATCAAAAAAGCCTGTCATTGAGTCAACTGGTGTGGTTTCGAATCCCCGGTTGTACTGCTAAAGCCCCCAACGCGCAAGTGAATTATTGAAATAAAAAAATTGTTTTGGAGAGGGGTGATATAGGCTTTGTCCTGTTCCCCAATCCTTTTCAGTTTTCTGAATAAATATTGTTTATATAAAAAAAAAATTAAATCCATGACCTAGTTTGTGTCAAGTGGACGTTAAACCTCATTTCTCTCTCTTTAAGACCCATGAAGAGGGCGGTGTGAACACACAGGCAATCCTTTTTAAAAATTGGTCGATTTGGACCAAAATGATTGGGTATGGTCTCAAAACAGTATATTACCGTTATCCTTGTGCATGTGTTGGAGCTTTAATAGACAATTTAAGCTAAACATTCACAGAATTTTTTTGGATGAAATTATATTCTCTTTTCTTCACTTTTGACCTAGCGACACATGTATATATTCAATTTCTACATAATTATTTTATCAATGTATTATGTAATTGTTAGCTCTCGGGGTTCTATTGATAAACTATAGTATTGTATGCAATCAGTCATAACCTGACATCTGGTGTGAGTTTGAATGGTTGAATCCAAGATCGATAACTCAGACTTTCTTTATATAGCTTAATGTTAAATGCAGATGTTGCATTGATATTTTAGTAAATTTGCATTAAACCAACACAACAATAGATGCCTTGTATATATATATGACATCATATGTTTATTTCTATAGTACAGTAGATGCAGGCAGGCACCATTCTTATTAAAACAATTACCAACATGCACGTACATCCCAAAATAATTCAATTTAGAGTCAGCTGCATCTGTGATGTTTTTGCTCAAAACAGGATTGAATTTAGAGTTAATAGGAACAAAAGGCTAAACTAGACTACATTAGAACAATTATATTTTATTTCCCGCTTTCAAATAAAACTTTTTTCCGTCATAATGGGTATTGAATTATATAAGGGTACTACAGAGACTAATTAAAATGTTCATGTTTTCCATAAAAATTTCTGATCTAATGAAAAGTTACAAAACATTACTGTTATTAAATTATGTTTTCTTGAGATTCACAATTAAAAATAGTCTCCCGTGCTCAATAATATTGTTAATATAATGCATGAGTAATAAGGAATTGTATTTAATTAATTTATTCTCCCCTTGAAGACAAGATACTCGTGATGGACCGTGAACTGAGTGTGACGTCATTGCAGTCATCTTGGAATTGTGGCATCGATTTAAAGGAACACACATGCCAAGTTTAATGTCGGAGTCGTTCTAAGCTTTTTCGAAGAGCCTCTTCCCAAGAATAAACACAACAAGATGAATAGCTTTGGGGTCAGGTAACTGGTCTAAAAAATAATTTAACTTCCTAGTGAATTACTATAATCACAAGGACAATAATATTATGACCTATTAAATTGTCTGTCGATTTTGAAATTCGAATTTGTTCATTACCCTCGTAAAATTTAAAATTTATGGTAAGGAATTGCCTACATTTATAGGGTCTTAAACCAACGGTTTAACATTTTTTGTACATTGATGATTCAAATATCGGCCATCTTAGATTTTACCAATTTTACCGCTTTCCGGTGCTCAAAATTTGGTAAATTTTTGGGAAGTTATAAAGTACACCTTAATAAAAATTGCAGTTTGTTAGGGGTAACATCATAAATTGACTGGCATGTGAATACTGGAGTGCACATGAGATGATTGTTATATTGCTTGGTCTCGAGCATCCAGTAAAAATGACATTTATAGTCCAGGTACATCTACTGCAAGATGGTGGCACTTTTATAATCCCTTGCAAATTTATGAAACGAATAGATGGTTCATTCTAAATACATTAATTGTGTTATTTTTTTCGTCAGTGTCTTTGAAACCCTTACACGCGTTTAAGTATTCTTGGATAAGCATGTGTGGTGTTTTGAAATATCTGCGATTTAGTTGCAACCCTCATCGTTGAAAACAGATCTGACGTCAAAACTCACAGGCATTAGCATTTAAACTCCCTTTATTATTCGGATACTACAGAACTAGAATGGCACGGACGTTTCAGGTCCAAAGCACAAAATGGGTGTCAAATGTACCTGACTGGAGAGGGTTGGGGTTAAGAAAACGTGTATGCCAAAAGTCGTAAATATGTCACCTAAATATAATCAATGTGTTCGAGTTAAGCCAGTTCCGGTTTGAATTTCTATATACGTATATCACCAGCTTATGGAGTGTTTGTGTCTCAGCTAATTCGTTACACGAGAGCTTGTTCCTTTTATTCTGGTTTTTTAAGTAGATCGAGGCATTTGTCATCGAAGCTTCAACTACAAGGATACTTGCGCACTAAACTTATTAAGGCCTTTAAAAAGTTTTATGGCCGTCATATTGATTTGATTGGTAAATATAACGTGTCTCTCTCGGCTATTATTCTAGATATTTTTAATTGACACGTATACTGTTACTATCACCCTGATAATGTCTACTACGTCGTTAAGACAGTTCATCACGTGCATTTTGCATACTATAGTTCATTGGCCAATCACGCTATTTGACTGACATTTCGCCTAATAGATTGGATGCAGCTATGGCGGGTGTGGCGCCAGGCAGGGTAAGCTTACTCTTCCGGACACCTGTTACCACTGCTTGTCGTGTATTTTTGTACACGAGGAGCAGTCCATTTGCTGATTACACTATTTTGCTTGAATACACTATTTTGCCTAAAACGTTTTTAGGACTACGAATTCTGTCTTATGATTTGGATTGTTCGTACTTGGATTTTATTTTATTAGACTCTCTACGTCTCTGTATAATGTCTTCGCGGCGCCAATTGTTACTAACTATAAAGCTGAAATCAATAGTACATCATCAATCAACCTGTACATGTATGTTTGATGAAAAGGTGTTCTCGCTAAATGGAAATGAAATAGGGTTAAACTAACGTCCTAGTGTTCTGCTCCGTCGGGGCTACGGACATACGCCAATGTGTAACACGGCACCTCAGTTTTTCGTCACGTCAGAAACCATTATACGTTGTCTCTTGCCAGGCCCCCGGTCCTGCGCCACTACTGACAACGAGGAGCCACGCCGGTGAACTTTCTCGGCCAACGCAGGGATCGAACACAGGCCCTCTAGGTTAGAGAACCCAAGTCCTACCAACCGAGCCACCTCAGCTGAATTGTTTAGATATTAAACCCAGTCAGGTGGAACAACAATCCATATAATAAATCACTTACTTTTTTAGGCTGACGTTCAGTCGTCTAATTATTATTGATCACATAAAAATAAAACGGTTCATTGAATCAGACCTATAAATCTATAGACACCAATATTACTGACCTTATAATTTACTTAAAAACGGTGGTCTTAATCCTATCAATCCATGCAAATTGATTTCAATAGGTAGGTGTGGTAAACACGGCGTGACGCCTTTTCTACATGCATAACTGGCATGTCCAGTCAGTGGTATAATGTGACTGCTTTGTAAAAAGCTTACCTTGCTTTGCATGTGTTAATGAAAAGTATTTAAATATAATAATAATCCTATATATACAAAAATTAAATATTTTATCTCCTGTGTTCTAGATTGTGTCCACGGGTTTTTAGTAGGCTTATGTTATCGTAATAGCATTTAATCGACATTTTCTCTATACCTAATATTGCTAAATTAATGGGATTAATTACTCTAAGAAATCATAATTAATTTTGTGTAAAATCTCACATAAGCTTATTATAAATTCGATTTGTGTTTGAGGTGCGTTTGTTAGAGAAAGGGAGAAATGGGGTGTAACATCTACTCGACACAAACTAGGTCATTACGTGACTAACACATGGTTCAATTTTATTTTAATAATTCGCTTGTGCTTAGGGGTCTTTAGCAGTGAGGGGGGGAGGACCCAGAGAAAACCCATGAGGATGGACAGTCGACCCAGGGCCATGGGGCACAGGCCCCGGGGCCCCCCACATAAGCCCCCCCCCCCCCCCCAAAAAAAGATCTCAGTTGCGTCCAGCCACCTCCTCTAGAAATGCCATCATTTCATAGCATTCGCATTGATCACCAGAGCCGGATTAACCATGGCAGCCCCCTCCTCTAGAAATGCCATCATTTCATAGCACTCGCATGGATTGGTCCACTGAAATTACGCCAGAATTCGCTAATTTTGTGGCAGAATTTTCTTTTTTTTTCTGGGGGAGGTACTTTTAAATGGCTCCATACAAGTGCCTGAAATGCCAGGAAATCATGTTTCCGGCCTCCAATTTCTGAAAATTTCCAGAAAAATAATGTGCTCCCCTCTAAAGAAATTGACAACCTTTCAATTATAAAATAATACACTTGATTATGATCACATAGTGATACTCCTAAGGCACTGATCAGTCGGCCTGTTTTAATGGCGCCTACACCTGATCCACACTTTCTTATATCTCTTATGTGGAGGCTATCGGGCGCCACCACAGGCGCGGACCCAAGGTGCGGACACCAGGAGCAAATGCCTCTCCCAAAAAATCTGCCACCATATAAAATACAAAATTGCCACTCAGATATCACCCCAATGGCAGAAAAACGTGTTTCCTTCACCGTTTTTTCCTAATTTTCTGAGGAAGGACCCCAGACAAGGGTGCCGTCCCCATAGGCGAAGGGCCTCTCTTATCACCTCTTTCTGGGTCGTCGCCTGACCCACCACATGGCATTAAAGGGTTCGTTTTGGTCGCCCTTATTCACATTTGACAGGGCCTTGTTGGTCTTTGGGGGCGCCGCCACCAAATGACATGATTAGAGATTTTCGTACTGGTCGCCCTATTCACGTCGCCTTATGGTGTTTCGGACTAGTTCTAGTTTAGAGGATAAGGTGTTTCTCATGTTAGTGTGCTTAACATCAAAATTAGAAATAGCGCTGCCGAAATCGACACACGGGAGCGACGTTGATTGCAGCTCCAATTGGGTGGAAAACGCGTTTGTGACAGTCTTATTTTCAAAATTTTAGGGGGGGGGCTACCAGGCCCCAACCCCACGTACACACACGCACCGTTCCGCACTCAGTAACTCTGCTACACCCCTACTTTTACAATCCTACACACGGCCCTGCCCCCAGATATGCATGGTTAATCTGGCGTTGAGTCGACCCTACTCCTTGTCGCGTACAACTGGGAAATCAAAACCACGCCATTTGACTCAATGACAGACGTTCACTTTGGTATCAGAGCTTAAAAACTGTTAGATGTTCTGACATAATAATATGCATATTCAACCATTAGTACGATTAAAAACTGATTTATTCTGGATACCTGAGACTTACAGTCGCTTTAAATGTCAAAACTGATCGATTTTAATAGTTTTTGGGTCAGGATTATTTTTAATAAAAGTACTTATGTGTTATTGAACTAAGTGTATCGAGGCCCCAGGCCGTACATCGTGCTCTATTTCAATCTAATCACTGGTTTAGCGCACAAAGTAGACGGTTATTTATCAGTACCTTTCCAAAAAATATATTACGTCAACTCGTCCCAAATATCTTAAATGTATCGTAGATAGTACAGAAGCCGAGATACAAAGTTGAGTATTTCTTAGAATTAGCAAAGAAAAATGGTTTATATATAATCCCAATTTCTTGCAGTCTCTTGTGTACATATGACGATATTTATGATACAATATTGGAATCTAAGGATCGCCTTAAGTATGTTAACAGGTACCTTATTGAAATAACTGAAATATAATGGGGTTGAAAGTCCAACTTAACTGGTCTTTCCGAGCTAATGAAGACAAACATACGCCATACCGTGTGGAGTCAAAGTTTGTCCGGACAGCGGTGCTACGGCCTGCTCTTTTTTTTCGTATTCCAACTTTTTGAAAGATAAGAAGTCTTGGGTTAAGAAACAAGTGGAAACGGAATACATTTTAGATAATTGCGTGTCATAATTGATTAATACGTCCACAATTATGGGGTTGTATAGGCACTAATTAGTTAGGGTTAGGGTTAGGCTTAAATATATATGTGACCGAAACGTCGTGCATACATGTTTAATTAAACTTAGCGCGTCATATGCGACCTTCCTTTACGTTATATCAACATTATTCAAACAATTGCTTCTCGCTATATAATTATTTCTCTGACATAATATTTGCATATTATATTTATTTAATATTCTATTACATTTGACTATTTACACATGAACAACTATTGCATAATTTCTGCATACGTATTACAATATATATGTGTTTACAGATTTGAGGTCACGTACACTTTCTCAAACGTGAGTTTCCAGGCATTGTCAACTTAAATGGTCTATGGCAACTGAGAACAAAAGATCTGTATATGAAAAGACCAAAATAAAAATTACCTGTGTTAACCGTTACCAGACGAATTTATTTTTAATTTATTTTTATTTTAAATTCAAAATCGTCGACCCTGAAGCTCTATTTGTTTTAGCAAATTCGACGACCCTTAACTCTGTCTTGGCGACAGTTTCTCTAGGCAAATTACAACACTGAAAATTTGGTAATTTATTTCAAGAATATTACTTAGTGATTAAGCTAGAAATGCTAGGATATAGTTTATCCCACCAAATAAATTAAAAATAAATGAAAGATTTTCATACCGACCGACCCCATTTTGTTGCTGTTGTGGGTGGGGGGCAGTAACCGTAAACGCATATATTTAGCTTTCTTGGCCTTAAGTGGGCTTATGATATTACATTGGGTTCAAACCCATAAATTTTTGATATGTACAATTTTTGTATTTAATAACTATGTCCGAAAGTCTTGACATGTTAATGTGATTTTAATGTGAATGTTGTCATAGATAGAACTATCGCCATTTTAAAACAGAGACAAACTTATTAAGAAATAGAGGAAAGGTAGACAGTTTGCTACAACAAGCGCTTAAATTGTGATCACCTCTGGTAAAATAAATCACATGTCGTGAGTATTTTAATTCAGAAGTAGACCGGCGTTTCGGTCATAGAGGTTAAGCCAACACGGGTTAAATATGTGCTAATTGGTTAGGGTTAGGGTTTGGGTTATAAAAATTCAGAAACGGTACAAATCCTGTTAAAATGGTTTTTATTCTGGAAAATAAAAAAAGTGTATAATCTCTTTAAAGCTAAATATCTAAACTATCTTCCGTCTTCGTTTTCCAAGTTGGAGCTAAACAGTGGGACGTTGAACCCCATTCCTTTTATTTCTCAGCCATCTTAAAGGCTAAACTTAAACTGTTATATCATATAGGATACGGGGTACAATTAATTACGATACATTCGTAGAGCAATAGTTTATAGTCTTTCTCTCCATTTCCTCCCTTTGAAAAGCGATTTGTGTTGACTTTTTGTTGTACATTTTCCGTCTATGTTTTGGTGAATAATTTGAGGCGGAAGGGTAACATTATTAAGAGATTTGTTGCCCTGAAATGTTAGAGCAGACTGGTGCATTTTTATGGTATGCTACTTTAAGTTCGTGTATCTCAAGATTTTCATTCTGAACCTCATACAAACTTTTAAACAAGCGATTGTCACACTTTGCCAATCCATGATATAAAAGCCTACAACCAAACAAAATGCAGATCATAGCGATTTATTTTTTTTAAATATTTACTGGTCACCGCCCATCATCAGGCAAATGTTTACAACCTAACATGTCATTGTAAGCTCTAAACCCACCACTTGATTCCATAACAGACATTTCGAGTTATAGCACTCGCCCACCCCACCCAAACAAACTTTTTTTAAAATTTTTTTGTTGTTATCAATTGCTTTTTTAGTTCAATAGCTGCGTCTTCATTGTCCCGGTTGGTTCTGAAAAATGGGACGTTAATCCCCATGTATTCGTTCATTCAGTTCAGTATCTTTGTTTGGGGTTTTCTTCCAGTGATTTGTGAGATAAATCGATATACCCGTGAAACATTAATCTATCATTAGCTTATTGTCTGGTCTAGAGACTGCTATATACTAGATCTTTATCATCATTAGATAAAACATCCAAGTCTTAAATACAACATACACATATTAGTACTTAATGGTACTTTAAATAGCAAATTATACCAATCTAATTGTGTAGCTTTAATCCATTGGTCGAGTCCAAGTCGTCGTTCGATATAACAATGGGGATACTGGAGTAGTTACTTTTACCGTATAGTCAGTATTGACAAAACATCATTCGGTTTCACAAAGGAGATTTTCTAATCGTAAAGCAGGTAAATTGTCAAGATTGCTTTTTTACTATTAGCCTGTACAAATATCGGTCCAATCTGGGAATATCTCATATCTTATCTCAAAACACTATTTATTATTTACTTCTTAAGTGGCTAAAAGTTCCTGCATCCCGGCAACTAAATAATGCACCCGTCCTTTTACGGTTGGCTTCTGTCTTTGTTGCGGGACTGTCAATAGGTTCAGACCCGATTATCAAGATCTAGTAATTATTAGTGGCCCAAGGATAATGGGTCTGGTTGATAAAGTCTGTCGTTAAAGCCTTGATTTATTTGATTGTACAATATTAGCCTCGCTCAGTAGGGATTAAATACACCGTGACAATAAGAACGGAGAGAGAACATGTAGGCTAATGTAGAGTAAACTACATCCACCGGTAGTAATATATATACTTTTATATATCAACACCATCATAAATTGTTGCATGGATATAAATATATAAGGTAGGTTTATTTATTTAATTTTCTTACACAAGTTAAACTAAATTGATAGAAATTAAACAGGCATTTTAACGGTATTTATAATGCATCTCAAAGCGACAACAAAGCAGCGCAGCAGCTATTTAAGTGCTGAAAGTCAGAAATGTTTTGTTTTCTAATGTATGATGCCACTGTCATTTGAAATACATTTTAAAAAAATATGATTCGACATTTTCATGTATTTATTTTGCCGAAAAATTTTGTTTGCATTTATGTTTATTGTAATGCAATATCAACACCATTCTGTGTATCTGCTAGTATAATGTCACAAATGTGTTTCACCAAGGATTCGAGAACCGTAGTGTTGTTTCAAAGGATGCTATTCTTTTTTCTGTTATACAATCTGTGATATAGGAAGTTATTTTTGGAAATTCGGTTCAAACCATGTTAGAATTCACGATGGGACCTGTGACGTACGAAGGAACTGAATGTTTAATGTTTTATTGTTTTTGTTCATTGATGTGAATTTCTAGAACATTGTTATCATAAAATTGATCAATCGTGAAATTTCCTGATCACATTGATCGTTTACAAATAATAAGTAATAAGTCAACATTATTTGATGGCTTTATCAGAATATATATTGCTGAAACGCAGAGTCAGATTAGGGGAGGGGGGGGGCTCTGACTGGGCCCCGAAATTATTTCTAAAATGTTTTTATTCAAAGCATGTAATTTACAATTTTATTTACTATGTTTTTGTAGATGTCTATGCCAAAACAATCTCAAATACATAATGCATTTGTGTGAGTGTGACTTACAATATGTCCTCGTTTTCACTGTTGATGCAAGGGTCCTTCGTGAGGCCCCATGCAAGCTTAATCTGCCCTGCTGAAATTGACATTTATAACATAATTTACCAATATTTATATTTAATACCCATTGGTCACATTGTCTCGAAATAATTTTCATATGTTTAGCGCAACATAGCCCGATTGGGGCTGACGTGCATTCAAACAACATTTCATTCATTCATTCATTTGTCACACAGTAATACAAATAAGTTACTCACACATTCGGTTTATTGATCGGGCGAAATATCTTCTTCGAAACGGAATTGATTGTTTTACATGACACAATGCGGTGGCTCTTTGAATTCTGTATGATTGATGTACCAATAAATGTACACTGACCAACTACTTTTATAGATTGTCCGTGTAAGTTTGGGTTTAAACATCGTGTGGACGTCCATATAAAGTTTTGGTTGGGATGTTTCTATGTGGTAGTTTTGATTTTCTGTTCATACAATAATGTCCCGTTTAATATGTCTCCGGGTTCCTCCAACTGCTAAAGATACCTGCGCAAGCTAGTTTGGGTCGAGTGGACGTTAAATCCCATCTCTCTGTCTCTCTCCGTCCCTCTCTCTCGGTCCACTGTAACTGGGAGTACATACATACTGCTTTTCTGTACTGTGTCCCTGAATTCCAGCTGAATTCCAGCCACTATGGGAGAAATAAGGCGCAAACATTTTACCATCGCTAGTTCACACCATGTTTTATTGTTTCCTACATCGAAACTAATTTGATATTTTTTGAAGTTATGGACGAGAGAGAAGACTAGCGTGTCTTTGCCATTCAACTATCATATTTGTTAGCCGTACTAAATCAAGCCCGAACTATTGGTGTAAAGAAATGAATAATAAAACAAAAATCAATCACGTTATTAGATTGATGTAAAGTAAAACTAGTTATCGATTATTTTAGTAGAAATAATCATTTATAACAATTACGCTTTATACTTTGTATGCAACACCAAAGGTCAACTGTTGAATAATCTTAATCAACAGAGAGAGCGAGAGAGAGAGGGGGAGAGAGGGGGTGTGTGGGGTGGGGTTTAACGTCCACTCGATACTAACTAGGTCATTTCGGGACTAAAACATGGTTTAATTTTAGCAGTGGGAGGAAACCGGAGAAAACCTACGAGGCTGGACCGGTGACCCACTCCTTGTCACGTACAACCGGGGATTCGAAACCACGCCCGTTGACTCAATGATCATTCCCCCTCCCCCTTAATCAACAAAAGACGTGCGTGTTGTTCACAAGGCTCATAAATAAGTAACTGTTTTCCCATAAGTATGTGTTATAGTTTTATTGTTCTATCCAGTTACTAAATGTCTCTTAAAGATTAAGGCTCATAATGTTTGATAATATAAAATGTTTGTATCGATACGTAAGTCATAATGCTATGTTCCCACTGTCGTGCGATGCGTTACGACATGATTGCCCCTATTGAGTCCACGATCTGTTACGTGCAGATACGTTTCGATACGATCAACACGATTATTTCGACTGACCACAATATTATGATAAGTCCTGATAGGATCACCAAGTTACTCCACAAATCGTAATAGTGGGAAACTGGCAAAGGCGGTGAGTTCTGTAAGAGGTTGTGCATTGGGATAACATAGTTTTATCAATACACTGGGAAGAGACAATGTGCATTATGATGGCCTTGCCCAGGTAACCAATACACAGGGTCGATTGGCATTTAGTAATTGAACATATTAACACACGGTACAATTTTATGGATACACAATTACTGAGTTTGATACTAAGCGACTCAGTAATTGTGTATCAATAAAATTGTACCTTGTGTGGAGACGTGTGCATTAGGATAACATGACGTGGTTTTATCATAACATTGGGTTGCGAATTGTGCTTTAGTATAACACGACGTGGTTCTATCATTACGTTGGGTACAGACTTGTGCGTTAGGATAGCCTAAAATAGTTTGATAAGAACATTGTTTAGAGACTTGTGCTTGAGGATGACACGACGTGGTTGCGCTTGGATAATATGACGTGGTTCTAACAACGCACTGAGAAGACTTGTGCGTTAGTGTACCATGATGTGGTTTTATCAGTACATTAAGTAGATATTTGTGCAATGGAGAAGAAAGGGAATCGCTGCTTTTGAGGGGGGGGGGGGGTCACACGCCAATTTCAAGCAATGATTAATTAAATACCTGTTACTAAAAGAGGTATGGCCAACTGTTTAAACCTTTTGGTTTTTTGGGGGGGAATTATTTACCATATGCATATGATATGTCATGTTCAATATCAGGAAATATAAACAGACATTTAAAGTTCATTTATAATAAAATCATACATACAATTATCTACCGTGTCTATGTAGGTCGTTTCATATACCTGTACATAATAAGTATATTAAATTTTACACACTTAATTTCACCTATTCAATACAAGGAACGTATATATAATAGTTTAAATATATACTTTAGTAGTTCGCTATGACTAGGTAACTACCTGTATTCATAATAAATAAATCACTTTTGCTGGTTGCTTGACTAAAAATAATCATTAGTAGTTATATAGGTGTATACCTTCACATGTTGAATATTTGATTAGAACTATTTACAGATAAAGATTTCATAAGATATAAAAACATGCAGATAGACTTCATTGAACATTTCTATTTCGATAAGTATTGAAGCTATTGAACTGTCTAAAAATAACACGATATCTTTGTCTAGAAAATGGTATTCAATCATTAATAGATTCGCGGAGAGTATTATAAAGTGACATGTATTTAAGTAGATCTTTTGTATATTACTATCAGATCACTTCTATTTATAAAATGTTGTATACTAGTTTACGGTCATGTCGTGTTGTGTTAAAGAGAGAGAGAGGGAGAGAGAAATGGGGTTTAACGTCCATTAGACACAAACTAGGTTTAATTTTATTTTAATAATTCGCTTGCGCGTAGGGTTTTTAGCAATGGGAGGAACCTGAGGACCCGGAGAAATACCCACGAGGTTGGACTGGGGACCCCACTCCTTGTTACGTACCACCGGGGATTCGAAACCACGCCAGTTGACTCAACGACAGGCTTTATGATGTTCTGTATTAAAGAACACGGTGCACAACAACATAGGCCAGAGTATGTGTCAGTTTTTTAAATATACGATAACGTGTATAGAATTACATTTACATATACAATTACTAATATGTATACGTGTGTATGTCATTTGGTGCGCTATAACGTTTACGTGTGGTTTATCAACACCAAATATTAAATCTTTTTGATCGATGTAGAAGTTAGAAAAGCCTCTGGCAACTAGTTGTGTTTGATTTTCTTTTTTAGTTTTTAATTAAATGTAAGGATACACTTGTTAATTAATGAGTCGACACTTTTTGACCCTACGGATACGGAAATCCATTTTGTTCTCTCTGACTGTTAAATTTTGTAACCTAATTAATTACTTACTGTAGCGCATGTGGGTCACTTTACTTATACTACAAGTGTCCACACGTGTTAAATTAATTCCCACGTCTTTCATTCAGTTATATCGTCATTTATTTCCCATTAGTGTCAACTTAATAACGATAACAATTAAAAGTCGAGTTTTCCTCAAGTTGAGAAACATTCTACGCTCAAGAATCAGGGGAATTAACTGTATTTAGAAGTAATAAGTCCAAATCGGATTCATGTAGCTATAAATAAAGCATTTAAACGTTATGTATTCATTCTACCTTCTTGGGTTAGTATTTGTTTGAAACAATGTAGAATTAAAATGTTAAAATAAATATTTGATTTATTTCTATTAACAAACATCCTATTTCATTACAAATCGCTAGATTATGTAATATTAAACTCCTGGGTTTAATCCTTATCAGCTTCCCGAAGAAATTAAAAGCTTAGCAAATCTCTGCATGTACGCAACAAAGAATAAATAAGTTGTTATTAATGGTATCAATAAGCTATCCTTTATTTCTAATTTAGAGCCATAACCGAAATGGCAGGATTATGTAAGCCTAAAGCTCCCCCAGTCCGACAAGATTCCGGATTTAATCCTTACCAGATGATACTGCTTCCTGGCGATGTGATTATAGATTAGCAAATTTCTGCTAGTACGCGTCATTAATAACGAAGAACAAACAATGTGTGTTTCCTGGTATCAATTAGCCATCTTTTGTTTCTAATTTCGACCCATTAAGTCCTTTTGGGATAAGCTTGATATCGCATTACGTGGGATAAGACAAGGTGGTATTTTACCCAAGCTTTTCTTCAAGCTGTTTACAATTAGCATTGATAATGTACGCAACAAAAGATATATTATTATACACATAGATCTTATTACCGAAAGGGGAATTATCACATACGTGTAAGAAGCTTAACGTATAAATTCACTATTATCAAACGTGGCTGTGCCATTATAAAGGTATACATTATTTATGTTATAATACTGTAGTTACGTAATAAACTGCACCAACACACCCTCTAGGTCAATATTTTGATTCGCATCCTTAACAGCAAAGATATTTAAATTATAGTTGGTATATTTTTGAGTTACAATTTTAAAATGCAATAGACAAGTCTTAGTTTGGTTATAGTTTGGTTATGTAACTTAGAAAAGTTCATTTCGACTCATTGCATTGTGACTTTTATAAAATATTGATTAGTTTATCGACGACCTTTCGTATGTTATTGTCAAACTAGGTTAGCATTGGTCATATATTGAGTAATAATGTTAGCGCTCTTATTCATTTCTTTGTACTGTGACTCGTGTGTGTGCAGGCTGTCGCGTTGGTTCCTGATGGATGGGGACAAAGAAGAGTTTTAGTATTATGATTCATTCAATGACTTCTCTTTTATTATTATACGGCCACGTGTGTGTGGCTTTCTTCTTTTTCGGATACCTGTTTGCACGTGTAAATGCCTTTCTTCGAGATTTATAGGACCATAATACCACCCATAGACCACCCCCACAACCCCACCAACCTCCATATCTTTATGGCTTGTCCTCGTATATCGTATATATGATCGTTCAGTCTTTGTTCAATGTCTGTTTATTGAAGGTAATTATGGGGTAATAGGAGTACCGTGTATTGACAATGTACGTAAAGGTACTTAAACACTGTGTTGTAATGTAGATAATAATATGATTAACAACAACTCTACAACCAAATATGACAGATCTTCTGGTATTGAATTTACAAATACTCATAGCTAAAATTACTAAATAATTTGTTTTTCTACACAGTTAGTTAGTTATTACGATACGTTTATAAACTAAAGTCATAACGCTGTATTATAATAGATGTCGAAACCCATTTATAAACTAACAATACAATTTCCTTATTTATTTTAAAAACGCCAAACAAACAAAGATCAATAAATCTCAAATGGCAGTCAACGTGAATAATTCACAACGGGGTTGCTTTCATGTTGATCACTGTATTGGTTGATTTATTCTCCAACCATCAGTATCCTACTGGTATTTGCGTATAGTCTCAATATTGCTAATACAAAACCCCATTTCTCCTAAAAAAAAACTGGGGGGGGGGGTGAATGGTTAGCACGTGCTTTCTCTTAACGAACGTGACAATATTGTTCTTGAACATATACAGTAGTCAAATTATTTTTCTTCTATAAATTTGCAATGTTCAATCATTATCTAAAAACTTCACTTGTGCGTATTCTGAATTTGAATGTTTATAGTCGAAATTGTATATGATAAGACAGTGTAATGTGTACATTAACACATACAGCGAATATTCAACAGCAAATATCGATATGCAAACACTCATATATATATTCAAATACTAAGGCTTGGAATCTTTTACATGACGAATTATAATATTTACTTTCTCGTTTGGGTTTAGTATAATTTGTTTGATTACCGAAGATGTCTGTAGCTCCTTATGATGGCCTTGTATTGAAGGCCATGAGAACTTTTCGCATATTGTGAATTTCGAGTGTTGAAGGCATTATCCTTGCTCTTATCTTTTTGTAAAATCCATTAATAATTTGCTTCGTAATGCGATCAAGATTAATGCACATAAGGGAAGTAAAGTATGAGTGACTTAAAATTCAGTTGTATCCTAAAAGTTCTTTAATAGGAAGAGAACAGTTTTATAAAAGGTTTATTAAAAAGAAACTAGAAGCATGTCTGACATATTTGTCACAATGTACAGTTTTATGGATACACAATTACTGAATTTAATTGTGTATCCATAAAATTATACCCTGTGTTAACATGTTCAATTATTAAATGCCAGCCAAAGAAAATATATTTGCCATATGATACCCACTTGTTTGTGTGTTCATTACGCCGAGGGGATGAGGTTGGGGATGGGGTACTACTATTATATACGGTAACAACACAGCTTTAGCAATGAATTTAACGTATAAATCCGCTTCTTATGTTCAATTAATAGTTTTTACTAACACATGACAAATTTCCTCTTTTGAACTGTATGAATATATCTGTCGCTCATATTACATCTCTTATACTGAGTTTTAGCGTATCCGGTGTTCTTTAATAATACTCAATGAGCTAAACTTCTTTGATTTACGTCAACGTAAAGTGTTAAAATGAGTTGAATTTATATGATCAAATATTTGCTTAAAACAACCCTAGGCAGTGGGAATTCAAAATAAGAGCATGGCCGATGTCCGTCGTCATTAGCGCAGTCGATGCAAAATGGTGGGCAACGAAACTCGATTTCATTTCATTTCAAGTATATGTCGATCACCGTTATTATTGTCACTGATTTTGAGCTTCGGGTGTCGTTTCTAAGCTACATTCAGATAACGTTTCTCATAGAACAAAGTCCACTAATGCAGTTGGAGGTATCAGACGTAGTCGCTAGAACTTGACATTGCGAAGATGTTAAGACTAACATACGGACGGTACTTAATGTGTACTCCTCGTTAGATTTCCATGCTAATACCTCCTTATAGTTCCCACCTTTTGTGTACCAACATAAATGACATTTTTTTACAACCCAACCGACTGTTTCATTCTTTCCAGACAAAGTTCTTTTCACTGAACCGGGCTGGTAGTTTGTCGAGTTTGTCTTTTGGCAAGAGTCTGGACATTCGCTAGATAAATATTTCGCACTGCCAAACCTTCCTTAAACATTCTTTCTTTAATGCTTTGTCCAAGTACATCGTCCGTTTTTATTCCGACTGGGCGATTAGATCAATGTAGAAACATTACTGGTTAATTCCGTTTTCTTGTTAACTTTGTTTAAATTAGATTAGTGTAAAATATGTGGTTTACGTGGACAGTTTTGGGTTATATGATGACTGACGTGTTGTCTTGGGAACCGAGGACTGTAAGTACGCCATCACGTGACCCTATTAGGGAGAGAGAGACATGGGGTCTAACGTCGACTCGACGCAAACTAAGTCATTTTGGGACTAGCATATGGTTTAATTTTATTTCAATAATTCGCTTCTTGTGCGAAGGGCTCTTTAGCAGTGGAAGTAAACCGGAGGGCCCGAGTAAACCCAAGAGGTATGACAGGCGGCCCTACTCCTTGTCACGTACAACCGAGGATTTGAAACCACGCCAGTTGACTCAATGAAAGGCTTTATGCCACAGCACGCACGTGCTAACCATTCGCTATCCACCCCACTCCACCCCTATTAGGAATTAAAATAACGTTTGCAAATTATCTAATTTGAACCTAAAAAGAAAATGCGTACCATTTTAACAATATGTAAGAATCCATTTCATGATTTGCAGCATCAGAACTGTTCTTTATAGGTTTGCTGTCACAAAATAGCGTATAATGCAGCAGAACCTCGTGGGTTTTCTCTGGTCCTCCGGTTGCCTCCCACTACTAAAGACCCCTAAGCGCAAGCGAATTATTAAAATAAAATTACACCATATTATTATGTTAGTCCCAAATGAGCTAGTTTGTGTCGGGTGGACGTTAAACCCCCATCTCTCTCTCTCTCTCTATCTCTCTCTCTCTCACTCTCTCCAATTCTGTTAGTGTCAGACCAATTAACACCCAATTATTCACCACCATCTAGTAATGTGACACTAAATGAAATAAGGTGTTATATTGTATTAAGAGACCATCGAAACTGCACGTGTTGATAAGCTGGTTATTTGTTTTGGTCGTTTGTTATCAATCAATACCAATACCACCAAAACTTAACCATTTCTATTTTAAATAAAAACTTATTCATTATAGATGTAACAATAGGTAGCAAAGTACAATTATTTTTGTATCAATTAATTCTAACGGGAATACGTCTACCGGTCTATATTCATACTAAAGCACTAAACGCTCCCTTAAACCATTAATTATTTACCAATTATCAGTTGTTTTGATTAACTACCAAGCTTTCTACTAGTAACATATAATAATGGCCCTTGCTTTAAGATTCGTTAATGTTTTAACGCCATGTAACGTTAAGGCGAGAATTTCATATTTTCTAAGAAAGTCAAAACATAATTATTTCTATGTCTTTTGCCCAATAGGTTGTCAACTCACTATTATACGATCATAGGCATTATTTCCCACACTTAAAATTCATTGACCTCGGAAATAATAACACAATTACCTGCCTTGTTTTCCTATTCCCCGATGGAATAGTTATCTTGAAAATGATATTTTTGCCAATTTCTCAGCTGGCAATAGTGAATTTTAGGATTAATAGGATTATTCTTTAACAAGGTAGGACTGTTTATGGATACCATCTATTTTAATGCTTTACTTTAATTCATTTTAAAAATATAACTAAAAAATATGAAATTGCAGAGAGAGAGAGAGAAATGGGGTTTAACGTCCACTCAACACAACTTGGTCATTTCGAGACTAAAATATGGTTTAATTTTATTTCAATAATTCGCTTGCGCGTAGGGATCCTTAGCAGTGGGAGGAAACCGGAGTGCCCGGAGGAAACCCACGAGGTTGAGAAGGCGCCCCTGTCTCCATGCCACATACGCTCACACCAGGGCTCGAAACTGGAAATAATAACACAATTACCTGCCTTGTTTTCCTATTCCCCAATGGAATAGTTATTTTGAAAATGATATTTTTGTCATTGCTGGCAATAGTGAATTATAGGATTAATAGGATTACTCTTTAACAAGGTAGGACTGTTTACAGATACCATCTGTCTTAATGCTTTACTTTAATTCATTTTAAAAATATAACTAAAAAATATGAAATTGCAACTTTAAAAAAATCTAACTGAATATCTGATAATTTAGGTGTAATCTTAACATAGAAATTTAAATATTATGTATGCCAAGATGTTTCGCCCGCAGTGAATTATATGTTTAACCAAACTGAGCAAGACTTGAAAACGGTGTAGCTTATAGCATATATATTTTTATAAGTACCATATACGTTATACAAATTTATAGACTAATGTCACGCACTAATTGAATAATATAATGATAATACATGTATGTAATAAGTGTATATTGTTAATTCTATGCATCACGTGGGGTTTTATTAATATACAAGAGTCGTGGCTTATTCATAAAGAGCTGTAATGTAAACATTATATATGTCATAATGTTTACAATTGATTAAAGAAGACTCTTAAGATAAAATTTGAATTTGATTTACCAGACTGAATCATAAATTGGAAATGTTAGTTATACAATGGAAGTTGAACAACTTTATAAACAAGAGTTGCCGTACATGGGGTAGGATATACGTATTATTTCTACAACACATGGTGCCACCTCCACGTCATTGTGAAATTCTGACAGCTAACCGCTTTATTGTATCGTTGTATACAACGTCATTTGCCACGATCTTATAACTTTACCCGAACCGTCTTGTCATATATCAATTATTGACGCGTATCGTACACGGGGCAGAAATCTGTAATACTATAATACGTATTTGAATGTAAGACGGGAGGCAGAAACACTAGTTTGCAAATGTCGCCAATTTTAGTAATTTGATTGGATTATATTATATTTGATTGAGTGCTTAGCAAATTAAAATTGAAGAATCTACTAATATTTGGAATTTATCTTTAGTTAAGATTTCGAGACACAGGGCCCAGGTGTATTCATTTTATTAAGGGTTTATTGTAGTCAAGTCTGTAGACACTTTACACGTTGGTTTAAGTTTTGTGGGTTGTAGAAACTCTCTTGGCCATTTTCTTATCTTGTATGATATATAAGCCGGTAGTATATATATGATATACAACACGTTATATACAAGATTATATTTTAATGTATATAGTTTATTACTGTATAAGGTTAGAGTGACTTGACATATATGTATACAACTGTCTGTTGCTTTTGTTATGAAAACAAAACGTAGACATAAATTTAACTTAGATAAAAAAAAAGAACTTTCCCAGGAAAGTCGTATCTTGGGGTTTGAAAAGATAAAGATATATTATGAAATTGACATACTTGAAATATGACAGAATAGAAATCATCTACAAATATCAATACATTAGTACTACAAAGGTTTGTTATCTATATAAAGAAGGGTCGTATCGGGTGTTCTGGAAAGAGTAGTCAGATTCGATATACTTGATACTAATTGTGTTCTGTTGCTGTTCCACGTTGCTGTCGATATTTACTAGGCGATTTACCTTAAGTAAACCCCTATGTAAGTAATTACTATTCATCGTTTTATTTGGTTTATTGTTGTTGGTTTAACGTCGATGTGAAGCTCTTTTCCACGCATTTTAACAGTTTGTATGTGCTTTTGTTCGTGAGCTGTATGTGTTGCTGGGAATTTAAGCTACACTGTCAATGGTTGATCCTAGAGAAAACATCGCCCAATAATCAAAGTAATAATTGAATTCCATAATAATAACGTTATGTGTGTTTCCTTTCACATCAGGGTGGATTTTTAATTGTTCGAGCACATGTCAATCATTATAAATTTGAATATTAATACAGTTATTTTCATTATATACTGAACATTATTACCGATTTCAATTAGTTTATGCAAATGAAACTCGTTAAATTGATGTGGTTTGGTGTCTGACCCATCAGCCAATGTATTTAGGTCAATTAACGGCGTGATATTACGAATCGCATATTTTCATTTTCTTCCTTTTCTTTGTTCTAGACCCATTCTATTTTACTCAACTTTGAACAGTTTTAACAATTTGAATTTAACAAAAAAAAATACCCCTTCTGTGGAGTGGGTGATTATTTTGAATAACCTCTAGAAGATATTAGAATTATTGGCACTTTATTCATCATGGCATACATTCAAAACAAAGAGCTTTACCCCCCTATATCTGCGTGCTAAAATCACGACAAAGGGTTGTGCAACGTTGATTAGCCAACGGTAAACAGATTCGTTGTAATTTTTGTTGCCCATGTCACATTTTTGTTTGTTTTTCGATACGATAAACATCTAGCTTTAGCACCGAAATCGATACAGTTACCGATTTACATTTGCACAATGTTGATAAAATGTACGCAAAGAAGCCGGAACGATAGGAACTATACACACACAAGTGAATTTATTACATAGCGGAAAGCAACCAAATAAGTGTCTATATGTAAAAAGACACACAGAGTTAGTGGCTATTGATGACTGTCATAGACACAAGGGAGTCTGGTTTGTCCTGTTGGCCCATTATTTAAACACATCAACAACAATGTGTCGAAGACAAACCATTTATTTACCGTTACAAGCGCCATATAACAGTTTGTTTAAATAGCTAGGGCATTTCTCAATGTCAATAGTTCGAGCACCGTAACGCCATCATATGCGATCGAAGGTGAGGATACCTACATGTACCGCTTCATACGCGATCAAATGAGAGAGAGGAGTAATTTCCACTCAACACAAAATTTTGGGACTAACATGGTTAAATTGTATTTCAACAATTCGCTAGTGGGATTTTAGCAGTGGGAGGAAACCCGGCACCCGGGGAAAACCCATAAAGTTGGATAGGCGACCATACTCTTTGTCACGTACAAGCGCGGTATTAAAACCACGCCACTTGACTCAATGACAGACCATATGACCATATCACACGCGTTAACCACCACCCCACCTACCAATTAAGTTAGTTGTCTAGATTTTCAAAACAATCTTTCCTCCTCATAAAATACATTTCTCATTTCATTTCCCTGTGTATTTTAATTTATTTAAACGCCATTTTAGTCAGATAAATCTAAATTCAAATGTTGACAGCTGTTATACATAGCTCTAATATTTATTTAAATATTTGGTGGTTCTCCCAGTCCTCATGCAGATAACAGGTAGCTGGCATTAAGGCCGACACACCGCTGCACAGTTGGTATCCTACTACTCCTCTCTCATAGCTTTGCTTACCCGTATAACCATGTTCATTTTACGGGCAATATCTAATTATTAACGGGGGGGGGGGGGCAATGGTAAGCACGTGAGCGTTGTATCATAAAGCCTGTTAAACCATATGTTAGTCCCGAAATGACCTAGTTTGTGTCGAGTGGACGTTAAACCCTATTCCTCTCGCTCTCTCTAATTATTCACGGTTTAATCAAGCATATGCAAATTGTTTATTTAACATTAATTAAACCCCAACATGGATTCAATCGAATTAAAAGACAGATTTTGCATTTAAAGGTGACACTGATTTATCGTTCCGGGCGATGGCTACTGTGGAAATTTTAATTTTCAATTCGTCATACGTTTGTAAACATGTGATAAGAATTGAATGATTTTGGAATGATATTCGACTTTTCCAATATAGAAGTTTATAATGGTGTCGATCTTGGCGATCAATGCCTCTAAAACTGGACGGTTCTGTCCTTCTGGGAAATCTTTTCTGAGAAGGTGTGTCTAGTTTGAATTGTATAAGCTGTTGTCTTATGTACAGCTTTGTCTTTATTCTGATCTTTCAGTTAAAAACACGGAAGTTTACTGGTGTCGACATGGTATAACCTATAAGTCCAGTCGTGAAATAACGTTTGAATATCATTCTTTATCAATTCTATTACAATCAAACAATTTTTTCCAGAATTTTCTACGCAAAGCACAACAGCGACGACTTTCTTGAGGACTACAATTGTTGTTCTATTTTTTCCAAACTGCAGACGGGAAAAAATGGTCTTGTTTGTATTTTGTTCAAGTACGCGGAGACTGGCTCTGTTTTCTAAGCCAACACTAAAGAGAGTAAAAAAACATGTAATGTCGTAGATTATTTGAAATCGTTTTAAAGACACGCTTAAAGCCGAAACATAACATATTATGTTAAGTTGTAATCCCTCACGCCCTGTCGTTATAGTCCAAATCTTTCTCTATGCGAGGGATTATTATCTGTGTTAAAAAATCAAAAATGTAAATTTATCGTCTTTTCGTTCCCCAGGACTCAAAATATTAGCGAGACTATACAACAGGACAATAGCTACGTGGAAATCTAAAAAAATACTATCCTGCACCTGGAGCTCTAGAAAGGACACCAAAGAGATAACCCCATTTGCAATCCTAAATCCGATTATATTTTACTTTACATATTGCAAAATATTTATTATTAGCCGAAGGAATAGCTTATGCCGTGTGATGGTTTCTACGCGCAGGCGAATTGTTGAAATAAAATTGAACCATGTGTTAGTCCCGAAATAACCTAGTTTGTGTCGGGTGGACATTAAACCCTCACTTGGTTTCTTTCAGAGCACTTGATGACACTTCTCAATTGACAGACTAATGCGGAAGGTGGGGTGTTGATAAACTTTATATTACTTATTTCAGTAGTAATATATTAAAATAAACTTAATGTTCTGAAAATAGCAATTGGCAGTTTTATTTAAATCTGTTTCTTATTGCGACCCAAATGTAGGGAATAATTTATTAATGTCATGACCTTATATAAAACATGAGAGGTCGCTGTAACCCGCTGAAATAAATCGTCTTCTTTAGTTCAGCAAAGACTTGTTGAGATTGGGTTAAAACAAGGTTGACACATGGGCGCTATTTTATTACAAGTGTTTGATGCGAACTATGCTAATTTGAATTGTTTGGAATGTTTTAAAGGCGAAGAGCCCACTTTATTGAAAAAAAATGCACATAATTGTATTTAATAAACAATAAAGATACAACTCATATAAACAGGTAAAAACATGAAATGTATAATAGTTAAATACATGTACTTCTTCACAACATTAATCTTATCGTTCTTAAAAAAACTGTGTTTTACAGATAATGTTGTGCGCTGATCCAGATAAGCGCCATAAATCCCCATTGACACCGCGATTTTTCAAAATTATCTTGTCACTCATGAGAAAAAAACAAGACTCCCATATTTGCTTCCCTCGTACCTGTGTACTCTTTCAAAAAATCTTGTTTAATCGGCACACAATAGTAACTAAACGATTGTTATGATATGGATTCATATGTTTGCATAAATATTGTGTATATTTTCAAAAAAGGTTTTGAGGGTTGTCAAATTGTCTTTTGATATTTATACTGGTAAATATAAAAACAGAATAGACATTTTGTCTATAAAAACTCCTAGTCGTTTTTAATCCTCTTGTGGCCTCCAAAACTGATCTAATTTCAAGTAATATTTCTAATCATGTTCTAAAGTGCCATCAAGTTCAATTGTTTAAATTAGATTATCTTTTTTCTCTAATGATACACACTCGCTTTCGATCAACGGCGTCTGATATAGTTTTCCATTAACGTGATTAAAACGTGTTTTGTGTAAGGATTTGGAAGTCGAAATCGACACAATATAATAGTATCAATTATTGTGAGTCAAGAATAATTGCTTGTCCGTGATGAAGTCTTTGTTTGGAAAATGACAGACACGCTGTAGCCTAGTGTAAAGATGGCCTTATAAGGCTAGAGTTAATAGTTACCTCCGTGTCCTTATTCGGAGTTCTTTCAGATTTTCTCACAGAATCAATGAGCAAAGTTCAAACGACAAGACCTTATGTTGAACTTATTAGACAGATATTCAATAAAGTCACCCACTCAAAAATATTTAATTGTGTTTCTGCTGTGGGAAAAGAGACAATAGGAACCAAAATGATGACAGCTAGCATGACAGTAAGCTATCATTTCATAATTCTATGTCTCCGTGCACATTTTCGTCTCATCGTCAACACTGATTTTGAATTTTAGCAAGATGCCAGTGGTGATTTTGTTGTTTATTTTTTAAAACTTTAGTGCAATGTGTCTTTGCTTTGAAACCGAATTATCCAATTCGTAAACTGAATTAGGAGCGATGTGATTTACAACCAACACATCCAATTTGTTTGTCTTTTGGTGCATTAAGCTTTTTGCGTATGTCCATTCATTCGCACTCGGTAAGTCCGGACTTGTTCCAAGGACTAAAACAAACCCGGCAAGCCAAATAAGATTTTCCTTTGATTGTGTTACTTTTTATGTTAAATACACATCGTGGGATGTCATGTAAATTTCGACATCTGGCGCCAGATATGGCCAGCTGCTGCGGATGATCCAGAGAGTATTATGATTCATTGGTATTTTCGCATGAATTTCAATTCTTCTAATTATATTACATAGCTTTGCGAAGATACGCATTTATGCATTTCAGTGTTTAGTCTGGCTTGGTTTACATCTCCTATGTTATTTTGCATAAATTTGTCAAAAAAGATACCGTCTGGGTTCGTCTCTTATGGTGTATTGATAATATTTGTGTTACAGCAAAATATTTAAATAAGTTTCATGCAATATAAAATGAAAGCTTATTCTTATTCGACAAGGATCTGGTCTTTTGGCCTTGGTGATATTCTTCTTTGTGGCGATGCTCTTCATAAAAGGCCCAGAGGCTCTACCAATCAATGAACGATCGACTTGAAACTCCGCATGCGTGTTCCTTTGACAAATGCACATCAATGGCGGCTGGTTCATGGTATGGTGGAGCATGTATATATAATTTAGGATTTATTGTGAAAAGGTTGTTTTTCGGAACTTTCAAATCGTGTAAACCTGAAAGCTTTAATTTTTATCGACTGCCGGAATATTTCGAAATGTTGAAGAAAAGGATTACGTTATTAACTTTGTAGCTCGTGAATATACACTGTAATTATTTCCTTATAAAATATAAGATCTTCCTGTTCTAAAGAAATAAAATCCCAAAGGTAAATTCGTGATATCGTTTTATGTCATGTCTGTTTGCGATACGGTATCCTAGAGGAAGTATTATTTGGCTATGGGAGAGGGAGAAAGGGAGGGGGTAAAGTCCACTCGACACAAACCAGGCCATTTCCGGTCTTACATATGGTTTAATTTTATTTAAATAAAGGTCGCTGACCAACCCGGTGTTTTTCTCGGGGTTCTCGACCCCGCCCCCACTGCTAAAGATTCCTATGCGTAAAAGAATTATTGAAATAAAATTGTACCATATTATGTATTATGTTAGTCCCATAATGACCTAGTTTGTGTCGAGTGGACACTGCGTGAAGACCTTCAAGGTGGCGATGTACTTTTAAAGTTTTGCTCCAGCTATTGTTTTATGTCTTTTTCAGGGTACATCCACTAGGGTAAGCCAAATCCGCCTGTCTTTAATGATGACAAATAAACAAGGGTATAGTAATGCGAAGAAACAAATACATTCATTCTATTGTCAATGAACACCATGGTAGACAAACAATGAGTTTACGGTTTATACAACGGGGGTTAACGTGTTCTGTCTTCTGAAATACTCAACTTGCGTGGTTTCGAATCCCCAGTTTCCTCCAACTGCTAAAGACTCCTACGTGCAAGCGAATTATTTGAAAAAAAATTAAAACCATATGTTAGCCCCGAAATGACATAGTTTGTGTCAAGTGGACGCTAAACTCCATTCCCCCTGTCTCCCCCCCTGCTCTCTCTCTCTCTCTCTCTCTCTCCCTCCCTCTTTTTTCAGTCAAATTGATCCTCTGAACCGAGAAATTAGCGATAGAATGTTCGACGTAACCTTGATCGTCATTACTAAAGCGGTACGATGAAAAAAAACAAAGTCTTGATTATCCATTTTTTGTTTAAATCATGCATAAGCGTTGAGCAGCAGATCGAATTCTAATCTAGTAAATATCTCAGGCTAAGGATGACATCGAGAGTTAATTAATTTCAAATTATAATTTAGATAAAATTTCAGGCCTAAAAAAAGACCTGCAATAGGTAGAGTTAGCTCTTGCATAATGTAAGTTTAATAACCCTTGATTGTAAACATGTAGTTATTGGAATATAGTCGTGGTTATTTATGGATGGGGTGTATTGGATGGCGGACTTATTTCTAGAGTATAAATTAAAACCAACCAGTGGCGGTTTCCATGTCCATTTCACTCTTAGTAAAACCAACGGTACTAATAATTATAGTACGGCATTCCGATTGAAGGAGACGTAAATCACTTGACATTTGGAATTTAAAGAAGAAAATTGTATAGAAAAAATGCACTTAGCATTGCAAACGAAACCGCGGTAAAAGAATAGCAGGAGCGTCAGTAGCTACACGCCATTCTTTCTTGCATTGTTTATGATCTGGAATGGTTCATAATTTGTGTTTGACAAACTTTAAAACACATTTCTCTGTTGCATACCCTATATACCCGAACGCTTCATATATTTAGTTCTGTTGCATCAAGCAAGCTGTTCCGTTCTCACAAACACAAACAAATTTGCAACATCCTGCTTTTTTGCTCATGGGATGGTGGTTGTCCGCTTGCACGAGAATCATTACCATTTTTCCCATAAGAATCGTCGTCATAATACCAAAGTTTCACATTGTTTACGTTTAAAACCGATGCTGTAGAGACTTGCATTTATGTTTGGGATGGTGAGCATTTTTTCGAATACAAAAAAATGTGGTTTTTCGTGATGTGAAGAATTTAACAGTGGTTATACAATGTTAAAATGTCTACTTGAAGAATATTGTTTTGTAATGTAAAATATTTTATTTGTCATACGTCTGTTGGGAACCATTGTTCCGTTGGGACGTTTTAATACGCCCACATTTTCATGTGGACGTATTATGTCGTCGCCCCTGTCCGTCCGTCCGTCCGGACGTCCGTCCACAATTGTTTGTGGACTCTCTACAGGTCACAATTCTTGTCCGATTTTGACGAAACTTAAAATATAGGTTTATCCCCAACAGATCTCGGCTGCTTTCGATATTGGCATGTATCGGATCAAAACTTCATGGATTATGGCCCCTGATTGTACGAAAAATCACGTTTTTAGCTTGTGGACCCTATAGAGGTCACAATTTTAAACCGATTTTGATGAAACTTAACATGCATGTTTATAACCCAAAGATCTTGGTTCCTTTCGATATTTGCACCTATCGGAACGTAAATTCCTAAATTATGGCCCCTGATTGTCCGAAAATTCACCTATTTTAGCTCGTGGTACCTCTGGAGGTTACAATTATTATCCGATTTGAAAAACCGTTCGATTATATCACCGTTACACCCTAAGGAAGGTTGAGTTCAAATTTCGGAAAAATCGGACCAAAATTACCATACAAAATGGCCGCCGTTCGTACGCAAATACTGTTAAAAAATGGTATATCAAGGTTGTAGACCCTGTAGAGATCACAATTTTAATTCGATTTTGATGAAACTTTAAATGCATGGTTGTAAACCAAAGATCTTGGTTCCTTTCGATATTTGCGCATATCGGATCGTAACTTCCTGAAGTATGGCCCCTGATTATACGCAAAATCATCTTGGTTTAGCCTGTGGTCCCTCTGGAGGTTACAATAATTATCCGATTTAAAAAATCGTTTGATTATATCACCGTTACACCCTAAGGAAGGTTGAGATTGAATTTCAGAAAAATGGGACCAAAATTGCCATACAAAATGGCCGCCATTTGTATGCAAATACTGTTAAAAAATGGTATATCAAGGTTGTGGATCCTGTAGAGATCAAAATTTTTATTCGATTTTAATGAAACTTAAAATGCATGGTTATAACCCAAAGATCTTGGTTCTTTTCAATATTTGCGCATATCGGATCGTAACTTTCTGAATTATGGCCCCTGATTATACGCAAAATCGTCTTGGTTTAGCTTGTGGTCCCTCTGGAGGTTACAATAATGAACCGATTTAAAAAATCGTTTGATTATATCACCGTTACACCCTAAGGAATGTTGAGTTCAAATTTCGGAAAAATCGGACCAAAATTACCGTACAAAATGGCCGCCGTTCGTACGCGAATACTGTTAAAAATGGTATATCAAGGTTGTGGACCCTGTAGTGATCACAATTTTAATTCAATTTTGATGAAACTTGAAATGCACGGTTATAACCCAAAGATCTTGGTTCCTTTCGATATTTGCCCATATCGGATCGTAACTTCCTGAATAACGGCCCCTGATTATACGCAAAATCGTCTTTGTTTAGCTTGTGGTCCCTCTGGAGGTCACAATTATTATCTGATTTAAAAAAATCGTTTGATTATATCACCGTTACACCCTAAGGAATGTTGAATTCAAAATTTCGGGAAAATTCGGAAAAAATTGCCATACAAAATGGCTGCCGTTTGTACGCGAATACTGTTCCTTTTTCGTTATTTTCACATATCAGATCATAACTTCCTGAATTATAAACCCTGATTGTCCGAAAAATCGCCTATGGTCCCTCTGGAGGTCACGATTATTATCCGATTTAAAAAACTTGACTCTATCACCGTTACACCATACGAAAGGTTGAGTTTGAATTTCAGGGAAATCGGACCATAATTGCCAGACAAAATGGCCACCGTTTGTATGCTAATAGTGTTAAAATATGGTATATCAAGGTTGTGGACCCAGTATAGGTCACAATTTTAATTTGATTTTGATGAAACTTGAAATGCATGTTTATAACCTAAAGATCTTGATTCTTTTCGATATTTGCGCATATCAAATTGTAATTTAATGAATTATAGCCTTTGATTGTAGGAAAAATCACTTTCGATTTTGCTTGTTCTCTAACCATCTCTCGAAAATGTGGGCGTATCCTGCCTGGCAGTGCCAGCTTACTATCTTTTTCTGACATGCTATAACTGTTTTATCGGCTTTCCCACTATGCCATTGTAATAGTTATTTACACTTATTTTCAATCTAAAATGCCTGCTACCCAGAATGAACTACTGGGACGAAGGTGGTACACAGAGGGGGTATACTTACTTTTCCCAGAACGGAAGGGTTTGTCTTAAAGGAGCGAAATCGCTAATATTCGGGACCTAGTAATTTACACAAATGTGCCGCAACGCATATAAAATGTAATATAAATATATATACACTGATTAACATTCAATCGTTTTCTAATTTTAAATCAAATGCGCCAGAAGTTTCAATCGAATGACAATCACTGACGTCTACACCGATGGTATTTATTGTATTGTGCATGCTCTCGAGATGGCGTCACCGTTTGACTTTTGACATACCTTGAGGAATATGTCTAGCCTCGCTTTTCGAGTCCCCTGTTACAAATGGCGCTGAAACGCATTATGGTACACGATTCGTGTACCAAAGGTAAAATGTTTATTCTGTTTTAAATATTGGATATCGGAAGTCCATCTTTTCCCGGTAAGATCACAACACCAGTCTTGATTTAAATTGACAAATAATTCCTGTTTTAAATGTCGAAGACTTTGAATGGTTTCGAGTTAGAGACTTAGTAACTTTAATGCTGAACTTTCAACATAATGTTGTACAATGGCTTTTATAAAAGTTATGTTCTATTTATTGTGCAAGGTTTGACCGCTGATACTCTTTGCGAACCTGATATCATGTTTGTTATTTCTTAAAGTCAGCGGTATAGTCCGTCCAATGTATTCATTTAAAGACGAATTATGAGATTGAAAGAAGTAGTTTCATTTTTCTAGAATGAAACTGTAGACCTACTCTGTCCACGTGTGACACCCTTCACTATTTATAGCTTACCGAATCTTACTTTTAATCTGATCTGCTACTCAACGCTCATTGATGATAAAATCCAAAAATGGATAATTAAAACTGTTTTTATCGTACCGACTTTTGTAATGATAATCGAAACTAGGCTTTAAATTCAAAAGCTAATATCTCGGTTCAGAGTAGAACAATTTCAATGAAAATTTCAACATATTCTAATTATTATATTGAGAACAGTCAACTGTTAATCTAATCTCCCATAATGTATCTTTAACTAAATACGAAAATAGCCGTCTTCGGCTCTTAATAAAAAATGAAAATGAAATGAAATAGGGTTTAACGTCCAATTGTTCTGCTCCGACTGAGTAAATGAATAAGAAATGAATTGAAATGAAATGTGGTTCAACGACCTACTCTTCTTCCCCGACTAACGCAGACGGACTCTGAATAAGAAGTGGGACAGTAATTAATTGACTAAGATACTATATTGGGTAACCCACAGATGGATGATATTGATAAATTCCCTTAGTTCTTTTATGATAGGTATACAGCAAATTGTGAACTTTGAGAATAAAAAAGTAGACTTAAAATCACCCATCCGTAATTGTATGCATATAATGAAATTAGAATGCAGCACGAAGATGAATAACCATGTCTATAATTATTATCTCTCTCTATTTTCTGTTGACAATTGAACAGGATGTTATAATAAGTTCACAGCGACCTTTGCTTTTGTGCATCTCCAGAGAGTTCTTTTGTTGCTAAATTAATTAGCCACGTCGCTATTCGCCTCGTCCAACGCAAAATCAGTTCTTTTGAGTTCATTCATGGTTACCTATTCAATAACACAGCGGGGCATACGGAAAATTTTCTCAATGTTTTGGGGTGTTTTTTTTTAGGTTAATCTACTTCAATTTTTCGGTGATCTACTTTCATTTATCAAAAAGAAAACATTATTTCTTCTTTCATTGTTTAAAGATGCAGTATGTAAGTTTTAGATAAAGAGTTGACAGTTCTTGCTATAATAGTCCAAAACTAACAACATTAACACTGTTATATGGGACACTGTTATTATACACAGGCACGACGTTTCGATAAGTATCATTTAATCGATATCAAACCTTTACTATATGTATAAGGTGGTATATGCCGCATGTATTAGTTGGTATATACCACCCAAACCATGTACTATTTGTATTAGGTGGTATATACAACCAAACTCATGTACCATATGTATTAGTTGGTATATACAACCCATGTACTATATGTATTAGTTGGTATATGCAACCCATGTACTATATGTATTAGTTGGTATATGCAACCCATGTACTATATGTATTAGTTGGTATATACAACCCAGGTACCATATGTATTGGGTGATTTATGCAACCCAACCCGTGTATATGTATCACGTATCAGAGACAAGCATATCAAGATTTCATCTATAAACGCTGGCAAAGCATTGGTATCAGCTTGTCTCTGATCTCTGGCACTCTTCATATCATAAACCTGGAAAACAGCCATTATTTAATGATCCCGATCTTCTGTTATGTGACTCAAAGGTGGTTGTATCGCTCAAACTCCAAACCTTTTTCTTGTTTAAGTCTTGTTGACACGCACTTTATCAAACAACAACTAAATGTTTCTTACGTATGTTTTAAACATGACCCCGACTGTTCATTAAAGATATTAAAATCTTAATTTTTTAATATTTGTCTTTTCAGATTTCAAGAATCGGAAGTATCATTTCTTAGCTTGGAATACCTGTTGTAAAAGAAATATCTTACTTTGGGATTGCCCTGACTCGGCGTGTGTTTGATTTTTTTGTAAAAGGGAATCTAATTCAAAACTACAAAATGTCTTTCTTGAAGATGTTTAAGAAGAAATCTAAGGACGACGAGAAGAAACGCGAGGAGGATGAGGAACAAGAAAAGCGACGGTTGCGTCATTCGCTCTCAATATCCCGATCAGGACGATTTAAACAAAAAAAGCGAGAAAGATCTGGTTTATTGGATAAGCCCGAATTATATGATGGTCCCGAAAACGAACAACCCGATAACATAAGTCCCAAAGCTCAAACCCGAAACGGACATTCCACTTCTCCTAATAACAGCTGCCGAGAAGCGAGTAAACCCATGCAAAGAGTTGCTTTGGGGCCCTCAATTATCTCTTGACCATCCTCTGTAGGTGATGAAAAAGCCACATCCGTAATAAAGACAAATTCGACGGTTGATTATAAATTGTGAAATTTAGATCACGGACAACGGAAAGTGAAAACAATAGTATTCCAATAAGACAACATATCACATAGGGAATGTCATTTATTGGATGTTTTTGTTTGGTTGTGTGTATCATTGTGTCTCTATTCTATTGACCGATCTCCAGTTTATCTCAACGAAACTCTCATAACTTTAATGTAAATAAACATGAAAACGTGATAAATATGTATTATGTGTAATACTGATGAATAATAACCGCTGATGATAAACATATGTTATGTGTAATACTAATGATAGTGTAGCTGATGATATACATGTTAGTGTGTATCATGTGTAATACTGACGATAATGTAGATGATGATATGCTTGTTTAATGTGTAATACTGATGATGATATACATATATTATGTGTAATACTGATGATAATAGCCGCTGATGATATCCATTTTACCAACTGATGATAATAGCGATGATTCATGCATGTACTGATGATAAGAACTGATGATACATATGTATATGTGTATGTCTATTAGTGACTGTACGAGTGCCTATATTTAAATAGTTCAATCATTTGTGTTCTGTATATTATATACTTATAATATTTTGTATCTGTACATACACAATTTTTATTATTTTCATTTTTGTTGTCATTTTAAGTCTTGTCGATTTAAGTACATGTAGTTCGATATTGCCTTCAGATATATTTTAAAAGTGTAAGTCTTTCGATCATAACTCGTATGGCTATTCAAAATACAGTCTTCAAAAGCGAACGACAGCACTCGACTTAGTGGAGAAAAAAAATTAAAAGGGGTTCAACGTCCCATTTTCTGCACCAACCGTCACAATGAAGACGGACACATGCCATACAGTGTTCCATCGCTTACTCTTAATTCCGACTATAAAGTAACGGGATGTCAAAATTAGATTCGTGTGAACTACCCAATCATATAGTCTAGACAGATTTGGGTAGTGGTATCAGGTGTTCCGGTCAGACTTAGCACCCCCTCCCCCCACACACCACCACACTCACGCAAGAAGAAATGGACCAAACAAATCTAAATATTAAATTTAAAAAAATGAAATATTAGAAAGACCACCCTAGCTTACTGTTAAAGATGCTTGGGAAATTAATATATAATTTAAAGATGTCATGTGGCGACCAATAATTTCATTAACATTGCACTGCATAACAACGATTTAAAAGGAAAGGGCGTTGACCTCCATTTTAAAGTTAAACCCCCACTGTTCGTCTTATTTATATTAAAGGGATTACTACCAAATTCCATTGTCTGAATTTAGTCACCTGAAAAATGTGTTAACCTCAAGTTAACTATTAAAGTTGGGTAACTTTGCTATGATCAAAGGAAAGTCTGATTTAAATATTCGCATTAATGCGTTATCACATGTTTGCGATAATAACATTTGCAATGAGCAATTAGTATACTATTATCATTTAAAGGTAAAGCTTTGTTGTAGCATGATGTTAATTTATTTCATGTAAATCTATGTTCATATACTCATGATAATTAATTTTGTTTGCTATTTATGACTATAATGCCTAATAAATGTTAATTAAGCAATGTTCTTAAAAAAATGACACATTTTTGGAATATGCTATATGTGTAAGACATCCAATAGACATAAAAGCGGAGACTGCACTTATAGCCAAAGTTTTAGACACTTTAAATTTCGTTATAACTTAGGAATGGAAAATGTCTTTAAGTCTTGATAATTTAGAAATACAATAATTGAAAGTAATTAACGTGTCGTGTGGCAGGGGTGGACATATATATAGGTCAGCGAGACTGCAATGCTAAACTTAAATCGAAATTTCCCTTTCGGTCACTCACTTCTAATATTAAATATCGTATTTGTGTGTGCTTTTTATGCCTGTTTACTTTGACATTAGGCCAAGAAAAAAGATACCATTGTTTACGGTTACTAGGGTCTTTTACAATCATATGTTTGTATTATACATTTCCTAGCATTTTTAGTTTAAATACCGAAATTTCTCGGTTGAAATTTTTCTAGAGAATATTACACCAAGATCGAGTTATAGGGCCTGGGAAATGAGCCAAAAATTTAGGATCGGCGATTTTGGCTTTAACAAATTTAACGGTGTTGGCCAGGTGACCCTAACCACAGATATTTTATTTTTGGTCTTATAAAGTATGTCTAAATGCTTTTTAGCTAAATGTTTCTTAGGTTTTTCTTTCTGAAGTAACTGATTATAGGTAAGATTTATTTATAGTTATTGAATTTGTCTCACAAAATTTTAAAGTATTTATAATATGTCAATTGTAAAACTATGAAAGCAATATTATGTATATATGATATATATATATATACTGATCGATAGATCAATCATCTTTATATACTATCGATCATCATCATCTCAATTATTTTTAATAAAATGATTGCTGTAAAAATATTTTAACATGTTTGTTTTGATGTACGATAATACTACAGGGGTATAACCTAGTCGCGGTGTGTGTGTTCCATATCAGAAACTCCTTTGGGTGCCAACCGGGGGGGGGCAGATTGGTTAGTACGTGCGCGCTGTGCCGTAATGTCTGTTATTGGGTCAACTGGTGTTGTTGCGATTGTTCGTTTATACGTGACAATGAGAAGGGTCGTCTGGGTTTTCTCTGTGTTCTCCCATCTCCACCCACTGCTAAAGACTCCTACGCCCAGGTGAATTATTGTTATGAAATCAAACCGTATGTAAGTCCCGAAATGACCTAGTTTGTGTCGAGTGAACGTTAAACCCCAACTCTATCTCTTTCTCTCCCTGGATTCCAACCGTGTAAATAGTAGGTCGCAGATACGAGGGTAACATCTGGTACGCTTTGGTTAATGATTGGCGCCTTACTCTTTGAGCAAACGTGGCTCCCAACTGCCCACGTCTAGTTCACAAAAATGCACCACACCTTTAATCCTTAATTCCGTTATTTATCCAATCAATAAGCGAAACCCAGAGAGCGAAACATTAAGTAATATATTGATGCTAAAAGGGAGAGAGAGAAAATATGTTTTAACGTCCACTCGGTCATTTCAGGACTAACATGGTTCAATTTTATTTCAATAATTTACGCGCGTAGGTAGGGGGCTTTATCAGGGGACCGTAAACGGCGAGAATCAATGACTAAACTTATGACCCAAGACTCACTCATTAGATCATGCGCCTCCACCCCCTTAATGCCGAAAGGGGGTTAACGGATATACCACAACCTACGTGCGATTCTATTATATATTGTAGTACAAAGGCCCCAATATTGAACGAACCTTGAACTTTGCAACTGGATTATCACAGGTAGACATTTTAGCTAGAAAACGTGAGACTTGGTATGTTCGTCATGATCGAGGAATCTGATAGGCTCCCAAGCAAGGTGAATACCCAATCGAAATTAGTGCCGAAATATGCAGGGTATTACGTGTAGGCCTTGATAAGGTGTACGGGGTTAAAGGGAGATCAAGCTTGCAAATCTCTATATATTTAAATAATGCAGAGAGAGAAATGGGATTTAACGTCCACTTCACACAACTAGGGGTCTTTAGCAGTGGGCGAAACCGGAGTGACCGGAGGAAACCCACGAGGTCGAAAAGGCGCCCCTATCTCAATGCCACATACGCTCACACCAGGGATCGAAACCACAGTCGCAAGCCAGAGGTGGCCGGCCAGCTAGAGGTCGAAGCGCGGCACTCTAGACCACTAGGCCATCTCAACCCCCTTATATAATGCAAGCACAGTGACAATTTGTTAGATTTCTGGACACCTTACATGAGAAGTGGTATCATATGTTAGAAAACATTAGCCTCGTCTCACCAGTGTCATTCAATATGTTTTAGAACAAACGGAAGCTGCGGAAATATTCTTTTGGTTTATGACGTTGAGATCAGGGCCGGATTATTGTTCAGCTGGTGAACTGAGATGAGCTTTACGGGAGAGTCGCGCTGGCTCAGAGAATATAACCTGCACGAACCAGACGGTCTGGCGTGGAAAGTTCCCTGGGGTTTTCCAGACTAGTTTCCCCTTGTTAGTGATACAGGACGAAGAGACGTGCAGGGAAAACTGTTCAGTCTTCCAGATGCCCTCTCGTGTACACGTTGACCCGCATGTAAAATAACCTTTGAAATTTGGTCAAAAACTGGTGATAACGCCAGTTTTGGGCAGAATCTTAAAAGTCCGCTTGGTGCAGAAACGTTAGAAGTAAAACCCCATTCCTTTCCACGTATGTTTACACGGACCTCGTATCACAGCAAATTGTAAGACAAATTTATAATTATACGGGGATTGAAATAATTGTAGCAACTTATGTATTAAATCCACAAATCACAAATCAATATATTAAAGTAAAGCTGATAAAATATACGTGTTTATTTCTTTGACCTTTATATAGGTAGATTAACAGTAGCCAACCAGCGAGTAACAACTTGCTTTAATATATCATTAACGTCATACAGCGTTATAACAATCAATTAATACATTCCTTCCTTCATGCTTATTCATGGCTCATTATTCTTAAAGGCGATCGATTGGTGATTATGATTTTCTGTTTATTACAATGAATTTTACTTATCACAATGTATAATCTATAATATTGACCGTTTGATGAACATTATAACAAGAGAGGGAGAGGGAGAGAGAGAGAGAGAGGGGGGGAGAGGGAGAAAAATGGGGTTTAACGTCCACTCGACACAAACTAGATCATTTCGGGTCTAACATTGTTTAATTTATTTTATTTCAATAATTCGCTTGCGCGTAGGGGTCTTTAGCAGTCGGGAGAAACTGCAGGACTGACGAAAACCCACGAGGTTCGACAGGCGACACTATCCTTGTCACGTACAACCTGAGATTCAAAACAACGCCAGTTGACCCAATGCCAGGCTTTATAATACAGCGCGCACTTGCTAACCATTCAACATCCAACACCTAAGTTGTATTTTGTTTTAACTTAGATTGCTACATTGATGCTTAATAGGCTTCATGGAAAACCCGGTCACATTTTACTCCGCGGTCCTTTTGAAAAGAACCAGTGGTAGCCCCCCCCCCCCCAGCACAATGTATGGCGCGTAATTACGTTTTATCATCCCGGTTGGTGCATAAAAGTTCTTGACGTACTGTGCACGGAACTGCGGGTATTCCACTAGAAACATAACGTTCATATAGGTTAATCAAATGTTTGACGTCAGGCGACCTTCCACTGTAACCTGTCAAATCGGCATACAGTAGAGGCCAAAGAAAGTATATTTCAAAAGTATATTTCAATATAGATCTGTATTTCAATCAGATTGGCGATTCACATGCTCCAAATTTTGTTAACGACTCATGGTTCAATATTACATACTGTCACTGTTTACTGGCAATTCATGTTTTCCCAAATCTGAGAGGAAGGATGTAATTTATTTAACTCATTTCATCTTTGGACCTATGGACCTATGCATGATATTTAGATTACAGAATGTACAAATGACATACTTGTTCAAATATTTGTAAATATTTACATTAGAAGAAGTTTATTATTTATGAAAATGTAGAATAGTGATCAACAAGGTTAAATAGATCACCGTTTCTCGATCAATTCTGACTCACTTTCAGACTTTATTGTAACTCTTGCGATCTTTCTTTATTGTGTATTGACTGAGAGTATGGGGGTATTGGTAAAGTCAGCATTAATCACCTATTGTTCACCCTGTTTAGCTGTCAGGTAAAAGTCTTACAAGTTCCAATAATCAATAAATAGCTAATTAACACCGGTGGGAATAATACCACCAGGTATAAAGTTGAAAAAGTCATGATTAGCCATAATGAAGAAATATGACAATATGATGTCAATTAAATTCAAACTATTTCTCGCCAGTTTTCTCATTAATCTAAATACCCCCTATCTCTCTCTCTCTCTCTCTCTCTCTCTCTTCTCTCTCTCTCTCTATCTCTCTCCCTCTCTGTCTGATAATATATTACACGCCGACCAGAAGACGATTGCTGTTTGAAGTTTTGAAAGCAAAATACTTTAAAATACTTTAAAATACTTCAAAGCTATAATTTATTAAAATAAAGCCCTAAAATAGATGGTATCCATAAACAATCCTAGCGTGTTAAAGACTAATCCTATAATTCACTATTGTCAGCTGAGAAGTTGGCAAATATATAATTTTTAACATCAAAATCCAACGTTTGAAGAAAGCTATTCTCTGAAGGCAATAGGACAACAAGGGAGATAATTGTGTTATTATTTCCTGTGTCAATGAATTTTAAGTGTGGGAAATAATGCCCAAGATCGTATAACAGTGAGTTGATATTCTATTGAGCAAAACAGTTTCGATCCTATGTGTAAAAGTGTCACCAACGAATTTTGCTGACCAAAACAGTTTCGATCCTAAGTGTAAAAGTGTCACTAACTGCAAAGTTAAACTAACTAAATGGTCTTTTATTCTGTCCGACAAGTTCGGCTAGCGCCACGCGATCGTTTGATATTTTATACCTGCTCAACTTATAAAGATACAGGGTGAATATAAAGGAACCAAGATACACAACAGATGGAGATGGGGGGGGGTAATTCTACACAAACTAGGTTATTTCGGGACTAACATATGGCTCAGTTTTATTTCAATAATTCGCTTGTGCATAGGCTGCCATTAGCATTGAGAGGAAATAGGAAGTCACAGTGAAAATCAAAGAGGTTGGGCTGGCGACCCTACTCCTTGTCTTGTTCAATCGACACGCCATCACTTGACACAATGCGTTAAATCATTTCCCGCTAAACCTTAAAAATAGAAAGAGAGAGATAGAGAGAGAAATGGGGTTTTACGTCCACTCAACACAACTAGGTCATTTCGGGACTAACATATGGTTTACTTTTATTTCAATAATTCGCTTGCGCGTAGGGGTCTTTAGCAGTGGGAGGAAACCGGAGTGCCCAGAGGAAATCCACGTGGTTGAGAAGGCGCCCCTATCTCCATGCCACATACGCTCACACCAGGGATCGAAACCACAGCCGCAAGCCAGAGGTGGCCGGTCAGCTAGAGGTCGAATCGCGGCACTCTTGACCACTAGGCCATCCCGACCCCCCAAAAGCGAAAGACAACGGTCAATGGGAAGATGATATCTTAGCCACCCACATTATGATGATATCGCACGATTGTCAATTACATTTGGGAGTTGTATTTTGATATTGAAGCGTGCAGGTGTTAAGACCCGGTTTTATTTTTAAAGGATTTATATTGATAACCCCTTGGCCCTAGCCATTAAAGATGTGGCCTTTACTTGTCAACGATAATTTTTTCATGTTTAACATGTAGAAGAGTACTCCAAAACCGATAGTAGCACTCCCACAGATTCAAACAGTTATCTAATAGCCTGTCAAACTAATGAAAACCGGAGATTCGAGCCACGCCAGTTGACAGGCCGTATGATACAGCACGCACGTTGCTAATCATTCGGCCACCGAACACCTCGGATTTTAAAGGAGTTAAACCACCAAATAAATATTTTCCATAAAATTCGAAATATAAAACACGAATTAAAACTCAATATTGGTGCATTTCATTCAATATTTATGTTGTTATGCTGCCATGGCAATATGGGATCCTAATAATCAGTATATTAGATGTTATAAACATTTTACTACCAGTGTATACTATGGTTTCGGGCGTCGTTTATAATGAACACGGAAAAAATATCCTTCCATACTGAAGTAAAAGCTGATTCATAAAAAAACCCACAAAGATAACGTGTAAAATGGACTCCGCAGGCGTAAACGACTGTCGTTTAATTTGGACAGTTCACATATTTCAGCGAACATAACTGGTTAGAAATTACAATAAAACCATTTAAAATTGAATGTAAATAAATTTATATACATTTATTTTACATTAATATGTACTTTTAGATCCATTTGCGTCCATTTGAAAGTTCCAAAGAATAGAGCCCTGCGCCCTTTAAGATCACGCTAATTATTGTGCTCATATAACACAAAACTAAAAGACGCCTTCAGTTTTGAGGTCCTGCTCAGCGAAACTAATTTGATCTCTGCGTAAAAGCGAATAAACCATTGCACTATACCTAATGGGAGGTAACTCCATTATTCGGAGATCATAAATTCAGGTCATGATACGATAATGTATTCAAAATCATTCCAATGAACATTCCTGATCACGACTGAAGATGACAAATGTCATTTTCAGTTCAAAGATGACATCGACGACACAAATAATCCATAGTGGTTAATTCACCATGTACCTGGATAAAACCTTCAACTTCTCATCCGCGCCCATGGTGCATCGTCTGATATACATATATTCCTCTCGCTTGCCTAGAGTTTGGGTGTTCGATCCCTGCATTGGCCGAGAAGGTCGATCCAGATTTTCCGGCGTTGCTCCTTCTTGCCAGTGATGCGGGACGGAGGGCCTGACAAGGACAGCTGTCTAATTGTTCGGAGGGGACGAAAAACGGAATTGCTGTGTACACATTGGCGTGCCCCTAAAAGATCCCTTGCCAGTTCGAATTCCATATAATAAGAGTAGGCGGTAGTGCCGCTGCCGGGCAAAGTTTTCCCCAAAGCACACTGTATAGCGTATTTTCGTCTTCATTAACCCAATTTGGAGCAGAACAGTAGAACGTTAAACCTCATGTCATTTCATTTCAGATATATTCCCAATGAAGAGCTGTTTCCAACTGTGTCGGAGTCTGTACCTGTACCAATCTTATTCCAGCAAACACCCACCCCGTCCATGTTTTCATAGATAACTAGTTCCCAAATCTTGAACTTACTTTTTAAAAACATAGGTAGGCATATATAACAGATTAATAAATTATGTATATTATATAATTATTTCGTAATTGATCATTTTTTAAAAAGTCAAACGACGTTGCAATTGGCATGAATTTAAATGGTAATCTGGCGGAAAACAAATGGAACCTAGGGTGAGCACTGGTCCCAGCTATGCAACATCGGGTTCAGACTGGGACTACCTGCAGGCCACGATGTGTCATCACATCGTCATTTTGAAGAAAATGGTGCCTTGCTGCTTTTGTTAATTTCATGATTTAATTCAAAGTACCAGAAGTGTGTTGCATCCGCAAATATCCTTTATCTCTATACAATTACCAAGAGATACAACAGATGTTCCAAGACTAGTCGACCATGTCTCGTCACTGTTATTGAGATGACAAGGCGCCATGATCAATTATTCCTGTAAACATTTTATTGAAGAGTTAACTATTTTTTAGTATAAAGGTTTAGATATAAGACAAGGTACACCTTTATGGATACACCAATACTGAGTATAATACTGAGCGACGTTTCGACGAGGATACATACGAGAGTATCCTTGTCGAAACGTCGCTTAGTATCAAACTCAGTAATTTTGTATATCAATAAAATTGAACCTTGTGTTAATATGTTCAGTTACTAAATGCCAAGGTAAGAAGATTTACATCTAGTTTGCCCTTGGGTGCGTGCATCTAAGGATCAACAGCAGACGTGTTTGAGAGCATGTTTTATTTCAACAAAATCAAATATAGATTCTCTTTCTATCAATGGCCGCTTTGAACGGCGGCCATTTTGCGAGATTTTCGCTCCGAAGATTCCACTCAACCAAATCCGGATTCGCTTTTTTTTTAATTTGTTGTGCTTGACCAAACATGCTTTTAATGTCAGTATAAAACAGTATAGCAACACACCTTCCACAAACGCTTTGGGTCTGACGGAATAACGTTTAAATATGTTTAATCTTACGTTGATCAACATTAATAAAAACGTTTATGTCAACGAATTAATTAATATCCACAAAGATTGACCAGTCCCCAATTTAATGAATTTTCAGCCGATGCATGAAGAGTTACCGATTTTATGTCAGATTAATTAGATAACTATTTAGGGTAGATTTAACTTTTTTAATTAAATACAATTCACTGAAAGATTAATTTTTAAAAAATTAAAGAGAATTTTTTTTTCTAACAATATTTATTCAGTAAATATTTACAAAAAATAAATATAATATATATAAATCTGGGATCTGAAAACAAGCCGGGACTTATATTAATTCAGTATTTAACAGGGCGATCTTTTAGTAGGGCAAAATAGAAATCTAATGCGTCGCTCAAAATCTAAAATAAACTATGACTCGTTATATTTGCGTCATTTTCCGAGAAACGTCCTGAGCTCGCCAAACATCCTTGTTTTAAACTACATGTACCTTGACCCAATTAGAATTGAAGGTGAGACATCAGCTTAGAAATTTAGCCTGGGTACAATCACACATTATGTAGACTACATATACACTATACATTGAGCACAGTTATAACTATTGTACCTGGGATGTGCGATACATTCGACTTCACAAGACACAAATCTGTCAATATCAACTTTTGTATTTATTCAAAGAGGTGTATCTTTGTTGGTTCTAGTTTATTTAAACAGATAGGCGAATAATAGAAACACAGTGGGATATTAGAAGAGATGACATAACATTAATATATTGAAGATCAAGACATTAAAACGAAGGAATACTAGTATTAGGTCATATATACATCACACTGACAAACACAAATGATAAAAATGCAGTGTATGTGCATAACATATATCAGAGCAGAGTATAAAACACATCATTTACAAGTCAACAGTTAATAAATGATTACATTATAAAATATGCATGTACATGTATATATATGACTTAAGTAACAATAACAAGGAAGTAAAGGCATAACATTCGACCAAAAAGAAACATATAGAATGCTATATATAAATAAGACACCTATTAATTCAATGTCCTACAGTAAAAGAGGAAGCCAAAGATGGGGTTTAATGTATTCTCATATAGTTCCTCAACCCCTTTCAATATCTGAATAATATATTATTTTTAAAAAATGTATTCTCAACGCAAAGTAGCTTATAGCATATTGCACAACTTTATTGTAATAATTCGTTTGCGACCAGGATTCTTTAGTAGTGGAGAGTAATCTCATTAGAATGTAAATGCCTGGGATAGAAACTAAACGTCTCTTTGACTCAATCATAGAATATCTGGCCCCGAGTTAACAAAGCATTCTCAGACAAAAGTTAAGAATTTACTCAAAATAGTTGGACTTGTTTTAACTAAACTGTAGCCTTTTATAAAACTTTTTGTTGTTTATATGTATCAAATACATCAGTAAGAAACTATGTGCAAAGTTTTGTGTTTCTGGATCAAAGATATTTCTCATAAACAGTGATTGAAGGTTGAAAAAATTCTTAACTCAAGTCTGAGAATGCTTTCTTAACTCGGGGCTAGATCTAAAGCTCACGAGTTAGACTATTTTAAAGCAATTATACCAAGATAAAAGATATACATAATCAATGAATTAGTTATTAAATATCGATATATTGAGATTACCAGTTTCTGTTAGTACACCATTAAAATCGTCCGCCTTTTCACCTTCACAGTGGCAACAAACATTTGCTGCATATCCGAAATGCTCTGAAGGGTCTCCACCAACTGTCACGACCAATCCCCCACTTGATCCTGGACACGTTTGAGCTGTGTGCAGCAGCTTCTTAACCAAACCATTTTCCGTTACATCTAACATTTTCCCAGTTGTGACCATCTTTGGGCCACCATGTGGATGGGATATTACCACAGGTGCAAATGTTCTCCGATCAAGAGAGCATTCAGCTTTGAGGGTCTGACTGATCGTATCCGTTACAGACTTGGGTAAGCTTTCAACCTCTAAACAGACTACCTTATCTTCAACGTGATCAATCTTTAGAAACTTGACTGGGTGAATTTGACCGTTATCAACGATGTTTATCTCACACGATAGAATATTCTTATCTGAAAGCATTTCACTCCGAGTTACCATAACAAAATATTTATCTCCTATAGCCGTAGGGTATCCATTACTTTTTGTCTCGGACATATCCTCGTAAGTGACACTGACCATCGCAATGAGTCCCTGATTATCAAATATGTCCATATCTTGTATGGCTTGCGGGACAGGATGGAAAAAGAAGAAGCATCTATCTTGAACTGTTGATCCGGCACAGAGAGCAACACCTCGACTGGTCTCAACACCTTGTTGGTCCTGGGTATGATAAAAGAAATCAATGCTGCAATTTTTGACGTCGTTGTCGCAGCTAACGACATGGTCATTGGTCAGAATAACATATTTCCCCGCAGCTTTATATACGACCCCAGAGCCAAATATTGACTGTCCGTTGGGTTTGAGGACTGTTAATCTCACAACGGTTTGTCCCAGGTACTTCAGATAAGACATGGTCGCTTCACTCCGGATACCAGTTGGAAGATCAGTGATCTTGAAATCAGAAAATAAAGTAAAGCCGCTTGTGTGAGGGTGATTTTTCGGACAATTTTCAGCATCAATGATTGATGGGTAAGCTTCTGTAGCAACTTCGACTTCCATGGCGATAACAATGTACAATCCCTTCACTGGAAGCCTTCTTTCAACAGTGGACGTCTTTTATAACCAAGACAAAATTAAATTCTAAGTAAATATTTATTATCCATGATGGTTAGATTTAGTGGGCTGTAATAATAACTTCAATAAACCGAGGTGTTTTCCAAATCTATTCTTAGCAACAGGATCTTATTGTATATATATATATATTTTCACGATAGCTGTGTTATAAATAGAATTTGTCATCATCACATAGGATGGACCTGTACTCTTTCATATGTACATAGTCAATATTATATATACATTCTTAAAATTGCATTATACTAAATTGGTACAATCACCCAATTAAACTTAATTCAATGTCTTTCGTCATAGCGGTGTATAAATAATAAATTAAATACTAGTATATAGGTCATAGTTATAGCGGTGTATAAATAATAAATTAAATACTAGTATATAGGTCATAGTTATAGCGGTGTATATAAATAATAATTTAAATACTAGTATATAGGTCATGACACCGAATTTCATCACACAATACTCTCGTCTCGTGGTTTATGATATATAGGGCCTACTTCCCGTTTCGAGGAGGCGTATGCCACTTCCTGTTTTAATTGTAATTACGTTATGCACAAAAACGTAACCTTTTTAATAAAATTTTCTTATATAATTTCCACATTATATGTTTCCATATGGGATTTCCCGAAATTCAAACCACTTGTAGTTTACATATTAAGCAATAGGCTGTCGAGATGAAATCCGGGATCATCCTATAGATAGACCTCCGGTTTAAAACTTAAAACGAAAACAGATTCATTTAAATAGAGATCTCCACCACGGAAATTTTTATTCTGAATTTGAATTGGCGTTTGCATTTGCAAAAGGGAATTCGTAAAATATTATTTTTTCCAAGGGTTAATGATATATATAATTTTTCTCACTAATATATATCTACAGTAAAGATCGTGTTTCGTTTTAAATATGGTATAAAGAAACACCACAAAATAACATACCTTAACCTTCGTGTGTCTACATAGGCATTAGCTATTTATTTTTGGTATATATTTCTGACCATATAACCAAAGTTAAACCTTTTAGTCGTTCTTTTTAGCATTTTGTCATCATTTTGCCCGATGCTATATGTCGATAAACATCAAATTCCAGAATCACTGTGAAGAAAAGGTCATATGTAGAATCAGACGTTAAACACCAAAGAGAAGATGCTCAATGCCCCTCTTGCTGTGACTGAATAATGTGGCCCAATCTTTATTCTGTTAGGGATCACGGTGGCTAAGTGGGTAAGACGCTGATCGCTAGTCTGGGGGTCGGGTGTTCGATCCCTACATTGGCCAAGAAAGTTCATCTCGATTTTCCGGCGTGATTTCCCCTTGTCAGTGATGCAGAAGGAGGGCCTGACAAGGACAGCTGCCTAGTCGTTCGGATGGGACGAAAAACCAAGGTCCCGTGTACACACAATCTGAACGACAGACTCACCCTACCTGCAGAGAAGTGACTCTGACACAGTGAACGACCATTGTATCTACATGCCGTTATCTAAACGTCACAGAAGTCAGTACAATTACTTCGACGAACAGAAAACATGCGTCGTATCAGGGTTGCAATAACACGGACACAACTCGGGATTGAATAATAATCCCCGGAAGAAAATGGGATTTTAACAGAGTAGCAAGTTTAAACGGACATTTGACACACACGGAGGCCGCACTATTGGCACTATTTTGTGCTTCGGTCGAGTCTATTTCACATAGACACTCTGCTAATGTTTTTAGCGTGGGGTTAACTAATAGTTAATTTATTTCAGTTCTAAACGAAAATGTTTTTAGCGTGGGGATTAACTAATAGTTAATTTATTTCAGTTCTAAACGAAAATTTAAAACTTTAACGCAATTTTAAAAAATAGCCAAATTCTGGCTGGGATTACTGAGCAAAATGGCCATTCACTGTATACGTGCGAAAAAAAAAGCCAGCTACCATAAATTTCGTCGCGTATGCCCATCTTCCAATAGCCCAGGTGAGGTGCATAATATTAGGACGTTTAATCCCATTTCATTCATTCTTTTATTCTGTTAAACAAATTGTACTATTTTACAATTTTCCAATTAATTGATGATACAAATTTCATCTTAACACACCTAAAACATTGGAAAAATTCAACTAAATTATTTGAAAATGCTTACGTAAACCTTTTTAACCCTCTGGACTAGTAAAATGGGATGTAAATGGATGATTGACACAACAGCTAGGACCAATGCTGGATCTAGGGGAGGCAAAGTTGGACAAATGTCCCGGGCCCCCCACAATTCTAACTCATGCTTATATTTTATCCCGGGCGGAGCTAACCAGTACCTGGGCTGAGGGGCGAGGATTGGGACCCTAGGCAGTAAGGGATATTGTGGGCCAGAGATCGGTTGGGCCCTAAAATTAACTAAATTACATAATTTAGAGGTTCTATCAATCAATAGATCCTAACCAGTTCCGGGGACCACATCCCGTGGTGTGATTGCAAGGGCCCAACCAGTCCCGGGAAATTAACGTAATCATAGTATAGTAGTTCAGACAACATAGTTTAATGTTTTATGTCATCTAAAATAATTTCACTAAAATAATGTAAATGAAAACATTATGAGAGAAAGGTTTAAAATACTCAAACGAAATCGCTGCCTAAATTGTCTCGGGTGCACTGAAATTAATTTTTATTTTAAACAAATAAACTCTGGAGGAAAACACCCCAGGCACTCGAGGGGGCGGAGTACATACTGGTACGATCCGCGGTCAGTACGAACAATATGAAATGGGGACCCGCACAGTTGGTATGTCCCGGGGCCCCCACAAGGTTAATCCGGCCTTGGCTAGGACACTTAAACATCTAATACCTAGAATTATTATTATTTCTTTTCTGGAGCTGTCAAGTCAGCAAGAGTGATATTGTCTCTTTAAACTGTTTGCATGGCCTACAACCAGGGATATCTAGATTATCGACTTCAGATAAACACCCATATTTTCAAACGCGGATTAGTGTTAATCAGGCTCTGATTAACTTGGTGATGGTATTCTCGAAGACTGTTTAAATTTTGCTCTCAGATTAAAATAATCCTTGATTACCTAAATCGGATGATTAGTTTACATTTGAGAATATCGACTAAAATCATATTCTCGAATATTGACTAACTGATAAACTCCCGACAAAACAGGCAATAAGCTCTTAAGACGTTATTTTTCTGGATGACATCGCGCCTGGTACGTTCGTGCATTTTTTATGAGCGAACTCTTGGTTTTTCTATTACTGGCACGCGCACGGGCACTATTTTTATTGTTTAACATGTACCAAAATCTGTGATTTCGCGCGTAGGTACTTTTGAGGTATTAGGTCTGTTTAGCATAACACTTGCCACTGTACCTGTGTATCGCTAATTATAAACCGAATGTTTGAAGACCGTTCATATTTATTACGCACTTAATTTTCAGTACAGTGTTGATCCATGCTCAAATTGTCGCTAAGCAAACCAACAGGATTATTTTCTCAACAGTGTATGAACTTATTCATAGCAATAATATCCTTACACCGAGAGAAAGTATCTAGTCTCGGTGAATAGTAGTCTGGGTGAAAAGAACCATGGTTGTCTGGTAGAAAATTACTTTTGTATTTTTTGGAACGGTAAACAGTGTTTTTAGAAGCAAACTAACCTGCCGCACATGACGAAGTCATGTTACTAATAATAAAAAGGCGAAAACTCTTTTTGTAGTGGAGGCTTATCACTGAGTAATAGGTCACAAACTATCATTTATGACTAATAGGAAGACTTTAGAGGACGCGTGCAGACAGTCAGCAGGTTATACACTATACTTTTGTGTCGAGATTACTCGCTTTCAGTTTACTCTGTTGTCACTGATAACCAATTATGTGAGAAATACCATACTGACATTCGGTTTTAAAGTTGTACGTCGCACTATCTGTCTTCGTCAGCTAGTTTCACAATGGCGTACAGCCAGTGGCGGTGATAAAAGACGACAATAAAATCAGAAATATGTTATTTATTATTGTCGGTCTTACGGTATTTATTAATAGGCTACATGTATATCTAAAGAATACTGGCATTCATGTTTGATACGACTCCTCGGTCTCCAGTAAAAGGAAGGAGTCGAATTTACATTTGACTATTTCACATTTGTTGGAAATGTAGGTATCATTATATGAATTATGACCACAAAACTAAAAACCATAGCCAATATAAAAAATGTTGTTGAAATTTGCCCCCCACCCCTGTATAGTATTTCACCGTAACACCACAGCCACTCTAACCATTCATAATACATCTAACTGTCGCTTTACAGCACTTACTCCCTATACATTTCCCCTAGTCCTACTTTCCCAAACGTCAACAACACATCTCATACATCCAGTTCTCTGATTAACACTTGTACCACGTCTACTGGATTCCCATTTGTGTAATCATATACTTGCTGGAGTTACATATAAAAAAGAAGAACAAAATACATTAAGTGCGGAAGCATTGTGTTGTCACCTATTTCCGTCAATAATTGGCTCGTTAACGCGATAGAGGTTGCAGTTTTTAACGGATTTTCGTTTGCAAATTTAGTTCGAAATTATTTTGGGAAGTCTTGGTAATGCGAAACGGGATACAGTTTTTTTCAAATTCAAAGCCATTCGTTTCGGGGTTTGTCCCATCCAACTTTTGCCGCAAAACCTTGTTAACGCTACACAGAGTTGTAAATTTATAACGTTTTCTTTGTTTAACAAACAACAAAGTATTGCGATAGAAAATATTCAAGTTAAACCGTAGATTGTTGTCGAATGAAAAAAGAAGCTGTATATGTGTGATTTTTTGCTCAAAATTGGATCCTGATGCAGCATCTGAACATAATTTAAAGAGATTGTTGAATTGTTGTCTAAGCTATATAGAAGTAAAGAAATAGAACGGATGGAGAGAATAAAGACCCGATTGAGCTTTGGCACACTGTCCATTAATCTGGAACTTACACAAACACGCCGAAGAATACATTTAATGGATAATGGACCAAGTCGACTACTGAACTATGCTAGTTATATATCACACCACATTTTTACTTGCCAATGCAATGAAATGCAGATATGATCTCTGTGTGAAGTTAAACAATAATATTTCGAATTCCAAATCGATAAGAGCTTTATTGTCTGATCCCAAGCACGATATCCGTCATAACGTCTTACAAAATAGTGAGCGATGATGGGTTTCACAAACTTGGGACTAACATGGTTCAATTTTTATTTCAATTATTAGCTTACGCCTTGAGGTCAACCCCAATCGAAGGAAATGAACTTTTTTGAGTAGATCGAGGCATTTGTCATCTAAGCTTCAACTACAGGGATACTTGCGAACTAGACTTGTTAAGGCCTTTAAAAAGTTTTATGGTCGTCATATTGACTTGATCGGTAAATATAACATGTCTCTCTCGACTATTATTCTAGACATATTTAATTGACGGGTATACTATCACCCTGATAATATATGTCTACTACATCGTTAACACTGTTCATCACGTGCATTTTGCATACCGATAGATCATTGACCTATCACGCTATTTTACCGAGATTTCGCCTAATAGATTGGATGCAGCTATAGCGGGTGTGGCGCGCCAGGCAGGGTCAGCTTACTCTTCCAAGGACACTTGTTACCACTGTTCGTCGTGTATTTTGTACACGGTGAACAGTCCATATGCTGATTACACTATTTTGCGATATTACACATTTTTGCCTATACCGTTTTTAGGACTTCGAATTTTGTCTAATGATTTGGATTGTTCGTACTTGGTTTTATTTTATTTCATCGTAATAGCAATTGACCCTAGTATTGAGCCATGTGGCACACCGCGGTTAATATAGCAGTGCACAATTATTTGCGAGTGATGCTTATTGTTTATCTGTAGTAGTGTACTATTCAAAAAAAAAGTAGGGGATATTTAATTTTTAAGTGTTATTAAAGTCACCTAATAAAACCGACGAAGAAGCAAATGACAAAATGAAATGAAGTTCACATTCATCGATTTATTCCAAATGATTGTTAGACTAAGTAAGGCACAGACTGACAATTATAAGGGTAAAATGATATCCGGGGTCAAACAGCAAAGTTGCCACAGTATCACAACAAAGTCAGTAACGGGTAAATCCTCCTCTGTTTGCCAAACAAGCATTGATCCGACGTGGCATACTCCTAATGAGACGTCTAAGGTCATTTTGGTCCAGATTGTCGCATTCCTGTTGCAACACAGCAGCAAGTTCTTAGACATTGGCAGGACGTTGTTGACGTTGACGTAACCTCTGTCCAAGCATTCCCAGACATGCTCGTCGATGGGGGAGAGGTCAGGACTCCGTGCTGGCCAAGGTAATGTGGTGATGTTCTGTTGTTGGAGGTAACCTGTAACGATCCTGGCCCTGTGACATCTTGCGTTGTCATCCTGGAAGATGAAACGGCGGCCATGACGTCGTGCGAACGGCACAACATGGACTGCCAAGATGTTGTCCCGGTAGTACTGGCCTGTAACACGCCCTGCAACAACATGTAAAGCCGTTCTTCGAGCAACAGTGATGCCTTCCCACACCATAACAGAACCACCCCCAAATCAATCATGTCTGATGACGTTATGGTCTTGGAAGCGCTCGTTTCGACGTCGCCACAACCTCCTACGTCTGTCCAAAAAATCAACAGTGAACCTTGACTCATCTGAAAACATCACATTGCTCCAGCGTCGATTATCCCAGTGTTAACGAACCCTACACCAACGACGTCTTGCCTGAATGTGATGATATCTCAAACAAGGGATCACACTAGGACGTCGAGCGCGAAGGTGACCCCTATGTAGTCGATTCCGAATGGTCTGGCCACTCACTCTCACACCAGTGTCTGTTTGGAGACGAGCGCTGATCTGATTTGCTGTGATGACACGATTTCTCAAGGCCAAGGTACGGATAAATCGATCCTGGGCTTGAGTTGTCGCCCTTGGTCGACCTAAGCGTGGTCTGTCCTGTACAGATTGTGTATCACGGTATCTGGACCATAGCCTGCTTATGAAAGACTGAGAAACATTAATCGTCTGTGTTGTGCCGATCTGTAGCATGCCCAAGGCATGTAACCTTTCATTTTGGGTAATATCAAAATTTGTCTTCTGGTCACTAAAACAATTAAACTGATGTGTCCAAATCTTGGGTTGGACCCCCATGGTGATCGCAAGCATCACCTGCATTCCATGCGGTAGCTAGTGGTGCGTTTGGGTTCTATAGTGACTTTTTTCGTAGTCATTTGCATATTTTAGTATTATGTCCCCAAAATCAAATATCCCCTACTTTTTTTGAATAGTATATGTGCAGGAGGACCGGACAAACAAAACCGATAAAACAAACCTGCTGACGAGACACAAACTACATAGACTTTATAGGCAATAAAGAACAAACAGTCAGTCTAATGAACGAGGAGTCCAATGTGGTTTTTGTAAACAAGGTTTATTTTATTAGCGAACAAATAGAGTTTTCACATGTTGTATTTTATAAATACGGACGTTAGTAAGATTCAAACAGTTTGTAGATAACAATAATATAGTATGTTTAAATTCATACAAAGAATTTATAAATTGATATCAACATTGCTACTTTAAAGCCAACTATGTAAATATAATCAATGAACTTGAAACTAACTGATTTTGTATCGATTAGGTATCTATACATGGCACATCGTAAGGCAATGTGAAGTTGGGTCGTTTTTCGTTATTCGTTATTCACCAATAACGAATAACGAATAACGAGGTGAATCACCTCGTTATTCGCCAATAACGAGACAAACTACCTCGTTATTCGTTATTCACCAATAACGAATAACGAGGTGAATCACCTCGTTATTCGCCAATAACGAGACAAGCTACCTCGTTATTCGTTATTCGTTATTCAACTTTTTATTCGGGATTCAGACATAAACCTAGCCATGACTAGAATAATGGATGTCCAGTATCCCCCAGTAGTATAAAGCACAGCAAAACGACTTTAGGCGAAAACAGTCCACATTGTTATTCAAGCAGCAAATAACGAGCAGTTTGTTATTCGTTTTTCACCTCGTTATTCGTGATTCAGATATAAACGTGTTTATGCATCTTTAATGACAATATTTTAAGATTTAATTCAAAACCACCACTATATAAGAATCGAATAATGGTTTGCAAAGTATTCCCTAGCAGTAAAAATCTCATAAAATGACGTATAGTCGGTACATAAACCAGATTGTTATTCAAGCGGTGAATAACGAATAATAATAATAATAATATTTATTATTTAACGCCAATTACATCAACAAAGATCTCAATAGGCGGTACAACATAAAATTAAACAAATATCACAGAGAATCGTAAAAAGGGGGAAAAAATGCACATTTATAGAAAGAACATTTGCATTAAAAGTAGAACTACAATTAAACGAAATAATTCAGAAAAGAATCTAAACATTAACTTAAAATTGCTTTAAAAAAAACCTCAGATATAAAAAGGGGGAAAAAATGCACATTTATAAAAAGAACATTTGCATTAAAAGTAGAACCACAATTAAAAGAAAATAATTCAGAAAAGAATCTAAAACAACAACTTAATATTGCTTTAAAAACTGAGAAATAATAATTAAAACTGATAGTATGCTGTGCTAAAAAGATGAGTTTTTAGTAGGGATTTAAAAGATTCAAGTGATGGTGCATTGCGGATGTTTAGAGGTGTGGCGTTCCAAAGACGAGGGGCGGCGATTGAAAACGCTCGCTTGCCATAAAACTCCTGCTTGTATCTGGGCTCGAAAAGCTGTATTCCTGATGAAGATCTGGTGGTTCTGGTTGACTGACGATAGGAGATAAGATCACATAAGTACAAAGGTGCTTGATTTTGTAGAATTTTAAAAACCGTGACAAGTACTTTAAAATGGATTCGTTGTGCGACGGGTAACCAGTGTAGTGAGAAAAGAGTGGGAGTGATATGTGAAGATTTCTTAGTGCGACAGACAAGGCGTGCAGCGGAGTTTTGAAGACATTGGATACGCTTGATTAGATAGTCAGGTGCATTTAGAAGTAAGCTGTTACAGTAGTCTAAACGAGAAGTGATAAAAGCATGAACAAGTTTCTCAGTATTGGTGCGGTCTAAGATATTTCTAATTCGGCCTATTCGATACAAAGCAAAACTTGCAGATTTACAAACAGAAGTAATATGTGAGGACAATGAACATACGTTGTCAAGATTAAAACCAAGATTTCTAACACTATTTACAGGATGTACAAATTCACTACCAATGCGAACATTGTTTAAAATAGACTCATTACGAAATTTAGAATAAAAATGTATGACCTCTGTCTTGTCGTCATTAAGTACAAGTCTGTTTGCTGCCATCCATGCCCTAATTTCATCTACACACCTTTCAATTGACTCAGTACACAGATCACCGGCTTTAAATGAAAAATATATCTGCGTGTCGTCAGCGTAAACCATAAAGTCAAGACCATGCTGATTTATAATGTCCTCGAGTGGTGTGCAGTACAGACTGAACAAAACCGGACCCAGCACACTGCCTTGCGGGACGCCATATTTCAATACAGACGTTTCTGATGATGCAGAGCCAACTTTCACAGATTGTTTTCTACCAACTAAGTAAGTTTCAAACCAAGAGAGGACCTTACAACCGAATCCGAAGCGTCTATCCAAACGTTGTAGTAAAATGGAGTGGTCAATCGTATCGAAAGCTGCTGAAAGATCAAGCATTACCAGAACAACTTCGTGGTGATTGTCCAATGAGATTAAAATGTCATTAAAAACTTTTACCAGCGCAGTCTCAGTGGAATGGAATTTGAGATATGCCGATTGGAACTTGCAGTACATGGAGTTATCGGATAGATACTTATCAATTTGATTAAAAACAACTTTTTCTATAAGTTTGCCAAGGAACGAAATATTGGACACAGGTCTGTAATTTTTTAGTTCATTTGGATTAATTCCTGGTTTCTTTAGGAGTGGTCTGACAATCGCACACTTTTCAGAGGACGGAAATACACCCTCTGCAAGAGAAGCGTTGATCACCCTAGTAATATGTGGAACAGTGCTCGACAAGCATAGCTTGAGAAGATATGTTGGGATTGGGTCCAGCTCGCATGACTTGGGTTTCATCGATTTCAACAAACGCAACACATAGTTCGATGACACTTTGGAGAAACTGGGAAGAAGATGACCAAGGTTTGAATGTTCATTATCAGCGTCAATTTCTGTAAATTTGGACCGTAGCGTGTCGATCTTGTTTGTGAAGAAGTCCGCAAACTTTTGTGCAAGCTCTACGGGGTCAGTATAATCTGGAAGTGTACTGGCAACCGATTTATCACCAGTCATTTTGTCAATTTCAGAGAAAAGTTGACGTTGATCAGAATTTTCAATGCGTGACCTGAAGTACTCTATCTTCGGTGGGTTACCTCGTTATTCGTTATTCAACTTTTTTTTTGGATTCAGTTATAAACCTAGCCATGACTAGAATGATGGATGTCAAGTATCCCCCAGTAGTATAAAGCACAGTAAAACAACTTTTAGATGAAAACAGTCCACATTATTATTCGTAATATAAACGTGTTTATGCATCTTTAATGAGAATATTTTAAGATTTAATTTAAAACCACCACTAGATAAGAATAGAATAATGGTTTGCAAAGTATCCCCTAGCAGTAGAATTCTCATAAAATGACGTATAGTCGGTACATACACAAGATTGTTATTCAAGCGATGAATAACGAATAACGAGATGGATCACCTCGTTATTCGTTATTCGTTATTCAACTTTTTATTTTTGATTCAGTTATAACCCTAGCCATGACTAGAATGATGGATGTCAAGTATCCCCCAGTAGTATAAAACACAGTAAAACTACTTTTAGGCGAAAACAGTCCACATTGTTATTCAATCAGCGAATAACGAGCAGTTTGTTATTCGTGATTCAGATATGAACGTGTTTATGCATCTTTAATGAGAATATTTCAAGATTTAATTCAAAACCATCACTAGATAAGAATAGAATAATGGTTTGCAAAGTATTCCCTAGCAGTAGAAAACTCATTAAATGACGTATAGTCGGTAAATATATCAGATGTTATTCAAGCGGTGAATAACGAATAACGAGGTGGATCACCTCGTTATTCGCCAATAACGAGACAAGCTACCTCGTTATTCGTTATTCGTTATTCAACATTTTATTCGGGATTCAGATATAAACCTAGCCTTGACTAGAATAATGGATGTCAAGTATCCCCCAGTAGTATAAAGCACAGCAAAACGACTTTTAGGCGAAAACAGTCCACATTGTTATTCAGGCAGCGAATCTACATTGGTGAATAACGAATAACGAATAACGAGGTAGTTTGTCTCATTATTGGCGAATAACGAGGTGATTCACCTCGTTATTCGTTATTCGTTATTCGTTATTGGTGAATAACGAATAACGAATAACGAAAAACGACCCAACTTCACACTGCCCATCGTAACACTGTCCGAAAAGATGAGTTTTCAGTTTAAGCTTAAATATATAATATGAATGTTATCGTCTAATAGTAACAGGTAGGTTGTTCCAGAGTTTTGCAGAATTACAAGGGTATGAGAATTGGCCAACTCGTTTGTTAAATTTCGGGATTGAAAGGCGGGTTCTGTCATCGGCTGATCTCAGTTTAGATCGTTGGTTGGTATAATATGTGTGAAGTTCTTTCATATGGACTGGATGTGAATCAGGGTAAAGCGAATTGGATGTGTTACACAGTATTTTAAAAGAGATGCGGGACTTTACTGGTAGCCAATGAAGATCTTTTATATATGGTGTGATGTGTTGCCTTTTTCGAGTTCCACATATGATTCGAGCAGCATTATGCTGTGCAACCTGCAGTCTGTTTAATTCAGAGTCCGGTGTTCCAGCTAATAATGAATTAGCGTAGTACAGATGTGAGGTTAGTAGTGCAGTAACCACACTGATGGCACAAGCCCTATTCAGACACTTCCTTATCTTAGAAATATTTCTCAACTTGAAATTCATTTTGCTAACAATGCTGTTTATTTGAGGTTAACGCAAATATGTTGGTGGCATATTGGCAGTAAGGAATTTTTAGATGCAATATAGATACGCTCGTATCTTTGATGTAATGTATACTTTTTTCAATTTTTTTTACATTTCGTTAAACTTTTCGCGCACACTGCTTGTGATGCACGGCACTATCAATCCGTTTCGAAGTACTGATAGTCGAAGAAGGAACGAAAATGATATCAATATATTATACCTAGAAAGAATCATAATGCAAACCACCTCAAATATAAAACATACTACAAACTTCATTTTAAAATGATATACAATGGTATTAAAATTAGATTTAATTAATCTTTATTAAAATCGTGGTGTTGATAATACAAGACAAATTTTAATTTGCATCAGTAAATTTTTTTACCGCTTTTAAAAGCCGGTCCATGTTTGCATTCATCAACTGGTCATCACTTAAATCATACCACAGTTTTGATCCACGAATGATACCCAACCATCCATCAGGTTCGTAGTTATTTTCCATTAATATTGGTATAATCTTTCTTTTTTTCGTAAAGGCATACTCCGCTTCTGTAAAAGAAAACACAATTCATATTAATATCGCCAAGTATGGGGAGTAATTTTACCGCGTGTATTTCAAAAGCAACAAGACTAACAAAACAACTAGGACCTTATCATCTTACCCTGACTTGCGCGATCTGGTAGTCGTTAAATAGGCAAGAGCAAGGTGGCGTATTTTGGACTAATTCAAACGAACAGATCCATACCGATTCGCCAGAGCACGTTGGAAGGATACATTAATACATTTCAACTTACTCCATGTTGTATGTAAGTTTTGGCATACCTATTAATGTGTATATTAAAATTAGTTGTCTTGCCTAATAGAGTCATTCACCCATCTCGTCTGAGCATTTAAACGTAACATGGATACATGAATAAAACTGATATTGAATTAAAGACGGTGAGTTTGTGTTGTACAAGCACATTTTTCTTTAAAGCCTATTCTGCATACATAGATTACCTACTTTGAGAATATCGCCGTATACATAACAAGAGCTGTGGTAATTTCAATCTGATTAAAACACAATTTTGTTTCAATTTTTTATAGTTCAAAATTTCGTTTTTACTTGTCTATACTACACTAGGATCTGGAATGAGGGGTCACTCAGCCAATCAAATGGTCTGTCAAATCGAGTGTTTAAGAACGCGTCCGCGAAAGGACCATGCAAAAAATTGAAATAAAATGATAACTTCGGGGGTCAGCAATTTTCAATCATACTTGGTCTATGGGGACCCCTAGGCGACAGAAGTTACGCGATGCACAGGAAAAATAATTAAATGACAATTTCCGGTATAGCTGGAAATTGTTGTTTTGGGTCAAAATTTGCCATATTTCGACCATTTTTTTGCCCAAATTTCAAAACGCTTCTACTCGAAATGTTGTGATTGTTAAATTTTGATATCGGTCAGGTATGATAGGCCAAGTGGTCGACTTAAAATCCTACAGTCGTTTGGGAATAAATGGATCGTGTTAAATTTTCTGTGAGTTATCTTAAAGTGGTCATTTTACGTTGTTAAAAAAGAGTGTCATCCTAAAACGCATGTAGCGGCTTCTTGGCGGTTCTGACCTATAACTCCTTGGTGTGGTTATGAAGGGCATTCGTTCAAGTATATGTTAGAAATAACAAATTGCCGGCACTAAACCCACTAGTGTGTTACAATATTTTGAAAATGTGTAAAAATCAGTATTTTCCATGCGATTTTTCTTTTACTGATGATCGACGACTATCTTAAAGAGTAACAATGATCATCGATTATCAACATTAGTACTATATTTTGTTATTTGAGCGTTCATCGTACCAAATATGTTATTTTGGTAAAAATTATAAAGTTTTTGTAACAAAATCGGACGTTCACGATCATCGTAGAAATTACTGGTGTATAATTATTATTTTCATTTATATTCTGTAGTTACTAGCGGGGAAGTGTAGGCAGTGTGAAGTTAGCATGATTTTCGTTTTTCGTTATTCGACATTGGTGAATATCGAAAAACGAGCTACTCGTTTTTCGATATTGGCGAATAACGAAAAACAACTAGCTCGTTTTTCGATATTGGCGAATGTCGAAAAACGAGCTACTCGTTTTTCGTTATTCAAACTTGAATATCAAAAAAGCAGATTTGATGGATTTATATCTGCAGAATGTCCCCAAAACACATTAAATTAAATCAGTTTTGTAAAACAAACTAAAGATATCATAAATGATGATGCCTGAGCAGTAGGTTCAAATAAAAACTGCTATTGCTCGCTGTTTTTTGATATTGGCGAATGTCGAAAAACAAGCTACTCGTTTTTCGTTATTCAAACTTGAATATCAAAAAAGCAGATTTGATGGATGTATATCTACATATTGTCTCCCTAAACACATTCAAATAACTCAGTTATCTAAAATTAACTAAATATATCAGAAATGAGGATGCCTGAGCAGTGGATTCACATAACAACTGTTTCTTCTTGTTGTTTTTTGATATTGGCGAATCTCGAAAAACGAGCTACTCGTTTTTCGTTATTCAAACTTGAATATCAAAAAAGCAGATTTGATGGATTTATATCTTCAGAATGTCCCCAAAACACATTTTATTAAATCAGTTTTGTAAAACAAACTAAAGATATCATAAATGATGATGCCTGAGCAGTAGGTTCAAATAAAAACTTCTATTGCTCGCTGTTTTTTGATATTGGCGAATGTCGAAAAACAAGCTACTTGTTTTTCGTTATTCAAACTTGAATATCAAAAAAGCAGATTTGATGGATGTATATCTACATATTGTCTCCCTAAACACATTCAAATAACTCAGTTATCTAAAATTAACTAAATATATCAGAAATGAGGATGCCTGAGCAGTGGATTCACATAACAACTGTTTCTTCTTGTTGTTTTTTTATATTGGCGAATCTCGAAAAACGAGCTACTCGTTTTTCGTTATTCAAACTTGAATATCAAAAAAGCAGATTTGATGGATTTATATCTTCAGAATGTCCCCAAAACACATTTTATTAAATCAGTTTTGTAAAACAAACTACAGATATCATAAATGATGATGCCTGAGCAGTGGATTCAAATAAAAATTGCTATTTCTCCTTGTTTTTGATATTGGCGAATCTCGAAAAACAAGCTACTCGTTTTTCGTTATTCAAACTTGAATATCAAAAGAGCAGATTTGATGGATGTATATCTGCAGAATGTCTCCAAAACACATTTTATGCAATCAGTTTTGTAAAACGAACTAAATATGTCATTAATCAGGATGCCTGAGCAGTGGATTAACATAAAAACTGTTCAATCTCGTTGTTTTTTGATATTGGCGAATCACGAAAAACGAGCTACTCGTTTTTCGTTATTCAAACTTGAATATCAAAAAAGGAGATTTGATTAAATCAGTTTTGTAAAACAAACTAAAGATATCATAAATGATGATGCCTGAGCAGTGGATTCAAATAAAAACTGCTATTTCTCCTTGTTTTTGATATTGGCGAATCTCGAAAAACAAGCTACTCGTTTTTCGTTATTCAAACTTGAATATCAAAAAAGCAGATTTGATGGATGTATTTCTGCAGAATGTCTCCAAAACACATTTTATGCAATCAGTTTTGTAAAACGAACTAAATATGTCATTAATCAGGATGCCTGAGCAGTGGATTAACATAAAAACTGTTCAATCTCGTTGTTTTCTGATGTTGGCGAATCTCGAAAAACGAGCTACTCGTTTTTCGTTATTCAAACTTGAATATCAAAAAAGGAGATTTGATTAAATCAGTTTTGTAAAATGAACTAAAGATATCATAAATGATGATGCCTGAGCAGTGGGTTCAAATAAAAACTGCTATTTCTCGTTGTTTTTTGATATTGGCGAATGTCGAAAAACGAGCTACTCGTTTTTCGTTATTCAAACTTGATTATCAAAAAAGTAGATTTGATGGATGTATATTTACATATTGTCTCCAAAACACATTTGAATTAATCAGTTATCTACAATTAACTAAATATATCAGAAATGAGGATGCCTGAGCAGTGGATTCACATAAAAACTGTTCTTTCTCGTTTTTTTTGGATATTGGCGAATCTCGAAAAACGAGCTACTCGTTTTTCGTTATTCAAACTTGAATATCAAAAAAGCAGATTTTATGGATTTATATCTGCAGAATGTCCCAAAACACATTAAATTAAATCAGTTTTGTAAAACAAACTAAAGATATCATAAATGATGATGCCTGAGCAGTGGGTTCAAATAAAAACTGCTATTTCTCGCTGTTTTTTTATATTGGCGAATGTCGAAAAACAAGCTACTCGATTTTCGTTATTCAAACTTGAATATCAAAAAAGCAGATTTGATGGATGTATATCTACATATTGTCTCCAAAACACATTTAAATAACGCAGTTATCTAAAATTAACTAAATATATCAGAAATGAGGATGCCTGAGCAGTGGATTCACATAACAACTGTTTCTTCTCGTTGTTTTTTGATATTGGCGAATCTCGAAAAACGAGCTACTCGTTTTTCGTTATTCAAACTTGAATATCAAAAAAGCAGATTTTATGGATTTATATCTGCAGAATGTCCCCAAAACACATTAAATTAAATCAGTTTTGTGAAACAAACTAAAGATATCATAAATGATGATGCCTGAGCAGTGGGTTCAAATAAAAACTGCTATTTCTCGTTGTTTTTTGATATTGGCGAATGTCGAAAAACAAGCCACTCGTTTTTCGTTATTCAAACTTGAATATCAAAAAAGCAGATTTGATGGATGTATATCTACATATTGTCTCCCTAAACACATTCAAATAACTCAGTTATCTAAAATTAACTAAATATATCAGAAATGAGGATGCCTGAGCAGTGGATTCACATAACAACTGTTTCTTCTCGTTGTTTTTTGATATTGGCGAATCTCGAAAAACGAGCTACTCGTTTTTCGTTATTTAAACTTGAATATCACAAAAGCAGATTTGATGGATTTATATCTGCAGAATTTCCACAAAACACATTTTATTAAATCAGTTTTAGAAAACAAACTAAAGATATCATAAATGATGTTGCCTGAGCAGTGGATTCAAATAAAAATTGCTATTTCTTCTTGTTTTTGATATTGGCGAATCTCGAAAAACAAGCTACTCGTTTTTCGTTATTCAAACTTGAATATCAAAACAGCAGATTTGATGGATGTATATAACGAAAAACGAGTAGCTTGTTTTTCGACATTCGCCAATATGAAAAAACAACGAGAAATAGCAGGGTTTTTTTTAACCCACTGCTCAGGCATCATCATTTATGATATCTTTAGTTTGTTTTCGAAACTGATTTAATTTAATGTGTTTTGGGGACATTCTGCAGATATAAATCCATAAAATGTGTTTTTTTGATATTCAAGTTTGAATAACGAAAAACGAGTAGCTCGTTTTTCGAGATTCGCCAATATCAAAAAACAACGAGAAAGAACAGTTTTTATGTTAATCCACTGCCCAGGCTTCCTCATTTCTGATATATTTAGTTAATTTTAGATAACTGATTAATTCAAATGTGTTTTGGAGACAATATGTAGATAAACATCCATCAAATCTGCTTTTTTGATAATCAAGTTTGAATAACGAAAAACGAGTAGCTCGTTTTTCGACATTCGCCAATATCAAAAAACAACGAGAAATAGCAGTTATTATTTAAACCCACTGCTCAGGCATCATCATTTATGATATCTTTAGTTCATTTTACAAAACTGATTTAATTTAATGTGTTTTGGGGACATTCTGCAGATATAAATCCATAAAATCTGCTTTTTTCATATTCAAGTTTGAATAACGAAAAACGAGTAGCTCGTTTTTCGAGATTCGCCAATATCAAAAAACAACGAGAAAGAACAGTTTTTATGTGAATCCACTGCTCAGGCATCCTCATTTCTGATATATTTAGTTAATTTTAGATAACTGATTAATTCAAATGTGTTTTGGAGACAATATGTAGATATACATCCATCAAAACTGCTTTTTTGATAATCAAGTTTGAATAACGAAAAACGAGTAGCTCGTTTTTCGACATTCGGCAATATCAAAAAACAACGAGAAATAGCAGTTTTTATTTGAACCCACTGCTCAAGCATCATCATTTATGATATCTTTAGTTCATTTTACAAAACTGATTTAATCAAATCTCCTTTTTTGATATTCAAGTTTGAATAACGAAAAACGAGTAGCTCGTTTTTCGAGATTCGCCAATATCAAAAAACAACGAGATTGAACAGTTTTTATGTTAATCCACTGCTCAGGCATCCTGATTAATGACATATTTAGTTCGTTTTACAAAACTGATTGCATAAATAGTGTTTTGGAGACATTCTGCAGATATACATCCATCAAATCTGCTTTTTTGATATTCAAGTTTGAATAACGAAAAACGAGTAGCTTGTTTTTCGAGATTCGCCAATATCAAAAACAAGGAGAAATAGCAATTTTTATTTGAATCCACTCCTCAGGCATCATCATTTATGATATCTTTAGTTTGAGTTACAAAACTGATTTAATAAAATGTGTTTTGGGGATAATAATATGCTGCAGATATAAATCCATCAAATCTGCTTTTTTGATATTCAAGTTTGAATAACGAAAAACGAGTAGCTCGTTTTTCGAGATTCGCCAATATCAAAAAACAACGAGAAGAAACAGTTGTTATGTGAATCCACTGCTCAGGCATCCTCATTTCTGATATAGTTAGTTAATTTTAGATAACTGAGTTATTTGAATGTGTTTAGGGAGACAATATGTAGATATACATCCATCAAATCTGCTTTTTTGATATTCAAGTTTGAATAACGAAAAACGAGTAGCTTGTTTTTCGACATTCGCCAATATCAAAAAACAACGAGAAATAGCAGTTTTTTTTAACCCACTGCTCAGGCATCATCATTTATGATATCTTTAGTTTGTTTAACAAAACTGATTTAATTTAATGTGTTTTGGGGACATTCTGCAGATATAAATCCATAAAATGTGGTTTTTTGATATTCAAGTTTGAATAACGAAAAACGAGTAGCTCGTTTTTCGAGATTCGCCAATATCAAAAAACAACGAGAAAGAACAGTTTTTATGTGAATCCACTGCCCAGGCTTCCTCATTTCTGATATATTTAGTTAATTTTAGATAACTGATTAATTCAAATGTGTTTTGGAGACAATATGTGGATAAACATCCATCAAATCTGCTTTTTTGATAATCAAGTTTGAATAACGAAAAACGATTAGCTCGTTTTTCGACATTCGCCAATATCAAAAAACAACGAGAAATAGCAGTTTTTATTTGAACCCACTGCTAAGGCATCATCATTTATGATATCTTTAGTTCATTTTACAAAACTGATTTAATTTAATGTGTTTTGGGGACATTCTGCAGATATAAATCCATAAAATCTGCTTTTTTCATATTCAAGTTTGAATAACGAAAAACGAGTAGCTCGTTTTTCGAGATTCGCCAATATCAAAAAACAACGAGAAAGAACAGTTTTTATGTGAATCCACTGCTCAGGCATCCTCATTTCTGATATATTTAGTTAATTTTAGATAACTGATTAATTCAAATGTGTTTTGGAGACAATATGTAGATATACATCCATCAAAACTGCTTTTTTGATAATCAAGTTTGAATAACGAAAAACGAGTAGCTCGTTTTATGACATTCGCCAATATCAAAAAACAACGAGAAATAGCAGTTTTTATTTGAACCCACTGCTCAAGCATCATCATTTATGATATCTTTAGTTCATTTTACAAAACTGATTTAATCAAATCTCCTTTTTTGATATTCAAGTTTGAATAACGAAAAACGAGTAGCTCGTTTTTCGAGATTCGCCAATATCAAAAAACAACGAGATTGAACAGTTTTTATGTTAATCCACTGCTCAGGCATCCTGATTAATGACATATTTAGTTCGTATTACAAAACTGATTGCATAAAATGTGTTTTGGAGACATTCTGCAGATATACATCCATCAAATCTGCTTTTTTGATATTCAAGTTTGAATAACAAAAAACGAGTAGCTTGTTTTTCGAGATTCGCCAATATCAAAAACAAGGAGAAATAGCAATTTTTATTTGAATCCACTGCTCAGGCATCATCATTTATGATATCTTTAGTTTGAGTTACAAAACTGATTTAATAAAATGTGTTTTGGGGATAATAATATGCTGCAGATATAAATCCATCAAATCTGCTTTTTTGATATTCAAGTTTGAATAACGAGAAACGAGTAGCTCGTTTTTCGAGATTCGCCAATATCAAAAAACAACAAGAAGAAACAGTTGTTATGTGACTCCACTGCTCAGGCATCCTCATTTCTGATATATTTAGTTATATTTAGATAACTGAGTTATTTGAATGTGTTTAGGGAGACAATATGTAGATATACATCCATCAAATCTGCTTTTTTGATATTCAAGTTTGAATAACGAAAAACGAGTAGCTTGTTTTTCGACATTCGCCAATATCAAAAAACAACGAGAAAAAGCAGTTTTTTTTAACCCACTGCTCAGGCATCATCATTTATGATATCTTTAGTTTGTTTTACAAAACTGATTTAATTTAATGTGTTTTGGGGACATTCTGCAGATATAAATCCATAAAATCTGCTTTTTTGATATTCAAGTTTGAATAACGAAAAACGAGTAGCTCGTTTTTCGAGATTCGCCAATATCAAAAAACAACGAGAAAGAACAGTTTTTATGTTAATCCACTGCCCAGGCTTCCTCATTTCTGATATATTTAGTTAATTTTAGATAACTGATTAATTCAAATGTGTTTTGGAGACAATAATATGTAGATAACCATCCATCAAATCTGCTTTTTTGATAATCAAGTTTGAATAACGAAAAACGAGTAGCTCGTTTTTCGACATTCGCCAAAATCAAAAAACAACGAGAAATAGCAGTTTTTATTTGAACCCACTGCTCAGGCATCATCATTCATGATATTTTAGTTCATTTTACAAAACTGATTTAATCAAATCTCCTTTTTTGATATTCAAGTTTGAATAACGAAAAACGAGTAGCTCGTTTTTCGAGATTCGCCAATATCAAAAAACAACGAGATTGAACAGTTTTTATGTTAATCCACTGCTCAGGCATCCTGATTAATGACATATTTAGTTCGTTTTACAAAACTGATTGCATAAAATGTGTTTTAGAGACATTCTGAAGATATACATCCATCAAATCTGCTTTTTTGATATTCAAGTTTGAATAACGAAAAACGAGTAGCTTGTTTTTCGAGATTCGCCAATATCAAAAACAAGGAGAAATAGCAATTTTTATTTGAACCCACTGCTCAGGCATCATCATTTATGATATCTTTAGTTTGATTTACAAAACTGATATAATAAAATGTGTTTTGGGGACATTCTGCAGATATAAATCCATCAAATCTGCTTTTTTGATATTCAAGTTTGAATAACGAAAAACGAGTAGCTCGTTTTTCGAGATTCGCCAATATCAAAAAACAACGAGAAGAAACAGTTGTTATGTGAATCCACTGCTCGGGCATCCTCATTTCTGATATATTTAGTTAATTTTAGATAACTGAGTTATTCGAATGTGTTTAGGGAGACAATATGTAGATATACATCCATCAAATCTGCTTTTTTGATATTCAAGTTTGAATAACGAAAAACGAGTAGCTTGTTTTTCGACATTCGCCAATATCAAAAAACAACGAGAAATAGCAGGGGTTTTTTTTAACCCACTGCTCAGGCATTATCATTTATGATATCTTTAGTTTGTTTTCGAAACTGATTTAATTTAATGTGTTTTGGGGACATTCTGCAGATATAAATCCATAAAATCTGCTTTTTTGATATTCAAGTTTGAATAACGAAAAACGAGTAGCTCGTTTTTCGAGATTCGCCAATATCAAAAAACAACGAGAAGAAACAGTTGGTATGTGAATCCACTGCTCAGGCATCCTCATTTCTGATATATTTAGTTAATTTTAGATAACTGAGTTATTCGAATGTGTTTAGGGAGACAATATGTAGATATACATCCATCAAATCTGCTTTTTTGATATTCAAGTTTGAATAACGAAAAACGAGTAGCTAGTTTTTCGACATTCGCCAATATCAAAAAACAACGAGAAATAGCAGGGTTTTTTTTAACTCACTGCTCAGGCATCATCATTTATGATATCTTTAGTTTGTTTTCGAAACTGATTTAATTTAATGTGTTTTGGGGACATTCTGCAGATATAAATCCATAAAATCTGCTTTTTTGATATTCAAGTTTGAATAACGAAAAACGAGTAGCTCGTTTTTCGAGATTCGCCAATATCAAAAAACAACGAGAAAGAACAGTTTTTATGTGAATCCACTGCCCAGGCTTCCTCATTTCTGATATATTTAGTTAATTTTAGATAACTGATTAATTCAAATGTGTTTTGGAGACAATATGTAGATAAACATCCATCAAATCTGCTTTTTTGATAATCAAGTTTGAATAACGAAAAACGAGTAGCTCGTTTTTCGACATTCGCCAATATCAAAAAACAACGAGAAATAGCAGCTTTATTTGAACCCACTGCTAAGGCATCATCATTTATGATATCTTTAGTTCATTTTACAAAACTGATTTAATTTAATGTGTTTTGGGGACATTCTGCAGATATAAATCCATAAAATCTGCTTTTTTCATATTCAAGTTTGAATAACGAAAAACGAGTAGCTCGTTTTTCGAGATTCGCCAATATCAAAAAACAACGAAAAAGAACAGTTTTTATGTGAATCCACTGCTCAGGCATCCTCATTTCTGATATATTTAGTTAATTTTAGATAACTGATTAATTCAAATGTGTTTTGGAGACAATATGTAGATATACATCCATCAAAACTGCTTTTTTGATAATCAAGTTTGAATAACGAAAAACGAGTAGCTCGTTTTATGACATTCGCCAATATCAAAAAACAACGAGAAATAGCAGTTTTTATTTGAACCCACTGCTCAAGCATCATCATTTATGATATCTTTAGTTCATTTTACAAAACTGATTTAATCAAATCTCCTTTTTTAATATTCAAGTTTGAATAACGAAAAACGAGTAGCTCGTTTTTCGAGATTCGCCAATATCAAAAAACAACGAGATTGAACAGTTTTTATGTTAATCCACTGCTCAGGCATCCTGATTAATGACATATTTAGTTCGTTTTATAAAACTGATTGCATAAAATGTGTTTTGGAGACATTCTGCAGATATACATCCATCAAATCTGCTTTTTTGATATTCAAGTTTGAATAACGAAAAACGAGTAGCTTGTTTTTTCGAGATTCGCCAATATCAAAAACAACGAGAAAGAACAGTTTTTTTTGTGAATCCACTGCTCAGGCATCCTCATTTATGATATCTTTAGTTCATGTTAGATAACTGATTTAATCAAATGTGTTTTGGAGACATTATGTAGATATACATCCATCAAATCTGCTTTTTTGATATTCAAATTTGAATAACGAAAAACGAGTAGCTCGTTTTTCGACATTCGCCAATATCGAAAAACGAGCTAGTTGTTTTTCGTTATTCGCCAATATCGAAAAACGAGTAGCTCGTTTTTCGATATTCACCAATGTCGAATAACGAAAAACGAAAATCAAGCTAACTTCACACTGCCGGAAGTGTATGGGCTGGCATGGCAAGCTTTTATATCAGCACAATCGAACCAAAGCAGCGCTTTTTCACCGATCACTAACGATTATTTCTAGTGACTATATATTTCGTAATTTGAACATGCCTGTCAAATAGGGTACTTTGGACAAAAATCATAAAGTTTTCGTTCGCTGGATAGCTGTAGAGAAGGTCATTAGTCATGCATAATTTTATAGTGATCAGACCACGGTTAGTAAGATCATGGACCGTATAAAGATGGACAGGCAACGGTAAACCAAGCGAAGTTATTCTAGACATTGCGGGATTTCTTACAGAGTAATTTCTCGAACTCCTCATTAGATTTTACTGTATTTTCTTGTAGTTACACGGTAATTTTTCAAATAATAAGTATTTCTATCCAGTAGTGACAAATTTCTCCAGTTTAGAACTTTGAAATTTCCAAATGCAGCAGTTGAAATTGTGAAATGATCGATTTCAATATTTTCGTAGTTTTGTAAGCCTTTGTGTTTTGCTTAATAATCCAAATTCCCGTAAGCATGAAGGATTTTAAAATTATGAAAATAAAGTCCAGGTATAATAATGTCCGGAATGATAAACAATTGTACAGAAGTAAAAATTAAAAGGGTGTTTTAAAAGGTTTGCTTTTAACGAAAACACGACATGTTTTTTTTTCGGATTCGCATGGTCGTGTTCGCAGTCCGAAGTACACAAGACGATGTTTTGGTATATTTACACCCCAATCACCAGTAGTATATCTATGTATAGGTTGAAAAAAAAAGATTAGCAAGATTAATAGAAATATTATGAATTGATTTTGGGGGGTTTTTTTGGGTTTTTTTTTTTTTGCTTTAAAATTTAATACTGGTAATTGCGTGAGGGGGGGGGTAATTTTATTTTAGTCACGATTGTCAGGTCTGCTTTTTGAACAGTCTTCCACTAGATCTGAGAGCTATCACAAAACTTTCTCTGTTCAAATCAAACCTAAAAACCCATATCTTTCGAAAACATTTTTGCTCCTGAAAACTATTTTATATTTATATTTATATTTAAATGTTATTATTTTCATGAATTTATGTTTTATTTAGATACCATCAAAATGCTTGCTTTTATAACTTATGTACAGACTGTTAAGACATATGTGTAACGGTCTATAAACAATAAATATTATTATTATTAATATTTATGGGCTGTCATGATTATCATAACCTTGATATATCTATTATATACATTTTCATGTAAGAAGAACCTCAAGGAGAAGCTTTTAGTATTTGGCGGTGTCCTTGTCTAGGAGATCATAATGCTTTCCATATTTAAATCCCCGAAGGGGAAGACGGCATAGATCACATCAGGACTGGTTTCATGGCACTCCAGACAATCAAGGATAATTCTGACTACACATGCTAACCTCTGGCATATACCTATATTTTTAGCAGAAGTGTTCATTACATTCATATAAGATTTATTCTGTGTAAATATCCAATCTCACGGATTCTCTCTTTTCGCGCACGCTAATTATTAAAATAAAACTTGTCATTTGTTAGTCCCAAAATTGCCTAGTTTGTGTCGAGTGGACCTTAAACCTTGTTTCTCTCTCAAGTCAAAATCATCCTAGATGATGACTGAATGGATAATATAAACTTTGTAAAGATAACCAAACATGTGCATAACCATATGTTCGTCCCCAAATGACCTAGTTTGTGTCTAGTGGACGTTAAACCCATTTTTTTCTCCCTCTCAATTCTCAATCATCCTTGCTAATGATTAAATAGAATATATTAAATTTGTAAAGATCTCCATACATTTTCTCATCTGGGATATTGACAATCGGTACATTTTATCCCAGTTTTTGGTGTTTTTAATTTATTTCTGCTTTTTTTTTATTATGCCTGTGCCGGTCATTTTTTTTATATTGTTAGTAGGAAGGTTGCTGGTTGTGGGCAACACTCAACTTTGGCCCTAGTCCCTGCCAAGAACGAACTATAGCCTCTCAAACTTTGGTTTTCACTAAATTAAATTTTAAGAGCGAGCTGTGTATCTGGCCAGTACCAAGATATCATTGGCAGTAGAAACTTAAAACTCATACAAATTTAGTTCCAAATTAGCCCATTTTTGAGTATTTTTCTATTAAAAACATATTTTTCCAATTTGCCAGGTTGGTATCAACTGAATCAACCTAATATTTTGTGCGGGTGTATCTGTGTACTAACTCGTCTCGAAGAAAAAAATTGGTCCAAATCCCCGACCCAAGGGTTATCACACTCTGCATGGTGCTCTCGCGGACACGCTCTTAATAACCTTTTTGCGCGGAACTGTGGGTAGACATTAGCAGCGATAGAAATCACAAACAAAGCAAAAGTAGATAAAACAAGGCGGTCGCTAATTGGTTTATCCAATTACTGACGTCATCGGGTCAAATGTCGTTTGCTTGGTACTTCACGTCTTAGACCGTGAACTCACACCATAATTTGTTGGGGGATGCTAATTGTAGGCCGGTTGGCGAGGTTCGGGTGTTTCCGGAGTCCAAAATGGCCGCTTTGTATAAATGAGAAATTTTGTAAATACTCAACCTATTTAGGAGACTGAACTTGGGTCTAATTTACCTTTTACCCCCCTTAAAAGGGTTAGGGTTAGGATTTGGGTTAGTTTTCAACAAAATACTTATTTGTATAAAGCGGCCATTTTTGAATCCGGAAATTCCCGAACCTCCCCAACCGACCAACAATTAGCATCTCCTTAACTTTGTAGATCTACATCTAGTTTAGGCCATTAAAAGTATAAAAAACAAAACGAAACATAGATCTGTATTTTAATTATAGATTCGGGTAAATTAAATGCCAAGACACAGTTGACGTATACAAAATCTGTCGAAATTAAGTTAGAGTTTAAGGCATAAGATGCCGTATGTAAGTTAAATACCATGATAAGCTGTCTTATTTAGGTTAAATGGCATCACAAGAGCTGTCCTATATAAGTTAAAGGCACGATAAAAGCTGATGTAATGACATGGGGTCGGGTTCTGAGTAGTTGTCTGGGTTTTGCGCTCGCAGCTCTAGCTTGCCGGTACACCTCTGGCTTGTGGTCGTGGTTTCGATCGATGGTATGAGCATATAGGGCTCTTAGAGATAGCTGCGCCTTCTGAACCTCATGGGTTGACTCCTGGCTCTTAGAGATAGCTGTGCCTTCTGAACCTAATGAGTTCACTCCGGGTACTCCCTTTCCCTCCCACAATAAAGACCCCTGAATGCGCGCTAAACATAATGAAATAAGACAAATTTTCTGCGATATCACCACTGGTAGAAGCGTACATTAAACGTGCAATTTAAATGCCATAATAAAAGCTTTCGTATACTTACCAGCTCTACAATTTTCGCTGTTTTTGTATTTTCGAGACATACACATGATCAAAATTTCAGCTTGTTCAACAGCTTTGGCCATGGCGTCTAGTGTAGACCCTTCCATGTCATCAACGTCTATCCATACCTTTATATTGTTAGACTTGAGTTGGTCTCGTATTTTCAACGCTAAATCTTGGTTATCCCAATTGTAGCTTACCATTACGTGACCAGTACGTTCTTTTGAATGTTTCGCTTTTTCGGTTAGATTTTCTTGTTGTTGCATTAGTTGTTTTTCTAGATCTTCAATTACATCGCTTATAAAATCTTCAGCATCTCCATCACCCTCTCCATCATCATCATCATCATCGTCATCTCCGTCACCTTTTAATTCCTCATCCTCATCTTCATCATCATCATCACCATTATCATCATCATCACTATCATCCTCCATCATTTCTTTCCCTAATGGAAAAGGTAAAATAATCCTATTTAAAGGCAGATATTAGAAAGGCCCCTCACAACTAAGAAAATTTCGGACGCAAATAGCGAAGTCGTTTGAGATTTACCATCCTAAGAATTTTGAAATGGCGATAGTATTCTTCTACGCTAATGTATAATGACACATAAGCTTTAACCAACAGAATTTGAACTTAGTTCTTAATTTATTGTCCATTTTTAATAGTCTGCCAGTATGTGATCCAAATGTATTGGAAACTATGCGCACTGTTTACGTATCCCTTCACAGTTCGATATAAGAGTAGTCCGTCGCGCCGCTGTTCGAGCAACAATTCCCCCATGGCACACTGCATGGCGTATGTTCGTCTTTATAAGCTCAGTCGGAGCAAAATAGTAGGACACGCTGTGTGGCGTATGTCCGTCGTCATAAGCCTAGTCGGCGCAGAATAGTAGGATTTTAAGTGTTTCATTTTATTTCAAAAATGTCAGAATCTAACTACATGTAATAACCTTTGTATACTCACCAATCGATTGATGGTCCTCTGAATCTAGAAGAGAGTATCTCAGAATCCATAGGATATTATGAGAAACTCTTTCTTCATATTTCATTTCGCCGTCGATTGATTGACGGTTTACATCAAGAAAATGGATTAGTCCGGGCTCATCAACCATTATCTTTTTGACATTATCGTCGAAAGCAAGTGTCAATAAACAACGTAAGGCAACTGGCAAATAAAATACATTTTAATCATATTACACATATATAAATATCTTTTAGAATGGGATCATGATAGTGTTGCAATCTAAGCTAGACAATTGCCAAATATGAAAACAGCGGCACGTTACATAACGTGGGAAGAAGTATACAACAACATGCAACAGAGACACTGACTATTTCTGCTAAACCCCACATAGCTAAACCACCGTTATTTATGAACTTATACTTGGTAATTTGATTTACAATAACTTGTCTACAATGTCTCGTGGACATTAAATTCCGGGAACGAAGGAGCGATTCTCAATCAAACTGATGACACGTTATCGTTAAATGAACGTCTGGTTTGTGAGATTCGGAGATATTGGACGATTGTACGTTGTACAGGCCTTACCATACCCAACATTACTAAGCAGTACTTTTAAATAGATTTTCACCAATATTTCAACTAAAATATTTATTTTTAAAAAAAATAAAAAAAATAAGAGTCTATATATTATCCATTATGTATCCTATATGTTCTATATTTATGTAATTATATGTATGTGTGTATATATTTTTATAATGTGCACATGTTTCTAAATCAGAGAGAGGGGTTACACATAGGCATAGATTCATGAATAAAAATATTGTTTAGAAAAAGAACATACATTTTTTCATATGTTAAGCAATATTAATATACCATTTTATAGCCGTATCAAAATGTCATATAATTTGATGCATCTAATAAAAAAATATAGTATGGTGTTTATTAGTCAATACCTAGTAAACTCTAAACCAGAAAGTAAATCAAGACTTGTTTCAGATTAATTTAATTATCGTTGTCTTTGCGAAGCTCCTCTTAAACTGGAGGAGTTAAGTCAGCCTTTCCGTAACTTTGAATGTGACAAAATTCGAGTTATTAACAGACATTATACAAGCCATTTCTGGCAACCGAATATCTAATAACCTTGACAAGGGGGATACCGTGGCTTGTTCACTGATCTGCGGAAAGCTGCGGTACTCACGAACGTCCGCGAAATGGTTTCTACGGAAGAGCTTCAGCATTTTTACGCGGAAGAGTGGAAACAAATTTCCAATGAAAATGTCCATTGCACACGTCTCGGAATACCTTCGGATGAAAATGTCCATTGCACACGCTCTCGAAATACCTTCGGAACAGTAACGGTATCTTCGGAACATATACGGGTAAACTACGGTACAAATAATGGCCAAGCGGCGGAGAAACTGTGTAACACTAAGGAATGTGCCAGGGTCGTCACGAAAGATATTCGGACAACTAGTGGGCTACACTCGGCAATTGTGGAAAATACGCGGGATAACTGCGGTAGCTGGTGGTACTAATCCGATGGGAAAGGAAGAACTTAAGAATGACTGCGGAACAAGCGCATACCATCTTCGGCAACCGCGTTTCGCCACGTACTTGCGGGCCATCGGTAAATATCCACGGATGACCCCGAATTCCGCCGAAAAAATTACTGTTTTGAAAACAGAAAGCACGGACGTATATCCCCATTTCACTAGACCGCGGAAGACATGCGGGAGCAAAACCGCGTTTATACCCCAAAGTCTTTCCTGATGTACCGTATTGTTTCGCTAGGAAGCGCGGTGAATCTGTATTCATTCCACATCATCCGCAGCCTTACGCGCGCCCACAATTTTCCGCAAACGTTCTTTTGAACATGTTCAAAAGAACGTGTTTGCGGACAAATTTGTTCGTGCTCTTCCGCAGTTAAACCGGGAGCGATCCGTAACATTCGCAAGGTTTCCGCTGTTATTCCGTATACAAACGCAGTTGCCGCAAGTTGTCCATGGTATAATGTGCTTTCCTCTTAAAAACAGCAATTTTATAGGCGAAATCATGTGCTTAATAAACGGAATGCCTGCGATAAACATGCGGACAACTTTCGGCAAGTAAGTTTGTATACGGAATAACAGCGGAAGAATCTCGGATCGATCCCGGTTTAATTGCGGAAGAGCACCAAAAATTTGTCCGCAAACGATATTTAAAGGAAAGTTTGCGGAACAATTCGTGCTCGCAAAGTCTGTGGACGACGAGGAATGACTACGGATTCATTATGCTTCCAGGCGGAGCCATACGGAGTGAAAGAAAGACTTACGGATTTTGCGGTACACTTGCGGGTTTCCATCTGCAAATCTTTAGTGGCTAAGTGAAATGGGGGTATCAGTGGGTAAGTCGCTGCGTCGCTAGCCTGGAGGTCGAGTGTTCGATGCCTGCATTGGCCGAGAAACTTTATCTCGAATTTTCGGCGGGGTTCCCCCTTGTCATAAATACAGAACGGAGGGCCTGACAAGGACAGCTGTCTAGTCGTTAGGATGTGACGAAAAACAGAGGTCCCGTGTACACATTGGCGTGCACGTAAAATATCCCTTAGGAGTTGGAATTCGATATAAAAGTAGGCCGTAGCACACTGTGTGGCGTACACCGTCTTCCATTAGCCCAGGTTAGGTACATAACAGTAGGACATTAAAACCCATTTTATTTCATTTCACCATGACAAGGTGCGCTCTGTTGTCAAGGTCGGATATCAGTGCCAGTTTCCAAATCAATGAGTCAAACCATCGCAATGTTTAGAGAGTAACGAGCTATCATACCCACCATGTTTATTCCTTTGTTCATGCTGAAACAATGGATTAATAGGTGGGTAAAGATAAAAATATGAGAGGGGAACCTAGAACAAATTGCAACATAAATCATTTCTTTGGGAACTGTTCGCGTATTGTCTTTAGTTATTCCATAACAAAAGCGGCCGTTATCGGTCTTGGGAAAATTTGCATAATTAACATAATTCCAAGATGGCCGCCAGTTGACCAGAAAATTGACCAAATCTCCGAAACGGTTGGCTTTGGTGCGACTAAATGTATTACCGACCTATAGGAAATCGATACTCGCGAGTTTAAAAATGCCGACATTTTTTTCCTACGACCTTATCGTAACCATAGGGAAAGTTAATTTATTCAGTATTATATAGGTGGGGAGAGATAACGTTTTACCTTCAAAAAATTGTACCAATGCAGTTTGGTTCAATGATAAATATGTCAGACAAAATCATACACAAATTCATGACTTGATCAACATAATTCAAAATGGCGGTCATCAGGAATTTTCGGAAATTGATATCTCGTAATCAGTGTTGGAAGGAACAAATATTTTTTTAACTTCCTCAAACATAGAGCGATAATGCAAGCGCAATGTGCCGAAAAATCGAATTTGACAAATATGAATTTAAAAAATGTATGTCGGACGTCGAGTCGTTACTATCTAAACTACGATGTAACCAACCTGTAGTTCGGATAGAGACTCTAAACAAAGAGGTACCCTGTTGTTCGATGTACCCTGTAGTGCATATAGTTTCTAAACCATGATGTACCCTGTAGACTTTCTAAACCATGTTTATACTGTAGTTCGCATAAACCATAGTTTTGTAAATAGGAGGTCGATAACCAAATGAATATGAATTGTGCGTTATGTTAATCCCAAAATGACAGAGTTTCTAATATATGGATGCAGTAGACTTGGTGTAGAAGATTCTAGGTACATTATAATATTGGCAATATAGGATAGGATTCAAACTGGCTTGTTTGTGGTAGAGGACGAGATTTATGTTTTTGATTATAATCACAATGGCACACAATAAATTATACCCTCCCCATATTGAGAATTGTAATTAAAGAATGTAATAATATCTTAGTTATAGTTTATCTTTGAATCTACCTTGGAGGTATGTGCAACCGTATGACACCTTAAATTTATTAATATAATTATTTCAACAAAGATCCAATTATAGTCTCAACCAGCCGTTGATGTTTTTATGACAATAAATCATATAGTTTATTCAGTTCGGCGTAATATTTAAATGTATTGATACAGTTGGTTTAACTTGAATGTGGATATTAATCATCTATGTTGCATATATTAATATATCCCCTTTCAGTTGAATCATATATCATTTGTTATGTTCATATTACGTATTTGTCAACATCAAGGTGAGCTTGTTCTATTGTTCCATTAGACTATTCAGATTTGTTCAAATGAACGAGTATGATTTGATTTTTACTACTTCTTATGAATGGATGTCGATGTCTTTGAATTACATGTAAAGGTCACCGTCGACTGCAGAAGTTGTGAAACACGCCGTCGGACGATTTGTTGGGGCCTGTCTCTCCCATCAAATTGATGAAAATTACAAGTAGGAAAACACGTTTTCTTGCTACGTAGTTAAGGATGTGTATACAGCAGTCTTAAAGTGGTCCATTGTAATGAAGACATCCAAGCAAAAATTCAATCAACCAGGCTGTTGTCGTTGCATTCACATGTCACCAGAAATTTAACCGATGAAACAAATATGCCCGAAACCCATGCCGTGCTTACAGCAGCGTGGCGATACACACTCTTTATTTGAATTACACTGATTTTAAATGTTTATCCATTATTCAATTTAATGAAATTTCGATTCCAGAAATAATGATGACTGAAAACTGTCACACAAAAAGGAATGACTGAAGACCAAAATGTCATGGAATTTCGAACACTTTATTTTGCCGGCTACACATTGGCACTACGGCCAACTCTTATATCTAATTCAAACTGTCAAGAAAACCATAACGTGTACGCCAATATATACACGGAATTTCGGCTTTCCATCCCATCCCAACGACTACACGTTTCCCTTGCAAGGTGTTCTGTCCTGCAACACTGACGAAGGGTACCACGCCGATGAACTTTATCGGCTAACGCAGGGATTAATCACTGAGCCCCAAGGAACGCCAGCCAACATCTTATTCACTGAGCCACCGTGTCTCCCAGCTAAAGAAGAACGATGATGTACATTTCCAGTTTAGGGGGGTTCGATAGCCGAATGGTTAGCACGTGCGCGCTGTATCATAAAGCCTGTCATTGAGTCAACTGGCTTGGATTCGAATCCACGTTTGTACGTGACGAGAGGTAGGGTCGCTTGTCCAGCCTCGTGAGTTTTCTCCGGGTCCTCCCCCCCACTGTTTAAGACCCCTTAGCGCAAGCGAATTATTGAAATAAAATTAAACCATAATATGTTAGTCCCGAAATGATCTAATTTGTGTCGGGTGGACGTTAAACCTCTTTTTCGCCTCCCTCGTAGGTGAAAATGTTGGCATTTTTTAACTCTTAAGTATCAATTTCCTATAGGTCGCCGATACACTAATTTAAAATAAAGTTGAACGATTCGGAGATTTCAACAATTTTCTGGTCAACTGGTGGCCATCTTGAATTTGTGTTAATTAAGCAATTTTCCCCCAAGACTGATAATGATTTCTGTTGCAATTTGTTCCAGGTGCGTTGTTATCTACAATCTACACCCGCCTATAACCCTACACCACCCAATCTGAACACAGGTTATCAAATCGAACCATGGGTGTAGCTTGAAAAGAAAACAAATAAAACATACTTTCCCGCTCTTCTTGGTTCTTGGAAAGGGCCATCTCCAACAGGTTAGGCAAACAGTTTTTCTCCACAAATAGAGCTTTGTTGTCGTCAAATCGAGCTAGATTGAGAATTCCTGAATTAAATAAAACAAAAAAAACACAATGTCATTGTGATACATAGCACATGCTTTTTTCTTAATGTAATGGCAATATTCTTCTGGTGTAATTCAATAACCTTACCTGATCCCAATTCAAGGCTTTTCCAACCACTTTTTGATCTATGCACATCACTGTGCAGACTTTCTTTAAGTTCATCTATCAAATTGGTAATAGTGTAAGTACAAGCCAGGAGATTTGTGTTTTCATCCTCGTACATAATAGCAGCTAAACTAAGAAATGCAGCCAGGGCGATATAATCATCATCAGCTGATATATATTTTGTTAGAGATGTTTGAAAATCGTCATTACGTAACACATTAATGTTGTTGTCATCCATTGCAAGGTTGTGGACTATCCCAATGACACGACACAAACACGTCTTGTCTTCCTGGTAAAAAAAAGGTACTGAATTTTCAACAAAACTTTTAATCTTTAACTGGTGCAATTTCCTGTAGCACAGAGATATGGTGACAATAGGCCAACACATCAGCTAAATATATACTCAAAGGTTTTCATTTTTTCAAAGATCCCCCCCCCCCCTGATTACCCGAAATTCGCCTGGTCTTAGTATCGCCGTGTACAAATGTTAATTATTATTCAAAAAATTTTCACTCTTTGGATGCGTAATGCAACTGACCACCATTTATAACAAATTTAAAAACTACTAAATAATAGTGCTGACATTAATCATAAATTTTGTATATTTTTTTCGTTTTTCAGGTGCGATAAACTCACCTTTCTTAAATGTATCGGACAAGCCTCAACAAAAATAGGAAACATCCGTAGAGTATCACTATAAGGAATATACAATGTTTCAAGACGATGCGTTACGGTTATGAATTACAGCCTCTAGTTTTGAGGTGACTAGTGATAGTGAAACTACATTACCATACTATAACTTTCTAAGCAGACAAACAAGTTTTCCCCAGTTTTAGAAATCAAATTAAATTGAAACTATACGCCATGTGGCCCAAAGGGGTCTCTACAGAAGCAATTTTAATTGATCGCCAAAACCCAATGTTCCAATTCATGATGTAGAATAACCAGTTTGTTCTCATTTTCAAGTCAAAATAAAATTAGAACAGTATGATATACATCCAAAATGATTACATATTTGTAATCTACACAAACAGTTACCATATACCTTTATGTTTGAGGGGTATTGGTCATAGATTACATAGAGTGTTCTATTCATGTTAGAAATGTGAGTTTAAAGCACCTGAAAACCGGGGGAAAAATACTGAATATATGGATCGTTACAGCCCCCTAATTTCAAATGGCTATATCTTAGCGAATGTTTGATCTAGAGAGGTCAAATTTCAGATATTTTAGCTTAAGACCTTACACTATGACATATATTTTTATAAGGAAGTTACCCAAGCAACATTTCCCTCATAGTACACTACATGGCGTATCCCCGTCTTCTTTAGCCCAGTCCGAGCAAAACAGTAGGACGTTGAATGCCATTTCATTCCAGTCCATTTATAATTTTGGGGGATGGGCCCATGTTCCCAACTTGACATGGAATGGCCCATTTTTATTTATTTTCGTAAAAACTATGCATTTAAATTTTTAAACAAATATGTCTTCAAAAGAAAATGAACACAAAATATCTACGGTAGATAATCATGATTATTTGTGTTGACATATCCTGCATATCTTCTGATGTCCCGAATAAGTTGTTGCCTGCTGTTGAGAACCCCTAACAATATGTACAGAACAAATATAATAGTATTTCACACTTACATCAGATAATCCGTCATCCTCGGGTGCATTATTATCCAACACGCCTTTTAAATAGCCAAGATATTCGGGTATTTGACAAACAGCTTCACACAAATCCTTCGATTTGTCCGTAAAATTCATCACCAGCTGTAAGGACATAATCTGCAACTTGCCAATAAAAGGACAGTCTCGCTGGGGAGGATCCACGATAATATCACACAAAACCTCCAGAATCTGCTTATTTTCACTGATGTAGTCGGCTATGGCGTTTTGGTGTTTCTCTCGTACTTCTTCAGAAGATCCCTTTAAACATGACGAAAAGTAAATACTCTTAGTATCCTTTATAATCGAAATCATTGCCGACATCCTTGGATGTACTTCAAAATCTGGAAAGTATGGATTCTCTTCTTTATCGTCACTATCTTTTGCTTCCCTCAACTTATCTAGGCTACTTTCAACTTTACTTTTGTATTCGTCTAACAAGTTTGCCCGAAACATTGTCTTACGGTTTGTTAGTTTAAAATTTGTCTATCGATCGTTTTAGTCTGAAATAAATGTCTGAAAAATAAAGTAACAATAACAATATAATTAAAAAATTGGATTTTTATTTTATAAAAATCTAAAATACTTATTTGCGCCACTGAGCGTTGTCTCATCTCTAATGTTCATTTTTTTTAAGGATATCCATTTAGAATTTCCAAAATGTAAAATGTGCACCCCACAATCACAATTGGGTTTAATTTCCTTCACTAACTTGGATTATGAAAATGCAAAAACTTTATGCTCCGTCTATGTGATAACACCGAAAGATATATACACAGCTTGTATATACCTGTATGGTAAGCTATTATAAAAACACCGATGATATTAAACAACCATAGACGATGATATTATACAACCATTGTTATGTTAATGTTGAAGGTATTAATGTATTATGATCATAGCGAAACAGTGGTGTCATGACTAGGCAATCGAGGGCCTAGCCAGGAACTTGAACTAAGGACCTTGAATTCGGAGGAGTCTCTTTTGAATACTTTTCCACAAAAAATAACGAAATAATGAATTCGTTTAAACGAAATAATAAAAATCGTTTAAACGAAATAATGGATTCGTGTAAACATAATAATGGATTCGTTTAAACATAATAATGAATTCGTTATAACGAATTAATATTTCGTTAAATAACGAATTAATATTTCGTTAAATAACGAATTAATATTTCGTTAAATAACGAATTAATATTTCGTTAAAACGAATTTATATTTCGTTAAAACGAATTAATATTTCGTTAAAACGAATTAATATTAGGTTTTAACGAATTAATATTTCGTTATAACGAATTATTATTTTGTTATAACGAATTATTATTTTGTTATAACGAATTGATTATTATAAACATAGGGTGTTTTTCAAACTTTTAAATCATTTAAGTCACACCTTTATAATTTTATATTTACTTTTATAATTCCAAGCTACGTTTATTGTTAGTACTACTGTATCTATATATCTGCTCACTGTAATTTCATAACTAAACTCAGCCATTTGTCCTGGTATAAATTCAACATGGGGGTCCTTCAGATTCAATGCCAATTGAAAATTGACTGATAGAAATAAAGTGTTTAATACCATTTCTTGGAAATATAAAATAAAACTCCTTACCTGTAGGTTTAACAATTGACCCTTTTGTTTTCACCAAATCCATCTCCTATAATTAAGTTTATATTATTAAATTAAGTCATTTATAAAGTCTGCGCAGCTAAATGAGGAAATAATTTATGACTAAGAGTCGGAACCTGTATCAGAGGCTGCTGAAACCTTTATTTTCAACAAAAGGTGTAGGGTGGGGTAGTTACGCGATGTGTGGGCTTCTCTAGGTGGGTGAACTGCCGTTGACTGGGGTATGATAAAATTATTATCTCAATCCGTTTAAACCAAGATGGCGGAATTCATGATGGCGGAATCCAAATATTTGAATGGCTAAAGGAACAAAAAGCAAAAGTTATATCTCTGCAAGAAACACATAGCACAATTTCGGATGAAATCACCTGGCAATGGGAATGGGGAGAACGTATATTATTTTCACACGGAAAGAGTAATTCTGGAACTGCTATTTTATTTAATACATCGAGTAATCTAGACATTAAGTCATATACAGCTGATGAAAATGGATACTTTATTATTTTGATTTTAAACTGTTTACAAACTAATTTTTTATTCGTTAATACGTACAGCCCCACGATAGATATTCAGCAAAAGGTCCATTTTCTTAAAATGCAAGATCAAATGCTCAAATCGTTCGAAGTTTTCGTCGACTTGTCAGTTATCATAGGCGGAGATTTTAACAACGTGATGAACAAAGACTTGGAGAGAACGGTGGAAATTATAAAATAAAAAACAACAGCAAAGTAGCTATTTTAAACATAATTAAATATTTTAATCTTGTCGACATATTTAGAGTTAGAAACCCAAAGTTACGTAGATATATACGTGGCAACAGCTTAAGCCTTTAATACAAAGCAGGATAGATTTTTGGTTAATCTCGGGCACAACTCAAGATTTTGTAAAAGAGTGCACAATTATACCAAACACATTCAGTGATCATCAAGCAATTGCGATTAACATATGTACCAATGATTCAAAAAGAGGGCCTGGGCTCTGGATTTTTAATAACAATCTGATATCAGATAAAAATTATTACAAATTATTAAAGAACGCTATTAGTATTTGGACAGAGGAATATCATGATAAGGACGATAGAGGGGGACTTTGGGATTATGTTAAATTTAAAATTAAAAATGAAACCATTAAATACTGTAACAGAAACAAAGAATTAAAAGTAAACTTAAAGAAACCCTAATACAAGAAATGCAGGGTCTAGAAAATAAAATTTCATCCTTAAACACTCATGGTGTCGAAATATATGAAAATTATTACTTCGTTAAACACCAGCTTGATCAAATTTATGATATAGAAATCCGTGGGGCTATCTTAAGATCTAAAGTAGAGTGGCACGAAAAGGGGGAAAAGAATACAAATTATTGCTAAGTTTAGAGAAACAAAATAAAATATCAACTTCATTAAACAGAATTCAAATAGATAATATTGAAATTACTTGTCCAAAGGAAATATCAAGGGAAATTTATAACTATTAGTCGAATCTTTGCTCAGAGGCGACCCATAACAAATCAAGCATCGAGGATAAAATATTCCTCAGAAAACAGTACTTCGAAAAATTAAATGAAAATCAAAGTCAGATGCTGGAACATACAATTGACAACAGTGAATGTTTGGAAGCATTAAAGTTATTAAAAATAATAAAACCCCAGGCAATGATGGACTAAATATAGAATTTTACCGTGAATACTGGGCTCTTATTAATACATTAGTACTAAATTCATTTAACTATAGCTTTGAACACAAGCAATTATCAGAATCACAAAGACAATCGATTATTAAACTGATACCAAAACCTGGCAAAGATAAATCACTTCTATGTAATTGGCGGCCCTTCACACTTATGTAGACGTAAAATTAGCAAGTAAGATTCTATCATTAAGATTAAAGCCCTTTCTTCAATTTTTAATACATCCAAATCAAACTGCTTTTATTTATGGACGTCATATACAGGAAGGCACTCGTATTATTGATGATTGTTTTTATCTTGCAAAAATTAAGAAAATAACTGGTTTCCTTTTAGCCATTGATTTTAAAAAACCTTTTGATAGCGTTAGCCATAAATATCTGTTTTCTGTTTTAGACGATTATGGATTTAAACGCAATTATTTAAGATGGATACAAACATTATATAACGACATTAACTGTGCAGTTATGAATAATGGATATACTACCCCTTACTTTAAAGTGGCCAGGGGATTACGCCAAGGTGATCCTAGTAGCACAAATCTTTTTAACCTCGTTATCGAAACATTATGTATATATATTAGAAACGATATAAATATAGGGGGGATTATCTTTGGGGATCAATCGTTAAAACTAATAGCCTTTGCAGACGACATGACAGTTTTATTGAAAGATTTTAAATCAGTTAGGCACCTTTTCGAAGTTTTAAAAAAATTTAGTAAGGTTTCTGGGTTAGAATTAAACGCTACTAAAACTAACGCGATCGATCTTAACAGTGGCAACGCACAACTACCTGATAATATTAAAGGTTTAGGCTGTATTTACCGCGAGAATTATATAAAAATATTAGGCATTACCTATTCACTAGATGAAAAAACCTCGGAAAAAATGAACTATGAAAAATGCATAGACCAAATTGAAGAAACTTTGAATACCTGGAAAAGACGAAACTTAAGTTTAATAGGAAAAATCCATATAATAAAAACATTCTGCTTATCTAAAATATTATACCCTGCATCAGTTCAAACTATCCCCGAAAACGTAATTAAAAGCATTAATAAATTAATTTATAACTACCTATGGAACGGGTCTGATAAACTTAAGAGAACAGTCATAAATCAAGATATAAATAAAGAGGGGGCTAAATATGATTGACTTAAAAGAGATGATGATATGCCGTAGTGTATTCTGGATAAAAAAGATACTATCACACGACGTTCAATCGTGGAAAATTCCGTACGCTTATATATTAAACGATTATGACGGACAAATATTACCGGCATGTAATTATGCAACATATTTTTTAAAATTATCTCCCTTCTATCAAGAACTTTTCAATAATTGGTTCCATATCTATACATCAAAAATCGATAAGTTAATAAGCCCTCAAAATCAAATCATCTGGAACAATAAACATGTAAAGATCAACAAAAAATCTATAATAGATAAAGATTTGATGAATGATAATATTTTATTTTTGATTGACTGTAGAAATATCATTTTAATCAATAGGATAATGAATAGTAATAAAATATAAGAATGAAAAGCGTTTGCTTAGCCGTTAAAGAGTTTTTGGATACAATCGACAATGGACCTACGCCTATAGTAAGAAATCAAAGCGTGATTGACATTATTATAATAATAATAATAATAATAATCTCGTTATTTTACAAGGGTAGCAAATTAGGCCTTAGGCCTGTTTTCGATTTGGCCCTTGGCACAGATCGTGCGAATGATTTCGATCATTTCGATCATTACTGCAGGAAGAAACCGAAGAACTCGGGGTAAACCTGCCTGATCTGATGGGAGACCGAATATCCCTCTCACTTACAACGATAAAGTTCTTGCCCTTAGCTGGGATTGAACCCTCGATGCATTGGTGAGAAGCCGCCTTTATATCGCCACGGCTATATGATCAGCTCAAATAACAACTGTTTAAATATCTATAAAAAAATCACTAGATAAGATTAAAGCGAAAGACATTTACTCAATACGAGTCGAGTCTAAATATAGTAAACCATTATCATCAAGTAAATGGGAAGAAGAGAATAGTTTTAGATTTGAAGAAAGTGAAATCTCAAGTATCTTCAATTTGGTCTATAAAACTAGCACTAACACTAGATTACAGAACTGTAATATGTGAACTATGTACTATGTCGTTATTTATTATTTTTAAATAAAGATTTTTTAAAAAAAGAGAAAAAAAAGGAATCCAAGATGGCGGAATCCAAAATAGCGGGCAATTTCTTCCAAAATGGCGACCAATATACCAAAAATTGATTTAAACTTGGTAGATATTTATACGGTATACAGCGTATCAGTGTGATATGTCTAATATAATGTTTTTTTGATCACTGAGATCATTTCGGGGAGGAAATTTATTTTCGAGCATACACTCGAATTCTCTACTAATCAAAATTTATATCGTGTGGTTAAACAAACTGGTTTTGGTTGTCTGCTGACCATGTCTAGGTACTACTATGGTCATAGAAGGCTACTGAGTCCTCGATCTGGTACGTTCCGATACGATCATAATCAAAAACAAATGCGCTCTGTTGCGATAGAGTATGTCGTTCACGGTGGGGATCAGGAGTGATCCCGATTTGAGTTAAGATTGAACCCCGACGGGTATATAAACAACACACTTCACCATGGACTACTTTGTCCTAACACATATTTACTGTCAACTTTCTTTTGCTGGTACTTTTTGGGGTTTTGAGAGATACCGGTGGCAAGAAGGGAACGGGTAAGACTTCCCCATCTGCTGAGCCTGAACCAGTGCAGCCAGAGCCGGTCCCAAGGGGAAGAGCATACCGTTCCCCCAAGACAGCTAAGAAAATAAAACAGTTACTACTTTTACTGTACAGCGAACACATTGTGAGTAGAAGGGTATCCGGACTGCACAAGTGCCAAGATGAACACTGCTGTGGATGCTGGGCACTCAGCTTTGGATCGATAGGTGTCTCCAGTGTAAATGTGCATCAGTATCACTGCCAGATTCAGCCCAGGTGAGAGGGCCTGCCTCTCAAAGAGCTTTGGTGTTAACCATGTGAAGATTTGGAACGCTATTGGATCCTCCAGCCTCAATTGGGTGTCTAAAGTTATATTAGTGACTGACTGTAACTCTCCTGGCCGTTTGTGGTTGAGGTTGTTGCTGCTGTGACTGCTTCTTGTCTTCTTTTTCTTTGGAGATGCTGTAAACATATATAATAATAATGTGACGTCACAATCATCCTCATCAGAGGTTTTTGGTTGTAGAAGTTCGGGGAAAAAAAGAAGTCCGTGGTAAGACGCGCTGTTCATATACCCGTCGAGGCCCAATCGTACCTCAAATTATGATAACGCAACAATCATATTTTACTCCTTTCATCATTAATGGTTGTGGGTTGTAGAAGTTCGTGAAACAATGAAATCCATGGTCAGGCGCGCTGTTTATATACCCGTCTGGGTCCAATCGTACCTCAAATTATAATCACGTCACCATCATCCTCAACTCCTGTCACCATCAATGTATGTGCGCTGTAGAGGTTCTGGGAACAACGTAGTCCATGGTCAGGTGTGTTGTTCATATACCCGTCGGAGTTCAAACATAACTCAACTCGTGATTCCCACAGTGTACGACATATATCGTAACAGAGAGCATTGGTTTTTGATGATCGACTTGGAACATACCAGATCGAGGACTCAGTTGCCGCCTATATCCATAGTAGTGCCTAGACAACGTCAGCAAACAACCAAGACCAATGTGTTTAACTTAACCACACGATATAAATTTTGATTAGTAGAGAATTATCTAGGTTATTTATTATATCTTCCTGCTAGCTTTCTGTGGATAATCATGCATAGGCATCAGTTTTGCGAATAATGGCCTCCATCTTGGATTTCCTCAATAGTGGATGCTTGAAAATAAATTTTCTCTCTTGATTTGATCTCAGTGATCAAGAAAACATTAGATAAGACATATTACTTTACACCGATACGCTGTATATCGTATTAATATTTCCAAGTTTTAATCAATTTTTGGTATATTGGTCGCCATTTTGGAAGAAAATGGCCGCCATCTTGGATTAACAGTTCTAAATTTTCTCAATTTTAAAACCTACAACCCCTAAAACATATGAAATGATACATTACAGGGCGATTTTCTACTACATATACATGTATATGCATTTCCAAGAAAATCGTGACTTTACGACAACAGTTTCGCCACATTCGTCTATTTGGCCATAAAATACACTCTGTTTTAAAAATCTAAACAAAAGTCATTGTTGTCTCAAACCTAATTACACTGCATATTTCTTTGGGGAATGCGCTTTAATGTGAAAAAGTTCTACATCATATCAATTAACTTAAAGTCAAACAACTTCTACCAACTTAACAAACACCTTCTTCAACAAGTACCTGAACAACCATACCTTGGCGTTACCATCTCCGATGACCTGAAATAATAATAATAATAATAATAATCAAGTCATATTACAAGGGTAGCAAATTAGGCCTGAGGCCTTTTTCAAATTTGGCCCTTGGCACAGATCGTGCGAATGATTTCGATCATTGAAATGGAGTAACCACATCAGCATCAGCAAAATTACTAACTCCACACTTGGTTTCCTCCGCCGCAATCTTAAACATTGCCCGGAACAAAGCCGCAAAACAGCCTACCTGGCCCTTGTGCGCTCACCTTGGAGTCAGCTCAACAGTATGGGATACCCACCTACAGAGGGACATCCAGGAGCTGGGAAAACCCCAACGCCAAGCAGCACGCTTCATATCAGGAGGCTATACGAGTAAAGACTCCGGATGTATTACACGGATTCTAAAAAACTTGGATCTACCATCCTTACAAGATAGAAGAAAAACAAACCGCCTACTACTCTTCTGCAAGGGGGTCGAGGGGCTGGTGCCAGCACTACCACCTCATGACTACTTAACTCATATTCTCGCAAATAAACGCAGAGTCGCAGTTAAAAAGTTTACAGATTTTCACAGTGACAACATACTCGAATCACAAACTACGAACAACTCAAAGTGTTTTAAACCCTTAGTGTTTAAAAGTGATCTGTACAAAAACTCGATTTTCCCCAGAACAATAATAGATTGGAACCAGCTGAATGATAGTGTCGTGCATGCGAAGTCATACCGAAACGTATTTATCAAGATCCAGATCCCGGTCAAGGTATGATGCACTGACCACTAATACATTCTCTTTGGAGTTCTGTCGAATTATAGGGGATCACGGTGGCTAAGTGGATAAGGCGCTGGTTCGCTAGCCTGGAGGTCGGGTGTTCGATCACTGCATTGGCCGAGAAAGTTCATCTCGATTTTCCGACGTGATTTCTCCTTGTCAGTGATGCCAAAGGAGGGCCTGACAAGGACAGCTGTCTAGTCGTTCGGATGGGACGAAAAACCGAGGTCCCGTGTACACATTGGAGTGCACGTAAAAGATCCCCTGGCAGTTGGAATTCGATATAAGAGTAGGCCGTAGCGCCGCTGCCCGGGAAAAATTTCCCTCATAGCACACTGTACGGCGTATGCCCGTCTTCAATAAGCTCTGGTTAAGTGCATAACAGTAGGACGTTAAACCCCATTTCATTCATTCATTCTGTCGAATTATACACGGATCATGTGTAGCTTGTAAAGAGCATATTGAACAAACAAAATCGTGCCTTAACATAAAATTTTAGAGAGTTTAAACTTCAGGTATAGATGACTTTGTCACAATCAGCATAATTGATAAGACCTTTATTGAGAACATGAAATAGGCATACTATGTTGGGGGAAGGCGTCTGTTTCAAGTCTCTTTTCCTGTCAGTAGACGCCTGCTTATATAGCGTCTAACAATTAGGGGAGATTGGCAGGAGTGATATTAAGATCGTGCCTTAACAGAAGTTTATAGAGAGTTTAATATTCAACTTCAGGTATAGATCACTTTGCAAAAGAAATAGTCAGGTCAACAAAAGTTAAAACTCCAGCATTAGCAGTTCCGTTCGGGTTAGTAGCCTGACATTTTGCAAATTGGCCCCTGTTGACCCCTTCTTTCAATCTAACACACAGGCGTTAGGAAGCAACTAAAATAGTCGGACAACATCTTGCTTAAAAAAGGTAAACATGTTCAGCATTAATATTTCTTTTACGGGTTAGTGGCCCGAACTTGTGGAAGTTGGCCCCTAGTTGACCCCTCTCTGTGACTATCAACTTTGCCCGAATTATTTCAGCGCCATCATGCCGTCGCGAAAAGAATATTGGACGGACGCTGGCTGGTGATTGCAGTCTGATTGATCAGTTGACAGTGACCAGTTAAGACATAATGTATTGCGACCACCTAATTTTCAGAATTTCCGGGGTAAGGAGCCCCCCCCCCCCCTAAACAAAAAACTAAATAAAAATCAAATATATATATATATATATATATATATATATCGGGCCCCTATGTTTATGTTCAGATTAACATTTGCTCAGTCTTATTCAATCTATGAAAAACGATGTTCCTAAACATTGGCTAAAAACGTACAACGGGCTAATTTGTTGTTCGCCATTCGCCATATATATGGAATTAGTAATATAATGAATCTGAGGTTTGCGCTGGCCATGGTTATGTATGAGTTGATTTTGGTTGTATCAATATAAAATCCCGGGATCTAGATTTGTCTTTCTTGTAAAAGAATAACTAACCACGAACTAGTTAGTATGAGCTAACTTTGGTTATATTCCTTCAACATTTAACAGGCAAATAACGAATCCCTAACTAGTTTGTTTGGGGGGTTTGGGCGAATAGCGTACTACGAACTATTCTGTGGTTCGTTATGCACAAGATATAAATTTATTAAATACTATAGAGGTTGTTAAGGTTCACTTAAGTGTGCTCTGTTTAATGAAATGATGCCATTATCTACAAATGATTGAAAGTTAGATTTGGGTTAATTAGGTACATTTAAGATTCAATTCGGCCAGTGACGTTACAATCTGGTAATCCAAATATGGTATCTCATGATTTAGACAGGTGAAGACGTGTCATCCACCCATTCCCCTTTGGTACCCATATTAGGCCACTGTGTTTGAATCCAGGATTACTTCTGTGCAGGTGATCAAATAAAGGAAGTAACTGGCATAGTTCTGACTCGAGGCCCGAATAGAGACGACTGATTTTATGACATCGATTCTTAGATTGTTATAGAATACGAGCTAACGGCATAAACAACAGTACTTGTATACTTAACATTCCACAAAACCATAATGTGTGTTGTGGTGTTAAACACAATAATATTTTTTTCACAATTATCAGAAGCTCCAATAAACCATTTTTTGGTGGTGTGCCAATTAGCATAAATTCCGGATCGTCCAATCCGTTATATAAAAACCAGTTTACACCACCTCTAAAGTATGATGTGACGTCATGACATGTCCTTTCAAACACACTGTATAACCAAATATTTCATATCTGGAAGATATGACAAAACATAACAGAAGAATTACTTTCAATGAAATTTTTAATAAAAGGGGTATCAAGTACATATAACAATACAATACTGTTTAGCTATGCAAAACATTGTGAAAACTTATGTTCATATAAATGGCGAATGGTCTGATCATTTCATATACAGATAACCTCACGGATGTTATTAAAAGTCGGGAGACGTATAAAGACAAGACTTAGTTTGATCTCAATTAATGAAAATTAAAGCTAGTTTTTTTTATGTTTAACGTTCACTTCCGCCCAAAGTGATATCGCAGACAACCTAAACTTTTATAAATTTATAAAGCCTAATTTTACGGGGACTTTACATTTAGATGTTAAAATACACTTTACAGTTATACTTACACGTCCCCCAGCAATTCCTCTGACACGGGTAGATGATTGTAACTGAAGTTAAACACTATAGAAACCATTGGCTCTAGTATTGAGCCATGCGGCATACCCCGGTTAATATAGCAGTGCATGTTGTTGTTTATTACCATAAACATGCTTATCATTGAACATGCAGAACTGTTTAAGGGCTGGTACTGGCAATATTTGCGAGTGATGCTTATTGTTTATCTCTAGTAGTATCATCTTCAATAGAAGACTTGATCTCGATTAACTACGTGCATCTTATCAAGCTCTTCATGCATATTTCGGCACTAAGTTTGATTGGGTATAAGCCCAGGTTGTGTTCCAATAAGATTCATTGGGAGCGCTTACAAGCTAAAATGTATACCTGTGATAATCGAGTTCCAAAGTTCAAAGTTTGTCAAATGTCAAGGTTTCCGTGGGGTTCGCTATGTCACAATCTCTGATTACTGATTACATTCTACTGTTGACGTGATCTGCAGATAACGTAGCTATACGTTCTGGAATTATAAATTAAACCAGTAACGGCCAGATGTTGTAAAACTCGCAAACGTTGCTTCAGGAACGTGTAGTTGTATGTGCAGGAGGACCGGACTAAACGCAAAAAAACCCGATAAAACAAATCTGCTGACGTGATACAAACAACGTAGACTTTGTAAGCAATAAAGAACAAATAGTCAGTCTAGTGAATGAGGAGTCCACTAGTGTTTTTATAAACAAGCTTTATTTTATTAGCAAACAAATAGAGTTTTCACATGTTTTATTAGCGAACAAAAAGAGTTTTCACATGTTTTACTAGCGAACAAATAGAGTTTTCACATGTTTTATTAGCAAACAAAAAGAGTTTTCACATATTTTATTAGCAAACAAAAAGAGTTTTTACATGTTTTATTTGAGAAATACGGGTGTTAGTAAGATTATATTATTATTATAGATGACCATAATATAGTATATTTCACTTCATGCAAAGAATTTATAAATAAGAGTAAAAACGGAAACGATTGAATGTAAATTAGTTAATAACATTACTAATATGCGTTACGACATATTTGTGTTAATTTCTGGGTCCCAATTATAATCGATTTAACTCCTTTAACATTATGTACAGACCGTTTTTTCTAGATGTCATGTATACTTTGTTCAATTTTTGACATTTCATTGAACTTGTCGTGCACACTGGCCACTTTTGTGGGACACCATGTTTATTGTATCTGTATATCTTTTTACCTGATTACGTAGAGTATTGTTAAATTAACTTTTGTAGATTGTAGAATACAAACTTCTATTTTTCTTTATCAAATCATTCAGCGAATCATTCAATTATTATTATGACAATACAATACCATGCTCGAAAGCTTCACTATCGAAATTGTGAGATACACAATAATGATATTTTTAAAAAAAGAAAAAAAGAGGAAGGATGCACAACAAAAACCTTGTTTAAAAAACACATACAATCACATTGTGAAAGCTTTTAAATTAGGTTTTAAGTTATCTATCAACTGGTCGTCTTTAATATCATACCGTACCATTATTTTGATCAATCGGATTAGAAATACTCATACTCAAAGAAGTTGCGTAAAATATATCAATATATTATACCTAGAAAGAAACATAATTTCAACAACAACATATATTAAGCATACTACAAACTTAATTTTAAAATGATATACAATGGCATTAAAAAAAGCTTTAATAATACAAGACCACCTTACTTTGCATTAGTGAATTTTTTTACCACTTCAATAGAAGACTTGATCTCGCTTTAACTACGTGCATCTTATCAAGCTCTTCATGCATATTTCGGCACTAAGTTTGATTGGGTATAAGCCCAGGTTGTGTTCCAATAAGATTCATTGAACATGCAGAATTGTTTAATGTTTAAGGGCTGGTACTGGCAATATTTGCGAGTGATGCTTATTGTTTATCTCTAGTAGTATCATCTTCAATAGAAGACTTGATCTCGCTTTAACTACGTGCATCTTATCAAGCTCTTCATGCATATTTCGGCACTAAGTTTGGTTGGGTATAAGCCCAGGTTGTGTTCCAATAAGATTCATTGGTCGCGCGCTTACAAGCTAAAATGTATACCTGTGATAATCGAGTTCCAAAGTTCAAAGTTTGTCAAATGTCAAGGTTTCCGTGGGGTTCGCTATGTCACAATCTCTGATTACTGATTACATTCTACTACTGACGTGGTCTGCAGATAACGTAGCTATACGTTCTGGAATTATAAATTAAACCAGTAACGGCCAGATGTTGTAAAACTCGCAAACGTTGCTTCAGGAACGTGTAGTTGTATGTGCAGGAGAACCGGACTAAACGCAAAAAAACCCGATAAAACAAATCTGCTGACGTGACACAAACAACGTAGACTTTGTAAGCAATAAAGAACAAATAGTCAGTCTAGTGAATGAGGAGTCCACTAGTGTTTTTATAAACAAGCTTTATTTTATTAGCAAACAAATAGAGTTTTCACATAATACAAGACCACCTTACTTTGCATTAGTGAATTTTTTTACCACTTTTAAAAATCGGCCAATGTTTGCATTTATCAACTGGTCATCACTAAAATCATACCACAGTTTTGATCCACGAATAATACCCAGCCAGCCATCAGGTTTGTAGTCAGTTTCCAGCAGTACTGGTATAATCCTCTTTTTTGTCGTAAAGGCATATTCGGCCTCTGGAAGGAAACACAATTCATATTAATATCGCCCAGTATTGGAATAATTTCACCGCGTGTATTTCAGGAACACCAAGCAGTACCTTATCATCTAACCCTGATATCCCCGATCAGGTAGTCGTTAAAAATACAAGAGAAGGGTAAGATATTTAGATCAATTTAAACAACCAGATCCAAAACCGATTCGCCAGGGTACTTTAGAATTAAGGTCCTTGATTTACGAAAATTCGTTTCTTTTTTTAGGGGGGGGGGGCTTGTTCTCTGTCCATCTCTTGCAAAATGTGGGCGTATCTTGCATGACAACTGCTTGTTTGATTTCATCAGAAGCAGCAGAGTTAATTATGGTCTTGAACAGTTAATTAATGTAAGGCAGATTTAGCTCTTGAATAATGTATGTTTAATAGTTGTCTGCCTAATAGGGTCATTCACCCATCTCGTCTGAGCATTTAAACGTAACATGGATACATGAATGAAACTGATATTGAATTGAAGACGGTGAGTTTGTGTTGTACAAGCACATTTTTCTCTAAAGCCTATTCTGCATACACAGATTACCTACTTTGAAAATACATGTATCACTGTATATGTTAAATGACATGACGTATATACATTTACATGACAAGGGCTGGTGTAAATTAATGCCAACACAAGATCTGATGTTCATTAAGTTAAACGACACGACAAATGCTGTCAAAATTAATTTAAAGTTTAAAACATAAGATGCCCAAACCCACGGTTCTTGGCAAAGAGGGAAAATATTAGTTAATCGTATATTTACCAGCTCTACAATTTTCACTGTTTTGGTATTTTCGAGACATACACATGATAACAATTTCAGCCTGTTCAACAGCTTTGGCCATGGCTTCAAGTGTTGACCCTTCCATGTCATCGACATCCATCCATACCTTTATATTATTAGACTTGAGTTGGTCTCGTATTTTCAACGCTAAATCTTGCTTACCCCAATCGTAGCTTATCATTACGTGCCCAGGATTATTTTGTTCTTGTGTTTGTTGTTTTTCTAGATCACCACTTGCATCGTCGCTATCATCATCATCTTCATCATCATCACTGTCATCATCACTGTCATCATCATCAAGCCCAGAAATTATTTTCCCTAATGCAGAAGATCCGTTCAAACATGACGAAAGGTTACTTTCGGTATCCTTTATAAGCGAAATCATTGTCGACATTCTTGGACTTACTTCAAAATCTGGAAAGATTGGATTCTCGTCTTCATCATCACTACTATCTGTTGCTTCCCTCAACTTCTTTAGGCTACATTCAACTTTTCTTTTGCAGTCAGCTAACAATTTTGAACGAAACATTGTCTACGGTTTTCAAAGTTTAAAAATTTTTTTATCAAACGTTTTAGTCTGAAATAAATGTCTGAAAAATAAAGTAACAATAAAATATAATTAAAAATTGGATGTTTTTTTTTATAAAAATCTAAAATACTCATTAGTATGGAAGACCAAAAAGCTCTTTATTCATAGTCCTTAATTCCTATTTCTTAATTTATAGTCCATAATTCTTATTTCTTCATTTGTTGTCTTATTTCGATATGTGAACACTAAAAGTAACATTTGTATCTCGAAATCAATATTTATTGCACAAATCAGACATTTGTCATATCAGATTTGTAAAATATATTTTTGTTTAATATATTTTTGTTTTAATATAAAGCTCAAATTTATTTTAGTAAAGCACAAAAATGATCTATATTTACATAATCACCATAGACATACAACGAAAAACGAATCTCGAACAACAAATTTATAAATACAAATCTTGCAAAAAAATTCTCCAAAAACATTTCTTCACTAATATACCATTTCTCCAAATACATTTCTCGATATTAATCGAACCGAAACATTATGACGACATGAGCCGAAGTCAACACGTCATACAATAAGTCACCATACAACAAAGGAGAATCGAGAGACTTTACTGAACTCGCGTTCGTGTTGTCTCTCTATATATATACATCGTTTAATCTGATCTAGCATTAAATAAAATAAACTTAAAGTAATATGTTTTCAGCATATTCAAGGAGCGATAGGCAAATACCCAACCTTAGACGATCCAAATTATATCTGCTTTAATAAGGTGCCTAAAAAGGAATATGTCAGAAAAAATTCACAATTTTGAACATGTATTCGGACCTTTCTAATTGTATGCATCCATATATCTTGTTTTTTGTGTTATGGCCCGTATTTTGACGCTAATTACCCCTCCCCCCTTGGGGACGTGAAGGTAGCTCGTTGTTCGTTATTGGAGCTGGTTTGTTATTCGTTATTGTAACCACGTTATTTCTGGTCTTATTAAATTAAGACTGAGTCCAAGTAACTTCTATGTGATTTATTAAACATAGATAATTCAACAAATATTTACAAGAAAGAGAGAGGTCTGATCCATTCTAAACCATAGCTCACTCTATGTTTGAATTACAATTCTACAAAATATATATTAGACAATAATGACTCAAATATCCCTTCGTGTGTTATGAATGCACTTTTATGTGCAGTATCCGGATAAAGAGGTATTTGCCAGAAAGAATTTTTCAAATCCATGCTACTAAAAATTTTCGCTTCCGATTCCGCTATGGTGTCTACTATTTCATCAAGCCTTGGTATTGGAAATGAAAACGGAACTGTAATTTTATTTAACCTTCTGTAGTCGACACAAAATCTCAATTCATTACTATCGCGCTTTTTAGCTATAACGACTGGTGAATAGAAGTCCGAGTTAGATTCCTTTATTATACCATCTTTTAGCATTTGTTTTGTTTTCTCTTCAATAATTGTCTTAGTCTCGGGGGTAACCCTATAAGGCCTTGATTTTATCGGAAGATTATCACCAGTTTCTATTTTATGGTAGTAAAGATTAGTTTTTCCTAACTCAGAATCATTCCTAGCAAAGATATCAGCATTTTCCCCTAAAAATATTTTTAATTTTAGTTTTTGTTCATTATCCAGGGGTGCTTTATTATGATTAAAACCTAAATTGTTAGCTTTACTAATATATTCATCAATTTCGTGTTTTGAAAGTTCATTAAAATAGTTTATCGATTTCAATTCTGTATTGACATCATCTAAATTTGAAAGGACACAGTCATCATCGATTAAAGTAGCATTTGCAATAGGCGTATTTTTCTCGATCACAATAATCGTATTAGTTGGGTTTAATACTTTATACAACGAGGTGTTAATTTCATTTAAAGGACATATACATTTTGCACCAATAACATTGTGCTTGACTAAGCTTTCATGGGGTTCCAACAATATTGTGTTATGTTTGGGTATATTCATTATGTTAACAGGAATGATAGATTCTGAATTGGCTTGTAATGTTACTTCTGCCTTTGTGTACGCTTTTCCGTCTTTCGAATTTTTGGAAATTATTGGTATATGTTTATCATTAATAGAAAATGTCATGTTTTCTAAGTTAATAATAGCTTTTATATCAGACATAAAATCTATACCTATAATTATATTGTGATTTAATTTATCAAATACGTGAAAAGTTATTGGAAAAAAAACATTATCAATGTTAATATTAAGTGTAACTTTACCCAGTACGCTTATTAAATGACCACCAACACCGCTAACCTGCGACCAGTCTGCTGTTTCGATGCAGTGGTGTTTATTAATTTGTTTTAGAATTTGGTAACTTATTATACTTATACTTGCCCCGGAGTCGACCAAGAACTCATATTGTTTGTTTTCTAGATTTGCTTGAATTGTATAATGCATTATTTGGGCCACTACAGAACAAATAGTTTGTAGATCATGTTGTAAATATAGGGCATCCATACATTGAGAATCAAGACACTCGGAATTATACATGTTTTTATTTTGTGATACTTAACGCAATATATATGTTATGTCTTTTCTTATCGTTCTTTTTAATCGCAGATCAAATTATTATATGTTGTACTTACTATTTCTTCTAGAAAAAGCTTTATAAACCCTTCAGACTTCTATCATTCCTGGTCCGACTTTTCTTTGTTCCTGTTTTTCAGCATTTCTGTAGGCCGGACTCTATGTTGCTTTTAACCTTCGGCTACATCAGAGTATTGGGGGTACTCGCTTTGACAATGTTGTTGAGGTAATCAAAAGCCGGCATAACTCTACCATATGTAACCACGTTATTTCTGGTCTTATTAAATTAAGACTGAGTCCAAGTAACTTCTATGTGATTTATTAAACATCAGAATTGCAAATTTATCAACTCATCCAGTTTCAATTCAACCACACTCCATTCTTTGTGAACTACAACCAGTAACCATCGTGAACAATATCAACAATACTATCAACAATAGTACATGTTCTTCTGTTCAAGTTGGAAGTGATTGCAGTATTTTAGAGAAAATTCATCTTGGATCAGGACTTACTGCCAGTCAGTTAGAAGGTGTTAAAGATCTCATCAATGAATGGTCACACATTTTTTCTCACAGTGATACAGATATAGGCTGTACCCACATGGTTGAACATGCTATTAATCTTACACTATTTTGCTTGAATACACTATTTTGCCTATAACGTTTTTAGGACTTCGAATTCTGTCTTTTGATTTGGATTGTTCGTACTTGGTTTTTATTTTATTCAAGCAAAAGAACAGGAGGATACCACCAGCTATGTACAAGGAAATACGAGAACATCTTAATGAACTGTTGAATGGAGGAATTATTCAGAAATCGCAGAGTCCTTGGGCATCGAATATTGTTATAGTCCGGAAGAAAGACAACTCCATTCGATTGTGTGTTGATTATCGACAACTGAATCAACGAACCATCAAAGATGCTTACGCACTTCCCAGAATTGAAGAAATGTTAGACACTATGGTTGGAGCTAAACAGACAAGGCAAAGACAGCATTCACAGTAGGTCCTCTTGGGTTTTATGAGTACACGCGCATGAGCTTTGGATTAACCAACGCACCAGCTACCTACCAGAGACTGATGGAGGAGTGTTTGGGGGAACTGAATTATATGATCTGCATGATTTACCTCGACGACCTGATTATCTTTTCATCAACATACGAAGAGCATCTAGAAAGACTGCAGCTGGTATTTAAAAGACTTGAAGAGTGCGGATTGAAGCTTGCACCGAAGAAATGCCATTTTTACCAACAGGAAGTTAAATATTTGGGTCATATAGTTTCTGCAGAAGGCATAAAGACCGATCCAGCAAAGATTGAAAAGGTCAAGGACTGGAAAACACCAACGACTCCAGATGAGGTAAGGTCATTTTTAGGTTTTGTAGGTTACTACAGGAGATTTGTAAAGAACTTTTCTACAATTGCCAGACCTTTGAATGAACTTTTAGTCGGAGGATCAACTTCCAAAAAGAGGGGGAGGAAGAAGTCAGATGACCAGTCAATACCAAAATGGAAATGGGGACCAGAACAAGATAGTTCTTTTGAAGAACTGAAGACAAGGTTACAGTCACCACCTATTTTGGCTTACCCTGACTTTACTAAACCATTTGTTTTACACACGGATGCGAGTGGACGAGGATTAGGCGCTGTTCTGTACCAATTGCAAGATCAAAGAGAACGAGTAATCGCATATGCCAGCAGAGGATTGTCGAAATCTGAGAAAAATTATCCTGCACACAAGTTAGAATTTTTAGCGCTGAAGTGGGCAGTGACTGACAAGTTCAAAGATTATCTATACGGAAACACCTTTACCATCTATACAGATAACAATCCACTTACTTACGTTCTTACAACAGCAAAACTTGATGCAACTGGTCACCGTTGGTTAGCGGAGTTAGCGAACTACAACTTTAGCATCAGGTACAAACCAGGAAAACGAAACATCGATGCTGACTGTCTTTCAAGAATACCCAATCCACCGGAAGATACTTATAAGGAAATGAGTCCCGATGTTTTTCGAGCACTCAGTGAATTAAGGAATGATAGTGGCTATGTGGAGTGTTTAGCAACTCAGATCATCCCAGGTGTTACCAACACACAGATGTTTCCTGCTCATGAAATAGACTGGATGAAGAAACAACTAGAAGATCCTGTCATTGGACCCCTTCATCAAGCAGTGAAGAACAACGAAAGACCACAGTCACCACCCAGCAATCGGGAAGAAGCCATCTTTCTTCGAGAATTCGACCACCTCACTCTGAAGTCAGATGTTTTGTATCGAAAATCTGTTGTAAGTGGACAAGACGTTCTTCAACTGGTGATTCCTTGTTTGGATAGGAAGTTAGCGCTGCAAGGTTGTCATGATGATGTTGGACATCTTGGAAGAGACAGAACAGTTTCGTTGCTGAAGGAACGTGTGTATTGGCCAAGAATGACAACGGATGTAGAAGATCACATCAAGACTTGTCAACGCTGCATAATGAGGAAGTCTCCAACCAATACAAGAGTTCCATTAGTTAACATCCATTCATCTCAACCAATGGAGATAGTTAGTGTAGACTACATGTGCTTGGAGCAGTCAAAAGGAGGTTATAGTTACATCTTAGTCATAACCGACCACTTCACCAGATATGCCCAAGCCATAGCTACCAGGAACATGACTGCAAAGGTAACAGCCAAAGCTTTGTTTGAAAATTTTATAGTTCACTACGGTTTTCCAAGACGTTTACATAGTGATAAAGGAGGAAGTTTCGAAAATAAGATCATCGAAGAATTGTGCTTACTAACAGGAATGCGAAAGTCCCGTACAACACCCTATCACCCTAGCGGCAACGGAATGTGCGAGAGATTTAACAGAACCCTCCTGAACATGCTTGGAACTCTTGAGAACATCAATAAGGCAGATTGGAAGACACATTTACCATCTTTAGTGCACGCCTATAATTGTACCATTCATGAAACCATCGGTTATTCACCTTTCTTTTTGATGTTTAGAAGGAAGCCTCATCTTGCTGTAGATGTTTTGCTTGGTTTAGTTAATCAAGAGTCTACAAACAGCTACAGTAAGTATGTTGCTGATCTCAAAGATAGTTTGGAGATGGCTTATCTCAAAGCTTCTTCTGAGATTAACAAGGCCCAGTCACATCAAAAGAAAGGTTATGACCGGAAGGCCAGGAATTCAATCTTGGAAAAGGGAGATCGAGTGCTTGTGAAAAGATTGTTTTTCAAAGAAGGTAGACACAAGATATCAGACAAATGGGAAGATTGCGTCTACATCATAAAAGAACAGCCCAATCAGGATGTACCGGTGTATGTGCTGCAGCGAGAAAATGGAACTGGTACAATACGTACTTTACACAGGAACCATCTTCTTCCCATAGGAACTGTACCTATGGAATTATCCCAGCCGCCACCAGTACCAAAACCTAGAAGGAAAGTAACACCTATTCCTGAAATAATTCCAGAGGAACCAGGTACCTCAAGTGATGATGATCTGGAGATTGTGATTGTGGAAGGGAGTGATGTAATCGATTCCCCAGCTAGCCCCACAGTACCTCTCCGTGTTGAAGAAGAATTGGACACTCTATCCAGCCCTTCTTCTGAGGAAGCAGATGTAGATGAGCCTGTACCAAGGAGATCCTCAAGGAATCGACAGCCACCAGCCCGTTATAAAGACTATGTGTTAGCCCAGACTTCAACTTCTTCTGTTGTTCAGTGTCCAGCTACAGTCTTGGCGTTGCTGCTGTCGGATGATTTTATAGGTTTACCATTTGAACAACGTAAAAGTCTAAGTAGTGTTTTAAAGTCAACTTTTGGTTTTTAGTGTTTTAATAGTATGTCGGGACGACATTTTTTTTATTGGGAGGGAGTATGTAGCGAAACGGAATTTTAATATGTTTATAGGTTTTATTATGTCAAGTAATATAGTGTATAGAGTAATGTGCACCTTTAAACTAACAAACTGACACTAATTTTACTTGCAACTGGCCTATAATAACATCTCTCCTTTAACTTGGCTTGTTAACCTGTACTGTTTTCTTAGAGCCCAAATCTTGGGGTGAGTACAATTCTACTCCCTTGGTTACAAGCACGTTTTCCTTCTAACTAAACCTCTCTTTGGACATCAGACTTTAGATAGATTTCGAAGTGTAAGGACAATTTGATACCTTTCATCAAATTGTTTAACTTTAGTTTTCAAATCTAGTTAGGTTATTTTCAGAGAATTGTTTCCAGTTATACTACTTCAGTATTACAGGTATGTGTGCTAATTCTCTTATTTTGGGTAATTGGGGTTTAGATAGAGTGGATGAAGGAATGATAGAAATTATAATATTAGTTAAAGCGGCCATTTGATTTAAATAGTAATATAGAAAATAACATGTAAAGATAATTAGTTTTGCATATATATAAATATAAAGTAGAGTATAAGGTACTACATTGAAAGAATATTGTATATATAATTAGACGAATGTTATTTTTCAGAATATATATAGTTATCTGAAGATTTTGTTCACCATCTTGGTAGTCTTCCTTAAAAACCCCTTCTTTGGGTATGTGATCAGTTACTTATATATTACTATTACATTTAGTAAAAACTTAAAGCATATTTAATATATTTATTATAATATATTTAAGTTAGAGATGTATTTTAGTTCGTAAATGATTGATGTATTTCATCATTAAGTACGCATGTATTACTATTATATTATTTAATATTAACCAACTGTGATATGTATACTAATTTTAATGTATATATTTTCAGGGTTTTTAATAAAGGTTTAAGAACGAAAGATAGTTTTTATTGATTTACACCCCCCGGTTACATAGATAGTTCAACAAATATTTACAAGAAAGAGAGAGATCTGATCCGTTCTAAACCATAGCTCACTATATGTTTGAAATACAATTCTACAAAATATATATTAGACAATAATGACACATCGACAATTACACTATAAAATATTGCTTCTCAGTTGAAGTCTAAAACAATGAATTAGTTGAAGTCTAAAACAATAAAACAATGACCATTTCTTAATCTCCCCATTATATCTGACGTAATAGCCAGTTAATAAGGGTCTATAGCCCAGGGCCTAATTGACATTTTATTGTAAAGAGTTTTACTCTATATATTTTTATAAGGACAGTATGACGGTTTGTTCCCACTTACCCAACAAGCTGTTAATCCTTTGATTGATCTCAAAACTATAGTCTGTTTAAAAGTAGTCACTTAAGAACTGTTCGCTAGTGTACAGCGTTAATGAGCTCTTAATCCCTCTTTAAAAAAAAATTATATTAGTTCATGTCGGTGTTATGATTTCAAACACGAATTCAATTCACTATATTAATATAAATGGATGGGGCTGTAAAATGATTGTTATGTTGTAAGGCATTTATTTATAAATTATATAATGCTATTTAATAAATTGTAATGCTTTTTTATGTGTGTAAATCATTTAATGTTAAATAATTCTATTTAATAAAAGTTAAAGGAGCTAAATCGCTAATATTTTGGACCTAGAAATTGGCACAAGTGGGTCGCAACACAAATAATAACATAATGTGAATTTATATAAACTGTTTTAATTTCAATCGTTTCTGTTTTACTGTGAATTGTCATCAGTTATGTTCGGCGAAATACGCCAGAAGTCTCAACCGAAAGACAGTTTTTAGCGTCGGGTTATTCCAGTCAACAAGAAAATGAAATCACCGTTTGAAATGACTTGTGGAATATGTCTAGCCTCATTCTTAGAAATGGTGCGGAAATACATTATGGTACACGATTCGTGTACCAATGTAAAATGTTTATTGTGTCTTAAGTATTGGATAAGTATTGGATACCAGAAGTCCATATTTTCCAGGTAAGACAACAATGTTGATTTAAATTGCCAAAGAATTCTTGTTTTCAATGTCGAAGATTTTGGATGATATTGAGTTACTGACTTAGGTCCTTTAAATGTGTAAATTGTAATTGATTTTTATTGTGTAAATTGTAATGCATTTTTATTTGCGTAAATCATTTAATGTTATTTTATAAACATTAAATTTGTTAAAATCAATATATTTAAATATGTGTAAGCTATTTAATGTTATTTAATAAAAGTTAAATTTGTTAAAATCAATACAGTTTGAGTTTTAAAAAAGATATGGATTAACTCTGGATTAGCGGTAAAATTTGACATCAAAGCCTGCCGGGTGGGAACACCCCAGTATGACACTCATGAACGTGTCTGTTTAATTCGACACGTATCTCACAGGATAAATAATTAGGTAAATAAAATATATATAGAATATTATGTTTACCAAATTGGGGAATATAATATTGGATTTTAATATGTAGAATCTACGGAAGCCTCCTGGTGCCACAATTTTTTTTTTAGCGTAATTGTGACTTTTTATCTCCTAATTAGGACTTTTTATCTCCTAATTAGGACTTTTTATCTCCTAATTAGGACTTTTTATCTCCTAAGTAGGACTTTTTATCTCCTAATTAGGACTTTTTATCTCCTAATTAGGACTTTTTTTATCACCTAATTAGGACTTTTTATCTCCTAATTATGACTTTTTATCTCCTAATTATGACTTTTTATCTCCTAATTAGGACTTTTTATTCATCACAAAAAGGCCCAGAGGAAATTGAAAGAAGCATTTACAGCAAGACGATCGGCAGTGATGCATCACGGTTTATCTTGATAAGGTAAACAGTAACAAAGCATGATTAAACAGGGTGGTGTGTACTAATTTAGATAGACAGTAACATGCAGTATACACTGTCAGTATTATCTCCCAGTTGGTATACCTATTTATGTTATTCTTTGCAGATTGACCATGAAACTGTGTGTAGTGTAGATGATGTAACATTGTCAATTTATAATGACATTGGACATAAGAAACGGAACTAAGATGAATTACAATATCGCATTATTTTCCTTATCATGCTTATTCACAGATAGGCCTATAATCTGAGATTATTTCTGTGACAATTTTCAAAAAGGTTTATTATTACACATTCAATGATAAGATAACCCGTTCCATGTGTTATTTACATCACAACCGAGAAATTTCTCATAAGGTAAGCTGCCGTGTCGTTTGTCGAGGCTTCGTCCCTCGACATGGACCTTGTCAGCTTATTTCGTGGCGATACATTGTCAGGGTAGGCCTACGTTATAAACATATGCGATATTGTAAATATTTATATCCCAACAATAGGATGGACGTGTTTAAGGTTTAAGTCTTCGATCGTAATAGTTTACCTTATCAAGATAAACCGTGATGCATCACTGCCGATCGTCTTGCTGTAAATGCTTCTTTCAATTTCCTAATTAGGAGATAAAAAGTCCTACTTAGGAGATAAAAAGTCCTAATTAGGAGATGAAAAGTCCTAATTAGGAGATAAAAAGTCACAATTACGCTAAAAAAAAAAATCGTGGCACCAGGAGGCTTCCGTAGATTCTACATATTAAAATCCAATATTATATTCCCCAATTTGGTAAACATAGTATTCTATATATATTTTATTTACCTAATTATTTATCCTGTGAGATACGTGTCGAATTAAACAGACACGTTCATGAGTGTCATACTCGGGTGTTCCCACCCGGCAGGCTTTGATGTCAAATTTTACCGCTAATCCAGAGTTAATCCTAGAACAATGGTGTTATAAACTATAGTCCATATCTTTTTTAAAACTCAAACTGTATTGATTTTAACAAATTTAACTTTTATTAAATAACATTAAATAGCTTACACATATTTAAATATATTGATTTTAACAAATTTAATGTTTATTAAATAACATTAAATGATTTACGCAAATAAAAATGCATTACAATTTACACAATAAAAATCAATTACAATTTACACATTTAAAGGACCTAAGTCAGTAACTCAATATCATCCAAAATCTTCGACATTGAAAACAAGAATTCTTTGGCAATTTAAATCAACATTGTTGTCTTACCTGGTAAATATGGACTTCTGGTATCCAATACTTATCCAATACTTAAGACACAATAAACATTTTACATTGGTACACGAATCGTGTACCATAATGTATTACCGCACCATTTCTAAGAAGGTGCTTTAAGAATGAGGCTAGACATATTCCACAAGTCATTTCAAACGGTGATTTCATTTTCTTTATTGGAATGCATGCGCAATAAATACTATCGGTGTTGACTGGAATAACCAGACGCTAAAAACTGTCTTTCGGTTGAGACTTCTGGCGTATTTCGCCGAACATAACTGATGACAATTCACAGTAAAACAGAAACGATTGAAATTAAAACAGTTTATATAAATTCACATTATGTTATTATTTGTGTTGCGACCCACTTTTGCCAATTTCTAGGTCCAAAATATTAGCGATTTAGCTCCTTTAACTTTTATTAAATAGAATTATTTAACATTAAATGATTTACACACATAAAAAAGCATTACAATTTACACGTTTAACTTTTATTAAATAGCATTATATAATTTATAAATAAATGCCTTACAACATAACAATCATTTTACAGCCCCATCCATTTATATTTATATAGTGAATTGAATTCGTGTTTGAAATCATAACACCGACATGAACTAATATAATTTTTTTTAAAGAGGGATTAAGAGCTCATTAACGCTGTACACTAGCGAACAGTTCTTAAGTGACTACTTTTAAACAGACTATAGTTTTGAGATCAATCAAAGGATTAACAGCTTGTTGGGTAAGTGGGAACAAACCGTCATACTGTCCTTATAAAAATATATAGAGTAAAACTCTTTACAATAAAATGTCAATTAGGCCCTGGGCTATAAACCCTTATTAACTGGCTATTACGTCAGATATAATGGGGAGATTAAGAAATGGTCATTGTTTTATTGTTTTAGACTTCAACTAATTCATTGTTTTAGACTTCAACTGAGAAGCAATATTTTTTAGTGTAATTGTCGATGTGTCATTATTGTCTAATATATATTTTGTAGAATTGTATTTCACACATATAGTGAGCTATGGTTTAGAACGGATCAGATCTCTCTCTTTCTTGTAAATATTTGTTGAACTATCTATGTTTAATAAATCACATAGAAGTTACTTGGACTCAGTCTTAATTTAATAAGACCAGAAATAACGTGGTTACATATGGTAGAGTTATGCCGGCTTTTGATTACCTCAACAACATTGCCAAAGCGAGTACCCCGAAGGTTAAAAGCAACGTAGAGTCCGGCCTACAGAAATGCTGAAAAAACAGGAACAAAGAAAAGTCGGACCAGGAATGATAGAAGTCTGAAGGGTTTATAAAGCTTTTTCTAGAAGAAATAGTAAGTACAACATACAATAATTTGATCTGCGATTAACAAGAACGATAAGAAAAGACATAACATATATATTGTGTTAAGTATCACAAAATAAAAACATGTATAATTCCGAGTGTCTTGATTCTCAATGTATGGATGCCCTATATTTACAACATGATCTACAAACTATTTGTTCTGTAGTGGCCCAAATAAAGCATAATACAATTCAAGCAAAACTAGAAAACAAACAATATGAGTGCTTGGTCGACTCCGGGGCAAGTATAAGTATAATAAGTTACCAAATTCTAAAACAGATTAATAAACACCACTGCATCGAAACAGCAGACTGGTCGCAGGTTAGTGGTGTTGGTGGTCATTTAATAAGCGTACTGGGTAAAGTTACACTTAATATTAACATTGATAATGTTTTTTTCCAATAACTTTTCACGTATTTGATAAATTAAATCACAATATAATTATAGACCAATAGATTTTATGTCTGATATAAAAGCTATTATTAACTTAGAAAACATGACATTTTCTATTAATGATAAACATATACCAATAATTTCCAAAAATTCGAAAGAAGGAAAAGCGTACACAAAGGCAGAAGTAACATAACAAGCCACTTCAGAATCTATCATTCCTGTTAACATAATGAATATACCCAAAAATAACACAATATTGTTGGAACCCCATGAAAGCTTAGTCAAGCACAATGTTATTGGTGCAAAATGTATATGTCCTTTAAATGAAATTAACACCTCGTTGTATAAAGTATTAAACCCAACTAATACGATTATTGTGATCGAGAAAAATACGCCTATTGCAAATGCTACTTTAATCGATGAAGACTGTGTCCTTTCAAATTTAGATGATGTCAATACAGAATTGAAATCGATAAACTATTTTAATGAACTTTCAAAACACGAAATTGATGAATATATTAGTAAAGCTAACAATTTAGGTTTTAATCTTAATAAAGCACCCCTGGATAATGAACAAAAACTAAAATTAAAAATATTTTTAGGGAAAAATGCTGATACCTTTGCTAGGAATGATTCTGAGTTAGGAAAAACTAATCTTTACTACCATAAAATAGAAACTGGTGATAATCTTCCGATAAAATCAAGGCCTTATAGGGTTACCCCTGAGACTAAGACAATTATTGAAGAGAAAACAAAACAAATGCTAAAAGATGGTATAATAAAGGAATCTTACTCGGACTTCTATTCACCAGTCGTTATAGCTAAAAAGCGTGATAGTAATGAATTGAGATTTTTTGCCGACTCGGAAGGTTAAATAAAATTACAGTTCCGTTTTCATTTCCAATACCAAGGCTTGATGAAATAGTAGACACCATAGCGGAATCGGAAGCGAACATATTTAGTAGCATGGATTTGAAAAATTCTTTCTGGCAAATACCTCTTCATCCGGATACTGCACATAAAAGTGCATTCATAACACACGAAGGAATATTTGAGTTCACACGCTTACCCTATGGTTTAATGAATTCGCCGACTTCCTTTATGTCCCTGATAACAAAGGTTCTAAAAGGATTATCATGGAAAATATGTCTGGCTTATATTGATGATATATGTTGCTTCAGTAAGGATTTCAATACCCACCTAGAAGCACTTGAACAAATTTTTGACAGGTTGCGACATGCCAACTTAAAATTAAAGCCTTCAAAATGTAATTTTGCTGCAAAAGAGATCAAATATCTAGGACATATAATTAGCGCCAAGGGAATTCAGACTGACCAGTCAAAACCGCTGCAGTGGCAACGTTTCCTAGACCCAAGTCGCAGAAAGAAGTTAGAAGTTTTCTTGGTATGACTAATTATTACAGGAAGTTTATAAAAGGATATTCTATAATTGCATAATTCTACATATTAAAATCCAATATTATATTCCCCAATTTGGTAAACATAGTATTCTATATATATTTTATTTACCTAATTATTTATCCTGTGAGATACGTGTCGAATTAAACAGGCACGTTCATGAGTGTCATACTGTCCTTATAAAAATATATAGAGTAAAACTCTTTACAATAAAATGTCAATTAGGCCCTGGGCTATAGACCCTTATTAACTGGCTATTACGTCAGATATAATGGGGAGATTAAGAAATGGTCATTGTTTTATTGTTTTAGACTTCAACTAATTCATTGTTTTAGACTTCAACTGAGAAGCAATATTTTATAGTGTAATTGTCGATGTATCATTATTGTCTAATATATATTTTGTAGAATTGTATTTCAAACATAGAGTGAGCTATGGTTTAGAACGGATCAGACCTCTCTCTTTCTTGTAAATATTTGTTGAATTATCTATGTTTAATAAATCACATAGAAGTTACTTGGACTCAGTCTTAATTTAATAAGACCAGAAATAACGTGGTTACAATAACGAACAACGAACCAGCTCGTTGTTCGTTATTCCCCAATAACGAACAACAAACCAGCTCCAATAACGAACAACGAGCTACCTTCACGTCCCCAAGGGGGGAGGGGTAATTAGCGTCAAAATACGGGCCATAACACAAAAAACAAGATATATGGATGCATACAAATAGAAAGGTCCGAATACATGTTCAAAATTGTGAATTTTTTCTGACATATTCCTTTTTAGGCACCTTATTAAAGCAGATATAATTTGGATCGTCTAAGGTGGGGTATTTGCCTATCGCTCCTTGAATATGCTGAAAACATATTACTTTAAGTTTATTTTATTTAATGCTAGATCAGATTAACCGATCTATATATATAGAGAGACAACACGAACGCGAGTTCAGTAAAGTCTCTCGATTCTCCTTTGTTGTATGGTGACTTATTGTATGACGTGTTGACTTCGGCTCATGTCGTCATAATGTTTCGGTTCGATTAATATCGAGAAATGTATTTGGAGAAATGGTATATTAGTGAAGAAATGTTTTTGGAGAAATTTTTTGCAAGATTTGTATTTATAAATTTGTTGTTCGAGATTCGTTTTTCGTTGTATGTCTATGGTGATTATGTAAATATAGATCATTTTTGTGCTTTACTAAAATAAATTTGAGCTTTATATTAAAACAAAAATATATTAAACAAAAATATATTTTACAAATCTGATATGACAAATGTCTGATTTGTGCAATAAATATTGATTTCGAGATACAAATGTTACTTTTAGTGTTCACATATCGAAATAAGACAACAAATGAAGAAATAAGAATTATGGACTATAAATTAAGAAATAGGAATTAAGGACTATGAATAAAGAGCTTTTTGGTCTTCCATACTAATGAGTATTTTAGATTTTTATAAAAAAAAAACCAACCAATTTTTAATTATATTTTATTGTTACTTTATTTTTCAGACATTTATTTCAGACTAAAACGATTGATAGAAAAAAATTTAAACTTTGAAAATTGTAGACAATGTTTCGTTCAAAATTGTTAGCTGACTACAAAAGAAAAGTTGAATGTAGCCTAAATAAGTTGAGGGAAGCAACAGATAGTAGTGATGGTGAAGACGAGAATCCATTCTTTCCAGATTTTGAAGTAAGTCCAAGAATGTCGACAATGATTTCGCTTATAAAGGATACCGAAAGTAACCTTTCGTCATGTTTGAACGGATCTTCTGCAATAGGGAAAATAATTTCTGGGCTTGATGATGATGACAGTGATGATGACAGTGATGATGATGAAGATGTGAAAACTCTATTTGTTCGCTAATAAAACATGTGAAAACTCTTTTTGTTCGCTAATAAAACATGTGAAAACTCTATTTGTTTGCTAATAAAATAAAGCTTGTTTATAAAAACACTAGTGGACTCCTCATTCACTAGACTGACTATTTGTTCTTTATTGCTTACAAAGTCTACGTTGTTTGTGTCACGTCAGCAGATTTGTTTTATCTTGTTTTTTTGCGTTTAGTCCGGTCCTCCTGCACATACAACTACACGTTCCTGAAGCAACGTTTGCGAGTTTTACAACATCTGGCCGTTACTGGTTTAATTTATAATTCCAGAACGTATAGCTACGTTATCTGCAGACCACGTCAACAGTAGAATGTAATCAGTAATCAGAGATTGTGACATAGCGAACCCCACGGAAACCTTGACATTCGACAAACTTTGAACTTTGGAACTCGATTATCACAGGTATACATTTTAGCTTGTAACCGCGCGACCAATGAATCTTATTGGAACACAACCTGGGCTTATACCCAATCAAACTTAGTGCCGAAATATGCATGACGAGCTTGAAGCGAGATCAAGGCTTCTTCTGAAGATGATACTACTAGAGATAAACAATAAGCATCACTCGCAAATATTGCCAGTACCAGCCCTTAAACAGTTCTGCATGTTCGATGATAAGCATGTTTATGGTAATAAACAACAACATGCACTGCTATATTAACCGGGGTATGCCACATGGCTCAATACCAGGGCCAATGGTTTCTATAGTGTTTAACTTTAGTTACAATCATCTACCCGTGTCAGTTGAATTGCCGGGGACGTGTAAGTATAACTGTAAAGTAACCTCTAAATGTAAAGTCCCCGTAAAATTAGGCTTTATAAATTTATAATATCCCGCTGTGTTTCTATTATTCTCCTATTTGTTTAAATAAACTAGAACCAACAAAGATACACCTCTTTGAATAAATATTAAAGTTGATATTGACAGCTTTGTGTCTTGTGAAGTCGAATGTATCGCACATCCCAGGTACAATAGTTATAACTGTGCTCAATGTATAGTGTATATGTAGTCTACATAATGTGTGATTTCTACCCAGGCTAAATTTCTAAGCTGATGTCTCACCCTCAATTCTAATTGGGTCAAGGTACATGTAGTTTAAAACAAGGATGTTTGGCGAGCTCAGGACGTTTCTCGGAAAATGACGCAAATATAACGAGTCATAGTATATTTTAGATTTTGAGCGACGCATTAGATTTATATTTTGCCCTACTAAAAGATCGCCCTGTTAAATACTGAATTAATATAAGCCACGGCTTGTTTTCAGATCCCAGATTTATATATATTATATTTATATTATGTAAATATTTACTGAATAAATATTGTTAAAAAAAAATACTCTTTAATTTTTTAAAAATTAATCTTTCAGTGAATTGTATTTAATTAAAAAAGTTAAATTTGCCCTATTTGTTATCTAATTAATCTGACATAAAATCGGTAACTCTTCATGCATCGGCTGAAAATTCATTAAATTGGGGACTGGTCAATCTTTATGGATATTAATTAATTCGTTGACATAAACGTTTTTATTAATGTTGATCAATGTAAGATTAAACATATTTAAACGTTATTCCGTCAGACCCAAAGCGTTTGTGAAAGGCGTGTTGCTATACTGTTTTATACTGACATTAAAAGCATGTTTCAAGCACAACAAATTAAAAAAAAAGCGAATCCGGATTTTGTTGAGTTGAATCTTCGGAGCGAAAATCTGGCAAAATGGCCGCCGTTCAAAGCGGCCATTGATAGAAAGAGAATCTATATTTGATTTTGTTGAAATAAAACATGCTCTCAAACACGTCTGCTGTTGATCCTTAGATGCACGCACCCAAGGGCGAACTAGATCTAAATCTTCTTACCTTGGCATTTAGTAACTGAACATATTAACACAAGGTACAATTTTATTGATAAACAAAATTACTGAGTTTGATACTAAGCGACGTTTCGACAAGGATACTCTCGTCTGTATCCTGGTCAAAACGTCGCTCAGTATTACTCAGTGTTTGTGTTTCCATAAAATTGTACCTAGTCTTATATCTAAACCTTTATACTAAAAGTTAGTTAACTCTTCAAAAAACTGATGTTTACAGGAAAAATCATGGCACCTTATCATCTCAATAACAGTGACGAGACATGGTCGACTAGTCTTGGAACATCTGTTGTATCTCTTGGTAATTGTATAGAGATAAAGAATATTTGCGGATGCAACACATTTCTGGTTCTTTGAATTAAATCATGAATTTAACAAAAGCAGCAAGGCACCATTTTCTTCAGAATGACGATGTGACGACACATCGTGGCCTGCAGATAGTCCCAGTCTGAACCCGATGTTGCATAGCTGGGACCAGTGCTCACCCTAGGTTCCATTTGTTTTCCGCCAGATTACCATTTAAATTTATGCCAATTTTAAAGTCGTTTGACTTTTTAAAAAATGATTAATTACGAAATAGTTATATACTATACATAATTTATTCTTCTGTTATATATGCCTACCTATGTTTTTAAAAAGTAAGTTCAAGATTTGGGAACTAGTTATCTATAAAAACATGGACGGGGTGGGTGTTTGCTGGAATAAGATTGGTACAGGTACAGACTCCGACACAGTTGGAAACAGCTCTTCATTGAGGTTTAACGTTCTACTGTTCTGCTCCAAATTGGGTTAATGAAGACGGACATAGGGCCTACGCTATACAGTGTGCTTTGAGATAAACTTTGCCCGGCAGCGGCACTACGGCCTACTCTTATAATATGGAATCGAACTGTCGAGGGATTTTTTTACGGGCACGCCAATGTGTACACGGGAACTCGGTTTTCCGTCCCCTCCGAACAATTAGACGACTGTCCTTTCAGGCCCTCCATCCCGCATCACTGGCAAGGGGGGACAACGCCGGAAAATTTGGATCGACCTTCTCGGCCAATGCAGGGATCGAACACCCAAACTCCAGGCAAGCGAGAGGAATATATGTATATCAGACGATGAACCATGGGTGCGGGACGAGAAGTTGAAGGTTTTATCCAGGTATATGGTGAATTAACCACTATGGATTATTTGTGTCGTCGATGTCATCTTTGAACTGAAAATGACATTTGCCATCTTCAGTCATGATCAGGAATGTTCATTGGAATGATTTTGAATACAATATCGTATCGTGACCTGAATTTATGATCTCCGAATAATGGAGTTACCTCCCATTAGGTATAGTGCAATGGTTTATTCGCTTTTACGCAGAGATCTAAAACTGAGGACCGCAAAACTGAAGGCGTCTTTATGATCTTTAAGTGTTGTGTAATGAGTACAATAATAATAAGCGTGATCTTAAAGGGCGCAGGGCTCTATTCTTTGGAACACTCAAAGGGAAGCAAAGGGATCTAAAATTACATATTAATGTAATATGAATGTATATAAATTTATTTACATTCAATTTTAAATGGTTTTATTATAATTTCTAACCAGTTTTGTTCGCTGAAATACGTGAAATGTCCAAATTGAACGACAGTCGTTTACGCCTGCGGAGTCCATTTTACACGTTATTTTTGTGGGTTTTTTTTATGAATCAGCTATTACTTCTGTATGGAAGGATATTATTTTCCGTGTTCATTACAAATGACGCTCATACACTGAGTGTAAAATGTTCATAACATCTTATATACTGATTATTAAGATCCCATATTTCCATGGCAGCATAACAACATAAATATCGAATGAAATTGACCAATATTGAATTTTAATTCGTGTTTTAAATTTCGAATTTTATGGAAAATATTGAGCTAGTGGTTTAGCTCCTTTAAAATCCGGGGTTTTCGATGGCCGAATGGTTAGCAACATACGTGCTGTATCATACGGCCTGTCATTGAGTCAACTGGCGTGGTTCGAATCTCCGGTTGTACGTGACAAGGAGTAGGATCACTGTCTAACCTCGTGGGTTTTCATTAGTTTGACATGCTATTAGATAACTGTTTGAATCTGTATAGGGGTGCTACTATTGGTTTTGGAGTGCTCTTCTACATGTTAAAAATAGTCGTTGACAAGTAAAGGCCACATCTTTATTCCAAAAGACATACAATGATTAAGTACTATATAGTAACTTTTATTATGGTTAAAGTGGACAAAATGTCGACAAATCGCTGGGTTGAAAGGTGGCTAGGGCCAAGGGGTTATCAATATAAATCATTTTAAAAATAAAACCGGGTCTTAAACACCTGCACGCTTCAATATCAAAGTACAACTCCCAAATGTAATTGACAATCATGCGATATCATCATAATGTGGGTGGCTAAGATATCATCTTCCCATTGACCGTCTTCTTTCGCTTTTTTATGGTTTAGCGGGAAATGATTTAACGCATTGTGTCAAGTGATGGCGTGTCGATTGAACAAGACAAGGAGAAGGGTCGCCAGCCCAACCTCTTTGATTTTCACTGTGACTTCCGATTTCCTCTCAATGCTTATGACAGCCTATATGACAAGCGAACTATTGAAATAAAATTGAACCATAATAAATTTATGTTAGTTCCGAAATAAGCTAGTTTGTGTGGAATTACCCCCCCCCCCTCTCTATCTGTTGTGTATCTTGGTTCCTTTATATTCACCCTGTATCTTTATAAGTTGAGCAGGTATGAAATATCCGACGATCGTTGCGCTAGCCGAACTTGTCGGACAAAATAAAAGACCATTAAGTTAGTTTAACTTTGCAGTTGGTGACACTTTTACACATCATATATAAGGATCGAAACTGTTTTGGTCAGCAAAATTCGTTCGGAGCAGAGTATTAGAGCCGCTTTTGATAAATATGTGAAATGTATTGGGAGTTTTCAACTTGTTATTCATAATTGAGTGACCTGGGAACGCTCGATCAACGTATTTCAAAGCGAGAATTTCAAATTTCCAAGAAAGTCAAAACATAATTATTTCTATGTCTTTTGCTCAATAGATTATCAACTCACTATTAAACGATCATGGGCATTATTTCCCACACTTAAAAATGATTGATACAGGAAGTAATAACACAGTTTCCTCCCTTGTTGTCCTATCACCTTCAGAGAAGAGCTTTCTTCAAACCTTGGATTTTGATGTTGAAAATTATATTTTTGCCAATTTCTCAGCTGACAATAGTGAATTATAGGATTAGTCTTTAACACGGTAGGACTGTTTATGGATACCATCTTTTTTAGGGCTTTATTTTAATAAATTATAGCTTTGAAGTATTTTAAAGTATATATTATCAGAGAGAGAGAGAGAGAGAGAGAGAGAGAGAGGGGGGGGGGGGAGAGGGGGTATTTCGATTAATGAGAAAACTGACGGGAAATAGTTTGAAAATAATTGATATCATAATTATTGTCATACTTCTTCATTTTATGACTAATCATGACTCTTTCAACTATACCAGGTGGTATTATTCCCACCGGTGTTAATTAGCTATTTATTGATTATTGGAACTTGTAAGACTTTTACAAGGTAAACAGGGTGAACAATAGGTGATTAATGTTGACTATACCAATACCCCCATACTCTCAGTCAATACACAATAAAGAAAGATCGCAAGAGTTACAATAAAGTCTGAAAGTGAGTCAGAATTGATCACGAGACGGTGATCTATTGAACCTCGTTCATAACTATTCTACATTTTCATAAATAATAAACTTCTTCTAATGAAAATATTTACAAATATTTGAACAAGTATGTCATTTGTACATTCTGTAATCTAAATATCCTGCATAGGTCCATAGGTCTAAAGATGAAATGAGTAAAATAAATTACATCCTTCCTCTCAGATTTGGGAAAACATGGATTGCCAGTAAACAGTGACAGTATGTAATATTGAACTATGGGTCGTTAACAAAATTTGGAGCATGTGAATCGCCAATCTGATTAAAATACAGATCTTTAATTAGGCGACATAAAAAAAAATTAGTTGGTGATCGTCCTCGCCCGACCAGAATTTTTTTATTTTTTATTTTCAAAATTTACCCTATCACGATGTTTAAAACCAATGCTAAAAGTTCCAAATAGTAGCCAGACTACGAAATTTCTAATGAAACGAGCGGATATAATAATTGACACGTGTTCCAATACTCTTAAAATGCGTGGCCGGGACTGAATGACATTTAACAAATTGCGACCCGTTAACGGCAGCAATGGCCGACATTTTCGTTCGCATGCGTACAACACCAAATAAAATACAACCTGGAACTATAATATTTAGATGGGAATAGGTCTTGCCGATTCTGAATTACATGGAACAGTCTCTCGAATAAATGTAACAACAGATTTTCGGAATGACATGAGAGTCATGAATGACTAAATCAACCAATTATTAGTGATCGTTAGTCGTTATGCAAATCGTTGTGGGTTTTTTGGGAGGGTTATTTACGGATTCTTCTGGTGATCTTACAATTCGCAAACTACAATATTATTATGAAACTTGATGTCTAAAAAGAATATCGATCCAAACATGAATTGAACCATTTTGTAACATTTGATATCCTGCAACATTAAATAAACCAGTCGGCACTACCTATAGGCATAAGTGTTCAGTTATAAATCTCTTAATTATATTATCTGATCGAATCCCTGCCGGAATATCTAAAGTTTAAATATTTAATCTGTACAATATATGCAAATGGAGATCCTTTTTATGCAGATGAGTTGTGTTTTGACATGAAAGGTTAATATTCCTGAAGTATAATTGCTTGTTCTGTATATATATATATATATATATATTCATTAAAAAAAAAATTAAAAAAAACCCTCCCCCCTCCCACATTTTTTGAAAAAAAAGGACGATCACCAACTATTTTTTTTTATGTGGCCTTAGTTCCCTTTTTTTAAAATATACTTTCTTTGGCCTCTACTGTTTGCCGATTTGACAGGTTGCAGTGGAAGGTCGCCTGACGTCAAACATTTGATTAACCTATATGAACGTTATGTTTCTAGTGGAATACCCGCAGTTCCGTGTACAGTACGTCAAGAACTTTTATGCACCAACCGGGATGATAAAAACGTAATTATGCGCCATACATTGTGCTGGGGGGGGGATGCTTTATCGGATTCCAGCTACCACTGGTTCTTTTCCAAAGGACCCCGGAGTAAAATGTGACCGGATTTTCCACGAAGCCTATTAAGCATCAATGTAGCAATCCAAGTTAAAACAAAATACAACTTAGGTGTTGGATGTTGAATGGTTAGCAAGTGCGCGCTGTATTATAAAGCCTGGCATTGGGTCAACTGGCGTTGTTTCGAATCTCAGGTTGTACGTGACAAGGATAGTGTCGCCTGTCCAACCTCGTGGGTTTTCTCGAGTTCTGCAGTTTCTCCCGACTGCTAAAGACCCCTACGCGCAAGCGAATTATTGAAATATAATAAATTAAACAATGTTAGACCCGAAATGATCTAGTTTGTGTTGTGTGGACGTTAAACCCCATTTTTCTCCCTCTCCCCCTCTCTCTCCCTCTCCCTCTCTTGTTATAATGTTTGTCATGAAATACGATTAAACGTCTAAAAAACACTTACTAGGTCCACATTGAAACAATAAATAATCAAAACAAAAGTCATTCGTTGAAACTTCTGATTATTATTCAAAATGTATTTAACATCATACATCAAAAATATTAATTTTTCAATCGTGGCGAATCCAGCATCAACTGTTGTGGCAACTGATCTACAAATTTCTACCGCAAATTAAACGAAACGAAAAATCAGTAAAATAAAATAAATGTTTTAAATGAATTAATGTTCATTCTGCGACAATGTTCATCAAACGGTCAATATTATAGATTATACATTGTGATAAGTAAAATTTATTGTAATAAACAGAAAATCATAATCACCAATCGATCGCCTTTAAGAATAATGAGCCATGAATAAGCATGACGGAAGGAATGTTTTAATTGATTGTTAAAACGCTGTATGACGTTAATGATATATTAAAGCAAGTTGCTACTCGCGGGTTGGCTACTGTTAATCTGCTATTAAAAAGGTCAAAGGAATAAACACATATATTTATCAGCTTTACTTTAATATATTAATTTGTGATAAACTCCATCACACAATTGTGTTACGCTTTGTTGCATTTCATCGGTCGCGATTTTCTCTTCAGCTTCAATAGAACATTTACATCGTTTAGGTTCAATTCCCATCCGTTCAATTCCTAAAAAATCTTCTATTTCACTAACTGCTATGACTTGAGAAAAGTTTATTAAAACATTAGATTCCGTTTTAGTGTTACGACCTCCTTGAATATACCATCCTAAGGGACATCTTGCAGCAATTGGATCATCTTCTGTAGTACCTTTGACATATTCTAGAGCTGTCAACAAATCACTATTTTCAACTCCAAAAAGAATGTCTATTGTTTCAGTGGTCGCTTCATGTTCATTCTGCGACATCCCAGGGGACATCACTCGATAGGAATATCGATGAAGTTCGAAATAATAATGAAAATTTAACTTTGAAATCAATTTAGTAAATCTTTCAGTCAAGTTGAAATTTAAAATTTCACAAGTCAAGTCTTTCTTCACATTTCATCAATAAAACAAGTTTAGTTGCTGGACGTTTCAATACATTCTCATCTGAAAATTTTACATCCACAATTCGTACTAAATTATCATCTCCGGTATAAGTGCTTACAATCTCTGCTAACTTCCATTTTCCACGTTTAATATTTTCATCAACGACAAAAACTATGTCTCCTTTATTGAGGTTTTCTCGGGTATTTGTCCATTTAACGCGAGGTGAAAGTTTCTGAATATTATTCATCCACCTACGCCAAAATCCTTCTATCATTGTATTACAAAGTTCTCTTCTCTTACGAAGATTTCCAGTGTATTCTTCACTGGGGTTTTTAAATCTCCTCTCCCTATAAGAAAATGATTCGGTGCTATCGGCGGATCATCTAAAGGTGACGATGAACTTTTGGTTAGTGGGCGACTATTCAATAAACCACTAATTTGAGCACAAATTGTTGCCCATTCAACAAAAGTAAGTTTGTCTGCTTTAACTAAATGTCTCATTGATTTCTTAATTTCTTGTACCATGCGTTCTACTGCTCCCTGGTGATGCGGTCCACCAGGAGGTCCAAACTTCCATGTAATATCATAACGTTGACAGTTCGCGTGTATTTCATCCTGATTCAAACGTACCTGTAGTTCGCGTATTTCCTTGTCTGCTCCCCTGAAGCATGTGGCGTTATCACTGATTAAAAGTCCTGGTGCTCCACGGATACTAATAAAACGTTCTAGCGCTTGTAAAAAAGCTGCAGTAGATAAATCTTGATCACATTCTAAATGTACTGCTCTTGTCACTGCACACGTGAAAACTGCACAATAACCTTTTGTTACTGTATTACGATTAAGTTTAACATTTACTGGTCCTAAATAATCCACTATTGTAGTCTGAAAAGGTGGGGTATATGGCTTTATACGAAAGTTCGGTAAATCAGCCATTCGTTGCTCTACTGTCTTTCCACGATAACGAATACAAATTACACATTGGCGAACTATTTGGCGTGATAAATTAATATCTCCAATAATCCAGTAAGTCTTGCGTATTTCAGCTGCTGTTCTTAGATGCCCTCCATGTAGTGAATACTTGTGTCTCTCCAAAGCTATAAGATAGCTTATATAACTTGTCTTCGGAAGCAGATAGGGATGACGATTATCATAAGATATTGGTGCATTGTGAATTCTTCCTCCAACTCTATATACTCGGCCTGTATCGTCGTAGATTGGTTCCAATTTCATTATGTGAAGGTTTTTGAAATCCAAATCTTTTTGGGCATATCTAATCCAGTATAATTCTGCTTCATTGATTCTTTTGCGAGAAGGCCAACGAAATATAGTCGTCGTTAAATCCTTTAACCATTTATTCCTAGGTATATCCTTAAGCGATAAGATTCTTGCCGTAACCATTATCAGACGCGTCCAACATGAGAACCGACGAGGATCCAATAATGGATTGTCTTGATTTATTTGAGCTGCTAATATCTTGACATTTCTGACGTGGTATTTCTTAAGTTCTGTATCTTCTCTATCAATAGAAACAGTAGGGGTTATTGGCCACTCATTCGATGATTTACGTAAAAATCCAGGCCCGTTGATTACTGTACTTGGTTCATTAGGTTTTACTCCTCGGGATACTAGGTCAATTGTATTCTGGTCACTTGGAACATAAGCAATGTCTTTCGTGGGATTAAACTCGGATGTAATCTCTCCAACACGATACGACACATATGAACGAAAAGATTTAGACTGTCCGCGTAACCAACTAATTGCTGTGATGCTATCTGTCCAGATCTTCATGTAACTTATCTCAAGTCGTAAAGCGTTTCTAATTGTGATCATCAATCTCGAAAGAAGACGTACTGCTTGCAGCTCTTTCCGTGGTATACTAGACTGTTTCAACGGTGTAAGTCGAGCTTTTGCACACACAAACGTTAAATCAGCTTCACCTTCGTTATTTGGCCATCTTAACCAAACTCCTATTCCCATGGCATCCTCTGACGCGTCGCTTAAACCATGTAGTGAAGGACTTGGTAAGTTGGGCTTTCCACGTAACCTCTCAGGTATAAGACAGCGTTGAATTTCTATCGTACTAACATTCTGCAAATCACGTTTAATTGTCTCTAAAGTTTTATGTAAATCACTATGTGGACTAATCGGTTCATCCCAGTCCATTTCATACTGCCAGAGCTGTTGTAATAGAATTTTCGGTCGTACCAAGATACCAGATAAAATTCCATAAACATCGTAATAACTAGCCGTCATCCTCAAAATTTTACGTTTTGTAGGAGTGAAATCCTTTAATGAAACTCCTTTAACACCCAGAGTATCTTTGTTAAGATTCCATTTCGTTCCAAGCACCATTGTCGTACTATCATCAGGATAATATTCGGGATCACAAAGTTCTCTCTCATTTGATAACCATTTTCAAATTTTAAAGTTTCCTTTCTCTAAGGTCGATATAAGTTTAGACTTAAGTTGTTTGGCATCATTAAAAGATCTTTGTGAGTCAGTCAAATCATCAACATAAAATTGGTTGTTGGCAATTCGTTGAATTTCAATATCATTAGGAGCATGTTCAGCCGCAACGTGTCGTAAAGCGATAATAGCTGCCGCTGGAGAAGGCTTATCTCCAAACGTAACTGTTGCCAATTCATAAACGTCTACAGGATCTTCGGATTTCTTACGAAAAACGTAACGATGAAATTTAGAGTCATTTGGGTTCATTCTAACAGCTTGAAACATTTTATTAATGTCTGCGATTACTCCTATTTCATACTCTCGAAAACGTAAAGCGATATCAAATAAATCAGTATTCATGTTATGACCTTTAGCAAGATAATCGTTGAGAGAATGTCCTTGAAATCGAGCTTTTCCGTCATAAACTACTCTAACAGGCGTAGCCTCTGAATCTTTGGTTACTCCAAAATGAGGTAAAAACCACAACTTCCTGTTGTTGGATATGTCAGCATCAAATTCAAACGTTGATACAAATCTTGAGACTCCTCGAGTAACCTGATCATCCATTTGTTTGCAGTAAATTTCCCATTCTTTCGGACGATTCTTAAATTGTTTCTCTAAATTCTGAAGACGTCTAACAGCATAATCGTAGTTATTCGGTAAATCATTCGGTGATTTCTTCCAAGGAAGATTAATTTGATAAACTCCATCACACAATTGTGTTACGCTTTGTTGCATTTCATCGGTCGCGATTTTCTCTTCAGCTTCAATAGAACATTTACATCGTTTAGGTTCAATTCCCATCCGTTCAATTCCTAAAAAATCTTCTATTTCACTAACTGCTATGACTTGAGAAAAGTTTATTAAAACATTAGATTCCGTTTTAGTGTTACGACCTCCTTGAATATACCATCCTAAGGGACATCTTGCAGCAATTGGATCATCTTCTGTAGTACCTTTGACATATTCTAGAGCTGTCAACAAATCACTATTTTCAACTCCAATAAGAATGTCTATTGTTTCAGTGGTCGCTTCATCAATTTCAATACCTGCTAAATGTGGATACTGTTGTTCGTTCGTAACAATGGGTGTGTCATCGCAGGGATTTTCCATCTCAGTAAGTCGAACTTGTGAAAATTTACCATCTAAACTTTCGATAGCACATTCTAAAACTCGTAAACGACATGTCTTAGAATCACCTCCTACTGTAGTAATGTTAAAGTTTTGCATACTTTCTCCACCGCGTCTTTTTATGATTCCAACACGTATGAGCGAAATCTGACTTCCAGAATCGAGTAAAATTCTAACGATAAAACTTCTAGAACCATGACGTAATCTACCAATGACGGTTGGTAGTACACAAGAAATAAAGTTAGAGTTTATTTTGGGAATTGACATCGAATTAGCTCGTTTCTTTGTAGGTTCATTTAAATTAGAAGTCATTTGTTCCTGTCTGTCGTAATGCTGATATCCTTCAAGCCCATAAACACGAGGACAGATTGACGAGAAGTGGGTGTCAAGTTTACAAGCAGGAATCTGACATGGTTGAATAAACTGGCACTGTTCATATTTATAAGGCGGCTTACCGGATATACAGTTATCATGTCCACATCGATGACATATACCATTCTTATTCATGATTTCGAATTTCTCGAGTTGTGAAAGTGTCTTAAATTTATGACATCCTTTCAGATAATGATTTGAGAATTCAGGGTGAAGTGAACATTTAAGAGGTTTAGAGTCGTCTGTTTTCGCGGTGTCTCTATCTCTGTTACCACTCTTATCACGGCTACCTGGCTGTTGACTACCAGTGTTACGGTTATAACCAGGGGACATCGTTGAGAAATTCACGGATGTATTAAACCTCTGAAACTTCTGATAGTTATTAGGTGATCTACTGTCACGTGATTCGATGATTGGGCCTTTAGCTTTCTTAAGAATAATTAATTGCGAGTGTAACCACTTTATGAGGCTATTCAGAGAATCGTCTATGTTGTCATCACGAACCTTCTGAAGGAATAGAATACGATGTTCTTCTGGTAATTTGCGTCGTATTTGGGTAACCAATACTCTTCCACTAAGATCTGCGCTTTTGCCTAAAGAGTCCATTTGAGTTTCAAAGTTCTGAAGAAATTCTACAAATTTTTTCCATTCCACTAAGATTGGTTTTACCTTTGACCTCATACGAGTTGATATTCTCTAAATCTGTCATAAGAGCTTCTACAACTTGGTCTTCATCACGATACGCTTCATCTAATATCTCCCAAGCTCGTTTAATACCACTACAAGCTTTAATCTTATTTCTCTCTCGTGAGCGTTCCATAGATTCTGTCAGTTGATAAAAAGATTCTATCTTATTGAGACTCTGCGAATAATGGCGAAATTGTTCCTTAAATCTTCTGTAATCTCGTATGTCACCTGAAAACGTTGGAAATTTCAATTTAGGCATCCTAGCATGTACAGGTTGCGGGGTTGATGTAGGCCTTACTTCTTGCTGGGAATGTTTCTCATCTTCGATTAATATCAAACGTTTAGTTTCGCGAATCAACTTGTGAACAATCGGAATAGCGATATTGCTTACATCTGAAAAATGATTTTCTTCGGCATTTGCAATTTCCTGTTCGGCTTTATCCATAGCATGTTCATTATTGAAATCGTCAGGCTTCAATTCAGCACATTTGAGTCCAATAACTTGATCATTTGTCCACTGTAAAACATCTAAATTTTCTCTAATAAGATCTGCTAATAATTTATATTCTTCGTGAGGAATACCTTCGTCGGCGAGAAGGAGCGAATTTCCATCTTTCATAAGATTGGTAAGTTTCCTTTTTGCGTTTCCGCGAAGCATTTTAGCCTCTCGAATGGTTGTGGGTTCTTCCATAGTTGATATGAAATTTCGGCTTGTCCTGTACGTTAAATATACGAAAAACCACTTGCTTTTGTTTGTATTGAGTCACTGTAGTTGATAACAATAAACCAGCGGTAAAAACAACCCACAGAATGACCAACGTAAACAAATGTCAGTGCCGATATAAAATGAACGTTCGAATCAAGTACAACATCCACACCACGTTGCCGGTTTTTCTTCACTAAGAGATTGAAAAAGCTGTCATGAAATACGATTAAACGTCTAAAAACACTTACTAGGTCCACATTGAAACAATAAATAATCAAAACAAAAGTCATTCGTTGAAACTTCTGATTATTATTCAAAATGTATTTAACATCATACATCAAAAATATTAATTTTTCAATCGTGGCGAATCCAGCATCAACTGTTGTGGCAACTGATCTACAAATTTCTACCGCAAATTAAACGAAACGAAAAATCAGTAAAATAAAATAAAATGTTTTAAATGAATTAATGTTCATTCTGCGACAATGTTCATCAAACGGTCAATATTATAGATTATACATTGTGATAAGTAAAATTTATTGTAATAAACAGAAAATCATAATCACCAATCGATCGCCTTTAAGAATAATGAGCCATGAATAAGCATGACGGAAGGAATGTTTTAATTGATTGTTAAAACGCTGTATGACGTTAATGATATATTAAAGCAAGCTGCTACTCGCGGGTTGGCTACTGTTAATCTGCTATTAAAAAGGTCAAAGGAATAAACACATATATTTATCAGCTTTACTTTAATATATTAATTTGTGATTTGTGGATTAAATACATAAGTTGCTACAATTATTTCAATCCCCGTATAATTATAAATTTGTCTTATAATTTGCTGTGATACGAAGCCAGTGTAAACTGGAATGGGGTTTTACTTTCAACGTTTCTGCACCAGCGGAGGGCATCTGGTTTTTGTATTATCATAAAGACTAAACGATTTTTCTTGCAAGTCTCTTCGTCATGTACCACTGGCATGGGAAAACTAATCTGGAAAACCCCAGGGAATTTTCTACGCCAGACCGACTGGTTAGTGCAGGCTCTTTGTCCTCTGAGCTAGCGTGGCTCTCCCTGAAAGCCCACCCCAGTTCGCCAGCTGAACAATAATCCAGCCCTGATCTCTAAGTCATAAATCAAAAGAATAGGTCAGCAGCTTCCGGTTACATCGTTGGTTAGAAATATATATTGAATGACACTAGTAAAACGAGGCTAATGTTTTCTAACATCTGATACCACTTCGCATGTAAGGTGTCCAGAAATCTAACATATTGTCACTGTGCTTGCATTATATAAATATACAGAGATTTACAAGCTTGGCCAATTGTATCATTAATAGAAGGCTTGATCTCATTTTTACTATGTAAAATTGAACCGTGTTAGACTGAAATGACCGAGTGGACGTTAAAACATATTTTCTCTCTCCCTTTTAACATCAATATATTACTTAATGTTTCGCTCTCTGGGTTTCACTTATTGATTGGATAAAAAATTAAATGTGAAGGCAAACTTTTCAGAAAAATGGAGTTAAGGATCAGAGATGTGCTGCAATTTTGTGAACAAGACTTGAGCAGTTAGGAGCCACGTTTGCTCAAGGAGTAAGGCGCCAATCATTAACCGAATGGGGATGGGGCATTCAAACTCCAGCCAGATGCCATCGTAAACGTCGTAATGTAGAAAAGTCGTTGTAACCGAGGTCTGCAACCTAGTTGAAATTATCGATGCGGTGTGACTTACAAGTATATTATATTAGCAAGTACATTTGACTCCAGACAACGTGCGTTCGGAAATCAGTATCCTCTTCGCCATATCTGTAGTATCGTATGCTGGATACGGTTATTGCATAGGGAATCCAGGAGTCAAGGAAGAGGCAGTGTCTGAGTGTGTATTCAAGACATCTTTATTCTTCGGACATTACAAACTCTACGTAGGGGAGACTACTCTAATCAAGTTACATATAAAAGTATGGAAGCACAAATAGAGCATTATATAACACACTGCTTGTGATGCCGGCCCTATCAATCCGTTTCGAAGTACTGATAATCGAAGAAGGAACAAAAATGATATCAATATATTATACCTACAAAGAAACATAACCTTAACCACCTTAAATATAAAACATACTACAAACATCATTTTAAAATGTTTGTACGACAGTACTGTATGCTCCTGTTTAAAAACGAAAATAACTTCTTATCGACGGCATAACCGTGACAACGGTTTAATCAAGTTTACGATCTTACATTATATACATTTCAAAACACCGCCCATGAAGCAAGTGACGTAACAAAGCCCACAGACAATATACATCGCACCTAACAGCGCACGATGCTGTTTACGAATAAAAATTTCAAAAACCCATACAATGATAAACATGGTATTAAAATTAGATTTAATTAATCTTTATTAAAAATCGTGGTGTTATTGATGTGCAAGACCATCTTACTTTGCATCAGTGAATTTTTGTACTGCTTTTAAAAGTCGGTTCATGTTTGTATTCATCAACTGTTCATCACTAAAATCATACCACAGTTTTGCACCACAAATAAGACCCAGCCATCCATCAGGTTCGTAGTCAGTTTCCATCAGTATTGGTATAATCCTTCTGTTTGTTATAAAGGCATATTCAGCCTCTGGAAAAAAATACATTCATACTAATATTGTCCAGTATGGGGAATAATTTCACCGCTTGTATTCCAGAAGCATTAAGAGTAACAAAGTCATCTAACCCGGATCAAGTAGTCGTTAAAAAGGCAAGAGCGATATTTTGGACAAATTAAAAAAACAGATCCATACCGATTCGCCCGGGCGTTTATGAAGAATATACATTTCAACTTACTCCATGTTGTATGTATGTAAGTTATAGAATACCGATTAATGTGTGTTAAATATGGTTGTCTATGGTCATTTACCCAACTCGTTCAAGGATTTAATCGTAACACATAGAGACATGACTAAAATCGTAAATTAAATACCAAGACAAGATCTGTCGTATAATTTATATGACATGGAACAGGCTGTCGAAATAAAGTAAAAGGCACTACTAGGGGTTCGCGCTGAGAGTTCTAGATTGCCGGTACATGTCTGTCGTTTGGTCGTGCTTTCGATCCCTTGTGGGTTGGAGATAGCTGCGTCTTCTGAGCCTCATGGGTTTACTCCGAGTATTTCCTTTCCCTCTCACAATAAAGACCACTGTGTGTGCGCTAAGCATAATGAAATAAGAGTTGTTGTCTGCGATATCACTATTGGTAGAAGCGGACATAACTTTAATAGAAACGTTAAAGCCATAATAAGAGCTACGTTGCGTAAGTTAAATGATATAACAAGAGCTGACGCATATAAGTTAAAGGACACGACAAGAGCTGTAGTATGTAAGTTAAATGATATATCAAGAGCTGTCATAATATATAAGTTATATCTATACTTACCAACTCTACAATTTTCACTGTTTTTGTATTTTTGAGACATACACATGATCACAATTTCAGCCTGTTCAACAGCTTTGGCCGTGGCTTCAAGTGTTGACCCTTCCATATTATCAACGTCTATCCACACCTTTATATTGTTGGACTGTAGTTTGTCTCGTATTTTCAACACCACATCTTGTTTATCCCAATTGTAGCTTATCATTACGTGACCAATATCTTCTTTTGATTGTTTCACTTTTTCGGTCAGATTTTGTTGTTGGATTTGTTGTTTTTCTTGGTCTTCACTTGCATCCTTTTTAAAAACGTCATCATCATCATCTTCATCTTCACCCTCAGTCATTTCTTTTCCTAATGGAAAAAGCAAAAGGGTCCTGGTTAAAAATCCCACAACTAAGAAAATAACGGACGCAAAATAGGTTCGTGCAAACATTTCAAGTCCCACAGCGCATGCGTTATATAAACCAAAACCCCAGTTTGGACATTTAAGATCCAAAGTTTTGAAATTTATTATGTATATCATTTTTTAAAAATTCACCAAATTTTTCCAACATTCTGCTGAAAGCAAAAATTTATTCCTCGCAACATTTCATAAATTTGACCGTAAACAGTGGAATAACCATTAATTTAGAATTAGAACCATGTCCGATATCGCGTTTACGGTAAACGAAATCGTTTGAGATTACCATCCCGAAAATTGTCAATTGGAGATAGTATTCTTCTACCCTAATGAATAATGCAACGTAGTATAAAAATAATCTTTAACCACCAGAAATTGCATTAGTTATTATTTTATTGTCGATTTTTAAGAGTCTATCAGTACGTGATCCAAATGTTCTTGGCAACTATACGCACTGTTTACGTAAACGGGACAGTGTTTGATCATGCACGTTAAATATCCCTTGGCAGTTCAATATAAGAGTAGGCCACAGCGCCGCCGTCCCAGTCCAAATCCCCCCATAGCACACTATATGTCGTATGTACGTCTTCGATCATAAGCCAAGTCGGAGCAGAATAGTAATGATAATATAATAATATCGTCATTTATAAAGCGCGTTAATACCGAAGAAAACAATTTCTAAGGCGCTATTGTTTTTTTATATTCACTGATTATTTACATATCAGGGTTTTGAAATAAGAATGTTTTGAGTTGAGATTTAAAACGGCCCACAGACGAAATGCACGTTTTCCAAGTAGTAAGTTAATGGCTGGTGATTTTAGAAGAATGTGACTTGAACATAATTCTTTGCTGAATTTGGAGCCAATGTAAAGATTTCAATACAGGGGATATTTGTTGATGTTTCCTAGTTTTAGTAAGGAGTCGAACTGCTGAATTTTGAACATGTCATGGTTTGTTAATATGATTGTCTGGTAAGTCGTATAGTAATCTACTTTAGTTGACATGAATGCGTGAATGCGTTTTCCTTTATTTTCATAATTTAGATAGAGTTGGATCTTCCCAATTCGATGTATATGATAGAAGGAAGTGAAACACATACTGTGCATGTGATCTTTAAACGATAGCACCAATATTTCGAGCTTTATGGGTTCCTAAAATTATTTCTTTATCAATTTGATCAATTTTCCGGGTTGTTGCTTACTTCCAATTACTAGCAGTTTGGGTTTTTTTATTTAATTTTAAGAAATGTTCTGTCATCCACGCAAGAATTTCTGCAAGGCAAAAGTTCTACATTTTGTATCGTAGAATGGTGAGAGTCTGTATCGTCTGCAAATAAATGAATATTTAGCCCATAGCCTTCAGCAATCTTAGTGACAGGCGTTGTGAAGATACTAAAAAGTACAGGTCTGAGTACAGACCCTTGTGGTATCCCATAAAACATTGCATTATTGTCGGATGTTGAATCTCTAATTATGACAGCTTGGGGCGATTGGTAACATATGACCTAAACCAGTTAAAGATAAAACCAGGCAAGCCAATTGCACACAGTAATGCACCAAGTAGATCATCGGTATCGAGCGTACCAAATGCGACTGAGAAATCTAAGAGTACCAAGATAACACGTAACTGTTGATCTGTAGCTTATTAGGACGTTAAGCATTATAACAAAAAGGTCAGAATCTAACTAATAACCTTTATACTCACCAATGGATTGATGGTCCTTGGATTCTAAAAGAGTGTATCGCAGAGTCCATAGGATATTATGACAAGCTATTTCTTCATCTCTGTTTTCGCCATCGGATGACTGACGTTGTTTATCAAGAAAATGAATTAGTCCGGGCTCGTCAATCATTTTCTTTTTGATATCATCGTCGTAAGCAAGTTCCCATAAACAGCATAAGGCAACTGGCAAATAAAATACATTTTATGCATATTGCAGATACATGTATATAATATATATATCGTTTTGAATGGGATCCGAGCTAGACAATTACCAAATATGAAAACAGTGGCACGTGATATCTTTCCCATCGTTACAAAAGGTGGGAACAAGTATATATACAACATATACATTTATCTTTTTATTCATACTGTAAGCAATATGCAATTGAACAGCAGTATCAAAATACCATATAATTTGAGGAATTAGCCCCATCTGAAAGATAATATGCTGTTTGTTAGTCAATACCCGACTGTTATTTAGTAAACTCCAACGTTGAAAGTGAATCAAGACACTTTTCAGATTAATTTAATTAACCTTGGCTTCGTGAAGTTCCTCTTCAGCTGGACTTATTTCAGCCTTTCCGTAACCTTTACCCTAAGAACAATTATAACTTCTTTGAATGCGACATAAGTCGGGTTATTAACACACAGCATACAGATCATTTCTCGCCACCGACTCTAATTACCTTGACAAGCTGGGCTCTGTTGTCACGATCGGATATCAGTTGCCGGGATCGAAACAATAACCCAGACCATCGCAATTTTCAGAGGTTTATTTCTTTGTGCATGCTGAAACAATGGATTAAACCATACACGATCCCAACCTGGACATGGGTTATCGATCCGAACCATGGGTGTAACTTAAAAAGAAAACAAATAAAACATACCCTTCCGCTCATTTGGATTTTGGGAATTGGCCATCTTCAACAGGTTAGGCAAACAGTTTTTCTCCACAAAAAGAGCCTTGTTGTCGTCAAATCGAGCTAGATTGAGAATCCCTGAATTAAATAAAACAAATAAACACGAATGTCGATGTGATACATAGCACATGATATTTCTTAATGTAATGGTAAAATTCAGTATCCTTACCTAATGCCAGTTCCATGCTTTTCCAACCACGTGGTGATCTATGCGCATCACTGTCAAGACTTGCTTCAAGTTCGTCCATTAAATTGTTAATAGTTGAAGTACAAGCCTGGATATCTGTGTTTTCATCATCGGACATAATAGCAGCTAAACCAAGAAGAGCAGCCAGACTGATATCATCATTATCAGCCGATATATATTTTGTTAGTGATTTTTGGAAATCCTTATCACGTAACACATCTATGTTGTCGTTCATTGCAAGATTTTGGGCAATAGCAATGACATAATATAATAAACAGTTCTTGTCTTCCTGGTAAAAAAAGAAATACTAAATTTTCGACAAAACCAATAAACAGTATACTGAAAATGCTATGCAGCTGTAAATCAGTGACCTTCTTTAATCTTTTACTGACAGAAAAGTGGTGACAGATATTCCGAAGCACCAATTAGCTAAATATATACATAATTTAATTACTCAAAAAGTAGACCAAACAATAAATGACAGAAGATTCTAATTTTGTCAATGATTCTACTTTTTCCAATGGGTACCTAAATTTTGTTTCGTTTTCGTATCGCCGACGTTCTTAAATGTGTGCGTTGAAGTGTTCTTTTCTATAAAATTGCTAATTGTTATTCAAAGTCTTTTCACTGCTGGGTGCCTAATGCAACTGACCTTCATATTTAAACAATTTAAAAACTACATCAGTCATGCTGTCAAGTGGATCGATAGTGGGAATATTACCCTTCCGAAAAATCTGTAAAACAATAAATGTTATAGTACATGTCTTAATCTAACAACCCGTCTAGGTCAAAAAATAGCTGAGATGTAGCCATTTGACTTTTTTTCAGAATTTGGAAACGCTCCATAAACAACAGGGAACACCCTTAGATTTTAGAGACGAACTTAAATAAGAACTGTATGATGTACATCCAAAATTGTTACATATTTGTGTAATTTACCACAAAGTTAACCTATACAGATATATTTGAGGGGTATTTATCAATTAGAAGTAATTCTAAAAGCAACGTTCTACTCCTATTTGAAATGTGAGTTTAAAACACCTAAACACCTGAAAATAATTACTGAATTTATGGTCTGCTTCAGCCCCTATTTTTAATTATTTTGGCAAAAAACATGCATTAAACTTTTCAAAGAAATATTTTTTCGAATGGAAAATAGTATTATTTTCACGACGTAGTTCAAGCTAAAATTTACTCAAATCGTTTACTTAACATGATATTAAGAAAATAAACACATAACATCTACAGTAGATAATCTTGAAGTTTGGATTTAATCTGGTGAAAAAGACACACAACAATGATTTCAGGTTAGGCCTGCCTGTTTCGACTATATCCTATATATCTTCCGAAATGCCGAATTAGTCAGGTCGATATATGGAAAATACCCCCTCAACCCCCCAAAATTGCAACAAAAGGTTTCTCAACTGATTCTGGTAGGGTTTAGTGAACTTTATAACATACTAAAAGTTTACCGAAATAGGACCCTTTGAAAAGTGTTATTTTCAAGATGGTGTCCAAGATGGCCGCCAAAACCTGTTAATGATCGTAACTCTGTATCTATCAACTCAAATTTGATGATTTTGGTGTATATCCCTAGGTTTTAAGGTACAAAGAACACGATAAGATCATAACAAATGATGTCGGCCTATTATGTATCACAAAAATCCAATATGGCGTCAGAAATGGCCGCTCACACCTCCAAATGACCGCAAGGCCATAACTATTGACTCCAATTTAATGAGCTTGATGTCTATCCAGAGGGTTTTTTTTAGGCAGGGGACACATTAAGACCATTAAAAAGTGGGCCATTATCTACACTAGGGACCGGGAATCTACAAGTTTTACGAAAAAAAGTAATAAACTACCCTTATCATCTAGAATCTAATACACGTCAAGAATGTGCCAAATACCGTCAAGATTCATCAAAACTGCCCAGTTTGTGCTACCGTGTCGATTTAGAAACACGTTCTAGTTTTGACATCGATCGTCTACTTTTGGAAGGGGTTTAGTTTTATACAAGACCTTATTTTCTCGGACGTTGTCGAGAAATGAACAGAGTGTTTAATAACACAAGACATTTCGATTTTACTCCAAATTACTACTTTACCGAGAGCCGTATATGTGGTAACGATTTATGTGGTTACAATTAATAGAAAAAAAGATTTTAAAAATATTCACTGATACAGCTTCGTCATCGTTTTATACTTTCTGTCATTCATATAATATCCATGGTGGCTGTACGCGCATCAAACATGGATACTGGTTCATTGGTTAAAGACGGTCTACACGCGGGAAAATTTACAGCAGGTATTGGCTAACGGCACACATTATAAATAACCGTATTTGCATATTCACTGATACAACTTCGTCATCGTTTTATTCTTTCTTGTCAACTGAGGCGCGCATCCAAAGGAATGCCTCTGATCTTGAGAAAATTCGGATAAAACTTGCAGCCTCCTCACCTTTCACATCTGATCCTACCCTGAGAAACATTGTCAACGGGATAGTGGCTGGACCAGATGTAAATGTACATGCCTTTGAATCGGTTGGGAACAAGATCATTGATGATATAATCGGAAAGTCGGCATTTACTTATAAATTCAAGCGGAAAGACAGAGCCAAAACCCTTGGAAATACCTCTGCTGTGACGATTGCTTCTGATCGTACCAATGCTCCCGCCCTTTAATTCCAACGTTTCCTAGTGGTGTCAAGGTCGGAAGATCTTTCTCTTGAAGAAGGTTTGACGTGTGAACTAAGCCCCTACCCCCAGCCCTCTTTGAGGCCAGGGACATCCTTCGAAAAGCAGACAAGCCTCAGCTTGCTCAGGCAATTCGAGACCATGTTGTGGACTTATCAAGTTAGGCTGTGATGACATCTATTCCTTAAACAAATTGTTACGTGCTTGATGGTGGCTCTTTGTTCCATCGTTTACCGTGGAAGAAAGGCGACTCGTATAGTACAATAGCTGAGTCTTATGCAGACTTCACTGTAAAACATTACGGACAAGCGACAGTGGTGTTCGATGGCTATGGTGAAGGGTTTTCCATTAAAGACAACACACATCAGAGACACGGAAACAACCTGCACCCTATTGTTAGTTTCACTGCAGAAACAGAGTTTTCGGGCAAAAAGAAGGGCCTTTGTCTCGTGACAAAAACAAGGCAGACCTGGTTGTTCTCATCGGCGCAGCACTAGATCAAAGGGGATGCCAAGTCATCCAGTCACCAGGGGATGCAGACGTTGATATCGTCAAGGCTACTGTTGAACGGTCCCGTCAGTATACCACAACGTTGGTCGGTGAGGATACAGATTTGCTTATCTTGCTCCTTCATTACTCCCGAACAGACAATGAGATCATCTACTTCCGTTCTGACGCAAACAAGCAGTCAAAAGAACACAGGGTGTATAACATTAACCTGTTAAAATAAACTTTAGGAGACGTTGTGTGCAATGAGTTGCTTTTTGTAAATGCCTACTCAGGCTGTGATTCAACTTCTAGGATTTTTGGAATCGGAAAAAAGTCAGCCTTCCGGAAATTAGTGAATTTTAATCCTGTCGCGAAGTCCTGTGCTAGTGCATCCATCCTTCAAAACAAATCTCAATAGGACATATAAGATTTTGGCAAACACCTAATGGTTGATCTCTTTGGTGGCAAGTCTAATGATACGCTATCATCACTGCGCCACGTCATTTTTAACAAGAAAGTGGCAAGTGCTGAATCATTTGTCACTCCTGAACGACTTCCCCCAACATCCCCTGCAACAAAATTTCATAGCCAACGTGTGTACTTTCAAATTATGGTATGGGTGGGGATGGGGATGGCAAATGAAATGAACCCAACTGAATGGGGTCGAAAACAGGAAAAAGATCAGTTAATTCCAATTATGACTCACAACAATGCTGCGCCTGATGAACTCTTAAAAATTATCCATTGCAACTGTTCGGGGGTATGCAAAACCTCTCGATGCAGTTGCAGACGCTATGGACTCCCATGCACTATTTGTATGTGGCCCTTGCCAAACTGAAAACTGTGACAATTCAAACAATACCCAAGAGGTCGATACTGAGGAGTAGGATGCCACTGAAAATGCGCCAAAACGTGTTTGTACATTAGGTGATAGTGGGCAGCTGAAGGTCCTGAATTCAATTTCATAATCATTCAACAGCTCAGTAATATCCAAAGTTGTCTTAATTTGTTCCTTGTCCCCCAAAACATTGCAATATACATCAATTTTGAGTCAATAGCAGTGGACTTGCGGTCATTTGGAGGTGTCGGTGGCCATTTTTGACGCCATATTGGATTTTTGTGTTACATAATAGGCCAACATCATTTTTTTATGATCTTATCGTGTTCTTTGCACCTTAAAACCTAGGGTAGGGTGCCCCAACATAAATAAATATCTCCAGATATCTCGACAATTACTCCACAATATTTATATATATACCAAGCCTTAAATCAGTTCCACACAATTATAGTCACTAAATAAACGCCATGCTGTACTTAATAAGCTAATGATCATTTAATCATATAAATACTAGACTGAAAACTGGTTCCAAGTGTTGTCCATTACATCCAGCACTTTTTGAGTAAAAGACAGGTTACTTGCCCTTGTTTTGACCTTAGTCTTGCTTAACCAGTCTCCTAATCATTCTACGTTTGATTGACATGTCGGGATAATCAAGACTATATTTCTTACGAAACGTTAAATAAAGCTGGACGGGAAATTGAATTTAGAAATTAGCACGTCTGTCAACTCAACACCTGTTTTAAGAAACTTATAAAAGTAAATCGAAACTGCTGCTAGTATCATGTTCCGGCGTAAACCAAGCGTTTTAGAGATATTATTTCTACTAAACCAAACGATAGCACTACTAACGGTACAGTTAATAATAAAGCAATTTAAAAAATAAAACGAACGTAATTTCTAAAGCTTCTGTAATAACAAAGAAGCTAATTTTACTGCTATTCGAAATCGTCAACAACAGATTTTTTAGGGCTCTAATAGCTGAAATATTTGTACAGAAATGCACGTGCCGTGGCTATTTATAGTCTAATACACTCCGGCGCTGACCTATTATCATAGTTCGAGACACAGCCACCCAAGCGTGCACGTGGCCGTGTCGAGACCAACTTTTTGTAGAGCACGGGGCATCCTACCTAGGGATAGACACCAAGATCACCAAATTTGAGTTGATAGATACAGAGTTACGGTCATTTAGAGGTTTCGGCGGCCATCTTGGACACCATCTTGAAAAAAACACTTTTCCGGGGGTCCTACTTTGGTAAACTTTTAGTATGTTATATAGTACACTAAACCCTACCCGAATCAGTTGAGAAACCTTTTGTTGCAATTTTTTTTTCTGGGGGGGGGGGGGGGTAACCTGTATTTTGACCTTCCTAAATATTATTTCATATAATAATAGACTATTGATAACCTCTAATGATAACAGTACAAATATATAAGTATGTCACACTTACATCAGATATTTCGTCAGCATCGGGTTCATTATTATCCAAAATGCTTTTTAAATAGCCAAGATATTCTGGTATTTGACATACACCTTCACACAAATCCTTCGAACTGTCGGTAAGCCCCATTATCAGCCCTGACGACATCCTCTCCAACTTGCCAATAAAAGGACAGTTTTTCATAGGGGGATCCACGACAATATCACAAAGAACCTCCAGAATCAGCTTATTTTCACTGATGTAGTCGGCTATGGCGTGTCGGTGGCTTGAGTAAATACTCTCGGTATCCTTTATAAGTGAAATCATTGCCGAAATCCTTGGGCTTACTTCAAAATCTGGAAAGTATGGATTCTTTTCTTCATCACCACTATCTGTTGCTCCCCCCAACTTAATAAGGTTGCATTCAACTTTACCTTTGTACTCGTCTAGCAAGTCTCCCCGAAACATTGTCTTCATGTTTGTTCGTTTAAAATTTATTAAAAAATCGTTTGTCTTATATAATGGCTGAAAAAACAAAGTAACAATAACAATCTAATTAAAGATCAAAAATACTTTTCACTAAGATTGGTCTCATCTCCAATGTTCAAAATTTGTAAGGATTATTTTTTTACATTTTAAACACGTATATTAGTTTAGAGTTTCCAAAATATGCACAAATCTGAATAATCAAAAATGGACAAACAGTATAGTAGGGGAGCTAGGTTCAGGTTGTTTCGAAAATCGCGTACAAAATTTCTACTATGCCAGATGTGTGGGCAGCAGTGTCGGATACTTTGAACCTATATTCTTAAGTTGCGGGTCCCCTTCCCATGGGGGTGGGGGGGCCCTACAAAACGTCGAAATTTTGCGTTTTATTCGACTTTTGCGTACAACGATCATCTTTCGTGTATAAGTCGACAAACCCCAGATGTCACCAAAAACATTACTTAAGAAGACCCCTGACACTTCCTTCGTCCCTTAAGAACGCCCACTTTACCCCCCTCAGGAAGGAGTTAATTCGACTTCCGCGTACAACATTAATTTTTTCGTTTAAAGTTTCTCTATTGGTCCACTAGAACGTAAAAGTAACTTAAGAACACGAAATCGCCTTCTATCTCAGATAAGAACGACAAAAAGGGGGACCCAGGGGTGAAATGACGATTTAATTCGACTTTTGCGTACAACGATCAACTTTCGTATACAAGTCGACCAGTCTCAGATGTCACCAAAAACATTACTTAAGAAGACCCCTGACCCTTCCTTCGTCCCTTAAGAACGCCCACTTTACCACCTCGGGGAGGAGTTAATTCGACTTCCGCGTAAAACATTAACTTTTGTCGTTAAAAGTTTCACTATAGGTCCACTAGAACGTAAAACTTAAGAACGCGAAATCCCCTTCTATCTCGGATAAGAACGACAAAAAGAAGACACAGGGGTGAAATGACGATTTAATTCTATTTTTGCGTACAACCATCAACTTAGGTGCACAAGTAGACCAACCCCAGATGTCATCAAAAACATTACTTAAGAAGACCCCCGACCCTTCCTTCGTCTCTTAAGAACGCCCACTTTACCCCCTCGGGGAGGAGTTAATTCTACTTCCGCGTACAACATTAATTTTTTCGTTAAAAGTTTCACTATTGGTCCACTAGAACGTAAAACTTAAGAACGCGAAATCCCCTTCTATCTCGGATAAGAACGACAAAAAGAAGACACAGGGGTGAAATGACGATTTAATTCTACTTTTGCGTACAACGATCAACTTAGGTGCACAAGTAGACCAGCCCCAGATGTCATCAAAAACATTACTTAAGAAGACCCCCGACCCTTCCTTCGTCCCTTAAGAACGCCCACTTTACCCCCTCGGGGAGGAGTTAATTCGACTTCCGCGTACAACATTAATTTTTTCGTTAAAAGTTTCACTATTGGTCCACTAGAACGTAAAAGTAACTTAAGAACGCGAAATCCCCTTCTATCTCAGATAAGAACGACAAAAAGGGGGACCAATAGTGAAAATGACGATTTAATTCGACTTTTGCGTACAACGATCAACTTAGGTGCACAAGTAGACCAGCCCCAGATGTCATCAAAAACATAACTTAAGAAGACCCCCGACCCTTCCTTCGTCCCTTAAGAACGCCCACTTTACCCCACTCATGGATGAGTTAATTCGACTTCCGCTTACAACATTACTCTTTACATTAAAGGTTTCACTATTGGTCAACGAAAGCAAACCACTAACTTAAGAACGCGAAATCCCCTTCTATCTCGGATAAGGATGACAAATCGCTTGGATGGGAGGGCGGACAACAAATCGCTTGGGTGGGAGGGCACCGTTTTTTCGTCAAATATTTGATGATTGGGTTTTTCCATTTCATTGCCATGCGACACCAACTCCGCTACCGCACTTCGTAATTTCATTTCTTTAGGATCAGTTGTGTGCGAGGTCTCTCCGTTGTTCCTTTTACCCACAATTTAAACCTATTACAGATGAATAGATGATGCAGTTTGGTCCTTCAATGTGTGACTGTGCTCTGCTACTACCAGGCTTAGATTGTATATCTGATCTCAAATTTAAGCTTTCAACATTTAGAGTTTTTTCAGTGGCCTGTATAGCGGTGAAGTTCTTGAAGCACTTGACGTGATATCCATGATAAGATTCATAGTTCTGGGGCAAATTATTAACAACAGAAGCATATTTTGATTGAATCCCATTTTGACGTATCCATTGCGCTCAAAACACCCACCGTTAGGATCTTTTTCGGAGTTTAGACCCAGGACTTTGATTCCCTTTCTTCGTTTACATTCTGATCCGTATCATCCATATGAACTATACATGTCAGTTCATTCTCGGACACAGATAGTTCTGGTTCCGGAGCCGCTTGTTCTGAGGAGGATGCCATTTTTAGTTTAGTCCGGGGGCTTTATCTACCTGAAAAATACAGATGATAATGCATTATACGTATCTCTTATGGATTTTTAATGATAAGTACCTATGTATGGTAATTTTGAGACCTTCGAATAATATTTGGATATTGCGTTTTTAGTCATAAAACGTGGTCTCATTAGTAGGCACCTAATACAACGATAAGCTAAATAAACGAATCCCGCACAAAGGAACTCAAGACACCAAAGTTAATAACATAATAATTTCACAACATAATAAATTCACTCACCCAAGCACCCAGTGGCAGTATCGAGTCTTCCAACTGTCATAATCCATCTCTCAAACATGCATACAGGTAAGAATGTTTGGGCGAGCCACGGGGCAGAGTTTAGGCCACCGATAGATGTTAATGGAATATGACCGTTACACGCATATTTCTTTAACACATGACAATGTTGAATGCTGAAATGTTGGGTAATCACCCACACCGAATTACGTGGAAATCGGAGCAGCCGTTTTTGCGGCACGAAGAGTTAGACGGACAGACATGTGGTGAATTATAGTAATATAATATATTATATAGAAAGAAAAATACAAACTCCGGGAACTAAAGGAACAAATAAGACTAAACATATAGATCCGTCTGAATAAGAATGGACATCGGGAGCTTTCATGGTCATCTTCTAAATCATCTCCAAGTTCCGAGAGCCGCTTTATAACACCCTTGTCCCCCCTTCTTATCCGAGATAGAAAGAGATTTCGCGTTCTTAAGTTAGCGATATGTTTTTGTGGACCAATAGTGAAACCTTTAACGAAAAAAATAATGTTGTACGCGGAAGTCGAATTAACTCCTTCCTGAAGGGGGTAAAGTGGGCGATCTTAAGGGACGAAGGAAGGGTCCGGGTCAATTTTAAGTAATGTTTTTGGTGACATCTGGGGTCGGTCGACTTATGTACGATAGTTAATCGTTGTACGCAAAAGTCAAATTAAATTTTGTCGTTCTTATCTGAGATAGAAGGGGATTTCGCGTTCTTAAGTTAGTGTTATGTTCTAGTGGACCAATAGTGAAACTTTTAACGAAAAGAGTAATGTTGTACGCGGAAGTCGAATTAACTCCTCCATGAGTGGGGCAAAGGGGGCGTTCTTAAGAGCCGAAGGAAGGGTCGGGGGTCTTCTTAAGTAATGTTTTTGGTGACATCTGGGGTTGTTCGACTTATGTACGAAAGTTGATCGTTGTACGCAAAAGTCGAATTAAATCGTCATTTCATCCCTGGGTCCCCCTTTTTGTCGTTCTTATCCGAGATAGAAGGGGATTTCGCGTTCTTAAGTTAGTTTTACGTTCTAGTGGACCAATAGTGAAACTTTTAACGAAAAAATTAATGTTGTACGCGGAAGTCGAATTAACTCCTCCCTGGGGAAGGTAAAGTGGGCGTTCTTAAGGGACGAAGGAAGGGTCAGGGGTCTTCTTAAGTAATGTTTTGGTGACATCTGGGGTTGGTCGACTTATGTACGAAAGTTGGTCGTTGTACGCAAAAGTCGAATAAAACGCAAAATTTCGACGTTTTGTAGGGCCCCTCAGCCCCACGGGAAGGGGATCCGCAACTTAAGAATCAAGGTCCAAAGTATCCGATACCGCTGCCCACACATTTGGCATAGTAGAAATTTTGTACGCGATTTTCGAAACAACCTGAACCTAGCTCCCCTGCTAGTAGGTAATGTATGGAAGCCTATAACTACCATTCATACTTTCTATTTTTCGCCTCCTCAGAACGCGAAAGTCGAAAAAGTAGAAGTTACGACAAAATGTGAGGCGACAACACGCTATACAAGCCAAAATCAACTCGAAAATATAGGAAATTAAGAAATAATTACACATATCGATGAAAGCGCCCCTCGTTTTGTTCCTAATTTCTTATTTTCAACTTGCATTTTGGCTTGTATACCGTCGACTTTGTCATATTTTTGTATTTATTGATGTCGGTAAGAAGGCGCCAACACGCATACCAAGCCAATATGCCACTCGAACAAGCCAACAGTGAGGCTGATGTTCCCCTCCGAAATCCCAAAATAAACAGATGACACATATTTATTAATCGCACATTGATTTGTTTCAAAAGTATCGAGCAACCACCTTTACACTAAGTTTCATCACTATCTATCAGATAGAACCAAGTTTATCTTGTCCCAAAGCATCGACCAAGGAAATTGCTTAGCTCTGCTTAGCTTTAGCTCGAAATGTTTCTCAGTCAAGACATTCTCCTAATGAACATCTACATCAAGTTTAAACATTTTACCTCAATTAAAAGCATGGTTGTTATGTTCCAAAGTCTTGACCAACCAGATTGCTTATCACCCCTTAGCCTAAGCAGAACATTCGCACCATCGAACTTAATGATATAATAAATCTATCTTCAGAGTTTCGAAAGGCGGGAAACAAAAATAGAAATTAGGAAATACACTCACACGCTATTGGCGAATTCATATTTCGTTATCAGGAATTAATTATTATAAACATTATAATGAAAATGGACAAATGTTATGCAATGTGATATTATGATGACCCCGACGTCTATGTTTACCACCGAAAGATATATGCACTTCAACTTGAATATAGCTGTATGGTATTCTATTATAAAAACACCGCTGATATTATATAACGAATATAACATTGAGTATGCATTGTTATGTTATTGTGCAGGTAATCTGGATATTATGCTCATAGCGAAACAGTTGTGTCATGGCTTGGTAATCGATGACCTCACCAGGGACCCGAGCTAAGGATCCTTGATACTGAGGGGTGACTTTTTAATACGTTCCTACAAAAATAACGAAATAATGAACTCGTTTAAACAATAAATAACGAAATAGTTTATTCAGCGAAATAAACCACTCGTTAAAAGGTAGTTAAAACGAATTAATATTTCGTTATTACAAATAAATTATAATAAACATCAGGTGTTTTTCAGACTTTTATCATTTTAAATCACGCCGTTATAATTTTATATTTTACTTTTATAATTTCAAGCTACAGTTATTTTCAATACAATTATTTCTATATATACTCTCCCAAAAAGAAACGCAAAGTGACATTTCTTCGTCGGTATACCCTCGCTCTACCATCGCCTTGTCGCAACAGGAACCGCGACACGTCACTGAACCAAACTGCTCTCAAGTGTTACCGTGGCCATACCCTAGACTCTGAACCCAATGAATGTGAATTTCACGGTGTCGGTGTATTTCAAAACAGCAGCTCTATCGGGGACGTCTGACCCGTAATCCGGTTTCACGTAGGCGTTTACCGACTGCCTAATCTGAGATTCTACGTCGTCTGACAAATGCTGTTGCAGTAGAGGTCGTTGTTGAGAATTGTTTCCGCCAATGACGTAACCGGAAGTGACGATCCAGGACAGGTGGGGTCACTTTTGTTTGGCCTGAGCTTGTGCGGTCACGTGTTGAACTTTGCTGTCGGTACCGATCCCAAAGGCGAGAAATGGACTCAGGGAAACATTCAGCAGCCTGGTTACATCTCTGTCTGGGGTTCACCTGCTTGCAATCGACCAATAACGTTGTTGTGTTGGTCTTCGTGCAGATGTGGCATCACTTGGTTCGTTGAATGTGTACATGTACGACTGATTTGGAAACCGGGAACCCCGGGATTTTAAAGGCCTTAGATTTAGGTTCCATGCGAAAAGCTCGCGAAGTTGTTACATTCATGTGTCTTGATGCAACGAAGCGAAAACAAATTTCGACAGAAAGGATGACCAGTCACAATTAGTGACCTTACATTTAAAACCAATAATGAATGACATTGAAAACAAGTAACATTTATGGAAATAACACCTTCGTTTAAATAAAAAAAAAATGGACGTTGCGTTTCTTTTTTTTTTTGAAGAGTATATCTTGTCACTGTAGTTTGGTTGTGTAAATATTTCACCCCTGGAATTCATAGTTGAAATACTTCATAACTATTTGCTGTAAATTTCATAACTAAACTTCGGTAGATTTGTTTTGTTCTTTATCATTCTGTGAATCTACCAAAACAAAATAATTCACTGAAGTAAATTTTGTAAGATACATATCTTTTGTATTCACTAAAGTTTTAACCATATTTCCGGCTCTAAATTTAACATGGAGGTCCTCCAGATTCAATTTCAGTTGAAAATTGACTGATAGAAATGAAATACCATTAATACCATTTCTTGGAAATATAAAATAAATTTCGTACCTTTAGGTTTAACAATTGGCCTTTTTTGTCGTAAACTGTATTTTCATCAAATCTACCCCCTATAATTTTGTTGTAAACTTATTTTCATCCAATCTACCCCCTAAAATTCTGTTTCTATCATTAAATTGGGTATCTTATGTATAAAGCCTGCGAAACTAAATGAGGAAATAATTCATGACTAAGAGTTGAAACCGATAGAGATAAAATGTGACGTTTAAGCCGTTAGATCCGAGTTATAAAGGATGTTAAACTCAAATCGTGGATATGTTAATAACTCATAAGTTTTCCTGTAGTTAACCCTTAGTAGTTTGCTGTGTTCGATATATAGACATGGTAACAACATAAACGGTGTTTCAGACTTACTTAATTGATCATAGGAAATAGTTATCGCAACGTGGAATCCAAGAAAGTCCCAGACGATAGGTGACCAGATTGGTCACACCTGTCCCCATAGTGTTACATGGGTACACTCAACTATTTTCGGTTTTTGACTAACATGTGGCATTTGTAAAATGCGCGATCCAACTACTTGTCAGGTCATTTTGGGACTATTATATTTCTAAATATTCACGACCCTACCACTTGTCACCACAGAACTAAATACACACACATTGTATTATATTATATCTGTAACACTACAGATAACAGACGATCAGCATAAATCTGTAACACTACAGATAACAGACGATCAGCATAGTTGGTAGATCTTTATTGAGAACATAGAATAGACATAGATCGGAAGGAGCTCTATTCAAGTCTGACTTACTGTCAGTTAATTTTGGCTTTATTAAGCATACAGTCATTAAGAATAATGATACATGACAGATTAACTTATTTGGAATTGAGATTATAGTTTCTATAACTGCACCGCATCTTTCCTTTAAAGTCGCGAAGCTCTGCTGAGTGTTAAACACATAAAACATATGTACTTTATAAATAACATATGAATAAATAAGATATTCAATGAGATCGTGCGTTTTTTCAAGTTGTATATAGTTGAAAACGTCCAATATAGTATAATGTCAAATCTAGCAAAGTTCTATGTATAAATAACTTTGTCATATATGTTAGCATGTTCAAGTCTGGAACAAATATAATCTAGAATTCGGGGAAAAGTTGGAGCCAAAATTAACATGAAAGTCAATGGGGAAAATAATTGTTGTCTGTTTCCATATAAACAGGGTTATATTGCATAGCATTACAGGTTGTCCTATCAAGATCGTAGAAAACTGATCGAAATAATCGGATTTGCAATATATTTAAAGAACACTAAACTGCAAATCTGTAATGCTAATAGGATATTAGGTTATCGTTGAGAAGCTATGCCAGTCGCAAAAAGGGGTATTTTATGCGTTAGAGTGGGGTTTTTTTTATTATGATTGATGTGGCTCCCATTCAAGACCCTGTCCCTTATCCTAACATTAAATAATAGCGAGTCAGGCCAATCAGGTAAATCTAATTATTTACGGGAAATTTTTCATTCAAAATTCGTATAATCACGTTTCCAAAATATTTAAAACCAACTATGCTTCATTCAATCGAACACATAGGCGTTAGGAAGCAGTTGAAATAGTCGGACAAAGTCTAAAATATACGGGAAAGAACGATTCCAAAAGAAAGTCTGGCTAACAAAAGGTCAAGTTGTTCAGCATTCGGGTTAGTTGCCCGAATTTTAGCAAGTTGGTCCCTAGTTGACCCCTCTCTGTTACTATCAACTCGCTCCGACTTTTTTCAGCGCCCTGAGTAAAGTCGATCTCGTCTCCAGTTTTCGGATGCTGGACGACAGTCCCAGATGTCGGTCTAGTTTTTTAATAAACAACAATTGACGGAGGCTGTCGTGTAAATGTAATCTGATTGATTCACAAACCAGAATAGCAGAAAAAGGGCGTAAGCAGCCTCCCTCCAAACAAAAAAACCCAATATCAGTCCCCTCCTATGCTTATGATCGAATATTTGCTTAGTCTTATTCGGGCATTGCAAAACAACGTTCCAAAACACCAAGGGTACATTTGCGGTGCATTCTATGAAGTCACGCCAAGATATCTATTGTGTGACTTAATTGGCACCGCGTGCAAGTAAAGTAGCTGCTGATGATTGCTCAAAACAGGCGATTTTGCTAGATTAAATGATAAAATAATAAATGATCTCTTTGTTGACGTTTGGTGTAATTTCCTATTTTAGTCTCCCTGCCTTCTGGGTTAAATGACATCAAAAAATTGATCTGCCTATATCAAATATTTTCCAGAAAAAAACAAAAGCATCTTTCTAGTAACATCCTGTTGACAACTTTACATATTCTGGGTATAAGTTTTATTGTACACAGAAAATATAAATAAATAAATAATAATCGCTTGTCCCTATCTATCTTTGGGATAGTGTCTCGGTAATCCAGCCCCGAGTTGTCTTCCTTAATTATTGTTGCAGGTTGTTTACAGTGTATTGTTATTTACTACCGCTTGAGGCTTCAATTTTATGAACTTTGAAAACTATGGTCTAAAAGCTGTTTTTTTCTTGGGGGGGGGGGGTTAGTGTATGTAATGTTAATAATCAGAATTAAACATAAGGGGCTTCATAAATTTTGCAGTCTAGTAGTTTATTCACCCCTTGATGCTGTGCAATAAAAAAAACGTTTTGACACAAAAGCTCGTTTGCGGTGTTTTTATATAGCCTGGTCGTACCCTTTGTTTATTAAACCCACAAACCTCGCCTCGAATCCGGGTGCTAGGAAATTTGCAACATAGAAGGGTCGAATCCAGAAGTTTCAGAAAGGACCGGTGTGCGAAGCATGGCCCTCAACGAAGTCACTAACCGGCTCGTTTCGGAGTAAATTGCGATTTCCAACCTAAGCTGACTGTTAATTCGTTTAGCAACCTGAGTATATGGGTCAAAAAAATGTTCGCCCCCCCCCCCCCCTGAAGGTTAATGAACCTTTTCATGCTGATACCCTATGCATCTGTCGATTTGGTGAAATAAACTTCTTCGAGTCACCAAACCAGTTTGGAAGTTATTGTGAGCGCAATGAGCCTATCCTATCATTACATAATTTTCGTTTATACTTGGCATGTTTACGGTAGTATATCTCGACAATGAAATAAAACCAAGTACGAACAATCCAAACCATTAGACAAAATTCGAAGTTTAAAAAACGGTATAGGCAAAATAGTGTAATCAGCATATGGACTGTTCACCGTGTACATAATACACGACATAGAAAGCCTACGCACTTTTGAATATGCACACCTTATGTATCCGTCGATGTGATGAACCAAAGGTCGTCGAGCAGCAAAGATAGTTTAGAAGTAATTGTCTAAGCAGTAAGTCTACCCGAACTCTATTACCCCATACTTTGTTATGCTAAATTGACGTACCCTGTTCTGCGTGCCCAGTTAGCCTACGGTGCGATATTTTATAATGTTTTGGGTACATGCTTTTTATACGCCCACATTTTAATGTGGACGTATAGTGTCGTCTGCCCTGTCCGGTTTTTCAATAATAATAATAATAATAATGCACTTCAATAATAATGATGACAATTATAATAGTAAAAATGTAGATAATATAATGAAATTAATACGTTAGCCCATATTAAAGCGAATCTGTATGAATAATTATGATTACTTGTATGGATTCAAGTAAACTGATCTTAGTCATGTTGATATCTTTAAAATCTCAAACGAAATGTTTTTTCCGGCCTGTGTCTACATATAGCCTCTTATCGACATTGAGGAAACCACAATGACAATGGTTACTACATCATGGTCTGCACTTTCGAGAAGTTTTGACTCAAATCTGGTTAACTTAAAGCTGAACTCCGGTTACAAAAATACCGAAATAGTTAAATAATAAAAGGTTAAGGCCCCCAAGCCGCCATACTCGTTTCCAATTTGTGAAATAAATATGGCGGACATAGAGACTTATGAGCTGAAAAGGTTAGTCGATCTCACTTCCAGTTTGTTTTTTTTCAGCCAGCTGTAAACATGGAAGGGTTAGCCGACTTTATGAGCTGGAAAGGTTAGCCGATCTCACTTCCAGTTTCTTTCTTGTCAGCCAGCTGTACACATCCGGTCTTATTTTGTACACACGCGTATTATGATATTCGTTTACTTCTGTGAGCTCGACGATTCCTACTATATTCTGTGATGTGCGTCAACAGAACCGTAAAATACGTGGTATATGAATGGGTTTTGTTTTTGACACGGAAGAGAATTCTCAAATCCGTCTAAATGATAGTGCTCTTGGGTCATTCCGTTATCTAATTGTCTGCTTTGGTCTGAAATACTTGGAAATAGGTTTGCGGTTGTCTGTCGACAACTACCAAGCTAGGAGTTTTTTTCACCAAATCTACAGACAACCGAAAACCCATTTGCCATGACATAGTTCATTAACCTTCTGGCGCGGATTCGGGTAAGGGGGGATTAGTGGTGGCGAACAATTTTTTGACCCATATACTCAGGTTGCTAAACGAATTAACAGTCAGTTTACGTTAGAAATAGTAATTTACTACGAAACGAGCCGGTTGGTGACTTGGTTAAGGTCAAGGCTTTGCACTCCCAAGTAGTGGTAGCGCATCAGTCCTTTCTGAAAAATCTGGATCCGCCCCTTCTGTGTTGATTATTGATTGGTATCACCGCAAATGTTCGAGCACCTGGATTCGAGGCGATGTTCGTTGGTTCAATAAACAGAGGGTATGGTCACGTTTCTTCCAGAATCAACGGATGAATAAACTACCAGAATGCTAAATTTCAGAAGCCCCTGTGTTACATTTTCGAGATATATTACGATAAAGATACTTAACATATTAGGAAATCGGGTAATCGTAGGCTGTAGGGGAACTCAATAATTTCTAAACTAGCTTTGGTGGCGCGAAGATGGTTATATCTCCGCAATAACAGATGTCTATGGATTTAACATGCCAAAGTTCATTAACATTATATGTTGATGAACTAGTTATATATCATTGCACATTTCCTAGCACCCGGATTCGAGGCGAGGTTCGTTGGTTCAATAAACAAAGGGTACGACCAGACTATATTAAAAACACCGCAAACCAGCTTTGGTGACAAAACGTGTTTTATTGCACAGCATCAATGGATGTATAAACTTCTAAACTGCACAATTACGGAAGCCCCTTATATTGCATTTTCATGATATATTACCGTAAACATACTTAAAATATAGGGGCATCAGGACAGGATAGTCTCACGCGGAACTCAATAACTTCTATACTATAATTCAGTTCGCTATAGCCTTCTGGCAACATAAGTTGCTAAACCATGCCTTAACTCTGCGTCGTCAAAAATTCGATCATAAGGACTGATATTGTTTTTATTTGTTTGAAGGGGGGCTGCTTATGCAGAAAATTGGGAAAATTAGACGGCCGCAATCGCCCTTTACTGCTATTCCATGCTAGACCGATTGCAACCAGGCAATCAGACTGCATTTGTAAGACAGCGTCCGTTTAATGCTTTTTTTTAAAAACTAGACCGACATCTCGGACTATCATCCCGGATCCGCAAAATGGAGTCGAGATCGATTTTATAACACGGTTTATTTCGTGACGGCATGAGAGCGCTGAAATAATTCAGACAGAGTCGATAGTCACAGAATTGGGTCAACTAGGGGCCAATTTGAAAATATTCGGGCCACTCACCCGAAAAGAATTATTAATACTGGACATTTACCTTTTGTTGGCCAGACTATTTTTTTTGCAATCAGCCCAGAGGTCGGGTGTTCGGTCCCTGCATTAGCCAGGGAAGCTCATCCAGATTTTGAGGCGTGGTTTGTCATGTCAGTGTTGCAGGAGAGAGCTGTCTAGTCGTTCAGATGGGAAGAAAAACCGAGGTCCCATGTACACATTGGCTTGCACGTCAAATATCCCTTGGCAGTTAAAATTCGATATAAGAGTAAGCCGTAGCGCCCCTGCCCATGCAAAATGTCCCTCGTTGTACAGAGTATAACGTATACCCGCCTTCATTAACCCAGTTTAGGAGCAGAATAGTGGGACGTTTAACCCCATTTCATTTCTTTTGCAATCAAGTTTGCTCGATTTTTTTGGACGTTGTGTAACAATGTGAGGTGCTATACAGTCGCTGGTTAGATATGAAAAACTCCCCACACCCAACGTCTACGCATGGGAATAATATTCTTATAAAGACATTATAAATGAATAAACTTAAAGATAATAAAGATATGATAACTCATTGAGATAATACATTTATTATATCCCAGTCAACGGCAGCTCACGCACATATCGCTCAAAGAATGAATGAATGAAATGGGGTTTAACGTCCTACTGTTATGCACTTAACCTGAGCCAATTGAAGACGTGCATACGCCATACAGTGTGCTATGAGGGAAATTTTGCCCGGGCAGCGGCGCTACGGCCTACTCTTATATCGAATTCCAATTGCCAAGGGGTCTTTTACGTGCACTCCAATGTGTACACGGGTCCTCGGTTTTTCGTCCCACCCGAACGACTAGGCAGCTGTCCTTGTCAGGCCCTCCTTCTGTATCACTGTATCGCTCAAAGAGTTAATGGATCGTTAACTTTATTGGAGAGAAAGGTTGTTGCTGGAAGCCCTGATAAATTTAAAGCTACAATTTCAAATTTTTAAGCTATATTTTTAAAATTTATCAAAATAAAGCCTTAAAATATGTGGTATCTATTAACAGTACTATTGCCAGCTGAGAAATTGCAAAAATATCATTTTCAATTTGAAATTATGGCCATGGTCGCATAATAGTGAGTTGATAACCTATTGAGCAAAAGACAGAGAAATAATTATGTTTGGACTTTCTTAGAGAATTTGAAATTCTCGCTTTCACTATCCTACCACTTGAGCAGCCTCTGATACAGGTTCCGACTCTTAGTCATAAATTATTTCCTCATTTAGCTACGCTGGTTTTATACATGACTTAATTTAATGATATAAACTGAATTATAGGAGGTAGATTTGATGAAAAAACAGTTTACAACAAAAAATTTAGGGGGTAGATTTGATGAAAATACAGTTTACAACAAAAAGGTCAATTGTTAAACCTACAGGTAAGAAGTTTTATTTTATATTTCCAGGAAATGGTATTAAACATTTCATTTCTATCAGTCAATTTTCAATTTATACCCGGAAACATGGCTGAAAACTTTAGTAAATACGAAAGATATGTAACTTACGAAAGTTACTTCAGTCAATTATTTTGCTTTGGTAGATTCACAGAATGATAAAGAACAAAACAAATCTACCGAAGTTTAGTTATGAAATTAACAGCAAACAGTTATGAAGTATGTCAACTATGACAGTACACTTGTAAGGTCAAGGGTGAAATATTTACAGTGACCTGGGGCCGTATTTATAAAAATTCTTAGAGTTTTCATAACTTTTACTCTTAGACTTCCTCAAACAACATTTAGTTTAAAGTTACTCTTTAGAAATACAGTATTTATAAAGGGTCTTAGAGTTACTTTTAACTAAATGTTAGACTTGGGTCCTAAAAAACTAAATCTGTCACAAAAAGAATCCCACCCATGTCCATTTCATATCTTCATATCAACTCGTCATTGTTGTACTCCACTAAGAAATCTCTTCTTGTTTTAAACTCTCTTAGGCGGCGTACACGGACGGCCATGTTTACCAAGATAAGAGTACTTTTAACAAGGTAGGAGTGCTACAGGTGGACTCCTAAATATGTGTCATAGTAAGGAGTAATTCTTAAAGTAAAATGTTTATAAATAGGTCTAAGATAAATCTACAAAGTTAGGAGTAATTTTTGACAGTTAAGAGTAAGTTCCAACTATTAGAATTTTTATAAATACCGCCCCAGATATAAAACTGTAGCTTGAAATTATAAAAGTAAAATATAAAATTATAACGGTATGATTTAAATTATAAAAGTCTGAAAAACACCTATCATATAGAAATCTAATGACAGTAAAAAAAACAGAATGTATCTTCTTTGGTCCAAATATGCGTCTGAAAAATCCAGGTTCAAATGGTGTGGTTGTAGGAGAAGCAATAATTGCACCGTCAGACACTGTGAAGAACTTAGGTGTTCTCTTAGAGCCACATCTAAGCATGGACAATCACATTCGTGAAATTTGTATAAAATGCTATTTTCAGCTCAGAAACCTTATAAGACACTTGATTATCCAAGAAGCAGCTGCCACACTTGTATGTTCTCTTGTATTCCAAAGGATTGACTACTGTAACAGATTGTTAGCAGAAACATCTACTGCCAATATTAAAAAAAAACTTTAACTTGTGCAAAAAAGAGCAGCTCGAATTGTTACCAGATGATCAAAATACTCTCATATAACTCCTGTTCTGAAATCACTCCTTTGACTGTCAATAAATGAAAGAATCACCTTCAAAATTATGTCCTTGACTTATTAGTGTGTAAATGGCTTATCTCCAAAATACTTATCCGATCTTATGCAAATACATGTTCCCTCACGTAACGTCCGATCAAACAGACTTTATCAGTTGTGTTGCCCAAGGTGGAAGCTAAAATCATTCGGATACAGACAGATCATTCTCAGTTAGTGCATCTAAAAAGTGGAACAACCTATCAAAAATCATTAAATCATCACCAACTCTTTCTTGTTTTAAATCAGAACTTAAAACCCATCTTTTTAAGAAATGTTATGTTAATAATCAACTGAACTGTATGCGCTGTGTGCATGGAGTACTAGCGCTATATAAATATGTATATTATTATTAAACCCAATTTCATAATCTAGCAACGGATTATTTAGTTTGGGATTGTTGGGAGCACAATTTATATTTGAACATTGGAGAGGAGTACCAAACTTAGTGGCTCAAATAAGTACTTTAGATTTTTATCAAATAAAAATACAATTTTTAATTATATTGTTAGTGTTACTTTATTTATTTCAGACTAAAACGATTGATAGACAAATTTTAAACTAACAAAACCGTAGACTATGTTTCGTGCAAACTTGTTAGACGAGTACAAAAGTAAAGTTGAGTGTAACTTAATTAAGTTGAGGGAAGCAACAAATAGTGACGATGTAGAAAGGAATCCATACTTTCCAGATTTTGAAGTAAATCCAAGGATGTCGGCAAAGATTTCACTTATAAAGGATACCGAGAGTATTTACTTTTCTTCATATTTGGAGGGATCTTTTGAAGAAGAACAAGAGAAACACAGACAAGCAATGTCCGACTATATCAGTGAAAATAAGCAGATTCTGGAGGTTCTGTGTGATATTGTCGTGGATCCGCCTCAGCCAAACTGTCCTTTTATTGGCGGGTTGCAGATGATGTCATTATTGCTGGTGTTGAATCTTACGGACAAATCGGAGGATCTGTGTGAAGCTGTTTGTCAAATACCAGAATATCTTGGCTATTTGAAAGGCATGTTAGATACTAATGAACCTGATGATAAAGAAATGTCTCGTGTAAGTGTGAAATACCAGTATATTTGTTTTGTTCATTATTATTGTTAAGGGTTCTCAGCAGCGGGCCACCACGTATGCGGGGTATCATAAACTCTATAGGATATAGCCAACACCGGCCATTGTCACCTGTAATCTTAGACACACCTCATTTTAATCGGATTAAATCCAAGAATCAAGATTATCTACCGTAAATAATTTCTTAATATCACATTAATTAATCGATCTGAGTAAATCTAAGAAATGTGAAGAAATATTCATTTGAAAAGTTTAATCCATAGTTTTTGCCCCAAAACAATAAATATGGGTCATTCGATGTCAAGTGGACCAAATTTCGGAAAGTTGAGAACATGGCCCCTTCCCCCAAAAAATATAAGAGAAATATATGTTATAGTGTAAGTTCCTAAGGTAACAAATCCGAAACGTTACCTCTTGTTGAGATATTGCCATTTGAAATTAGGGGCTGTAGCAGACCATAAATTCAGTAATTATTTTCAGGTGTTTAGGTGCTTTAAACTCACATTTCTAATAGGAGTAGAACGTTGCTTTTACAATTACTTCTAGTTGATAAATACCCCTAAAATTACTTCTAGTTGATAAATACCCCTAAACTGTATCTGTATAAGTTAACTTTATATGTAATAATGTTTGATGTACAAGATACAGTTCTAATTTTAGTTTGACTCTAAAAACTAAGGATGTTCCCTATTGTGTCCAATTTCTGATAAAAGGTCAAATGGCTTTATCTCAGCGAAGTTTTGACCTCGACGGGTAAAATTTCGGATTGTTAGATTAAGACATTGTACTACAACATTTATTGTTTTATAGATTTTTAGGAAGGGTAATATTCCCACCATGGATCCACTTGACAGAATGACCCAAATGTAGTTTTTATATTGATTAATATGATGGTCAGTTACATTAGGTACCCAACAGGTGAAAAGTTTTTGAATAACAATTTACAATTATTTTACAGAAAAGAACACTTAAACGCACACATTTAAGAACGTCAGCGATACGAAGACGAAACCAAATTTAGGTACCGGTGGGGAAAAGTGGAGTCTTTCACAAAATTAGATTCTTTAGTTATTTATTGCTTGGCCTTCCCTTAAAAACTTTTTGATAGTTTAAATAATGTATATATTTAGCTGATTGATGCATCGGAATATCTGTCACAACGTCTCGGTCAGTTAAAGATTAAAGGTCACTGATTTATGGCTGCATAGCATGTTGAGTATACTGTTTATTGGTTTTGTTGAAAATTTACTATTTTTATTTATTTAACAGGAAGACAAGAACTGTTTATCTTATGCCATTACGATTGTCCACAACCTTGCAGTGAACGACAACATAGATGTGTTACGTAATGAAGATTTTCAAAAATCACTAACAAAATATATATCAGCTGATGATGCTGATATCAGTCTGGCTGCTCTTCTTGGTTTAGCTGCTATTATGTCCGATGATGAAAACACAGATATCCAGGCTTGTACATCAGCTATTGAGAGTTTAATGGACGAACTTGAAGCAAGTCTTGACAGTGATGCGCATAGATCACCACTTGGATGGAAAAGCATGGAATTGGCATTAGGTAAGGCTACTGAATTTTACCATTACATTAACAAAATACCATGTGCTATGTATCACAACGACATTCATGTTTTATTGTTTTATTTAATTCAGGAATCCTCAATCTAGCTCGAGTTGACGACAACAAAGCTCTATTTGTGGAGAAAAACTGTTTGCCTAACCTGTTGAAGATGGCCAATTCCCAAAACCCAAATGAGCGGAACGGTATGTTTTATTTGGGGGGTTTTCAAGCTACATGAATGGTTAAACTGTGTCCGGATGGGGATGGTGTAGGGTTAATCCATTGTTTGAGCATGAACAAAGAAATAAACCTGATGGGCATGACAGGTTACTCTCTGAACATTGCGATGGTTTGGGTCATTGTTTTGATTCCGGCAACTGGCACTGATATCCGATCGTGGAAATAAAGCCCAGCTTGTCAAGGTAATTAGAGTCGGTTGCCAGGAATGGCTTGTAATACTGTCTGTTAATAATCCGACCTATGTCGCATTCAAGATAATTCAGATGTTGGATTTTTTAATTGATAACATCTTTGTTGAATTTGGAGGGGAAATATATCAGCAAGTGGTTGGCATCCCAATGTGCACAGTACATGTGCACAAACTGTGCACCTTTGCTTGCTGATCTGTTTCTCTGTTTGAAGCGGATTACATACAGACGCTCTTAAAAACAAATAAACGATCAGTCAGACTTTTTAATTTCACATATACAACTGGCGGTAGTTTTCTCTTTGATTTGCATAGCAGTTATATCTCATAACAACCTGTCATGACGTCATCATAGGTTGATATTCTGTTCATATCAACCGCTGATGACGTCGTGACAGGTTGATATTTCATATCAACCGCTAATGACGTCATCTCAGGTCGATGTGTTCGACTCATATCAACCGCTGATGATCGAAATAATACAAAACACAGAAATAAATTTTTATTATTTTGACAATTAAAAATTATTATGGAACAGTTTGAAACATTTAAGACAGGAATAGACGACGTACTTATCAGCATATTTAAATCGGTTATCCATATCTTTCATAATCTTCTTTCCGTCCACACACTCCTAGACTTGAAAGTATTTATCGCCAAAAATTTCCATTAAAAACTATTTTTGGGTACAGTCCATGCACTTGAATAAAACAGTCGGCCAAATCCTTCTGTCTATAAAACCTAGCAAAAACCTTCAATCGTAGTTCACTGTCAGAATTATCGGGAAAGAATTCTTTTGATCCAAATTTTCTTTAGGCTTTAGATAGATCCTCATCGATAGTTGCATTCACGCCAATTCCATCGTCAGTATGTTGGCTAAAAGGGATTGATTATTCCTCTTCGTATTACTATCCATTTTGTTTTTGTATGAAATTAAATTCTTCAAAATGGCGCTGTGTTTACAAAAATACCATCTCGTAATTGCACGTGATTAATTCGGTAATCTTCGTTATTTGACGGAAACTACCCAGCCGTTATCCATTCATTGTTGAATATTAATGGAAAAGTCCATTTAAATTTAAGGGTGGGCGTTGTATATGTCAGATATAAACCTATCATACCTAAATTGCTATATTAAAAAACCCTTGGTATGATATTTTGATACTGCATTAAATAGACATAGTATGAATAAAAAGATTAATATTACCAGGTGTCGCGTTTTTCCAAGCTCGGGTTGCAACACTACAATGATCCCATTTAAAAAGATAGATATGTCTGTAATATGCATAAAATGTATTTTATTTGCCAGTTGCCTTATGCTGTTTATGGGAACTTGCTTTCGACGATAATATCCAAAAGAAAATGGTTGACCAGCCCGGACTAATCCATTTTCTTGGTGAAAAACGTCAATCATCCGACGGCGATAACAGAGATGAAGAAATAGCTTGTCATAATATCCTATGGACTCTGAGGTACGCTCTTCTAGAATCCGAGGACCATCAATCAATTGGTGAGTATACAAAGGTTATTGGTTAAATCCTGACCTTTTTGTTATAAAAAATAAAATGTAATGCTGAATGTCCTAATGAGCTATCGGCTATAGATCAACAGAAATGTGTACTCTTTCAGCCGCATTTGATACGCTCGATACCGAGGATCTCCTTCATGCACTATGGTGTAAAATTGGCTTGCGTGGTTCTATCTTTAACTGGTTGGCTTAAGTCATATGTAACCAATCGACCCCAAGCTGTCAGAATTAGAGATTCAACATCCGATAATAATGCAATGCTTTGTGAGATACCACAATGTTCTGTTCTCGGACCCTTACTTTTTATTATCTTCACAACGCCTGTCACTAAGATTGTTGAAGGCTATGGGCTAAATATATATTTTTCAGACGACACACACTCTCAATATTCTACGATACAAAATATAGAACTTTACACAAATTCTTGCGTGGGTAACAGAACATTTCTTGAAATTAAATCCAAATAAACCCATCTGCTAGTAATTGGAACCTAGCAACAACTCCGATAAAATTGATCAAACGCCAGTTAATTTTGAGAAAGCTCGAAATATGGGTGCTATATTAGACTCGAACCTATCTTTTAAAGACCACATACAAAGTATTTGCTCCACTGCCTTCTATCATATATATCGAATTGGAACATATATCGAATTGGATAGTTCCAAGCCTATCGCGTTCACGCATTCATCCCGACCAAAGTAGATTACCATAATGGCGTTAAACAGCCAACAAACTCCACCTTATATAAACGTCTTGTAGAACAATATATTACCACCAGAAATATCCGTTCCAAAAACAATTACCGCATGTGAGCCATTTTAAATCTTAAAGGGAAAATCCCGTATTACACAGAGGCTCAAAAATAAATGTCTTAGAATGTATGAAAAAAAAACGTCAAAATATAGGGGAATGGTGTATTTACTTTGTCTCAAAATTTCAACTCAAAATATTGAGTCGTTTTGACGTGAACGCCAAAACTGCTTATCTGGACACGTAACCCTTTTGAGATTTCGGGTCAATTGTTTCGTTGGTTGGCCTTCTAACCGATTACCGTTACTTGAGAGGGTTATGCAGTTAATATCCTATGTGCCGTACTTAATAGAGAAAGGCAAATTTCAACTACACATTATTTTTATAAAATAAAAATGTTTGGTTTAATCCAGATACCACAAAATACACCTTGGGGCACCGGTCTCAAATTCCACATAAAGACAGATCGATTTAAGTCGTTTGAAAACGTATCATAAATACTGAAGTAGTTGCTCGACATTTAACTCGAATATTTTAGTCCTTTAACTAAGAACATTGTTTTTTCAAAACCCTAATCTGTAAATATAAAAAAACAATAGTGCCTTAGAAACTGTTTTCTTCAGTATTAACGCGCTTTATAAATGACGATATTATTTTATTATTATTACTATTCTGCTCCGACTGGGCTTATGATCGAAGGCGTACATACGCCATACAGTGTGTCATGGGTGAATTTGTACTCGGACGGCGGCGCTGCGGCCTACTCTTATATCGAACTGCCAAGGGATCTTTTACGTAAACAGTGCGTATAGTTGTTAAGAACATTTGGATCGCATACCGATCCGATAGACTATTAAAAATCGACAATAAAGTAATAACAATGCAAATTCTGGTGGTTAAAGCTTATTTTAATACTACGTGGCATTATTCATTAGGGTAAAAGAATGTTGTGAAGAATAAGATTTTGCTTTCAGCAGAATGTTGAAAACGTTGGTGATTTGTTTTAAAGATGATACATAATAAATTTCAAAACGTTTGGATCTTAAATGGTATATATAACACATGCGCTCTGGGACTTTACAATGTTTGCGCGGACCTATTTGCGTCCGTTATTTTCTTAGTTGTGAGCCTTTTTAACCAGGATTATTTTGCTCTTTCCATTAGGAAAAGAAATGACTGAGGGTGAAGATGATGATGACGACGATGATGATGACGATGATTATGACGATGTTGATGGAGTGATACCTCCAAAAACACATATTGGTCACGTAATGATAAGCTACAATTGGGATAAGCAAGATTTAGCGTTGAAAATACGAGACCAACTCAAGTCTAACAATATAAAGGTATGGATAGACGTTGATGATATGGAAGGGTCTACACTAGACGCCATGGCCAAAGCTGTTGAACAAGCTGGAATTGTGATCATGTGTATGTCTCAAAAATACAAAAACAGTCAATATTGCAGAGCTGGTAAGTATACATATAACTTATATATATATATGACAGCTCTTTTCATATCATTTAACTTACATACTACAGCTCTTGTCGTGGTATTTAGCTTATATGAGACAGCTAAAGTTATATCATTTACCTTACATACCACAGATCTTGTCGGACCCTTTAACTTATATTCGACAGCTCTTGTTGTATCATTTAACTTACACACGGTAGCTGTTATTGTGGCATTTAACGTGTATTAACGTGTCTATTAACGTTTAATGTCAGCTTCGCCCAACGATGATATCGCAGACAACAACTCTTATTTTATCCTGCTTAGCGCACACGCAGGGATCTTTATTGTGGGAGGGAAAAGGGGTGAGTACCCGGAGTAAACCCATGAGATTCAGAAGGCGCAGCTATCTCCAACCCACCAAGGATTGAAAGTACGACCACAAGCCAGGGGGATACCGGCAAGCAAGGGCTTCCAGCGCGTATCCCTAGTCGTGCCTTTACCTTATTTAACATACGTTCGGCATTTCATGCCTTAATCTTTATATGTTACGTTTAAATCCTGGGACGAGATGGGTAAATGACCCTAGACAACCATATATAACACACATAAATCGGTATTCTAAAACTTACATACATACAACATGGAGTAAGTTAAAATGTATATTCTTCATAAACGCCCGGGCGAATCGGTATGGATCTGGTTGTTTGAATTTGTCCAAAATATCTCTCTTGACTTTTTAACGACTACTTGATCCGGGTTAGATGATACTGTTGATGCTTGTGGAATACAAGCGGTGGAATTATTCCCCATACTAGACAATATTAATATGAATGTATTTTTTTCCAGAGGCTGAATATGCCTTTAAGAAAAAAAGCAGGATTATACCAATATTGATGGAAAATAACTACGAACCTGATGGATGGCTGGGAATCATTCAGGGAACAAAGCTGTGGTATGATTTCAGTGATGACCAGTTGATGAATACTAACATGGACCGGCTTTTAAAAGCGGTAAAAAAATTCACTGATGCAAATTAAGGTGTTCTTGTATTAATAACACCACGTATTTTTATAAAGATTAATTAAAGCTAATTTTAATACCATTGTATATCATTTTGAAATTAAGTTTGTAGTATGTTTAATATATTCTATTTGTTGAATTAATGTTTTTTTCTAGGTATAATATATTGATGTATTTTACACCATTTCTTTGAGCATTAGTATTTCGAATCCGATTGATAGGGTTGACATCAAACGCAGATCAAAATGTATGATATCATTTTTAAGACAACCAGATGATAGAAAAATAAAAACTTAATTTAAAAGCTGTTACAATGTGATTGTATGTGGGGTTTTTTTCCTCTTTTTTGTTTAACATACTGTATTATTATTATTGTGTATCTCACAATTTCGATAGTCAAGATTTCGAGCATTGTATTGTCAAATGAATGTTTATCCCAACAAAAATTCTGTTAAAAATAGGAGCCGGGCTGAATTATATTATAATCACCGCGAAACAAAGACATCCCAACATTTAATTATTATTAAAAATAATTGAATGATGTGATAAAAAAATAGTATTTAGTACGTGTAAGAAAGTCGATTTAACAATATTCTACGTAATCAGGTAAAAAAAATAAAGATACAATGAATATAGTGTCCCAAAAAGTGGTCAGTGTGAACGAAAAGTTTAATGAAATGTAAAAAAATGAAAAAGTATATTACATTACAAACAAATGATTTCCTTACAATAATTTTTCATGAACTAATGGTCTCTACATAATGTTAAAGGAGCTAAATCGCTAATAATTTGGACCTGGAAATTGACACGAGAGGGAGGGAGGGAGAGAGAGAAATAGGGTTTAACGTCCACTCAACGCAACCGAGAAATTGACACAAGTGGGTCGTAACGCATATAATAATGTAATATGAATGTATATAAACTAATTTATATTCAATCGTTTTGTTTTTACTCTTATTTATAAATTCTTTGCTTGAAGTTAAACATACTATATTATGGTCATCTGTAATAATATATAATCTTACTAACATCTGTATTTCTCGAATAAAACATGTGTAACTCTATTTGTTCGCTAATAAAACATGTGAAAACTCTATTTTTTCGCTTATAAAATAAAGCTTGTTTATAAAAACTGCATTGGACTCTTCATTCACTAGACTTACTATTTGTTCTTTATTGCAACAAGAATACGATGTATACATATAATTGAAACCTGGTGTATTCGCTTTATTAATAATATCATATACAACTAGAAATTTAATAATTGACATCAAAGTAACGTTAGATTCATAAGCGTTATTGAAAAGTGCTTTTTTATTTTATCAACCGTTTCATCATCCAGAAAAGCACAAAAATCGGGACTATGAAATTCTTCTTTTCAATAATTTATACATACAGTTTCTAACTGTCACTGGTAGAATTGAAAATTTTTGTGACTGTTATCAGCTCGTGTAGATTAAATGCGAAGAAGTCTTCAGGAATTGGTAATCCTTTTGGAAGTAGTAAAATAATAAAATAAGACACATGATATACAAAATCAAACCTTTTCAAATTATCTTTAATACCTGAGCTGAATAAATGGTAGTTAATTTTTAACTGACGAGTATATATAAATTCCATAACACGTACAAATCTTGCAGCTTTTATATCATGACTGATTTCTATAGTGAGAACTGATGATTCAGTTTTTGTGGGTTCCTTCCAATAAGCCCCAGCTATACCTGGCACAGTTCCCATGTTTAAATCTTTCAGGGTATAGTTCTCTATACGTTTCTATAGTTCTTATCACTTCCATTTGTTTAATTTTTAAAAAAGAATGTTTTTGAGATATAATATTTTGAATTATTATTTTTCCATCGCAGTTTACTTAAAGATATCATAAGTCATAAGTCAGCCCTTTCTTATTTGTAAAAACAAAGAAAAGAAAGGGTCTCATGATAGCACCTTATGGCATCCTCTACAGTATTATACATTTGTGTTCTCTAGATTTGATGTGAATAATAGGGGTCATGAGATGACGAACCGGATCGATTTACAGTGCTCTACGAAAATCTTGTAAACACGATAGCTACTTCATTTTGGTAAGGTTATTTCCAAATTTGATACAAAGCTTTGGGTCATGAGAGGACAAACTCCGTCGATTTGCAATGCTCCGTGGCCTGCTGCTCCTGAGTTACCTCCCCTTTGCCTAAAACCCTGTTAACGCTACACAGAGGTGAAAGTTTACAAGTTTTCTATGTTTAGCAAACCACAAAGTATTGCGATAAAAAAATTAAAATTAAAAAGACTGTAAAATATACTGATATGGCATTTGTTGTGAGGTACACACCGAGGCACCACTTTAAAATTTTATTCTGTGTCCAGCATCTGAACATAATGTAAAGAGATTGTAGACTCTTGTGTATGGTGGCCCATGGTCGCAATAGCGGGGGGTTTTTTTGTATTTCATTTAGAAATAGAAAAAAAAATTAGTAAAAAAAAAAAAAATTAAAAAATTATTTTTAAAATTAGAAAAAAAAAGAAATCTTTTTAAAATTAAAAAAAAAATCTTTTTAAAATTAAAACAAAAAGAAATCTTTGAAAACTAAAAAAAACTATTTAAAATTAAAAAAAAAACTTTTTAAAATTTAAAAAAAAAACTTTTTAAAATTTAAAAAAAAAAACTTTTTAAAATTTAAAAAAAAAACTTTTTAAAATTAAAAAAAAAACTTTTTTAAAATTAAAAAAAAAACTTTTTAAAATTAAAAAAAAAACTTTTTAAAATTAAGAAAAAAATCTTTTTAAAATGAAAAAAATATAAAAAATAATTAAATAAAAAAAAAATGAAAAAGAAAACAAAAAAATTATTCTGGACGTGGCCCATCGTCGCAATAGTGTCTTGACTATCCAGGCCCAGTATACAGCTATCATTAGACTAGAGCGACCAGAAACATTTTGTGGCCCATTGTTGCAGTAGTATCTCGATTATCATGTGTTGGATCTATGAAGAACGTATAGGCCTACTTGAACGATAGGAAACGAGTCTGCAGTAATCTCGCATCAACATGTGAGTGACGGAACTTTGGCCTGTTTATGTTCCCCCGAGAACGACCAAAAACATTTTGTGGCCCGTTGTTGATGTACGTAGTATCTCGATTATCATGTGTGGGATCTATGAACAACGTATATACATAGATTTTAACGACAAGAAACGAGTCTGTAGTTATCTCACATCAACATGTGAGTGACGGAACTTTGTCATGTTTATGTTCCCCCGAGGCGAGAGCGACCAAAAACATTTTGTGGCCCGTTGTTGATGTACGTAGTAGGCCTACACGTGTGAGATCTATGAAGAACGTAGCCTATAATAATATAGACTCGAACGACAATAAACGAGTCTGTAGTTATCTCACATCAACACGTGAGTGACGGATTTTGTCATGTTTATGTTCCCCCGAGGCCAGAGCGACCAAAAACATTTTGTGGCCCGTTGTTGATGTACGTAGTAGGCCTACACGTGTGAGATCTATGAAGAACGTATAGACCAGGAGCCCAGAGGGTCGAACCTAGACGAACGAGGTACCAATATCTGACCATATAGGCATCTACATACTAACCTGGGATATACAGAAATGGGCGTCTGCCGGGTTCCAGTTCATGGGTGTGGCCTTGGCGTCCCCTAGAATGACCCCCAAAATGGGTTAAACTCATACATTCGAGGTACCGGTCGAAACCAATTTTAAATGAAAGAGTACATCTCACGGAGTACTAAATTGCTCATAACAGACGATTTTGGCCCTGGGATGGCCCAAACTGACACCCTAAGTATGGACCCGGGGGCCTTAAAAAAGGGCTGCATTCATACATTCGAGGTACCAGTTGAAAATAATTTTAAATGAAAGTGTATATCCCATTGAGTACGAAATTGTCCATAACAGACGATTAGGCCCCTGGGATGGCCCAGACTGACACCCCAAAGTCGAGGTTGGGTGGGGTGGGGAAAAATGAGTTATACTAATACATTCGAGGTACCGGTCAAAACTAATTTTAAATGAAAGAGTACATCTTACTGAGTACGAAAATGCCCATAACAGACGATTAGGCCCCTGGGATGGCCCAGGCTGACACCCAAAAGCCGAGGTTGGGTGGGGTGGGGGGAAATGGGTTATACTCATACATTCGAGGTACCGGTCAAAACCAATTTTAAATGAAAGAGTACATCTCACTGAGTACGAAAATGCCCATAACAGACGATTTCAACCCTGGGTCAGCTCAGACTCACACCCTAAATATAACTCCGGGGTTTAAAAAAAGAGTTATATTCATACATTCGAGGTACCAGTTGAAATTAATTTTAAATGAAAGAGTATCCCGCTGAGTACGAAATTGTCCAAAACAGATGATTAGGTCCCTGGAATGGCTCAAACTGACACCCCAAAGCCAAGGGGGCCAAACATCGGTAAAACTGATATATTCTAGGTACCGGTCAAAACAAATTTTAAATGAAAGACTACGCCTCACTGAGTGAGAAATTGCCTATAGGCTTGAAAAAAAAAGGTTATATTCATACTTCCAAAGTACCAGTTGCTATTAATTTTAAATGAAAAGAGTACACCCCACTTAGTACGAAATGGTCCATAACAGATGATTCTGGTCCCTCTCTTTAGGTTTTCAAAAAGGTTAAACTGGCTAGTTTTGAAACAAATTTCCGCCTTGAATATGAATGTAGGTGCAGTATATATCGTATTTGGCTTGATTAACCATTGTAAGACTATTGGTATAATTTTTGCTCTTTAAATTATTAAAAGCATTTTATTGTATCTTTGACTAATTATTGGATTCACACATTCTATCGAAATCAGATCTCATGCACTCAAAAATTGAGTGACGGATTTCATATAAAAAGAGTTATAATTAGGTAAACATTTAATGCTGGGTTATAACAAAATAACACGCATGACACTTCTGGGTCCGTATTCAAAGGATATCCTAAGTCTAAGATAGTCACTTAACTACTAGCTTTCACTAAAATATACGTAACTTCCTGTAAGTTAAGGGTAAGTAGTATTCAAAGGCACTGTTAAGTATCAAATTGTCTCTTAAAGTTAAGCTGCCTTAACTTTTAAGTGTAAGTTTTAAAGTGGTATTCAAAGGCCAGTTTAAGTGAGAAATATCCACATAACTTTAAGTGACCTACGGGAGGTACCTGAAAGTTAAGTGAGATTATAATGACTTCTTTTAACGCTGTAGTAGCAGTCCCGTAGTGGCGATTTTAAATGTTAGGGGATTCGGATTGCAATTTGCAACAAAGACAATGTCGCCGAGCGTAGCTGGCCTCAAATTACCTTTTTCGTCAGCAGCTTTGATGTTGTGGTGCCATAATAGACCAAAAGGTTATTACCGCCGAGATAGTTAAGGATATCTTTTTCCGATCATCTATCATGTTCGTATACACACTGCGTCTGGTTTCCGCAATTGTCATATAATAAAGTTAAATTCATAGATCTTTATAGATTTTTAATAATTAATTATACCGCTAGAAGCAAGGCATGATATATTTTTTTACATCTCATTCCCATATATACATTATCGATAGAATTTATTCAGGTAAAATATAATGTACCGTCTGTGCCGGGCCTTTGAAAAAATATAAAATATAGGTATACTGCCACTATTTATTGTAATGTATTGAGATGGAATTTTAGGGGAAAAAATCTAAGAAAACAGCCGTTCTGGCCAAAAATGCACAATATCATAATTTATCCCAATTACAATCATACTATTTTTAAACGTTACAATATAATGTTTCGACAAACATTTTCATAGTAATATAAACTAAGAATTTAATAGAGTATATAGTGATGCTCTTAAGGGGGCATAACTTGCTTGCAAGGTTAGAAATACGCGATTTTTGGCAGTGGGGGGCATTCCATAAATTAAAAATTCATGCTTTTTGGCGACTGTGAGTTTTCCATAATTTAAGTATGGAGTTAAATTTTCACATAGCCAAGTATAATTATGAAAAATAGAGCCTTTGAATACCGATTTAAGGTAAGACACTTGGTTAAGTGTGAAAATTAAGTATTTTTACTTAACTTTTAGAAAACCTTTGAATACGGACCCAGGTGTTAAAGTTTTCACTGCCTATATAAGGGTGGTTTTCGACCTCATTAGGATAATTAACCAACCATTATTAAGGTCATATTTGACCAATTAGATAATTATTGAAGGTCCAAACCCAAAGCTACAAAGCTATCATATCTCTGGGTATTAGTTAGACAGCCGCTTGATTACGAAGGAAGAAGATGTAGCAATGTCTATCAGCAGACTCGCTGGAATGGGATTGAAAGAATGACTTTATTGTAATCTATGCTTGATATATAAAATGTAAAAACGAACTGATGCATTGTTATTCCTGGTAAGACAAATGTCTTAACTAATGAGAAGATAACCGTCCTAACCACTGAGATAGTAGTAAGAAGAAAATACACAGCATGGAATGAGAGCTAGGCGATCGAAAGGCTGTTAAAATATGTAGTAAGAAGAGAGTGCATGGGCCATACATAGGATGCGGCGATCGGGTTGATGACCCGCTTTCCACGTCTGACAAATGACCTATGGTGCTACACCATCTCCATTTGTGGAAGTATTTCCGAAGTAGGGTAACCTTAGGAATAATTTAAAAACCAAATACGAACAATCCTAACCATAAGACATAATTCAAGTCCTTAAAAACGTTGTAGGCAAAATAGTGTACTCAAGCAAAAAAGTGTAATCAGCAAATGGACTGCCCCTCGTGTACAAAATACACGACAAACAGTGGTAACAGGTGTCCGGAAGAGTAGGGCCTAAGCAAAAGGCCTCGCAATACCATTTGTGCTCTCGGTTCATAAATACACTGACTGCATCATGTTGCCACCAACATGTACAATTATTAAATGAATCATAGACATAAGAACTGCAACTGTAGTGTCTTGTGAACCCACTCATTGAAATCACCAAAAAAGAACAAAACTGTCTATAGGGCAGTCATCAAGTACCTGCAACTGAAAGGACTAACTTCAACACAGATACAGTATACAGGCTGACATGGTCTTCAATTTAGGGAATGATGCCCACATTCTTTTTAGCTTGTTCTCTATCCAACTCTTATATGTGGGCACCATCCTCCAAATTGAAGACCATGTCGGCCTGTATACTGTATCTGTAAATCTCGTCACTCATTATTTGAGTGCATGAGACATGATTTCGATCGAATGTGTGAATCCAATAATTAGTCAAAGATACTATATAATGCTATTATTTATTTAAAGAGCAAAAATTCTACCAATAGTCTTACAATGGTTAATCAAGCCAAATACGATATACACTGCACCTACATCCACATTCAAGGCGAATGACGGGAAAAAAGTGTTTCAAAACTTGCCAGCTTAACCTTTTTCAAACCTAGGGAGAGGAGGGGGCATATTTAGGGTGTCAGATTGCGCTGTCCAATTGACAATTTCGTACTCCGTGAGGCGTAGTCTTTCATTTAACATTTTCTTTTGACCGGTACCTAGAATATATGAGTTTAACCCATGTTTCCCCCCTCGGCTTCGATGTATCAGTTTGAGCCATTCCAAGGCCTAATCGTCTGTTATGGACAATTTCGTACTCAGCGGGATATACTCTTTCATTTAAAATTAATTTCAACTGGTACCTCAAATGTATGAATATAGCCCTTTTTTAAGCCCCGGGGTTCATATTTAGGGTGTCAGTTTTGGCCGCCCCAGGGTTGAAATCGTCTGTTATGGGCAATTTCGTACTCAGTGAGATGTTCTCTTTCGTTTAAAATTGGTTTTGACCGGTACCTCGAATGTATGAGTATTACCCATTTCGCCCCACCCCACCCAACCCCGGCTTTGGGGTGTCAGTCTGGGCCATCCCAGGGGCCTAATCATCTGTTGTGGGCATTTTCGTACTCAGTGAGATGTACTCTTTCATTTAAAATTAATTTCAACTGATACCTAGAACGTATGAATATAACCCTTTTTTAAGCCCCGGGGTTCATATTTAGGGTGTCAGTCTGAGCCGACCCAGGGTTGCAATCGTCTGTTATGGGCATTTTCGTACTCAGTGAGATGTACTCTTTCATTTAAAATTGGTTTTGACCGGTACCTCGAATGTATGAGTATAACCAAATCCCCCCACCCAACCCAACCTCGTTTTTGGGGTGTCAGTCTGGGCCATCCCAGGGGCCTTATCGTCTGTTATGGTCATTTTCGTACTCAGTAAGATGTATTCTTTCATTTAAAATTAGTTTTGACCGGTACCTCGAATGTATGAGTATAACTCATTTTTCCCCAACCCACCCAACCTCGACTTTGGGGTGTCAGTCTGGGCCATTCCAGGGGCCTAATCGTCTGTTGTGGACAATTTCGTACTCAATGGGATATACACTTTCATTTAAAAAAAGTTTCAACTGGTACCTCGAATGTATGAATACAGCCCTTTTTAAGGTCCCTGGGTCCATACTTAGGGTGTCAGTTTGGGCCATCCCAGGGCCAAAATCGTCTGTTATGAGCAATTTGGTACTCCGTGAGATGTACTCTTTCATTTAAAATTGGTTTCGACCGGTACCTCGAATGTATGAGTTTAACCCATTTTGGGGGTCATTCAAGGGGACGCCAAGGCCACACCCATGAACTGGACCCCGGCAGACGCCCATTTCTGTATATCTCAGGCTAGTATATAAAAGACTATATGGTTAGATATTGGTACCTCGTTCGTCTAGGTTCGACCCTCTGGGCTCCCGGTCTAGTAGCCTATAATAATATAGACTCGAACGACAATAAACGAGTCTGTAGTTATCTCACATCAACACGTGAGTAACGGATTTTGACATGTTTATGTCCCCCCGAGAGCGACCAAAAACATTTTGTGGCTCGTTGTTGATGTACGTAGTATCTCGATTATCATGTGTGGGATATATATGAAAAAAAAGACTCGAGAGAGAGAGAGAGAGAGAGAGAGAGAGAGAGAGTGGGTGAGAGAATGGGGTTTAACGCCTACTCGAAACAAACTAGGTCATTTCGGGACTAACATGGTTTCCTTTAATTTCAACAATTCGCTTGCGCGTATGGATCTTTAGCAGTGGGAGCGAACTGGAGGACCCGGAGAAAACACACGAGGCTGGACAGCCGACACTACTCCTTTCAATGTACAAACCGGGGATTCGAAACCACGCCAGTTGACTCAATGACAGGCTTAATCATACAGCGCGCACGTCAACATTCAGCCACCCAACCACTGATCTCTATTAATTATTTATAGAGATAGGACCCATAGCATAGGTCTATATTTCTATTAGATTACAAATCATCTCGCTTTATTCATACATGCATAATTTTATATTTTAATGTTTTCTTCCATTTGTTTGGGGTTTTTTTCTCTTTGATTTGTACAATGTCACCTTGATTGGGTAATAAAGTTATTATTATTATGGTTCTTTTTGTAACTCTAGCCGAGCCTAGGACTTGGACTGGATTATAGATGGACGTCAGTTCAGGCTCGCCCCTACGTCCTTACTCCTTCGTCTATAACTTGCACATATAAATATATCCATAGACTAGCTATCAAGTATACATTTCTGTAGACTTAGATATATGTATTTATACATGCAAGTCCAGAGAAGTGTATAATTAATAGATTTAGCCTGGTGTCTTTCGGAGTTATCCAGTCTAACTAGAACTAGGCCCACATTGACGTTTATTTAAACACCTCGACATTAATGACGCCATTCGGCCTGCTAGTGCACTAAGGTCTATTCTCCACTCAAAAGGCTTATGTTTTTAAAACCCTTATATATATTTGTGTCTCCCTGAGGTCTAGATCCCCACTATTCCCCTTTAAACATCTCCTACGACCAGAGGCGGTGCTAAATTGCAGTATGTTGTATCTTAGGCCTAACCGAAACTATTGAGAATTGTCACACATGAAATTTGTGGGTGTTCTTCAGGAATTTACAAAACATAATTCAAAAGTAGTTAATAATTTTGAAACTTATCCTCGAAGTAGGCCTACTCTAAGTATATATAGTTGCGGGGGGGGGGCGAATGGTTAGCACGTCACGTGCCGGACTGAGCCCACTTGCCCACTTGCCAATGGCAAGTGGGCCTAAGCCGAAAAAAATATATGGGCCTAAGCCTCAAAGAAAAAAAGAAAAAAGTAAAAAAAAAGAAAAAGAAAAGGTAGTAAAAGAGGGGAGGAGATTTCTCTATTCGTATTCGAGGATGTGTGATTAAAGTGCTCGCATGTCACCATATCTCCATCCGCTGCTCTGGTCTTAATTGCTAGGAAAATGGGTTTGCGGCTGTCTATTTTTCAAAAAAATTTTGGGTGAGAACCCCCCAGACCCCCCTCGAGCGCAGGGGCGGTCGTAGGTGGGCTTCGTCCGCCATTTGCTCGTGGGCCTTGTCACAGGTATGGCAAGTGGGACATCGGCCAACCAGTCCGGCACTGAGCACGTGGGCGCTGTATCGTAAAGTATATTATAAATATTATAAAGCCCGTCATTAGTTTAAACAATATTTTATTCAATAAACTGAAATGGATTGAACAACATCATTGATTCAACTACCTCGTGGATTTTCTTCGGGTCCTTCGCTAAAGAGTAAGAGGAGTAAGCGAACTATTGAAACCCCTGGGAGGTGTGATAGCGCACAATATCAATTTCAAAGACAAAATAGAGAATGATATTGATAGCCTACGCGGACTTCGTCTGGCTAGGGCCTTATTAAAGATAAAATCCAAATTTTAGTATTTGATTTGATAATAGATAATATTTATTAGATTGGATTTTAGTGATTACTGATTAGCCAAAAAAATTGAAGTATATATAGGCTTATCAACTAAAATTGGATTTTATCTTTAGTTACAATTTCGAAGAACAGGGCTCGGGGGGACATAAACATGTCAAAATCCGACACTCACGTGTTGATGTGAGATAACTACAGACTCGTTTCTTGTCGTTCGAGTCTATATAGGCTACGTTCTTCATAGATCTCACACATGTAGGCCTACTACGTACATCAACAACGGGCCACAAAATGTTTTTGGTCGCTCTCGGGGGAACATAAACATGACAAAGTTCCGTCACTCACATGTTGATGTGAGATAACTACAGACTCATTTCTTGACGTTAAAATCTATGTATATACGTTGTTCATAGATCCCACACATGATAATCGAGATACTACTGCAACAATGGGCCACAAAATGTTTCTGGTCGCTCTAGTCTAATGATAGCTGTATACTGGGCCTGGATAGTCAAGACACTATTGCGACGATGGGCCACGTCAAGAATTATTTTTGTATTTTTTCTTTTTCATTTTTTTTTTATTTATTTTTTTTCTTTTAATATTATTTTATAATTTTTTTATTTTTTATTTTAAAAAGTTTTTTTTTTCATTTTAAATTTTTTTTTTCTCACTTTAAAAAATTTTTTTTTAATTTTAAAATTATTTTTTTTAATTTTAAAATTATTTTTTTTAATTTTAAAATTATTTTTTTTAATTTTAAAATTATTTTTTTTAATTTTAAAATTATTTTTTTTTAATTTTAAAATTTTTTTTTTTTCATTTTAAAATCTTTTTTTTTTCATTTTAAAAAGATTTTTCTTAATTTTAAAATCTTTTTTTTTTCATTATAAAAAGATTTTTCCTTATTTTAAAAACTTTTTTTTTAATTTTTAAAGAAAATTTAGATTTTTTTTTTCCAATTTTAAAAGAATTTTCTTTTTTTTACTAAAACTTTTTATTATTTTTAATGAAATACAAAAAAAAAACCGCTATTGCGACCATGGGCCACCATACTTGTGGTACACTTTTGAGCTAATCTAGACTAGTTTGGGGGCATGACATTTTGTGCGTGGAATACCACACCCACCACCATTATGATGATATCAAATATACATACATTGATACCATACAGGAGAAAATTGGTACAATTTTCAGCTAGGGTGACCCCCTGGGCTCCCGCTCTAGTAGCTTGTGCTTGAACTTGCCCATAAGTTGTTCGCTAAACAAGCTTCGGGTATTGAAAAGACATGTAAAGGAAAATAACATGATTTGGACTTCTCGTTTATGAAAAGTTTATTATTATTCCGGTAGCACATTTTGCCCAAACAACCCAAATCTACCCAAATCCACTATTATTTCAACTCATATAATAATAATTTTTATCTATATTTGATAATTCACTGTTCTTTATGCCAAATTTTAATTTATAATCGCAAGGTTTTCGTTTCAAAAATTTACCTCAAAATGCAATTTCATAAACAAGCGATTTCGTGCAATACACGAGCTGTGTCCCTTGGTTACTTTTTCCAAACTTGCTTGGTAATCGCATTTTGAGAGGCAGTTTGACACCAAAACGTTACGACTTTAAATTAAATAAATATGACAATTTGACAAATATCGATATAAATTATTGTCTTATAAGTTGAAATAATGGTGGATTTGGGTAAGATCGTGCTACACTTATTATTCAATTATCATTCAGAACACCGAGGCAACCCTTTATTCCCCATTCTGCTCTACGGCGCCACACAAAAATCCTTCAGAATACAGTTGACAGTTATTTAAACTGCTGGCGACAGGAAGAGTAATGACGTTCAATACATGAGTTTACCATTTCCGCAATTCTCATATCACCAATAGGCTTATAATAAGTTCTATTTTAAAACTTCCTATCAAAAACAACAGATTTTGTAAGATATTACAAGCGTTCGTCAGTGATTTCAATCAATCAATAATGTGTGTGCAGACCCGTACCCAGCTTGGGCAGTGAAGTTTTTAGGGGGGGGGGACACGTACGGCACAGTCTACAGTAGGTATTTTAGACTTATGGCTACGGGTGTGCGTGTACTGTGTGTGTTTATAATGTATGACAGTGTGTTAAGCTATCGGAGAGGACTGTGTGATCTATTTTTAGTAGTGTGAAATACTGATAGTTCATTGGCTGGTATTCTTAATACTACAGCCGTTTGTCTAAAAATAGAACATGATAACCGTAATATAAAGTGATTGTGTTCGATTTTAATAAACAGTACCTTAACATCATCCAGAAGAAGGAGACGATTGCAATAATTATTTTATTGTTTACAATTGGCAGGTAAGACTTATTTATTTCTCTGTTCTGTGATATACCATAATGAATGTGATATTAATAAGCGTATGAAAAATTTTTAAACCGGTGTCGCATAGATAAACCGGGCATAAATATGATTACATAGATGTATATAATAACATATACCACTAATCTGCTATTTCGATCGAAATGACTATAAGAGAGTGTATTAGAATCTGCTACCTATACGGATTGAAAATATGATGCAAAATGGTCTTGACAAAATCTATTTTAAACTTCACTAGACAGAGTTCATCCGTCATACTGAGGGCTTTATTCATCCGTTCGGAGATGCACGTGTACCTACATGTACCGAGAAAAAAAGCGACCTCGACCTTTCTAAAATTATGCTTGTAAAATCTTTTAATATTCAACCTTGGCGGAGGGGGGGGGGCACGGACTCAAGTCTAAAATACCGGTATTGATATTGATTTTTACGGCATGTGCAACATAAAGCATATATAAATATTCAGGTTAGGTTTAAAGTTTTGAATGTAGGCCTACAAGTTGAAGACATAATGTCTTTGAAAAAGATGAGATGAATGAACGCCTTAGTAAGTAAAGGCATTAATAAAATATACATTTTCTGACCCGACTCGAGAACGTCCAAATGTTTGAACGCATTTTCTCTTCTATCGTTTGATATAATTTAAATTAATTTAATATTAGCATTAAATTTCTTGACTCACTCCAAAGCTCAAAGATATCCGGGATTGCAAAGAATTGCTAGCGCTTTTGGGGCCTTGTCTGGTTGTTAAAAATATAATTTTTGGAGACCAGAAATCGCGTTCAACCCAAATTAGACTTACAGTGACGCTGGCCATTTCATAGCTGGAAACTGGGAACCATGTCTTGGATTTATAGTTATTATTAATCTAGAGGTATTTTAATTATATTATATAAATAGTCCTAAGATCCATCCGTGTATGTCTACCCGTTGGCGTATACGTAACAGAACCTTTGACAGTTGGAATTCTAACTAAGACTACACCGAAGCGACTCAGTGTGGGCAACACTTCTCCAAAAGCACAATGCATGGCATACGCCGTCCGTCTTATTTAGCCCATTTGGTGCAGAAAAAGTGTGACGCTAAAGCTCTAGTCGTTTGAAGAATATGAGCACACGGGCGATTTCAACGTTTTGTAGCAATTCTTATTCTCTCTATTCCAGGAATGGTGTTAGAAGCTATTACTCCTGAAATGCAGTCAATTAAAGTTACGGTGGTAGGTGATGGCGCTGTGGGTAAGAGTTGTCTTCTTATATCCTATACCACTGGAAGTTTTCCTGGTGGATATGTACCAACGGTGTTTGACAATTACTGTAGCAGTATCATGGTGGATGGCAAACCTTTCAGCGTAGCGTTCTTTGACACAGCTGGCCAGGTAGATTAATTCTTATGCATTTACGTAGTTATGTTCAAATACTGTCATTGTTATTAAAGACTTAAACCCTGTATGCGTCACTTTAAGTAACAAGAACCCCTTGAAAACTGCAGCATTTTAAAAGATGAATCTATAATAAGAATGTTGTCGGTCCAAAGATGGTTCACTTCTGTTCAATATTTATAGAGTTGAAATTTCATCGATCTATGCTATTGTAGAAGTGCACTTTTCGTGTATCTTCTCGAATCTTCGTTGTTCAATAAATGAAGACAAGACTGTTGTTGACTGGTGATATTTCTCTATATTCCTTTGTTAACAGTTAATAAACATTATTTACAGCATTCAAAGCATTCAATTATTATAACAAATATTGGTTCTATGCTTAATAGTAAATATAAGCTCCAATATGGATGTGGTAAGTGACATAAACCTATGTCTCCAAATATCCAAATACAGGTATCAGGTTTGTCCTTAGGTGTGTGATCTAAGATGATCTCCCAAGACACGTCTCTCTAGCAACTTGTCCCTGTGTCTATATATATCCCCCTGCGTCGCTTAGGGCATTAATCCTATAAATCTATCGTCTATACAAACAATATACATTGGTAACTAAACGCTTAGCCCCTAGACGTTAATTATAATTTATAAGCACAATTTAAACTTTAAAACAAAGAATACTGGAGACAGGTGATTAATGAAATATATAAGACACTATGAAGTAGACATAAATGGGGTGTAATTAAGGTGGATTAAGATCCATTAAAATATAATTTACTGAATTAAGTAATACTGTGCTGATTAGCACGACGTATTAAACATTTACTATTGGGTCCAATTTCACCCTACTACACTATTCGCTAATGTAATAAGCCCTCCACCTTTTTGTTTTGAGCGAACAGATTTGATAGGTTATTTTTAAATCCGTTTTTATCCATGCTAGAGTGGTTAATTGGCTTTGGTATTTTAATCATATGTTCTTGATATTTTAGCGAAAAATACAAATGACACATCGTTACTTTAATTTTTGTTTGGAGTAAAAAATTTAAAATTTATATATATTTTATATAAAACAGAGACTCTAGTACGGACATGTTTTCTGTATGTTCTTTACTATTAAGAATTTTTAAATTCTTAATAGTAAAGAACATGCAGAAAAAAATTTAATTAAAGCCCCAATAACACTCTTGTTGTAGCTGAATAATATGTTTTAATCTTTATTATGGTCAACAATTTGTACTATTTTACAATATTTCAATTAAAAAATGATACAAATTTCATCCTGACACACCTAATTTTAAAAATTGGAAAAATTCAACTACATGCCGTAACATGGTTTGAAAAGCCTTACGTAAGCACTTTCAAATGCAACCTGGATTTAAACATATTTTCGAACCCTCCGGACAAGTAAGATAGGTTGTAATGGATAATTTACACAACAGGTAGGACACTTAAACATCTTGTAGTTAGAATAAGGCTATTTTTTTTCTGGGCCTGTCAAGCTAGCAAGAGTGTTATTGTCCCTTTAAGTTTTGGTTATGACCACGAGATTTTTCTGTGTATATTTCCTTCAACGTCGCAAACGAACAAGAGCAATTTATATGTTTAATGTATTTCCTCGACAACCGAGATTCTAAATATATAACCATTGACCGATCAATCGAAACAATTTATTTGTTGATGTTTCAATATTTCAAACCAAGTACATTTTAAACATTATAGTATTAACTTTGCTTTTATTTATTTGTGTTTTACTTTCTTTTGTTTAGGAAGATTATGATCGACTTCGACCCTTGTCCTACCCACAAACGGACGTTTTTCTAATCTGCTATTCAGTTGAATACTCGGATTCCTTGGCTAACATTAAAGAAAAATGGTTGCCGGAAGTGAATCACTATTGCCCAGACGTACCAGTTGCTATAATAGCTTGTAAAACAGGTAGAGTGGATTCAGTTGTTTTTGTTCTTCATTTTCATTCAAACTTTAACTCCATTCGATTGACATTTAAAAGGTGTTGGAGCATTATGCGGCACGTCATTATAAAATATAAGTAAAGATATCTAAGGGTTGTTCTGAATTAACCTTACCAACAGAAATGGGTGGTACATATGAAACAAACTGAGTCAGTGTTCTGCCCAATGTAAAGTCTCCAGTACAAAAGAATTATTCAATATATTTCAACTTTTATAACCAATTATTATAAGTTATTAAAGGAATGTATATGCAGACTATCTCGACTTTCATAACAAATTATTATATTATCAGATTTACTAAAAAAAAACAAGAAAAATGTATATATATTTAGATCATCTCAACTTTCATAACAAATTATAATATATTATCAGACTTACGAGGTCGAGGGAGTCATTGTGTAACAGATGAAGAAGGCAAAAAAGTAGCCAAGGAATTGGGTCTACCTATATTTTTTACCAGTGCGCTAACACAAGATGGTGTAAATAAATCTCTAAATGATTGTGTAAGTTAATTATTTTTAATTACTTTGACCCTGCGTATTTAAATAAAGACCCTCAAACGCAATGGAACTATTCGATAATCGATAAGGGGACTATTAAAATGTCTTAGTCCGTCTGTCTGTCCACCCGTCTGTCTGTCCGTCCGTTTGTCTGTCACACTCTTTGGGACATAATAACTCCCTTCCTAATTGAGCTGGAATGTTCAAACTTGGTGTACGTGTTTATAAGGTCAATGTCATGATGGAGTTCGAAGATGAGCATGTTCTGCTTCGGGTAAGCATAGATAAGCAATTTGATTGGTTGATGCTTTGGAACACGATAACTTTAGTTCCAAATAAGTGAGAGTGATGAAACTTGGTGTATAGTTTCATTTCATCAATACCTTGATTAAGTTTGATAATGAGCATTTTCTGCTCAGGGTAAGCAAAGCGATAAGCAATTTGATTGGCCGAGACTTTGGAACACAATAACTCCCCTTCTAATTGAGCTAGAATGTTCAAACTTAGTGTATGTGTGTATTAGGTGAATGTCTTGATGGGGGCTCGAAGATGAGCATTTTCTACTAAGGGTAAGCCAAGATAAGCACATTGATTGGTCGATGCTTTGGGACACGATAACTTTAGTTATAATTAAGTGAGAGTGATGAAACTTGTTATATAGTTTCATTACATCAATACCTTGACTAAGTTCGATAATGAGCATGTTCTGCTCAGGGTAAGCAAAACGATAAGCAATTGGATTAGCCCAGACTTTTGAGCACAATAACTGTCCTTCTAATTGAGGTAGGATGTTCCAACTGATAGAGAGTGATGAAACTTTGTGTATTGTTTGATTGCTCAATGCTTTTGAAAAAATAAATGTGCGATAAATTAATATTTGTCATCTATTTATTTTGGGATTTTGGCGGGGGGGGGGGGCATCTGCCTCACTGTTGGCTTGTTTGTTATGTCTCCCTTACTCTTTTATACATGTGCTTCCTGTAATATTTGTTATCTCTTGCTTGCTAAAGACGAGAGAACCATCGTCGAAACGTCGCTAGTAGAATAAACCAGTAATTGTTATTAGGGCCGTATGTAGGATTTTAAAGTGGGGGCGCAGCAGAGTGGTGTGGCGCCAATATGCCAAATTTACTGATATTGATTATAATCAAGGCTATAACTATATAATTGAAAGACTGTCATTTTTTTTGTGAAAGGCGTCATTCCCGCTGGATACGGCCCTGATTTATTATCCATATACATGTATTGTGTGTCTACTTAAAAGACATGTTATGAAAAAATAAATATTACGAAAAGGACATGCAATGATATTAGAAGCTGATATATATATATATCTAAACAAAATCCATCTGCAGTGACACTAACATTTCTTGAATACACAATATTCCTGTAATTCAAATGACGGCAACTTTCCTTTAGTTCTGATACACAAGTTTATTTTTCTACTTTTAGTTTAAATTGGGAACAGAACATTTATCTTATTCTAAATCCAAAAGCACAGTTAAAGGAATATTCTCAAGAAACAAGAAAGCTGCAAATGTACCCCAGCCACCAGTTATGCCACCTGCTGGTTAGTACGCTGTGTTATCAATAAGAAAATAGTATGGAACGTAAATTGACGAAAATCGTAAAATACCCGTTTTATAAAAAGATTACGTACGATCAGCTCCTTATCATACTACATTTCTGGAAGGGCCTTATCTCCCACACCCACCAACATCTCCATGTAACGTGCGTATGTGTTTAGTTCTAAGGAGTACCCGATTTCATCAAGAGTTGTACAATAGTTTTACGGGATGGCACCCAATCCATGTGGATGATCAAGATGCATACAGATTAGAGTTTAATACTTGCTAGGGTCCATATAGAAGTCCAGATGTCGGAATGGGATGTCAGGAATCATTTATTTTAATCGTGGTGTTTTAAAATCTCAAATGTGAGCATTTTGTAGGAGTTTTACTCACAGATCCTTTTCCAAAAATCAAACCATTAACCACCTCATTATTTTATTTTTAAGGATTGGCACCCAGTACAGAAATTGCCACTTCAGTATATGCAGACGACCTCTACGAAATGTTTAAAGATGCCAAGTGTACAGACGTGGAGTTTATTGTGGAGGAACAGCATCGAATTCAGGCACATAAATTGATGTTGTGTTCAGCGTCTGTAGTATTTTCAAAAATCCTTGGTGTATCTTCAGCTATTGAGGTAAGTTCAGTATCCAGGATTAATACTGTCTTGTAGGGTACCCCAAGGTGCGTTATTGAAGCCCCCTCTTTTCTTTGATTGTACAATTATGAAAGAACTGACTCCTCAATTGAATTATGATATCTTCAAAAGGATTCACATGGAAGGGAATTATGTAATATATGATCGTAAAAATTATTTAATGACAATAACTTTAATATATTATGTATCGTATCTCTCTAAAAATAATTCGAGTTTTTTTTTCTTACTTTTAAGAATGACCAAATGAAAGTGATAAATAATATAGAGAACTATACCCTTAAAGATTTAAACATGGGAACTGTGCCAGGTATAGCTGGGGCTTATTGGAAGGAACCCGCAAAAACTGAATCACCATTACTCACTATAGAAATCAGCCATGACATAAAAGCTGAAACATTCTTACGCGTTATGGAGTTTCTATATACCGGTGAGTATGAACTGATAATCTTCATGTCATATATAGACACGAATAAATCTCGAGAGATCTGGCCCCGAGTTCACAAATCATTCTTAGACTTAAGTTGATAATTTACTCAAAATTGTTTGCCTTATTTCAACAAAAAATATAGCCCTTTATTAAAAGTTTGTTGTTTTAATCCATTAAATACACCATTAAGATGCCATGTGCAAAGTTTAGTGTTTCTGGATCAAAGATATTTCTCATAAAGAGTGATTGAAAGTTGAGTAAATTCGTAACTTAAGTCTGAGAAAGCTCTGTGAACTTAGGGCCTAATCTGATAAACTTGTATACATTTTAATAATGTTTAATTTTTGTATTCTTCTTTTCACTTTCTAAAGGATTACCAAGAATTCCAGAAGCTTATCCCGAATCTAATCTACACGAGCTAATACGAGTTGCTAAAATATTTGAATTGTACCAGTTAGAAACTGTCTGTGTAAATTATGGAAACGAAGAAGAATTCCTTAATCCCAGTATTGGTACTTTTCTGAATGACGAAACAGCTGGTAAAATAAAGAAACTCTTCCTTAATAAGCTTTGTGACTCTAGCGTTACGTTTGATGTCAGTGGTAAGTTCAAAAGTCTCCAATTACTATCATCCCTTATCCTTTATCACATGTGTCATTGGGCCTTTTCATGGTAGTTTGTCGTGGTATCAATCTTTAATCATTTGGACATTTGAATTTGAATGATTGATTCTTATAGTCATACACTGGATTCTAGCTTTATAACAACACACAACCCAACAAAAAATTGCTCCAATTCCTAAATTCACTAGCCTTCCCAATTCAAACTAACATCGGGTAATGCAGAAAGGGGATGTTGCACACTATCGACTCTCAAAATATGTAGTCAGAATATCACATGGATGGACCATTATAAAGATGTATCTTTAACGTTATAAAAAAAGAGAAACCCGTATCTATTTTCAGGCACAAAACTCTATGCTCACAAATCCATACTGGCAAAACGAAGTCAAGTTTTAAACGCCATGCTTTGTGGTCATTTCACAGAATCCAGTTCTGAAAATTCGAAGGTGTGTTCAAATATCCTTAATTTTACCTTCTTATATTTTAATTAATTTTTAAATTTATTGAGCACTAGCCCCGTGTAATATACTTGTGGCAAGTGTATGGTTTGGTGAAAATTATAAGAACCCATAATCCCAATCTTCTGAATATTTCGTGTCTTTTCATAGCCATTTTCAGAGATATGGAACATTAATGCTACAGTCAGAAAATAAGACTTCGTTGTACGGTTGTTTAGGTCACAAAGAAGGGTTAGTAGACTTTGCAAAAACAAAATCTTCCAAGAAGAAATAAAATCTAACTTACACCATAGAAACTACTGCTGGTCCTGGTATTGAACCCTGTGCCATGCACCAGGCGATTATTAATAAATATTATTTATTAAGAAGTAGTTATATCACTGTAGTCGAAAACTGAATACATAAGTAAACTAAACCAATATTGACATGGACTTTTTTAATCATATAGGTATCCATACATGGCACATCTCCAGAATTATTCTTGGCACTTTTAGAATATCTCTACACTGATCACGCACCAATAGAAGACGTTGATTCCGTGGGACTACTTGTTTTAGCGGATGAATACGATGTACCGAGATTGGTAAATCTTTGCGAGCTGTATATAACGAAAGCAGTGGATAGAAGTTGCGCACAAAGTATAGAAAATATGGATATAGATGTGGTTTCTCTTCTTCATACGGCACAGGTAATATAGTAGTCAAATAAAATAACAAATCGGCCATTATAAAATGGGAGCCACGGTGGCTGAGTGAGTAAGACGTTGGCTCGCTAACATGCAGGTACCGTGTTTGTTCCCTACTTTGGCCGAGAAAGTTCATCGGGATCTACCAGCGTGGTTCGTCTTTGTCAGGGGTGCAGGACATGCAGGATAGAGTGTGTGAGAAATAGCTTTACTTAACTTCCACTTCCACTGAAGTGGTATCGCAGAGAGAGGCTCTGACAAGAACAATATGTGGTCGTTCGGATAAAACGAAACCCTGAGGTTCCGTGTACACATTGTGGTCCACGTCAACGACCATCTTGACATCGATATACTAGGCCATAGCGCAGCTGTATGGTGTATTCCCGTCTTCATTAGCCCAGTTCAAGCAGTACATTATGGCATTTAACCCCATTTTATTCCATTTTCATTTTAAAATAGAATGGATACTAGGCATAGATAAATACAAAAATAGTATATTTTTTTATTTTTTTTGTGATACGAAATTTCCATGATTTTTATTTTTACTTTTCCAGCTTCACAATGCAGACCAATTGGCTCAATTTTGCCTCCATTTTATAGCGTCGAACTATCTGGTTTTCAAAGTCCGGGAAGAATTTTTACAATTAAAAGGTGACAATCTAGACTACGTTACAACAAACCAGTGGCCACCATTGTCTTATTTGGCGGAAGTAGAAGAATACGAACTAAAGATGAAGAAAAGGGGAGAGAAGTGTAGCATCATGTGAGAATCGTAAACAATAAGGATACACTTGTGTGTAGAAATTTCTGTGATCACAAACATAATGCTCAAGTAAACATGATATGTGATTTGTGATGTCGCTATTTACAGCTAATTTTTTGCCATCTTCCGACTGATTGTTTTGTGAAGTTGATCACATCTTTTAGTGATATTACTATTTTTAGGGTTAAGCTTACATGAGAATTGACAGTCCTAAACAAAAATAACATAACGATATTTCTCTCTCAAGCAATGGCGGATTCGTTATGATATGCTTGAGAGCCAGTGTAAAATGATGAAATACCCTAAATTTATTTACAATAAATTCCCAAGGTTTATGTACTGTTAAATAAAAGATGAAAACAAAATTATAGATCGGATACATATATTATGCTGACTCTGACGGAAGAAATGTAGCTTCTGCGAATAAATATTGTTTAGAAAACAGAATGGGCACACATTTTGATTAACAACATGGTGCACCACATAACAGAGCTAGAATTGCATCTATGCCTAATTAATACAAGAACCTAAACATAGACCTGATGACACTTGAATACAGGATTTACAATCAAAAATGTTCGAAAGTATTTTAGAACAGAACATACATGTAGTTTGTTTTACCCCAGTGCAGTGTTGTCTGTAAACAACCGGCCAAATTAAGGAAAGTGTCTTTATAAGATATTATTTCAAACAGATTTTAATCTTTATCAAATAGTATTTTACCATCTATATTATATGTATAACTTTGGCTTGTTACTCTAATGTTGTTTAATTTTTTTAAATGTTTATTATGTGTGTGTATGTATAACTATATAAACTATTATATATACTTTTTATTTCCATCCATTTCATTATATTTATATATGTATTGTGTTTGTCATTTTGATCATGCATATACAACCATTTGTATAATATTAAATATATATAAATTATTTAGCCAGGGGGGTTTTATATAGGCTAAGCCTGTTTCCAAATCCCAGTCAGACAACCTGAAAAATTATATTGTTTATAAAAAAATGTTAATTAAAAAAAGAAAAGGGCCAATCCTTTCTTAGTCATGACAAACCTGTAGCGATAATTATCTTTGATCTTAGGGTTATATTCTATGCCAATAATAACTTGCAGTCTGAAAGTCAAAGGCGGCTTTGGATATACAGGGAAATTAATTGGGGTTATTCTTCTGAATAACTTGCAGTCTTAAAGTCGACGGCGGCTTTGGATATACAGGGATATTTGAGGTTAGTCTGAAAGTCGAGGGCGGCTTTGGATATACAGCGGTATTTGGGTATTCTTCTGAAAGTCTGTCGAGGGCAGAATGAGAATCTCTTACTGTGGTGATCTTCGTCCATGTGCAGGTGATGATTCTCGCGACATACACATGCGTATATAGCATCCATCAATCGTTTTATTGTTCAAAATGAAACTGAGTAATAATCAAGCACCTGGGGGCCCCTGGGGGTGCGGAGTCACAATTAAAATCTCCCTGGAAATGTGGCGAAGAAAAATCCAGGATTACTACGGAACTTAAGCTAAACCGTTGCTTGACTTTATTAAATGTAAAAATGCAGAAGAATACTTTTTTTTTTTGCAATTTACATCAAAATACAGTATTGTGGTATGATAAGCGTCTATGAATCAACCTCTGTTATTATGTATTAGATCTTAATAAAGGTATTACTATTAGTGTATAAAATCCGAACAAAATTTAAGAAACGAATTAATTTTAATTAGATCTGTCTCTTCAACATACGTAGAAGTAGATAGCTCGACGCAACTTAGGGTTTGGTTTTAACCAGTGTACAGAGTCTGAAATTGAACACCGATGTGCTGTTTTTATAAGGGTTTCGCAAGTAAAGTAGTGTTTCGGGTACACGTATTTATCGGCTTTATTTTGGGTGTCAAATAACAAGATCCAACTGTTTTTGTCCATGGATGATTACTGGTAATATAAATAATGCCTCGTTAAGTATGGATAAACGATGCTGACAATTCGACATTCAAGATCTTCGCGTTAGCCTATTAGAATTTCAGGGTAGAAGGGTGGATCCTAAGCTTGTGTGGGACGAGGTTGGTTCACCTGAAGTTTTCCCCGAACCTATGATTTCTTCACACTCTTAAAGAGCCCTGGGTCGTGTTGAGTAGCCGTTAATCATAAGGCGTGATGAGTGTGGTAATCTCTATTATCAACAATATGTAACACTCTCTCTCTCTCTCTTTTCATCCTACTTAAATCGTGATACTGTCCATATGCATTTACCTTTGTACTCGGCTACATTTACATGTCACACATATGATATACAGTTACATGGGTGTGTTGAGATTTTAACGTATACAAGGCGACTTTTTTCTTATGCTTTTGGATCCATAAACCTAAAGGTGGGATATTAATTATTTCTTTTTGTTCCTCTTTATTTGACAACATGACCTCTTGGGTTTAACCCAGCGGTTGCCAGGCAAGATACGCCCAAGCTAAAAACAAAAGCGATTTTCCGAACAATCGGGGGCCATATTCCAGAAAGATATGGTCTGAAACGCGCAAATATCGACTGGGGATGAGATCTTGGGGATATAAGGATATATTATAAGTTTCATCAAAATCGGATAAAACCTTGATATACCATATGTTTACACTATCTGTGTAAAATGGGCGGCCATTTTGTCCGGCAGGTTTGATCCGATTTTCACGAAATTCCAACCCAACCAACATTACGGTGTAACGGTGATATATTCGAATTGTGGGATCAATAAGAACGCCCATTATATAAAAAAAAAACTTCCAGGTCCTAGTGTAGTAAATATAAGTAAAACGAATTTTTTAACTGTAAAAAACGAAACGAAAAATTTCTTTGACCAGGCGTAGCAAAAATCATAATGATCAACACTCTTCAATAGTTTCATCAGACGACTGTGACATGTTTGGCTACAGATTAAGACCATTGTATGTTATTTTTGAAAATTCTATTTGCCAAGAAATGGCGTGGTTGAAGTCAATTTGGAAGAGGGTTGCTAGTCTTAGGCTTGATATTTATGACAGAGTGTTCTCCCTTGATTCAAAACCCGTCTATCCTGCTTTGGCAATCGCGACGTGTATAAACTACTATGTTTGACAGCCTTTATCCTGCCCAGGAACAGTATCTGATATTGGGCGGATATTGTGTTAGCGTATTATACTTGTGTTACATCCGACCGTTTCGATAGTTTGTCTGACCAAATGTGATACATGCCAGAAGCCTTATTAATCCTTGCCATGTGGATCAGTCACACAAAGTCTTTCTTCCATATGTCCCAAAGTGTTTTTTACAAAATACTGACGCTTTCATTTCAGAAAACAAATTTTGTTAAATTTATGCCAAGTACTTTTTAAAAGTGAAAACAATGTCTGAGCACGAGATCTTTCTACAGGAGTACAGAGATAAAGTGGAAAGTAACCTTAACAGATTGAGGGAAGTGGCAAATAGTGACGATGATACTGCAAGGGGTTCGGCGTTAATTTCGGTTATAGACGATACCTTTAATTGTTACCTGGATAGATGCATGTCAAAAGACTTTCAGGAGGTGATAGAGCAACATAGACAAGATGTTTTTGACACCATTTGTAAAAATAAAAAGATACTGAAAAGCTTATGCGATCTTCACTTGAGTCCAGATTCGGAGATATTGTCCATGAATCCAGATTTGGAGATATTGTCCTTACAGCTGATGGTGGAACTTACCGATAAGTCGGATGATTTATGCAATGCTGTTTGTCAAATATCAGAATATCTTGCTTTTTTAAAGGGAGTTTTAGATAGCAATGGTAGTGGTGCTGTTAATGGTGATGGTGATGATAATGATAATTCTAGTGGTGGTGGTGGAGGTGTTGGTAATGACGAGGATGATGATATTGATGGTGATGAAATATCAGATGTACGTATACCGAACCTTTATGGATTTCACAAATAATTGTAAATTAGTATTAGTATAACAGTTAACGAGAAACATAGAGGACAAACAAGCAGACAAGACATAAAAAATTTGAATTTTTTGACCGGACAGCGGCGCAACGGAATGATTTGATTCGAATTTCAACTATCAATGATTCTTTAACGTGCACGCTCACGTGTACAGGGGAGACTAGACACTGTGCCATGTCCTCGGCCAAGCACAACTGAAAAGGGAAGCAACACTGAATATTAGGGGGAACCTTCTTGGTCAAATCCAGGATCGACCTCGAGACCTTTGGGTTAGTGAGCTAATGGGTTTAATCACCAGAACCGTGATTGATTTGGTTGTTGATTTGATTGGGGTAGTATGTGGCTGTAATTCGAATTATTATATGCGTTATTTGGTTATTTTTATTCTTGTAGGACAAGAAAAAGCGGTTATACTTCGTCATTACAATTGTCCATAACCTTGCGAAGAATGAAAACAACCTGCCTGCATTACGTAATGGCGAATTACAGCTATCGTTGAGAAAATACATATATGATGATGATACAACTATTGTTGCTCTTCTTGGTTTTGCTGCAGTTATGTCCGAGGATGAAAACACGACCATTAAGGACCGTAATTCAATTATTAAAACTTTGATGAGAGAACTGGAAAGCAGTCTAGATAGCGATGTACACATATCAATAGGTGGTTGGGAAAGTTTCGACCTGGAAAGAGGTAATTAATTAATACTACATTCAGTTATACATAAAATATACTGAAGGGTGTTACCAATAATAGACCTTCTGACACTAAGAATAAATCGTGCGCTGTATACATATCACTTTGACCGTGTATTAATTTTTTCTTATCGTGCAGGAATTTTCAATCTAGCCAGATGTGACGACAATAAAATGATGTTAGTGGAACAAAACTGTTTGCCTAACATGTTGAAGATAGCAAAGTCTCGGAATCCTACTGAGCGGATGAGTATGTTTTAATAATCTCCATTTGTTTTGGGGGTTTTTTTTCGATTTGTGGGTGTTTGGGGGGGGGGGCGGTGTTTATATATTTCGCATACTGAAAGCACAAACATATTTACTTCTCGTATTAACGAGAAATCCCACATGTATAATAATCTGTCCTTGTAGTCTTGCTGCTTTGATCTGAAACTTTGCATACATTTTCAAAGAAATACGATTCAACGTCCATTTTTCAAATGGAATTGGAGACGAGTTCCTCCAGTGCCTGGTAAAATGCGTATGTAACTCAGTGGTGACAAATTCCCGGCTCTACGGCCTACTCTTTTATTGAATTCCAAGTACCAAGGGTTATATACGTTCACGCCAATGTGTACACGGGACCTCGGTTTTTAGTCCTATCTGGACGACTAAACGATGCCCCTTGGCAGACCCTGACAACCGGGAACCACCCGGAAAATCCAGATGAATATTATAAAAGTGTGCCGAAAATTGCTGATTCATGTTTAAAATACCTATAAATTGTATTCCATTTGTCAGTTGCTTTAAGATGTTTATGGGCACTTGTTTTTGACGATGTCATCAAAAAGAAAGTGGTTGATGAGCCCGGTATGGTTTATTTTCTTGATGGAAAACGGCGATCACCAGATGAAGAAATTACAGATGATGCAAAACTGTGTCATAATATCCTCTGGACACTACGAGATGTTCTTTTAGAATATGGTGATTATGAAGCAATTGGTGAGTACTTAGAAGATATTTCAGATTTGTATTAAACCCAATCCTATGTGCTATCAATTCCTCATTGGGGGCCCGTAAGGAGCTCTGTTTTGATATGTGTATTATAAATTTCTGCAATAACCATCCAAAATTATTACTGTAGGAAAAGAAATGAGTGTGGCTGCAGTGGCCGATGGTAGCAAAGAAGGCGATTTCCAAACTCTATCTCTGGCAGAACAACCTGTTGGCCAGATAATGATGAGCCACACTTTGGATAAACAGGATTCAGTGATACAAATACGAGATCAACTCGTGGCTAACAATTTTAGGGTATGGGTGGATAATGAAACATCAGCTCTTGAGGCGATGACCAAAGCTGTTGGTAAAGCTGAGATTGTTATCATGTGTGTCTCTCGAAAATACAAAAACAATGAAAAATGCAGAGCTGGTAAGTACGTCTAACTCATTTCACGGCATGGTATTCAAGATTCAATTTTTTTAACCTCAAATTATTATAACTAATACAAAGATTTAACGTGAAGCCTTTTGTCGCCATCCCTGCCCCTGGTCGTCTATCCGCTTGAGCACAGTTCCTGTTAGGGATGCACAAATCGACTGTGTGTAGGTTTTCTAAAATTAAACTGTGCTGAATCAGTGATCTGGGTAAGAGATATTGATACTCCCGCGAAAATATGCGAACGAAATAAAAAATATGATTTAAGTAAAAAACAATTTGTTATGGATGTTGCCTGTCTCTTTCAGCGGCCAAATATGCCATTCAGAAGAAAAGAAGGATTATACCCGTACTGATGGAATCAAGCTACAAACCAGACGGATGGTTGGGAATTATTTGTGGAGAAAATTCATGCTATGATTTCAGTGATGACAAGTTAACAAATTCAAACATGGAAGGGTTTCTGAAAGCAGTGAAAAATATCAATGACCAGACATAATCTATGTTAATTTATGTTAACACACATAAGCCACACCATAATATGAACCAGAAAGTGTTTAATTGATGTAATTCAGTTATCTTAAATTTGTAATGGTTTATAGATTTCCATTCATTACGGTTTTATTGGTGCCAATGAACACGCATAATGCCAACATGATTATGATTCATTATGATTTTATTGACGGCACCAACATGATTTTGATTTATTATGATTTTATTGGTGCCAATAAAGAAGCATGACTTTAATTTATTAAGAGTTTAATGGTGCTAATGAACAAGCATGGTGTTAACATGAATATAATTTATAATGATTTTATTGGTGCCAGTGAACAATGGCAAGCAACGACTATAATATTTGATTTATTTAAAATGTAATTAAATTAGCTTCCTAATATTTTGCTCTGAACTGGGTTAATGAAGACGGGCGTATGACATACAGTGTACTATGAGGATTTTCGTTCTGACATCCGTTCGACTAGACAGCTGTCCTTGTCAGGCCATCCGTCCCGCATCACTGACAATGGGGAATACACGTCGAAAAATCGGCCAATGCAGGGAGCGATAACCGGACCCAAAAGCTAGCGAGCCAGCGTCTTATCCACTTAGCCACCGTGACCCCTTAGCAGGCCCGTCGAAACGGTATTGATAGGGGGGCTGCGAGCGTAGTTCATTGCTCGTGAACGGGATATATACGAGCAGATAATTGGATGGGCTGCACCCCTCCCCCTCGCTTGCGACGGGCCTGCTTAGTGCCAATGATCTAGCAGGATTGAAATATGATATTGTTTTTTAAAACTATAATGAGATAAAAGAATAGGATAACGTTTATTTAGTAAAAATGTATATCATTTTAAAATTCCCTTTTAGTTACCATGCCATGCTAACGATCATACTATAGCATAGCCATATAAAAGTGGTTGAGCCACCGTTTTTTTTAAACAAAGAAATCCAATGCATATCATTTAATAACAAAACAGCGAGAATTAAGGATGGCTTCCAATAAATGTATGAAGAGTTATAAATATTGTCTTATTTCATCGACGTCATATGATAATAGTTGAAGAGAAGCTGAATATTAGCATGATGCTGCTTGGGCCCACCATAGGACATCTCTATAACACAACTCAATAGCAAACGGTGTCGTGTGTTCTAGACAGAGTAAGCATACGCAACCTCTAGCACTTCATCTATTACAACCTATAGCTATGACAATAAATGTTTATGATGATAACGTGTCCCATTGAATGCATAATGAAACATAGATGGGATTTGCCATGCCCCTTAATACGCCCACACCAGAAGCGATGTAAGAGCACGTTTTTAAAACAAAAGACGTCCAAGGTTTAGAAGTTAACAAAGCTTGCAAAATTTTGAAAATATCATAATATAAGGTTCTTCATTGTGAAATATGTAGACCCCACAATCTTTCTATTTGCTTCTTTTTTTTTCTTTTTCTTTTTTTAATAATCTGCCTTGTCCGACATCCACAAAATATCATAAATCTAAACTAGGCGGAGAGAAATGGGGTTTAACTTTCACCCGACACAAACAAGTTCAGTCTTATTTCAATAATTCGCCTAGCTGAGGGAGGAAGCCAGGGAAAACTCGCGATGTTGGGTGCTCGATCCTATACCCCGTGGCACGTAAAAGTGTGGGCTCCAAACCTCACCACTTAACTAGGCCTAATTGACTGATATACCTTATATGCACTAAAGCTCACGCGTTAGATCACTCGACTTCCCCCCGCCGCCCTTATAAATCGGTGGATAAATCATCGATTTCAATATAAAGAAATTTCGAAACAGGGTTCCGACAGAAGGACTAAAAGAAATGAAATACGAGGGAATAACTTCCTATTTTTCTGCCCCATGTGCAGTCGGGTTAATGAAGTCGATCATGCGCCACCATGCAGTGAGATTTCTCCGTGTGACGGCATTTCCGACTTTACATGTATCTTAATCGAATACCAAATGTCAAGGATTCCTTTGCGTAGCCTACACATGCCTGTTTTTTTCGTCCCATAGAAACGAATCCGTACTGTAGGCCTACCGATAGAACAGCATTGATGTGGCATTCAATGTACACGGAGACGGCTAGGTCAAAAATTTGCGAAGATCATTAAATGCCCCTCTCTTCTTTTGTTAATTTAGTTTGGCAGACACGTGATTATTTTGCGCTATGGGGTAGTTTTTTTTGTTGGTTTTTTTTTTGGGGGGGGGGGGGGGTGAGTGGTGGTAGGTGAATAGTCTTCATATTGACTGATATTGACATCTAGGATAGTGGGAAAACCCATCATGATTAGGCTATGTTTTGTCATTATATATATGTTCCCTGAATATCATTAAATTCTGTTTTTACACCAAATGTATTCACCCAAGATATTTCTAATCAAGAAATTTTTAATACCCTGTTGGTTGGGCCTACATATTATAGAAATGTTTATATATTTCTATAGACTATAGAGGCTTTTATCCCGTTCACAATAATTAGGCCTATGTGTCGTCTGCTAAGCTGTGCCGTACGTCTGGCTAGTTCTAAATTTGCAATAAATTCACTTCACGTCTAGGTTTTTTTTTATTTCTGAATTAAGGAGATATCTTGTTACCTGTGAGTTGCGATACATAAACTTTGAACAGGTTTATGCATGATTTAGCTTCATAATCGTATTGTCTTTCCAAAATTAAGCTGCATGCTTTGACTTGTCAACCGCGAATATAAACAGAGTTACTTTACTTAGCAGTAAAGGTGGCGCACTTTCCACTGTTGTCCAATCAAGTTGAAGCGGTTTCCAAAAATTCAAAGATGGTGGAAAATTCATCGAATTTATAACTTTTGCAATATATTTATGGAAAAATCAACAGAAAAACTGTAATGACCCTTACAAAAACCTTGACTTATAGAAGCATGGATATTAAGTCATCGCTGAGAAACTATGTCAGTCGCAAAAAGGGTATATTATTTGTTATGTTTTTCTATACAGAAACGGCATGAGTTGAAAAATCGATCTGTTTACATGTACCGCCGGACCGGTATGTCATGAGATCAAGATAGTCTTTTATTCTTAATTTCTATTTAAATTATAAGGCCTATCCCAACTTTACTGTGACTCTGGAAGGTATTTCCTTTTGATATTGACTAGTAAAATACGGCTAGCTTGTGAGAGTGTCATTATGATGAGCCGTTAATATCACATAGCCTGACATAGCCTATCAACTATCATAGTATCATCATTGAAATTTATGCCAGCACCAGAAAAATTATCAATAGACTAGGCCTATTCGTGTTAAATCTAGGGGTGGGACTTTGTTGGTGGGTCACGATAGGATGTGGGTGTGTGAAAACAAAGAATTTGGTGTATAAACATGATAAAATGTAAGATATACCGGTATAAATAATATAAAAAAAAAATAACCACAGAAAACGGACGAAGGTCTTGGACTATGAAGAAATGTCGATCGATTTATATAGTTATTTCTGTTGTGTGTTTACAATTGACTTCAATCTTGGTATGCAAATCATTTTCATTTGTCATCATTCATTGTGTTCATCCACTCACTCCAGGTGATGCCATTTTATGTGAGTTTTCAAATTCTATCAATTTCAAAAACGCCTTATTTTATTTATGCTCAATAGCTTTGAAATTATAATGCTTCGATAAAAATGCCTTGAAACAAACCGAGTGGCTCCACAAACTTTTTCGCTGTAAGTCATTTTTGATTGCATGGATACACAACTGGAATCTGTTTTTTCCGCGAAAGACAAACCGGAACTTAATTTGCGAAGCTCGTTTCTTCAGAAGTGAACATGGCTAAAACATATCCTAAATCTTTGAAGTGACGAGTTACATGTATATGAACTCTTTACATCAGTATCATTTCTGGTGAATTATAAAAACAAAAGTAAACAAGTTGATATTAAATACGTTATGGCATGCCGCTGCAAGCGAAAAATGCAAGATACTGCAAGTACCGGTGTAATAAAGTAGGCCTACATCATGTCATTATAATATTAATATTAATAATAATAATATTTAGACATCCAGCCTGCCCAGTGCTCTGGATAGTATTATTAGAAGAAACTTTCAACAATTTCAATGAGAAAGGAGGTACAGGACATATAAAAATCACAAAATTTATAATTGTCCGGTGATACCCGATGCGATAAATCGCCAAGCTCTGTATCACGATGCCAAAACATATTGAGGTATCATCCCACCACCACTATTTGGATCAGGTTGAAGCATAACTTAACATTGGCTGAATCTGTCAAATAAATCACACATTTTGACTTGCTTATTTATTGTGTTGATGTATTAATGAAAATAGCAATATTTTTGTATTTTCAAGGTCAAAAATCTGAAGTACGAAACAGTAAGGAAATAGAAATGGAAATGTTTGATCAGCTGTATAGAGAATGGAAAGGAGTCAAAAATAATTGTAAATATTTACCAAGTCTGTATACAAAGGTAAGCACTGACTAATGCAACAGTCGGTCAAGATTCACCTCGCATTGCACTTGAAGCCAAGACACATTCACTGAAGATTCACTTTCTAATGCAGGTAAAAAAAAAACCATTAGTTCAAGATTCACGCAATAGTGATCTAGAACTACCTACATGTATCCCAAGCATTTTGTAGTTACGAACAAGGACAGCTGCCTAGTCGTTCGGATGGGACGAAAAACCTAGGTCCCGTGTACACATTGGAGTGCACGTAAAAGATCCCTTGGCAGTTGGAATTCGATATAAGAGTAGGCCGTAGCGCCGCTGCCCGGGCAAAAATATCCCTCATAGCACACTGTATGGCGTATGCCCGTCTTCAATTAGCCCAGGTTAGGTGCTTAAGCGTAGGACGTTAAACCCCATTTCATTCATTCATTGTAGTTACGATTATCCAGATTACCATGAAAACATCATAAAGACAATCGCGTCTACCATTATATAGGTGGAATTTCTTGTATGACAGACAACGATAACAGACAAAGGTTCATCCGTGTTCAGAAAAAAAACACATTCTTAAAAATACAATATTTACTGAAAGATGTGTATGTAGAATTTATAGTCTTTTTCTATCTTTACCTAAAATAAAGATCTATCTTGTGATTATTTTAGCTGCCAACAACCGATGAACCATTGTTATTGAAATTAAGAGAAGATTCTAGAACCAATTTTTTACAGCGTAGAAGTCAAGAAATATTAGAAAATGATGAATTACAGGTAGAAGACAAGTTTGCTCACCTTTTACTGAGTTTTTTGTCTACATGTTGACATGTATTCATACTACAATGAATTTATTTTTCAACTACAATAACACCAAAGTGCAATGATTCAAGCATGATATTGAGCATGAAGCAGGTTATGCTAATTCTCAATGGAATGGGTTGCTTAGTGGGTAAAACGCTGGCTAACTAGCCTGGAGGTCAGGTGTTCAATCTCTGCATTGGCCGAGAAAGTTCATCCAGTTTTTCAACATGGTCCCCCCTTGTCAGTGATGCGGGATGGAGGGTCTGACAAGGTCAGCTGTCTAGTCGTTTGAATGGGACAAAAATCTGAGGTCTCAGGTACTGTAAACAGAGGGGTAGGACGTAGTCCAGTTCAGAGTAGGATATATAACCCCATTTCATTTTTTAATAGAACGTTTCTTTCTGCCAAAAAAACAGTTAGCACATATTTTTATCTTCTGATATTGAAATGTTGATCTACTGGTTCATGAATCATCTTTCTGTGCCCAGATGCCACAATCAATTTTTCCCCACGACTTCTCTGGAAAAAAATCTAATGTTAATTTTAGTTAGCTGATAGTAGTTTGATTATGAGAATTAAGTTTGTAATAATTACTTTTATTTTTAGAAATTATGGTTTTTATTAGATAAACATCACACATCTCCTGTATTAGACGGGGAACAAATGATTAGTTATGAAGATTTTCTTCTTGTATCAGAAAAAGCTGGGGCAAAGTGCAAGTAAGTATACAAATCGTACTGACCAGCTATTAGTTCAATGTTATTAATCACTGAATAAACCCATGTTGTAAGAATCATTAAAAATACCTTTTTTCTGTCAATTCTTTCCTTGCCAAAATTACTGATGATGATATGGCTATTCAATAGCACCTACAGTCCATTTTATTAATGGCTATATATCATATGGCATAGTTGTATGGAATTCCATTGCAAAGCAAACGGATGATAGCTCGAAGGGAATGAGTTTTAACTAATTTTGATATCTTTATATAATACTGTCAACAAAATTTTGTAAAATCAATTTACAATAACACTACCACAGAAACATAATAATTATTAGATTAATGAGAATTCTGTCTTGGAGGCAAACGCAACAATTTAGTTTTAGAAGATAAGGAAATTCAGTGGAGCTGATTTTTTAGAGCTATAGTAAAGATCTTAATTTTGAGGAGTGGGGGGTGGATGGCCGAATGGTTAGAATGTGCGCACTGTATCATAAGGTAGTTAACTTGCATGGTTTTGATTCCTGTCCAACCTTGTGGGTATTCTCCTTTTCCCACAGGTTTTCTCCCACTGCTAAAACCCCTACGCGCAAGCGAATTATTGAAATAAAATTGAACCATGTGTTAGTCCTTAAATGACCTAGTTTGTGTTGAGTGGACGTTAAAACCTCATTTTTCTCTCACACACTATTTAAACTTCCCAAACTTTTAATGTATATATTTATAATGTGTGCCCAACTGACAGACTCTAATAAGTAAACTATTTTGATATTTTTCAGATCTTTTTTTAATCCATCAGTATTTTGTAAATTAGTTCAAACAGATCCATATGGTAGAATCTCCATCATGCAATTTTTTAATTATATTATGAGAAAGGTGTGGTTACATCAAACTAGAATAGGTTTAGCTTTATATGATGTTGCCGGTCATGGCTATCTTAGAGAATCTGTAAGTTAATTTTCTTTTTTCGAAAGACCAATAATTAGGCCATGTAAAAATAATATTCTGTTTCTAAGATAATCATTTAAAAAAGCTGAAAGACGTGACGAGGAGTGGGGTCATCTGTACAACCTCGTGGGTTTCATCCAGCCAGGTCCTCTGGTTTCCTCCCACTGCTATAGACCCATACGCGTAAGCGAATAATTGAAATAAAATTGAGCCATAGGTTAGTCTTGAAATGACCTAATTTGTGTTGCACATGCATTAAAGCAATTTTCTTTCTCTCTCTCTCTCAATTTGATGATAAATCATACATTCCTATAAATACCATGGTGAAATAAATGTAGTGCCCTGAATTGTGAGGTTATGTGAAGTTATCTAGCCCATGGTGGCTGAGTGGATAATGCGCTGGGTTGCTAGCCTGGAGGTCGGGTGTTCGATCCTTGCATTGGTCGAGAAAGTTTATCTCGATTTTCGGCGTGATTTCCCTTTGTCGGTGATGCAGAAGGAGGGCCGGACAAGGACAGCTGCCTAGTCGTTGGGATGGCACGAAAACCGAGGTCCCGTGTACACATTGGAGTGCACTTAAAAGATCCCTTGACAGTTGGAATTCGATATTAGAGTAGGCTGTAGCGCCGCTTCCCGGGCAAAATTTCCCCCACAGCACACTGTAGGGTGTATGCCCGTCTTCCATTGGTCCAGGTTAGGTGCATAATAGTAGAACGTTAAACCCCATTTCATTCATTTGACAAAAAGACACAAAGATAAAAAAAGCTCCCTTCTGCATCATATTTTTAATAAAGATTGTCTAAGAACCAGAATATTTATTTTTGCATGCCTAATTTTCTTTATAAAAATTTAACAAAAGAAGGGGTTGAAAAGCCTTCATTGCATGTTATGTTAGCTAAATCTGCCTATTGCAGGTCTTTCTTTAGGCCTGCAATGTTTTATAAACTATTAATTAACGTATCCAGACCATAATTAACCTCGTGATGTCAACGCTAAAGTGTGATATTGGTTGGATTATGATTTGATCTAATGAATAATAGAGACTATGATTTTTGTTGTACCAACTTTAGTAATGATGACTGTGGCTATGCGTAACTTTTGATCGCTCATTTCTCGTTTCGTAGTGAATCAATTTGACTGTAATTTTTAGCAAATTGCCTTTGCATTACCTAGTTTTTAACTAATATAGTGAGAACTGCCAACTCGTTATCTAATCTCCCATGATGTATCTTTAATGAATAAAAATAAGCTATCTATCAATTATGTCTAAGATGATAACATTTTGTTGCTGTTTTTTGCATTTACAGGATTTAGAGAATTATATATTGGAACTTATACCAACACTGCCACAGGTTAGTGGATAGAAACTTAATAAGTCTTTTAAAGCTACATATATAATTTTGGATATTTCATAGTGTAGTTTAGCCAAAGTAATTAGGCTGAAATAAATCAACCTTATTTTGCTTGAAAAAATGCATTTCGTAAGAATTGAAAATAACATTATAGTATAGACTTGAATTCCTTTACTTACCGTACGGGTTCAACAACAATTAAATTATTGTCAACAGCTTGTTGAATTTATTCAGATTATTAATACTGCTGAAATCTTAATGAACTGTTCTGGGTTTTTTAATACCATTTAAATTTTTACGAGCTGTTCTGTTTTTAAAACTGTTGAAATCTTTATGAGCTGTTCTGTTTGTGAAACTATTAAGGTTTCTCTGTTTTTTCTTCTCCCTTTTGTATGACGGAGATAATTGAGAACTGTCATTTAATAATTATATAGTACACCAGAATTTGTCTTTTTATCAAATCTCTTAATAATATTTTTATTGTTTTAGTTAAATGGTCTAGAGAAATCTTTCTACTCTTTTTATGTGTGTACCGCAGCTAGAAAATTCTTCTTTTTTCTCGATCCTATAAAAACTGGTAAAATAAAGATAGTTGATATATTGACCTGTAGTTTCTTAGATGATTTTTTAGAGGTGAGTGTACATGTACATTTCGTCTAATATTTTGGGAATATTTAAAGCAACAATCAGTCTGTGTTAGCTATCCAGTATAATCTATTGACTTTAGTCATAGCCTACTAACTTTTGAATATGCATACTAACTTGTAATATTCTAAAGTATTGCACATGATTACGTCCTAAAGTTAAACAAACATTATTTTTGTTGCCAACTCATTAAACTTTCTAACCATGATTTGACCGATATAGGAATCTCTGGCAAGCTACAATATTGTAAAAGTTGGATCTTTAATATAAATATCGGGCCCAAAGTCATTCAGCTCTGTTCAATATTAAGATCAACTGAATTGGCATCAATCTATACAGCCCCCTTCCCCCTTTTATGTTTCGCAGTATTCAATTGATATGCCTGTTTTTAAAGAGATTTTATCCAATTATTAGGTTTTTTAATATTTCAGTTACGTGACGAGGAATTGTCTAAAGAATTCCAAGAATCTAATTGGTTTTCTGCCCCCTCGGCGCTACGTGTTTATGGCCAGTATTTAAATTTAGATAAAGACAGAAATGGAATGTTAAGTAAAGAAGAATTAGCAAGGTGAGTTTTTTGTCTTTCAATGAGCTAGAGCAAATTGTCGTGTATGACTTTTGTTTACTCTTGTTTCTATCATCTACATAAATACTGCGGTGACAGCTAAATTCTACGCTTCCAAAATTCTTTAAACCAATTCTAGGATTTTATGAATTTCTAGAAACATTGCCATATGATGAAAAATTCTTTATTTGTTCAGACTTATAAGGGTTTTCCTCAGCAGTTTTAATTAGTATAGTCCACCACTCCACATCCACTGTTTGGTTTTGGAGAGGGTTCAAATAAAAAATGGAAGGTTTTTAAATATGATATCAATAGAAACAATAAATAAAGGAAATATTATTACTGATATGTTTGATTTGTAATGGGTATGAGATATAAAGATAAATTTTTGAACACTATTCCCATATCACTTAATTACAGATATGGAACTGGCACGTTAACAGATGTATTTTTAGATCGAGTATTTCAAGAATGTTTAACATACGAGGGTGAAATGGTAGGTATATAGTTATGAAGTTATTATGTTTGAAAATATATATTCATATGTAAATTAAGTAAAGGAGTCATTCCAGATTTTGCTTTTTTCCGACACAATCTAATTTCATGTCATAATCTGTGCCAAAGTTTGTCATTTAATTGATATGAATTCACTAAGTGGTTGATATAAATCAGCCACTTATGTACAAGCTTTGATACAAATTGTTGATTGTAATTTGAAGGTACAGAGTGGAATTTTGAAAGTACAGATTGTTATTTCACAGTAGATATCAAATGTATTAAAGTACATATTGAAAGTATAAATTAAAATGTATTAAGTATAAATTAAAATTTATTAAGTATAGATTGTAACTTGAAAGTTTACAAACTGTAATTTGAAAGTTTACAAATTGTAATTTGAAAGTTTACAAATTGTAATTGCTGTATTTGAAAGTATACATCAAATTTTATAAATATAACAATACATATTTATATTACAGGATTACAAGGCATACCTAGATTTTGTTTTAACAATGGAGAATAAAAGAGAATCTCAGTCTTTAAGATATTTATTCCGAATCCTTGATATCAACGGTGCTTCTAGTCTTAATGTATTTTCTTTAAATTATTTCTTTAGGGTAAGTCAACTCATTGAGTGTTTGGATGGAATTAAAACTTCTGTTGAGTTATAAAATTCACATTTAATCTGGATGAATATTTTTATTACCTACATCCATCATAGTTCTATTTCTTGTGAATTCTATTCACAATTTAATTATTTTCGAAGGAATTGTTCTCATGGTCATATGGAAGAACAATATAACAATATTATAGTCCTGATACCACCTAGTTTTCATTGATTGGGCTAAAACACCATTTCTTTTTGGCTCTCTCTCTTTCTCTATTGAAATGATTTCGCTATCGCCCCAATTACTTCAAAGTTATTAAAGTCTTTGAACACAATGTAGTCCAAGGTTTTGGTTGATTATGTTTTCTGTCCAGTCCTTGATTGTACGATGTTAAAAGTCAATGTATATTTCAGGCAATTCAAGAAAAGATGAAGTTACATGGACAGGAACCTGTTTTATTTCAAGATGTCAATGATGAAATATTTGATATGGTTAAACCAGCTGATCCACTTAAAATAACATTAGAAGATTTGATCAACTGGTAAATATGCTTGTAATACTTGTAACAGCCATCATCTCATAATATCATTATGTATCCTATCCAAAATGTCCGGAGATGAAGTACGAGGGATGGCTGAGACGAAACAAACTTTTGCCACCAACATGTACAATCATTAACTGAATCAAAGACATAAGAACTGCAACTGTAGAATTATTGTCTTTGTACCAGACCATCTTGTGAACCTACCCATTGAAATCACCAGAAATGGACAAAATTGTGTATAGGGCGATCATAAATTACCAGTAAATTAAAAAGGACTAACCCCATATATTCAGATAAATCATAACTTTATGTATTTCCATTTTGTCTTATAAGTCCAATTTTGTCTTATTTGTATCTTGATTTTACCAACATAATCTAACGTGATTTCTTGTGATTTTACCGAAAGAATTTTGATTTTGATTTCTTGGTTCAATTTCAGTGGAAAAGGTGATACAGTTGTCAGTATTCTCATAGACTTAAATGATTTCTGGACTTATGAAAATAGAGAATATTTAGTACCTGAGATTAATGATGAGACAGACATCTGATCTTGTCCATATAAAACATTCCTGAAAACTACACAGTTGATTTGAACGGGTTGGTGCTACCCAGTTGTCAAATTATGAAAAGGGAAATGAATGAATACATATTTTTGTGTCACAAGTAAAGTTTAAATGCTCATACATGTTTATCTATATGTATTTAATGTTGTCATCATCAAACTTTGGAAGAATTGTGTTGTTAACAGTTTATGTCTGTGATAACTTGCTACACGGTATACCATAGTAAATTCTGTACAGTACATATACTGGTACTAAGTACAGTATATGGTGTACTGATTTGTTATATTAGTAAATTGTGTACGAAGTACAGCATGAGTGTTAATCATTTACAGGTACAGTAAACAAGTTAATCATATACAAAAGCAGTAAATGAATTAATCATTTACTGGTACTGTAAACGAATTACTAATTTACATTTTTGTACTATTTATAATACATGTACAGTAATAATGTGTACAATTTATAATACAAGTACAGTAACATAAGTAAATTGTGTAATGATTACATAGACCTACTGGTAAATTGTGTACTGCATATACTAATTACAGTGATAATAGCAAATTGTGTACCGGATTCATTATACTACTAGTAAATCATGTACAAGTACATTATGTATGTAAAAAATGCATGGCTCAACTACACAGAATGTAACAAGATTGTTAACTTTTTTTTCTATGTACTTTGACTAATATGGGACCCAAATTTGTGTGTTTATGTATTTGCTGTGTTTTTACGACATATATACAGACATTCCACTACCATTCTGTTCTCTGTCTTATCTTCTATCTAAAAGATTTATTAGATTTTGCCGTAAATATTTTCAAGAAAACAAAAGCATTTATCCAATTGCATACTTCCCCCCAAAAATAAAAAAAAAATGTTATTAATTTGATCAAATGTAGAAATGTCTAGTTGTTAACTTCTAACCTGTAACCGTGTTTCAATTCCGTCCATACAGTCCCTTATACATGGCTTATTGCTCCGGGTCAGTAAAAATTGAGTTATTTCATACTGGTCATCCTGTCATGGTTTGTTTATATATAAGACAATTGGGGCATCACTGAACGAGGAGGAGTCAAGGGCTATTATTTGTCAGGCTACACCTTTTTTAAAGGAAGATTAAAGGTGAAAATCAGATGATTCACTGCCAATTAATGTATTATCAGCCTACAGTTTGTCATGTGTTTTTCTAGGTATATTTAATGAAAATAAAATGAATATTAATACAGTAAAGATATAGCTTACTGAAACAAGGGTGTTTATCCAGTATCAGATTAGAGCGGTGAACACACTAGCCGAATCAATTGCCGCCGAGTTAATCGCCTAGTGTGTATGTACAGTACTGAACAGTGTCATTCACCGAAGCATACGCCCGGTTTTTCGAATTCATTAGCTAAGTCACACAATTGTTTGAATCGGGCGAAGGATTCCCCTAGTCTGTCCACTCATTCGGTCGAATATATTAGGCTGCAATTCGCCATCGACTGACTCGGTCGAACGATTCGACTGAATGATTTGGCTAGTGTGACCACCCTTTTAGGTATAAGCTAAAGCTTAGGGCCTCACAAAACTTCAGATTTATGTTATAATTAATTCTCCTTTTGAAATGCTAAAATTGTTATAAATTAATCCAAAGGCATACATATATTATTTTGCTCTGGCAACCCTATGTATGCATAGTCTAAATCGGACACTGTATTTCGTATTTATCTTTGAATCACAATTCATTATCATTTATCACCACTGTATATGTTTTATGTATCAATAATATTGTTGTGAAAATTACAAATAAACTTCTAAATAGTTAAAGGTTTTTAATATAATTTTATTTAATACTGAAGAAAAAGACATGGTTAAAACATATGTTAAAGGAAAACTGTTCATTAAGTTTGTTGTACATAGTGTTATTTAGAGTGGCTTTCGTAATCAAGAGCAATAAGTTCCCTAGGACAAGCCGAACAATACCAGTAACTTTGGTCATGGTAAAATCTTTGTACGACTTCGATCGTTAGAACTTAGCTAACAATACCAGCAACTTTGACCTGTGAAAGTGTTGTTCGTAAAAGAAAACAGGTTTGCAAAGATACTATAAAACAAGGAATCTAGTTCAAAAAGACAAAGTTTGCCCCTTAATTGTGTCTCGGGTTTCGTTTCTATGTCACGTGATACCAAGAAATCGGAAAGTCAGGTACCTGCCAAATCCACACTGGCGTTTAGAAGTCATGAAATCTGTTTGGGTGATAATTGCATCGATTATTTTGCGAAACCACCACCCATAATCAAAGCCCAGCTTAGGCATTAGGGCCCCGGGTTTCGTGGAAAAAGAGAAAACATTTCAAATTCCAGAAGAATGTTTGACGGTGATCGATCTTGCGTCCTATGTGATCAGATACATGTATAATGTAATTACTGTATTATTGCATTTCCAGACCGCTTGATTGTGTGTATATCATTCAAAAGGATATAAAATAATCAATTCGTCGTGTTAGGGGTCCGAGATTCTAGTGCGGCCCAGGACCCCACCCCGTTTAAGCTGGGCTTTGCCCATTGCTACCAAAAGTGACAATGCTTAATCTCCTATAATGTCAGTCAACATCGGGAATGTAGCTGTGGCGAAACGGGGGGGTTCGGGCATTGGAGAGTATTGGAGACATTACATGAGAAGAAATCAAAGGTTCTAAAACGTCAAGCACGATGTTTTCCAAAGCTAACTCTTGCTTAAATTCTCGACGCAAAGACCACAGTCCACAATTCAAAACTAAAATAATTGCTAATACCAGTACTTTAAAATTCTATGATTTTATATGCTAGTTGACGCTCTAGAAGCAAATTGACTTTAAATTTATACACAGTGTTTTAGGTCATGAGACAAAGAAGCCAATTGATTTTCAGCAGTTGCCGATAATTACTGCCAGGGTTATGACCCTTGGTCACTTCTAAAAACCCTGTGGGCGCTCTGGAGGCTAAAGTTAATATCCAATGTTTAAGGTCATGAGATGAAGAAGCCCTTGATCACTTCGAAAAATCTTGTGGACGCTCTGGAGGCTAAAGTTAATATCCGATTGACTTTAAATTTAAACAAAGTGTTTAAGGTCATGAGACGAACAAGTATATTGATTTTCAATGAATTTGATAACTTGAACAGCTTAATCCATGATATTAAATGTTTCATATACTAAACATTAGCATGTAGGAGCACTTTATCAAAGCCAAACAAATTCTTATGATTTTCTGATAATTACATAATCCAATTTTAGTGCATTATAAATGTTTCATTGCGACAACTCTTGTTGACTGTCCGGACGATTTAGCTGCTGTGGGCGTATGTTTTGTTGCCTGACAACCTATCTTTAATTAAATTGTTGCAGTTTCAACAATTGGGTAAATAAAATACATGAACTTGGAACCCCCTTTCTGGATCCTGAATTCGTTCGCCACAAGTTAGTTCTCTTAAAGATTGGTTTTGTTCGTTTTTGTACTGAAGTTTGGTGCTATTTTCGACTCAAAATTATTTTGGCTCATGATTGTCGCAGATATAGAAGTTCCCAAATTATAATGAACACCTAAATATTAGTGAATAATTTACTTTCAATTTATTCTTGTTAGTGACAGTGCGTCTTTAAATAGAACTTCAGCTTATCGTTCACTTGATTACCGAATTAATAAATTACGTTGTATTTATAAATTCAGTTAAAGGGCCCCAGGCACTTTGCTACCCCGCCAAAAGGATGTGACGACACTGGTATGTTGTCTAATAGACGATGGACGACAGCACAGTTTTATTGCGGGAAAAGCTGCGCCTTTGGAGGGGGGGGGGCATATCTATTATCATAAGACAAGATCATAAAAACACCCAGCAATAAACAGAAACACGTTGGTAATTTATTTAAAGAAAGATAATTGTGTGTATGGGATGGGTTAGCGAATTTGCCTCGGCGTACCTGACAGGAATTCTCCAGAACGATAAAGTAAATTCAATTTTTAATGTCTGGAGTACTTTTTGGGGTCAGGTTTCTGCAATTTCTAATGGTGGTAATTTGTTGCTCAGCTCTACTGCCATGTAAATGATAATAATGATGGTAATAGTCAGCTTTACTATTCAAATTTCCCTTTATATTTTTGATCAGCACAGGAACAAGAGGGAAATGAACCACAACACGGCTGAAGCCAGGGCTTCCACAATGTTCTGCTTAAATCCATTTGATATGGCTGTGGTATAATAGAGCTTTTATGATCTTCCATTGCTTGTAGCATAATGTTGACAATTTCTGGATATCTGGAGAGGTCTAGTGGTCGTAATTCAGACGGATCTGACGTCATATCGTATAAAAGAGGCGGGTCATTCACAACCACATCTCTACAGTTACAGACAAACCGACACACCTGTTTTCCTGGTAGATAATTCGGTGACCTAAGAGCCAACTTCCACACTGACAAACCTGGTAAAATATATAAATAAATCATCTACTGGTCATTAAGTTTGACTTGACCCCCTAAAGCAAATGAGATAATTTATCAAAACATCCATGTTTCGACTACCATTGCCTGAGACGTAATGGGAGAGAGGCAGCGGCGAACGCAGGATAAATGGTTTGGGAGTGGTTATTTTTCTTCTCCTCCGAGAAAATACGATAGTCAATCGTGATTTCTGCGACGCATTATATATCTGGTATTCCAGCTACCCTTTTAACCTAATAATACCCCCCCCCCCTCCCGTGAACACAACGACTACCGTTGTGAGAAGCTCGATCACAGAGCCGTATTTAACGGGGGTGCAGGAGGTACATTGCATCCCCTGAAAAATAAGGCGACCAGAGAAATGGCGCCCCAACCACCATCACTCAAAAATAATTTTACAATCTTTCAATTGATTATGAACACAAAGTAATGCGCCTAAGGCACTGATCAGTCGGTCGGTTTTAAGGGCATCCTTCAGTTAAGTGGAGGCTATGGCGCCCCACCGCTCTGTTACACCCCACATTTTAAATCCTACAAGCGGCCCTGCTCGATCAATATCATTACCAGCAATATTGGATGTTTAAAAGCTGCTCAAGATTTGTGATTTGGTGGTGCAACTTACCCTGTCTTGGACGATATCTGATGGCGTGTATATCATCTCCACAATAATGAAACATAAAGTTGTGGGGTGAAACAGTTTCCTTGCCTGATAAAAGAGGCATCATATCTTGACCATCAATATGTAGTTTAGGTTGTAATTTAGTTTGGATCATGTTAGCTATGGTAGGGAAGACGTCCATTAAACTTGTAGGTTCGCTAACAACTGTACCTGGTTTTACAACTGGTGGATATCTTAAAACAGTTGGCATTCTGATTCCACCATCTACAGCACCATGAGCCTTCCCACCTGAAGTACGGGATGTTTGGGAGATAACTTAGTGATCATAAACACGAGTTCTGAGGTAGCCATCTAGTGATTCCTTTGCATAACGCTCAAAACAAACAATCAAACTACTGGTATATAAACCCAATACCAGTTTGGCAAATACATGAACCACTAGATAAGACAGTCTAAGGGTACCAATAATGCGTATATGACCAACTGCACCCTAATACTCATCAGTAACGATTATGTAAGTTTGCAGAAAGTGACGTAATGACACTTGCCGATTTCGGAACCGACCATAAAAGGGTGGGGATTAAACTGCATTGTTAAAACAGGTTTAGTCCAAATCGTAACATAAATATGTTGAAAATGATTTGAACTGATCTGTTGTTGATACATCTACCAGCGTCATTACAGTTATCATTGTGTAGATTCTTACCTTTATAGATACCATTATAACCACCATGAACTTCTCCATCAGCATTTCTCTCTTCTAGATGACCTCCATTATCAGATGTAAAATACACAATTGTATTGTCTACTAAATTCAATTTATCCAAGGTATCAAGAATTTCACCAACTCCCCAATCCATCTCTTCCACTGCATCCCAATACCGCCCATGTTTATTCCTGCCTCTAAACTCTTTCGTCGTATTCAAATAAGTGTGGACTTGGGACCAAGCCACCATTAAGAGAAACGGTTTATCATCTTTGCGCCGTTTCTCTAAAAATTCCACACCCTCAGCTGCAAATCGTTTTGTTAGTGTAGATAGTTCCATTGGTTGTTCAACAAGTTCCTTATTTCTGTACAGCAAACTATTGAAGTCTTTATAACGAATTATGTATGCATAATGCAGAGTAAATAGTACCGAAGATACGAAAATAACTAGAACGATATACAGAGCTAGTCCGATCATACGGGTACTATAAAGACAGGTGAAGCAGATGAACAAGACAAGGAATGTGGTGATAAGCTGGTGATTCCAGTATGGGAAAATGGATTTCAGTAAACTTTCTCTGGTGTCACTGCCAAAATCTTTTAAATTCGTTAAAGGATATCCGTAAAAGTAGTCAAACCCTTGATTATTTGGGTGATGTTCGTAGTCTTCCAAGCTGCTCTCACTCCAGCCCTGGTGCCATTTTCCTAAAACGAAAACAACGTTATTTGCATGTCAGTTATCTGGTGAATCTCATTATTAAAGTAGGTGTCATTGACTTGTGAGTTTTAGTCAAGTGTCACTCTTGCTTGAATCTGCATTATCAAAATGGTAGGTAAATACTAGTACCTACCTATCAACGCTGTTGTATATCCTGCTCTTTTGGCTAGCTCTGCAAATGTTGTTTCACTTGTTGGTAAACCACCAGATGACGCCACAAAAATACAACTGCGTACAAATGATCTGGTAGCCATTCCTGAAATATTTGGTGAAACCTTTCAATATCACCATGGATCTATTATATACAGTACACGGTAGCAGTTTGCATCACAATTTTGTTGGTTAAATTTTAGAGTTTAAGGGGGTACACAGAGGTTTATTAATATTGTTAGATGTTGGAAAAATATGTTCTGCTACAGTCTGGGAAGATGAGGAGAGTCCAACAATCTACTTGGGGAGCTCAACCGTTTGATGTTCTGACCTGTATAGCTAAAAGACATTATGGAAGTAATAGTGCTAGAGGTTTAATGTAAAGTATTCCAAGATCTAAAGCACTTATACGTACCCGAGCGTATTGGATATCGTCCTGTAAGAAAAGCTGCTCTACTGGGACCGCATAGACTTGATGCTGATAGATGCTGAGTTAATTTGGCACCTTCTCTGGATATTCTGTCGATATTTGGTGTTTTAATGGTCGTATTCCCAAAACACCCTACATCACCAATACCCAAATCATCCGCCATAAATAAAACAATGTTCGGTTTCTTGGCATCAGAAGACATAATGAATAGAAACATTAATGCAATGTGCATTGTAAAGCAGGAGACAGCCATTTTTTGAAACATTCGGGGAATTTAAGTAACTGTAAGAGAAGAAAAGAATAACGAATCTCAATGTTAGAACATTGTTACGTACCGTATAACCGTCTGGTTCATTTTCATTTTGTAAGTTGCGTGTCGAATCCTTGTTTCCCTAAAGAACAAACTGTTATTCACAGCATAACGTTTTGCATTTTGGACAGATTGATTTAATTCAGTAATATGTGAAGGAATAATCAAACAAAATGGGATAAAACATAAAAAGATTTTTGTATATTACAATGTCACTTTAAAACACGGTGTTAAAATTCGCCGAGATCTTCTCCGTTTTCCATAATTAAATAAGTTGATTGATGCCTGTGTAATACAATGTAGACCTAGGGGGAACTCGGGCCGGACCTTGGGCAAGGAGGTCTGCCTTCGGACCCCGGCAATGAGGTCTTGGGAGACCAGCCTAGATAAATGTTACGATATTTAACCACAATGACTTTGTAGGTGTAAATATGTTATCCAGTATTAAAATATCTTTTTAATAAAATAGTTATGTATTCTATCACACCTGTCGAGATATCACTTTTACCATGGCTGATGTATTCAGCCGATATTTCTCTCCTTCGTTTGGTTAGAAACAGTTTGGGGTATAGTGGGAACCTGCTTGGATTGGTCATAGAAGTGTTAGTATTCTAGCATGGACTGTGTATTATCTAGCTCTATGGTTCGGTAGTTAAAGATGTAGAAACACGCTTTGGGCAGCGCAGGGGCGGATCCTTTATCAGCAGACGGTGTGATCGGATGGGCATTGAAAGCCCGAAAGATAAAGCTATAGACATATATGCATCAATGAAATTGTATCAAAATGTGATTCTTTTAATTCATAATACAAATTGATGTCAAACGGGGTGTTGAATTTCTGTCTTTAAAATGCTGAGTGTGTATATGTTCCTATGTAATTTGGAGACGATGATGGCATCATGCACTGTTAAATGTCAACCACCTCCAAGTAGTTCCATTCGGAACGATCTCACATGGCTAGGGTGCACGATTTCGATTTATGGATGATGGGCGATTAATACATTTATATCAGGGATGCAATTGATATATATGTGCATGGATTTGCAATCATTATCCTCTGTACCTTAATTGCAAGTTTACTTATCATAGTTTGAGACCAGTGCATCTTTGGTATGGCAGTGCAATGTTTAACAAAATATGCAATGGCCTTGGATACAATTTTAAGCATACATTACAACATCTTCGTGCACCTCGTAATCCAAATTGAACGATACCAAGAAAGTAACACAAAGTACATACATTTCCTGCTATATCGGCTGCATTTACAATATCATATTAAACATGTCTGCACAGTAAATCTCACCTCACGAACTACTCCGATCTACAAAATGTGCAAGGTTCCTCCATCAAAACCTTTTTTCATGTCTGTGCTAAATATAACTAGTAGATGTACTGAATAGCGGTCTTGTCTATTCTTAGTAACACTCTTAGTTATGTTGTTTCTCTGTCCGTCATCACTGATAACACGATAATTTAAACAGCTGAAGTATTTGTGTAAACAGTCCAACCATATATATTACATCATGTTTTAACTCAGTGTGATATCGTGTAGGTTTATTCGCATAATTTGAATTATATTATAGTTATAGCGCATTATGAGCAAAATACAGATATGAAATGTCCTCACAGTTAGAGTATGTTCGTCTAGATTACCTACAAATCTACTTTTAGGCCCGGGGTCGTGTGTTGCGACAAACCCGGGACGGGGTGTTCTCATCCAGCTCAAAATATTGATTAGGGGGATTAAGGGTTTAGGGCTGGGGGATTATGGTCTGTACCTGAAATGTTTTCACCTAATTAGATATGGATTAACCGTTTAATAACTGTGTTTAATAAGTCTCATGTGAACTGTTTTATGAGTGATTTTTTTACAAAGTAATGAATCAATTTGGTTCAATAACTGTGAACTGTGTTTAATAAGTCTCATGTGAACCGTTGAGGGCTGACACAGCAAATTAAATAAGCTTGTTGTCCATCCCCATCCAAATATCTATAAACTAGTTACTGTGCTCAAAAGAGCGCAAACGCTGACTGAAATAAGAATTTTACAGCACAGTGCTAACGGCATTTCCAGGCCAAAGCAGAAAGCCTATCGTCAACTAGAAGAGAGACTTCAAGCATTAAAAGATCAGTTCCGAAATGGTCAAAGAGACATCATGCTTTATGTAGATACGGTATGAAAAGGTCGTTTACTTGCCCATAATGAAATATAGATTTTTTAATGTTGATGCTCATTTCATAGTGCTATTTTAGTTATTTATTTCTTATATTAAGTTTTTTCATTTACATTAAAAGTATTACAATAAACATGTTTTATATAATAAATATTGAATAATATATTATCAAGTGAATTTATTTTAATATTAGGTTTAACCTAATGAAATAAACAGTGCCCAATATGAAACAGACTACAGCTAATCCTTCTTTAGAAATTCCAATTAACACCTTAGTCACGCTAACATGTTTATTTAAGTTTTGAGCTGGGTGAGAATGAACCCCCGGGACGATATATGGCTTTACTGTCCTAAGTCTATTGAAGAATAATGGGAAAACTATGTTACATGCGGTAATTAGGTAAACAATATAGCTTCGTCTACACTAGGCTAGTAAAAGCCGGCTTTTTCAAAACCCGGCTTTTTCAAGTGTAGCGTCTACACTGACTGAAGTTTTGTAACGGTAAAAGACGATGAACACCGACCTTCGTTATTTGTGCCAATGTTATGAATGTACGGAAGTTCGGGAAGGGTGACATCCGTGTACCCGATAAAACCCGGTTTTTACCGTCTACACACACAAAATTGCCGTTTTTTTTAAAAAGCTGGCTTTTTGATTCTGAAAAATCCCTCAATTATTGCCGGATTTTAAAAAGCCGGCTTTTACGATTGAGAAATTGAAAAAGCCGGCTTTTAGGAAAAAAACGGCATTTAAAAGGCTGGTGTAGACGGTGAATGCTGCTAGTGTAGACGTAGCTCTAATCTTGTTATTTTTATGCTGAGATTTTGTTGCATTACATGTTTGAATTGGCTAAGAGGACCTATCTGTAATGGTGTGACATTTCTGCCGCTTCCTCGGTTTCATATATTAGGTTGAACCGAGGGCTTTCTTGCGTCCACTTCTCCTTCCGGTCATTTGAAATAGCATAAATAAATTTTAGCTCCCAACAAGGTTTTGAGGCGTCATCATCTTCTTCTGGGTTAACCGGCACACTTGAAGTACCGAAAGCTCAAATTGACAGCAACCCTGTCTCTAGGGGTGGATTTTCCAGGCGTAGGCCTAATGTCCCGGTTCGCCATTTTAAGCAACATGAATCGCCATCAATTATAAAGGTGCTATTCCTACAGTATTTACAAAGTTATGTGGAATTGAAATTTCACAAGTCTATACTGCTTGCTGAGCAATAAGCACACCGTCACGTTCAAGAGGGGAACCGATACCACGCCACTATTGCTCATTGGCACACACGCGTAATACCATTTGGCACCAAATCTCCCTGGTGGGGGGGGGGCTGACAACACAGAACGATGTCTAGTCCTTCAGCTGGAGTGACAAACCGGATTCCGTGTATAAGCTGACATTTCGACATCGAAATAAGAATATACCGTAGAGGATCCCGACCTGTTGGTACATAACAGCCGACGTTAAACCCAATTTTACTTCATGTATATATTCTTGATTTTATTTAGTCTCCATAATTTGGTTAAATGTAAAAAGATTTTAAACGATATAAACTTTTATACAGTATTTATTCTAGAAATAATAAAAAAATATGTATATTCTATGTATTATAGGTATTTCTATGTATTTGGTCATGGTTATTACTGTCTTCAAACAACATTATATATTCGCAAAACTGATAACGTCAAATGTTAACTTCAAAACTTACAAATATAATTATGAAAATGATTAGTGATATTAGTATGGTATTTTAGACTAATGCGTTCACTCTACAAATCGCCCTTCAAATTTTTCATCGCTGCAGGAACAAGATGGAAAGGAGCCACAACACGGTTGAAGCCAGGGCTTCCACAAAAGTCTCGGCATATCTAATTGATTTATCATTGGTATTATCGAGTCTTTATGGTCTTCCAGTGCTTTTAACATTAGACTAACAACTTCAGGATGTCTCCCGCTATCAACTGGTCTTGATTCCGACGGATCTGACGTCATGTCATGTAAAAGTGGAGGGTCGTTAACAACGGCTTCCTGACAGGAACATGCAAATTGACACATCTGTTTTCCTGGTAAGTAATTCGGGGATTTTAAAACAAGCTTCCAGATGGAGGAACCTGTTGAAAATAAATTTAATGTTTATTTTTTTTTTGAATAATTCTTAGCAGCTCCTTGATCACTCATTCCTATAATTATACTCAAAGCTGGGACACTTCATTGCACCTGCCCATCTTCATCGGATCGGTTGGTGCAGAAAATAAGATTTGTGTCATTGCTTTTTCACTGTAATAAGGGAGGTAACTTAAAATCAATTAATCTGATCTAAACAAAGATCCTATTTCGATTTGTTTTTTTAGTTCAAAATTTTGTTTTACTTGTCTTCACACGTTTTTATTTACCGGAGGCCATCGAAAATTTTAATATACGAAACGAAATATAGATCTGTATTGGCAATCTCTAACATCACTTCGGGAAGATAAACAACAAATACTCACCGGTCCTTGGACGATATCTGATGGCGTGTATATCATTTCCACAATAATGAAACATAAAGTCGTGGGGTGAAACTGGTTCCTTTCCAGATAAAAGAGGCATCATATCTTGACCATCAATGTGTAGTTTAGGTTGTAATTTAGTTTGGATCATGTTAGCTATGGTAGGAAAGACGTCCATTAAACTTGTAGGTTCATCAATAACTGTACCTGGTCTTACAGCTGGTGGATATCGTAAAACAGTAGGCATTCTGATTCCTCCATCTACAGCACCATGAGTCTTCCCACCTAAAGTAAGATGTCAATATACAGTAAATTGGAACTTATAGTGCAACTATCTTACAAACGATATTTATAGTGATTGTTGCTTATGGGATACACTCATATGATAATGACTCAGAATCGTCAAATAGAATCCTTGTGAAATGTATCACTCAATACAATTATCGGGCAACTTAAACTATACCAGATTGACCTGCTTGTGGTACTTCCGGTATATCTAAACAGTCCCCACGTCGGTCAAGTAATTCCAGTGGTTTTCAAACTGTTAATGCCAAAAGTACACCTTGGAACATATGAGACACATGAAAAAATAGCGGCACACCCAGCTAAATATAAAAAAATATTTATAGAAAACATAGAATATGACTCAAACCTAATTTTAAAAAAAAACACACAGCTAGCCACCAGTGAATACTCAAATGCGATCACGTGTTTTTTCATAGTGTGCCGTTAAAAGTGTCGCGGCACACTTAGGAAAATCTCGCGGCACACTAGTTTGAGACTCACTGGTCTAGTCTTATTACCTTTATAGATACCATTATAACCACCATGAACTTCTCCATCAGCATTTCTCTCTTCTAGATGACCTCCATTATCAGATGTAAAGTAAATGAACGTGTTGTCTGCTAGATTCAATCTATCCAGGGCTCCAAGAATTTCCCCAACTCCCCAATCCAACTCTTCAAGTGCGTCACCGTAGCGTCCATGTTTATTTCTGTTTACGAACGCTTTCGCTGTATCTAAGTAAGTGTGCATATGTGGCCATCCAATCGTCAATAGGAATGGCTCTTTATCGTTTCTTCTTTTTTCTAAATATTCGACTCCTTCTGAAGCGAATCTACGCGTCAAGGTAGATAACTCCATCGGTTGCTCTACCAGTTCCTTGTTTCTAAACAGTAAGCTGTTAAAATCTTTGTAGCGAATAATCATAGCATAGTGCACTGTAAACAGCACAGAAGATCCGAAAATAACAAGAATGATATACAGAGCTAGCCCTACCATCCGGGTGCTATACAGACACGTGCAGCAAATGAACATGATGACAAAGGCGGTCATGATCTGGAAATTCCAATATGGAAATATCGAACGAAACAAACTTTCCCTAGGATCTTTTCCAAAGTCCTTCATATTTGTTATAGGGTAGCCATAGAAGTATTCAAATCCTTGATTATTTGGATGGTGCTCATAATCTCCGAGGCTGTCCTGACTCAATCCCTGGTGCCATTTTCCTGTAATGAAGAAAATAACATTGTCTGAAATAATATCGTCCACATCGCTTAGATTAGAACAACGTTTTGTAAAGAGGTGGGATTGCTCCGTTATAGTCACAGCTGGTAGTCTGAAACGGAAACGAGGTAACTTAGGCCGAAAGCACGATTTGATTTGAAACTTCGAAGTCTCGCCAGTTTGAAGAGGTTATCGTACCCATACGTTTGGTTGTTTATGAAGTATCGTTTTAGTTACCAATAGCATAGAATGTGACGAATGGGGTGGCCGATGGGGGTCGTTATTATGTCGTGCAGTTTTTATGGTGGTTAAAAGTCTTTATGGTTCTCGGTAGATTTTCGAAATATAGTCTAAAATATATTACCTAGCATTGATTGTGATAGGGAAAAAGAATTTAAAGTTCATAAATACAAAAGTACAAATATACGTGGACTTCACCTGGCGACGTTTCAAAATAATGACGTGTTCTTAAAAGAATAAGCATTTGTCTCGCTACGAACGCCGACATTTTCCCTTAGAAGTTCAGACTTCCATTCTTACCAAGCAATGCTGTTTTATATCCTGCTGTTTTGGCTAGCTCAGCAAATGTTGTTTCACTTGTGGGTAATCCACCCGATGCCGCAACAAAAAGGATAACACGTGCGAATCCTCTTGCAGCCATTCCTGAAATTAAGTGTTATTAAAGTTATTATAGCATACTGGAAACAGGAAAAGGGTATGGCAACACTACTTTAGGGTACGGCAACACTACCTTAGAGAGTAATTAAAGCTGGACAGGCTGAAACATCTGCGTGGAGACTGGATTAAAAGATGAAACCGGCGGGGCGGATTCTTTAATCTTATTTTATTATAGCATACATGTAGTTGAAATTCCCGAAATGAGAAAATTTGAAATTAAATTCAACCGGAGAAAGCTTGGACTTTCAAATCTTAGGTAACTCGCTATTAAATTGTTTTTTTTTGTGGTTCCATTATCCATTATATAATTTCGAACACGTGCATTGTGTATGTTAATAGTATTTTGTGTGTAGGTCGCTGTATCTTTTTTACTTGGGTTATTAACTTCCTGTATCTTTTAACTTAGTTAATAACTCCCTGTATGTTTTAACTTAGTAATAACTTCCTGTATCGTTCAATTTAGTTAATAACTCCCTGTATCTTTTATTTAGGTAAAAGCTCCATGTATCTTTTAATTTAGTTAATAACTCCCTGTATCTTTAACTTAGTTAATAACTCCCAGTATCTTTTAACCTAGTTAAAAACTCCCTGTATCTTTGCACTTAAGCGGTGGACACACTAGCCGAATCGTTCGGCCGAATCAATCAGCGTCGAAATTCGCCTAGTGTGTCCACTGTCATTCGGCCGAATTTCTAATCGGCCGAATGATTCGCCCGAATCAAACATGTTTGATATATTCGGCCGAATATTTATTCGCCCGAATTATATTCGCCTGGTGTGTCCACTTCGCCGAAGCATTCGGCCGAATGTAGAATTCATTAGCCAATCAGCACTCCTATCGAGAAATCACGTGATTGTTTGTAGACATAGACGGCGCCGTTTTTAATCATGTGACGTGAAAAGTGATGCAATCGACTGGTGATTCGGCCGAAACATTCGGCTGGTGTGTCCACCCATTCGGCCGAATAAAATTCGGCGCCGATTGATTCGCCCGAACGATTCGGCCGAATCATTCGGCTAGTGTGTCCACCGCTTTATGGTAATAACTCTCTGGCACGCCCTGTATTTTTTTAGCATGCGTTAATACGCCCTGTATCTTTTAACTTATGTTAATACGCCCAGTATCTTTTAATTTACGTTAGTAACTCCAAGTTATCATAACTACCGAACTTGCGTTTATAGCCTCCTTCATCTTTGAACTTACGTTGATAGCTCACTGCATCTTTTAACTTGCGTTATTAACTGCTTAATTTTGTGTTAAAGGTCCTTAACCTATACCTTTGGACCGAACAACTAACTCAAACAACTTAAACCGACAGCCTCCATCTTGAAATGAAGACCCCGTGTCCCAAGCTGTATTGTACGGTGTTTGGATAAAACCAGGCCTTTATTTTATAAAAAAAAATAACGAGTAGGTAACAATTAAAAAGTACAGCACATGGACCATTAACTGTATATATAGACCTCTAAAAGAACGGCCATCGATTATCAGGTCCCCTAACGAAAAAATTGGCCCGAAATCTTAAAAGGGTTACGTGTCCGGACAAGCAGTTTAGAGGTGACCGTCCAAACGACTCAATATTTTGATCTATTTTGAGGCGCTAAAATTTCATACGTTCTCTGGTCTGTTTAAATCGGGATAGTCCCTTTAAATTACGTTAGTCCCTTTAAATTACGTTAGTAATTTGTATCGACGATATAAGATTAATAATCAGATGAAGAAGATCACGACTGTCAAGTATTAACTTGTGGGTTTCTTTTAACTAAATTGCTATAAAATACTAAGATGCTAAGTACAGATACGAACCTGAACGTATTGGATACCGTCCCGTAAGAAAGGCTGATCTACTGGGTGTGCACAGACTTGATGCTGATAAATGCTGAGTTAATTTGGCACCTTCCCTGGCTATTCTGTCGATATTTGGTGTTTTAATCGTCGTATTTCCAAAACACCCTACATCACCAATACCCAAATCATCCGCCATCATTAATATGATGTTCGGTTTCTTGGCATCAGAGCATTGAATTATTATCAATAGTAAAAGAATCAGGAACCTCGGGTCCAACATGTTGCTCGTCATTTTGTGTCCTGAACTGGTTTATCTAAACATAAATAATCAAAAATGAATATTAAACTATTATTGTCATGCAATGTAGTTTTTCAATGGATTTTAATCATTGTGGCGACTTGGGTTATTTCGAGACTAACATATTGTTGGTTTTTTTTTCCAGTAATTAGCTTGGATGCTGGATGGGAGCAATGACAGGTATCAGCTAAACACCGCAAGGATGAGCATGGTCCTACTTGTTTCATATTATCTAACGTAAACATAAGTATTTCTGCTTTATCAATATCTAATTTAACATATCAAACTTTGTTAATTTGCTTTCGGGTACAGGGCTCGTTGGCAGTGGACGACATTTACAGGGATTAAGGAAGACGCATCTATCATTGCGACCGAACTCACGCTTCGTAAAATGACAGAGCTATGTGAACCGCAAGACAACCATTGAGATATCTTTCGTCTGTCAGCTATGCAAGTCATGTGTCCGATACAAGGAGGGCGGTTTGCTGTGGCTGACAATATATTAGGGCCGCAATTGCCTTGTTACAGTGTCGAGTGGACAATTTTAAGGGGGTGGGAACAAGGGGTGTTATTTCGATTTCCCACTGGAGTGTGACAACGAGTATGGTCGTCTGTACAACCTCGTGGGTTTCTCCGTGTCCTCCAGTTTCCTGTCACTGCTAAAATCCACTATATGTGTAAGCAAATTTTTTAAATAAACTCTTTCTCATTCTCTCAGTCGGGTCAATCCGTATTATTGTATAACTAACTGGGCTTCAAGGGTCAATGGGTGATTTTCACGGGTTCAAAAGTTCAAGGTATTTTGCATGAATTTATGCTCGGGTGAACACATTGCAACTGTTTTCCTACTAGTTACCTTTAGTTACCTGGCTGTGAACCTGCGTCAGTTATTTCAGTGTTTAAACATTTAACTACATGTATATAAATAACCTTGTTCTACACATACATAAATTTACCTATCTTTTGTATCCTACAGTAGACACCTATGACAATATATAACATAGTTGCTCTTAATCCATAAAATAATGACAAGAGAATATTTAAACAACTTGTTTGATAAGGGGCGTTTCCGAATACGAGAAAATGATTCAATTGATATACATTTGGGTCAATAACATTCTTTCAGCTGCTGCAAAAATGAAATAAATGGGAATGGGGTTGAACATCCTACTTTTCTTCTTCTTGGCTAATGTACACACTGGGACATATGTCATACAGGGTGATGGGGGTGAGACATTTTGCCTGGGCATATGCATTCCAACTGACAAGAGCTCGCCAACAAATAAAGCTTTGTAGACAATGATTTTAAAAAAGGGATGTCTCACCCATTTCAATAAAAAACAAAATATGACCAATAATTTAAAGATCTCTTTTTCGCTTTTAGCGCAAACGACTGTGACATATTCAAAACTTTAGTTTATTATATTTTGTACCTACATGTACTTATGTATATTTCATCCTCATATGTATTTTTCATACATAATGTATAATTTACATGCTGCCCGAAGAGGGTGTTTTCAGAATAAAAATTTTAAAAATGGGTGGACCGCAATATTCCATAACTTCCGAAAGACTACATAGATTTCCTTGGCAGGACTTCATGTCCAATTGACACAAAAAATGATTATACTCTAAACTACTCAAAAGAAACAAAACAGATTTTATAGTAATTTTGTCACAAATGGGTACCACATTTTTCACATGAATTCATGAACCCCACGTTTTGGTAAGACGGTCAGCATTCATCTATATATATCTCTGTAGACTACAATTTTTTAATATAAATGTCTCACCTATGCATCATCTGTTTCAACAGCACGTTCTTCTACAGCGAGCACTGGTACATTAAATCACCCTATAAAAACTACAATAGATTTGGTTTTGTAAACAAACGATGGACTCTTCCATTGACGCTCGGCTGAATACATAAATTCTAGCGGGGGAGGGTGAACTGTATAATCTGCAATATATTACCGGCGAAGTATTATGGTATGCCAATTTGGCCAATAATCGGATGGTACATTTTTATTCGGTTTATGTGGTTGGAAATTAAATTGAATGTGGTTTAACGTCCTGCATTTCTGTACCAACCGTGCTGTATAATAAAGATGGTTTATGCACTATGCAGTGTTTCCGCCTCTCTCCTTCGAATTCCAACTGCCAGTGGTTCTATTGCATGCATACCAGCGTGTGAACTGGATTATCGTCCTCTGAACTGCACCACTATACAGGAAAGAATTATATTTATTGATTTGTGCATGTAAGAAAGGATTGGGTGATAAATAAAATCTTTAACTTGTATTTTTTGATATCAAAAAACGCTCGTAGGAGATTATCTATATCTGTATGTGAAAGCGGACTAACCCATTGTTGGTATAAATTTTAATCAGCTTGATTCGTGAAGATATCACCTCGGTGAAAGCGGACGTTAAATACAACTCACACACATACATTCGTGAAGAAATAGGTAGTAATGCCGTTCTCGTCAGTATTACAAATGTGCACGAGGTAGAGAATGCTTACTGTTTCCCAAAGGCAGAAACTGGCCTAAACTCATGTGTGAGATGTGTATTATAATAATGGCAGTTCCACGGTTGTCATCCAGTGTCATCTTGGTATTTGGTTTATTTTACAACAGTGGATAAGGGTTTCTTTACACGATATTTTAGATTATCCGTGGTGTTGGGTAGTTTTGATTTTCAGTAATTAAATTAGTACTGCGTTATCTAATTACTATTTTAAAAGATGTTTATTTGAAAATATGCTTTAACGACGAAGAAATATGAAAAAAACAGACGTATTTCAACTGGCCATTCAGTAATATACGCGAGATTAGAGACAGCACGTGTCGGTAAATGAGGGGGTGGCGCATTGAACATCAATTTAAAGGCAGCAGGGTCTTCTGAATAGTAACAATAAAAGAAAATAGAATTTTATTGCATCCGAACGTCCTTTTGTCACACGGGAACTACTTTCTTTCTGCCTCATCCGAAAGACTATACAGTGCCTCTTGTCGGGCCATCTGTACTGGACCACTGACAATGGGGAACCACCTACATCCCCTCCCCTTATGAAATATGGTGCCACCTTTTGTGTGCCGCCTGAAAGTCTCTAAGCTTTACTCATAAATTTGTGCCCTGGGGACAGCATACGATAAACTAAGTATTAAATACAAATACGAGAAATATGGGCGGGTATAAAATATGTTAAATCTATTATCTATCAGTTTGAAAACAAACAATGGCGTGTAGTTTCAAAAACACCAGTGTATCTGAAATTTGAAAACGAAACCGTTTTTTTCTTTAACCCGGTTGGTAGGCTACAGAAACATAGGATGTAAAGCTTCAGTTCATTTCTTAGAAAACAAACAATTGCAGATCATTTAAAACAAGTTATCTGAAATAGCCCGCAAGCATTTGACTTTAGTTTGTAACTAAACATACAATACATTTTCGAATGGTAATAGTTTTACTTTAGGCGGTTAAATCTGCCCATAGTTTTCACTAGCGTAAAGGCGTGGTACAGAAGGTCACCAGGAGCAGTCCTAAATAAAGAGTGGCGTCATATCGGGAGTAATGGAACCAAATGGTCAGATAAAACCAGAAACGTGTTTAAAAATAGAGCACTGAAGTTCTGCAGGCTACAAAAAAAGACATTAATTTTCGGATCAAATGAAACGAAACGGAAGTTTAACGTCAAATTTTTCTCTTCCTACTTGAATAATGAAGACATGCATAAACCATACAGTGTGTTTTATGTCGGAATTTTTCCAGGACAGCGGCACCACATGCTACTCTTATATGGAATTGTCAAGTGTACACACAGATCTAGTTTCTTTTTGTCCCATCCGAAAGACTATAGCCTACATTGTCTCTTGTCGGGACATCTGTCCTGGACCACGAACAAGGGGGAAACACTGACACCCCCCCCCCCTTCTGAAAATTAATATGGTGCTACCTAAGAGTTGTGTGCTGCCTGAAAGTCTCTCTCACTCATAAATTTGTACCCTAATATTCAGGTCCAACTATGCACCAGAAATCCATCCTGACACCATGATTTCGACACAGTTTCGGACCCAGAAAGACTAAATTCAATATGGAACTAAAACAAACAAGCTGAAGCGGTTCCGCTAACTCAATCCCAGAGATAAGTTTACCCTCCGTTTATCTCTGGCAAAACATGCAGAGCATTTAAAAATTGGCAGCATTTCATTCTAACAAATTCTGCAATTAGTAGCCACAAGGGGGCGGAGCTAAACAAACAAATTCATGCTGATAAATGGCTAGCAAGTCTTACCTGAAATAAACGCAGGGTGAAGTTATCTCTGGGATAGAGTTTTGGGCTTTCGTAATTGGTTTTGTTAGGTGAAATGAAATGGGGGTATAACATCCTACATGTCTCAACCAACCGACTAATAATGAAGTGCAGTATATGTGTATAATTACTACCAAGACAGTGACTTTCCATCTACTCTTTACTGAATTCCAACAAAAGTCATGGGTGCTTACACTGAACTCCGTTTTTTCCTTCCATCCAAATGATAACCCCCATTCTTAACGTGAAATGAAAATAAAATGAAATGGGGTTTAATGTCTTACGGTTCTGATCCAACCGGGCTAATGAGTGTATTATGAGGGATATTTTCCAATGACAGTGGCACTACCGGTACGGTCTACACTTATATCAAATTCCACGGTCTAGGGGTCTTTTACATGCATGCCAGTGTGTTCAAGGGACCTCTTTTTTTTACCTATCCGAAAGACTAGACAGCTATTTGTCAGGCCCTCTTTCCTGCACCACTGACAGAAACCATGCCAGAAAATCCTGCTAAACTTTCGCGACCAACACCGAGAGCAAATGTGCGACCTCAAGTCTTGCGAGCAAGCATCTCACCCACTTAGCCACCTTGACTTCTATTTCTTAAAGTACGCTCGCAAAGGGTGTTTTTTTCCTCTATATAAAAGAAAAAGTTATTTAATCTAGCGATAAATGTAGCAATAATAAATAAAGCAATCACAGCTATGAATAATTTAATTGTTTTCTCTACAAGTATGTATAAAAATATGTATATTTTAAAGTCTCATCATTGAATCATTTTAGCACAACAGGAATCCCTTGCAATGTACAATAATTCAAAAGGTCCAAAAATCCTTAAACTTGCTATACTGTATGTTGAATTAAAGTTCCATTAGCTAAAAGATGCTCGCTATATACTAAGTCTCGATCGGCCTGTTTTAAATTTGATTGTATCCAATCGAGCAATCTATCTAGCATTGGTAATTATATTTCTTAATTATTGTTAAATAAATGATAGTGTGGATAAGGCCTCTTTAACTAATCAATCCTGTCAAGGGTGAATCTAGAGGAGTCACACCCAGCACACACCCCTCTCCCTAGCTAGATCCAGGGGATGCACTGGTCGCAACACGTGTAGGCCAACTCAATATGTATGAGTCCAGAGTCATAAATGGTAAAGTACATTGACAGTTTCAATTTAAACCAATAGTTTTTGTTGTATACCCCCTGTTGTGCACTTAATTAAAGCCTTCAGCGCTAGCATGTGGCTTTGCCACCCATGCTCGTGGTCTCTGGATCAGCCCTTGCCTAAAGTTATATTATGTCTACGTCTAGAATTGAAAATTGTCTGAACTCTAATACCATCAATTTGAATTGGCTGGTTTCATTTTTTTAATTCTTTCCAATAACCACTCCAGTGTCACAAACCAAAAAGTGTTTGGCTTAAATATTCCTCCAGCTATAAATCCCATTTCATTGGTCTGTGAAATCGCATGCAAGTGTAAATGCTTAATGCTGTTGAACGGTGGCCAATGAAATCCTAATCTAGCGTTCTCGGAACTACCAACATTTTCTTTTAAGACTTTACGACCCACAGCAGCAAGGCGTTCAACTAAGGAAATATGTTCATGGGTTAAAACCTTAGGATCTCTGATGTGTTCTTTTGGTATAACTAAATAATGATGAGAAGTAGAAGGTTTTATATCCTTAAATGCCACAAATTCTTCATCTTGATAGACTATTCTTGTTTCAGGATCATGCCCCTGTCCAATCTTACAAAATATACATTCATCCTCTGACATATTAATTGTGGTGATGTTTTCAATAATATCTAAAAGGACTTTGACATCAGTCTGGATTCAGACTGGTAATCACATCTTAATACTAATTTTCTCTTTCTCCCTTTCGAATCTTTTGAAATGCAACAAAAAAAGAAGACGGGTGTTCGATTTTACATTTTTTGATAGGTTTTGGTTATTGATTGATTAGCCTATTCATCATTTAGAATCGGAAAAGAAATTTGGGAAATCACCTACAAAAATGATGTTGCACCCTTTTGATTTCTTTCATTGGGCCTAACAAATATTCGAAACTGTCAACCGTCTTCAATACGTCTTCAATGCTTGGCTCCTAATGGATGGTTAAAAGATTAAGATCATCTGAAGGGTCCAAAAAATGGTATATCAAGGAAATTGCGTGGATTTTCACATTGAAGAAATTACTAGTCTGATACCTTACATGATTTTAAACTAAGAGAAATAACTCTCTTTTGGTTGTGAGTAGTCATGTTTAACCAGTGTATTTGTATCTCTCTGTGTGCCTGGTTAATCGTGAAAAAAAATATGGCAGAAAAATTCAATAACAGTTCAAAGAAGGACTCGGCAAAGGTAATTATAGACTGATTATGATATAGTCGCGGCCAGGTGTTGTTATTATAGACTTATTCATCCATTTAGTCACCGAGGCGCATGACACAATAAATATAACCCATTACTTTGATCGACACTGGCGTTTAACAACTAAAATAAACAGTGTCACGAACAGAAGTCAGAATATCAGAAGATCTTTTCAGATTCAGGGGAAGGATTTTATATTAGAAAATCAAAAGTACAAGTGTCAAATTGACTTGTTTTAACTTAATTAATACAAAAAGGTCTGGATTGTTTTGTTTTCTTCCCTATAGTGTATACCTTATTGATACTACCACCATATATATCCTTACTAGATTATAGATAGTACTTGTCAATTTGCATTATAAATTTATGATGTTTTGCCAGTTTTGGCTTGGGCAGCATGCCATGAGCAAGGTCTTGATTCTGATTTAGTTTGTTAATCTACTGCTTAAAAATGTATTAGCTCTTTGAAGATCTTCACTATGAATAGGCAGCAAATAAATAGGCTTTGTTTTGCTGAGATTCGATTGTTCTTGATTAGGTCATCTGAAATAATATGTTTAAACTAACAATTTGCACATAAATTGATATTTAATATGCCTATGGTTGTACATGTAAGACAAGCATTTCCAATATCAAAACTCAATTAAAATCTAGTAGGCCCCTACTCTACATGTACCTAGATTTTCCAGTTCCATGAGCCAGGGACAGAACATCGGTTAGATTACATTACAATGTTACATAAGAGTTCCTAAAAAAAGCAAAAACAATTATATCAGTTATATAATCTATTGTAGCTAGCCTCTGTATATCTTGTTAGCAGAATGTAATCCGGGTGATGATAGATAATATTAATTAAAATGGACGTGAAATAACAAACAATAAATAACAGACTTGAGCTACATAAACAGACTTTAGGCTATAACGCTATTTGGCTTTAAGAACATGTATGTATTGTGTTTGTACAATTGAAAAATAAGTGGCTAAGTATTAATTAAATTAAATCTTTAATTATTTTTACAGGATTTTGCTTCGGAGGAGGAGAAGAAGGGATTAATGATGGCTTCAACAGATCGGCACAATAACACTGGCTCTTTTGCCCCAGGTAGTGTCAGTATGAATGAAGGTAAGTTATGGTCAAAATTTATAGTAGAAAATAATCAACTGTAGTTACATGTACATGTATTAACACATGTCAATAAGAAAGGGATGGAGTGAACGATCTTACTAATTTTATACTTCTTATTTTGAGACTAACATGTACAGGCCTACTTATTTTTTATATTGTGACATTTGCAATCAACTGGAAAAGAGTTTTGTTCAGTCAGACACAGATTCTGTCTTTTTTTCTTTTTTTGTCCCCCGCCTTTCGAAGAAAGCAGAGGACTATTAAAATGGGTTCGTCCGTCCGTCTGTCTGTCTGTCTGTCACACTTTTTGGGACACAATAACTCTCGTTCTAATTGAGCTAGAATGTTCAAACTTAGTGTAGGTGTTTATTATGGCATTACCTTGATGGAGTTCGAAGATGAGCATTTTCTGCTTAGGTAAAGCAGAGATAAGCAATTTGATTGGTTGATGCTTTGGGACACGATAACTTTAGTTCTAATTAAGTGAGAGTGATGAAACTTGGTGTATAGTTTCATTACATCAATATCTTGACTAAGTTCCATAATGAGCATTTTCTGCTCAGGGTAAGCAGAGCGATAAGCAATTTGATTGGTCGAGACTTTGGAACTGAATAACTCTCATTCTAATTGAGTTAGAATGTTCAAACTTAGTGTGAGTGTTTATTGGGTCAATGTCTTGATGGAATTTGAAGATGAGCATTTTTTGCTTAGTTTAAGCAGAGGCAAGCAATTTGATTGGTTGATGCTTTGGGGCACGATAACTTTAATTCTAATTAGGTGAAATAAAGAAATTGGTGTGTAGTTTCATTACATCAATACCTTGACTGAGTTTGATAATTAGCATGTTCTGCTCTTGGTAAGATGGCTGATAAGCAATTTGATTGGTCGAGATTTTGGAATACAATAACTCTCGTTCTAATTGAGTTAGAATGTTCACACTTGGCATAGGCGTCTATTAGGTGAATACCTTGATGGGGTTCGAAGGTGAGCATTTTCTGCTTTGGGTAAGCAGAGATAGGCAATTTGATTAGTTGATGCTTATTAAGTTCTGATTAAGTGAGAGGGAGGACACTTGGTGTATAGCTTTAGCTTTATTACACCGATATATTGACCAAGTTCGTTAATCAACTTTTTCTGCTGAGGGTAAGCAGAACGATAAGAAATCTGATTGGTTGATGCTTTGGGGCACGATAACTTTAGTTGTAATGAAGTGTTAGCAATGTAACTCAGAGTATAGATTCATTTTATCATTACCTTGAGTCCTTGACTAAGTTCAATGTTGCAAATTTTCTGCTTTGGCTAAGAAGCGATAAGCACTTTTATTGGTCAAGACTTTGGAACATAACTCATTAGGCGAATGTCTTAACTAAGTCAATAATTAATATTTTGAGCTAAAGCTAATATTTTGAAAAAAATAAATGTTCGATTAATTAATATGTGTCATCTTATTATTTTGGGATTTTGGCGGGGGACATCAGCCTCACTGTTGGCTTGTTTATATAGGTCAACATTTCGTTTTACTTGGTTTACACTAGGAACAGATTTCAACACACTGACTTGTGAATATTTCTAAAAAACTAGCAGTGGAAATCATTTTTCGTTATTTTCCGCTTTTAGTTAAACTCTAACTTCTGTACTGCTGTCATCTAAGTTGTATGTAATACAAAAGAATGTTGTGTTCAATATTGTGTCTTGGCAATTTGGAAACCAGACTTAAGAATTACTTTGTTTTTAGAATTAAGTAAAGTTCAAGGATGTTTGGCTTCTTTTTTGTAGAATTTTATATATCTCTGGTCCACTCGATGTAAAATTTTAGTTCATGTGGCCCTTGAATTGAAATGAGTTTGGCACTCATGGCCTATGACCTTTTTTTTATCTTAATCTGGCATTGATTTTGTGTCTCCCTTAAAAAACTCAAACTAAAATTACTGCATCTTCCCTCGGCATCTTGAGAACGTACAACTCCTTTATCTTTTGACCAGTTGCAGATATTAGAAATAAATAGAATATATTAGCATCTCATTATAAATTTTATTTTTAAAAGATGGTTCATCAACATCGATTGATTCTGCATTCAGAGGTAATTTTATCAACAACCTTGATTGCTTCATCAAAATTTTAATAGCTGCATTTTTCCACTTCAGTTGTAACAATATAAAGTGTGTTACAATTTTGTGGTGTGGTGTGTGATAAATGATGACATAATCTCTTATTGATTTTCTTGTAACAATAGTAACATTCACAAGAGACAACATCTGTTTCTGATTTGTAACCATGTTGTGTGCGTCAAGCATTAATATTAAAGTGAAAGTTCTAACTAAATATATATGGATATAGATCATAACAATTATTTAATAATCTATATATACCGTATTTCCTCGAATACAACCCCGGCCTCGATTACAACCCGCGCCTCGAATAGAACCCGGGGGTAAGGGGGTGTTGAGATAAATACAACCCGGGTCTCGAATAGAACCCAGGTCTCTAATATATCCCGGGTCTAAAGTACAAACTGAATACTCCCTGTCAAAATATTTATTAATTAGTGATTCCTGCACATGAAGTAGAATTGTCTTATGTCACATACAGAGAGTTTAGCCATCGTTTTTGCAAGACCGACCCTGTCAGCTTGTTTTACTTGTCCAAAATATCACTCTTATACAAGGTTTTGAAGCATTAATTCTGGTCTGAAAAAATACAACCCGGCCTCGATTATAACCCGGCCTCGAATAGAACCGGGGGGTCGGGGGGTGCTGAACAAAATAGGACACCGGGGTTGTATTCGAGGAAATACGGTAATCATAACAATTCAAGATGCATTATGTAAGATCTAATTAAAGAGTTGGACATTACTGCTATAAATAGCTCAAAAATAGATTATGAAAAATGAATATTGAAAATTTCAGTTATTTGAATTACTTTATTTTGAGCAACCTGATGGATGTTTGAATTTTTAACATTGAATTAATAAAAGCAAGCATGTTTTATTTTTTATTCCATTCCTTATCACAGTCATGAGAATAGATTGAGGTCATGTCATGCGAAGAAATGCCTAATTAATCATATATAACATCTGTAAGACAAAAAAGATTTAACTCTTACATACATGTACTGCATCTTTAAAACAATAAATGGTAATAATTAATAATAAATGATATTTCTTTTAACAAGCTACTAACAAGAAAAAGCACCCAGGTAAATTTTCAGGTTCTTTGGTATTTACATGTATGTTGTCAAACTAGTGGTGGTGTTTAATTTTGTTTTTCTGTGTACAATTTTGTTTTATTTCAGATGGTTTACGAAATCTAAATTATCTGAGTGCTCTAAAACTACCGGTTAGTCATGCCTTATAATGTTACAAAAAGTGAATTTTTAAAAATATACCTGAAAATATTTATTTTCTGGAACCTTCTTGATAATTTTATCAATATTATCGATAATGATAAAAAATGCAAATACTGAAAATTAATTCCTATTTTTTGATATTAAATAGAGACTTATTATAGACTTGTTTTGGTACACTCGGAACAAATTTGGTCATCAACCATGAACCATCTGAATTTATATTTTTATTTTCTTGATTTTTGTAAAGTATATTTTGTGATGTGTAGTATATACATGTACATGTTTATTTGATGTCCATTTGGCCTCAGTGCCTACATGTACAAATCATTAACAAATAATATAATAAGTAGTAGTTTGTGGGGAGGGGGTACGAAGCAAGGGGTAAATCTACTCTTGAATGTTGTTATAAAACTTGTATGGATATGAATAACCAATAAGATTTGTACTCAGTTCCGTACATGCACATGGAACCAAGTCAAACCAGGTACCGAGTCAAACTGTCTACACCAGTCATACATTGAATTATACTTGATTTTTACATATCAGTCACTAGCGTACACATGACAACAGCCATTGACAACAGTCAGATCACAAAAGGCACATTCCTCAATGAGAGACTGTTTTATGTTTTATGATTTTTCTTCTCTTTTTATCTTGGTTTCATACAAACTATTCAATACAGTTGAAGGTACTAGAAAAGCACCTGTAATTCTCATTGTATACTGAGTGTACAATATACAATATTGTACAGACTTGAGTTATTTATGATATTAAACATAAAAGGCAAAGAATCATATTGATATCACACATCACATAAAATGTGCAGGGGGGTGGGCTGGCTAACTATAGATATTGGGCCGGTTGCCCAAAGCTCCATTATCTTTTAAATATCGTTAACGGAGAGAAAGATTGTTGCTGGAAATAAAGGCCCCGAACATTCTGTGGTGCAATTGTTTCCTACAGATTTATGCTAATATTTCTAAAGGAAAAAATAAAGTATTATTCTTTACTATTTTCTGTAGTAAATTTACCAAGATATGTCCTTTATCAAGATATGTCCGTTAGAGTTTAACGGATCGTTAAAATAACAAAGTTTTGAGCAACTGACCCCAGTAGACTCAATTTTCTTGTATCTTTATAATTGGAATTAAAAAACATTTATACATCACAACTCATATTAATAAATTTTCGGGGTTTTTTGGGGTGCAGGGGTCGGGCGATGAAATGAAATTTCCCTATAAACATCAGATTTTATTGTATCTAAGCACGCCATTAGATTTAGAGTCAGCTTAAAAACATGACAGAACTTAAATACATGAACATACTCAAATTAACTAAATATAGGTCTATACCACGACCCTTTTATTTAGCCCCGTTTATGATCAGTACGATTTAGAACAGATAGGCTATACATGATGTATCACAAGTTCACAGCCCATTAGCAATCATTTAAAATCTAGGAATGTATGTTGTTATTGATATATTATAAGTGTATAGTCAATTATTGTAACAATAATCTATTATTGAGTACTATATTATATATTACATTACATATCTTTTCACATGTAGTTTAGATTCAGAATTGAAACCAAAATTAGTTAGTTTTTATTATATAATATATATCAAAAAACAACCAAAATAGTAAGCTGTGGAAAATTCCCAAATAAATGGAAAGAGGTATCAGTTGGTCTAGAGAAAGTAAGCATACCCTGCTCATACTCAGCAATGACTGTGACTAGATCAGTAAGCTGCTCCTGTTCGAAAATGACTGAGTAGATTAGTAAGCATACCCTGCTCCTGCTCAACAATGACTGTGTGTAGATCAGTAAGCATACCCTGTTCATGCTCAACAATGACTGTGAGTAGATCAGTAAGCATACCCTGTTCATGCTCAACAATGACTGTGAGTAGATCAGTAAGCATACCCTGTTCATGCTCAACAATGGCTATGTGTATGAGTAAGTATGTCCTACTCATGGACAACATGGGTATACGGTATAACTTGGTATTTATTTTGACATAAAATAGTGTTAGTAAAAAACGTTTTTTAAAGAGATAGAGAAATCGAGTTTAACGTCCACTCAACACAAACTAGGTCATTTTGGGACTAACATATGGTTTAATTTTATTTAAATAATTCGCTTGCGCTTAGGGCTCCTTAACCGTGGGAGGAAAACCGGAGGACCCGTAGAAAACCCACAAGCTTGGACAGGAGACCCTACTACTTTTCATGTAAAACCGGGGTCTCGAAACCCAGCCAGTTGACCCAATGACAGGCCGTATGATACAGCACGCACGTCGCACGTGCTAACCATTCAGCCATCCAATCCCCCACATCTTTTTAAAAATCCTATCAAAATGATTGATATCCAATGATCAATCACTTGAGATGTTAATAAAATCAATAAATTCATAACTTTGAAGCCTATGGGCATGATCATGTATTTTTTTAGAAACGAGTGATGAGTACAGTGTTGTGTAGTACTTATTGGCACCAGGTTAATTTTTTAAAAAAGCGAGGTCCTGTGAACACATGTATCTGTGTGTGTCAGCACATAAAAGGACCCTTGAGGAGTAGGCTGAAACTCACAGTGCAGGTCACCAGCTTCATTAGCCTAGTTGGTGTAGAAAAGTAGAACATTAAACCCCATTTCATATTTATGGACAGCGATATGATTTGTCACATATATACAGAGAGTCCTACTTATTGCATGTCAGATAATTGATCAAGGATATATATCGAGAGAGTAACCCACTGGAAATATCTACACTCTTTGGATAATCAAATGTCTGACGTCATAGGGTCAAAAGCCTCTCGTATAACCTGTCGCGACCTTCCATTACAACCCGTCAGATCTTCATGTTCATGTAGTAGAGGCCATTGTAAGCATAAAAACGAAACAAAATATAGACCTATGTTTTATTCAGATTGAGCTCTACATGTACTTATTGACAGTAAGATTATTTGTCTAGTAAATAAATAAAACTAGAGGTCTATAAATGGCAGGTACATGTAGCTGTACCATATAATTGTACCAGATAACCCTAATAAACTAGCAGCAGGACACATGTGTAGAAATGAGCTTTTCACGACAGATCCTGACTGTGACATAAATGATATTTAATGGATTCACACTAATGAACTTTTGCAAAGGATGGCTAAACAATGAGATATAATTCTGGAGGGTCCCCGCTCTTTAATTACATCTGTCAAGTATAAGTTTTAATGTATTTTTGTTTGTAAGAATGTAATATAAAGAAGTATCTAGCTTGTTTTTGTGAATTAAAAAATACACCCGCTAAATTTAAGGCTATTTGACTTTACTTAAACATGCATTATTCAAGAGCTAAATCGGCCTAGTGCAGGTATTTATTTGGGCATGAAGTGTTTTCTAAAGTATTAAATAGACATTAATTAACTGATCGAGGCCTTAATCAACTTTGGATGGCATCAGATTGTTCCAATATTAAACAGATTAAAATGTTTCAGTGATACTTCGATTTAATCAAATATGGCGCGCCAAGACGCTTCAAGTCTTAGCTTTGATCAACCAGGACCGTGGTTGAAATTATTGCACAGGTCGGCCAAATCTTCAAATGCCAATATCTTCGCTTGCAATAGAGTAATTTGATTAAAATTTTCAAATTATTCATTTTACATCATCTACTTTCGAACTAGTATAGCAAGAATGGCTAGTTCTTATCTATATCTTGAATGATGTAACTTTAATGTTTGACTGTATAATTTGTATAATATAACCAATCAGTTTGTATATCCCAGTACCAGATCGGTATATTCATCATCTCTCCCTTTTATACAGAAAATCACGCTGTAAAAATTAATGGCATCGTTCCCTGAACTTCCTTCCCAATCCTTAATTTATTGCTTTTTTACGTCAACGCAGTTCATAATCTATTGGAATAGAGCTGTTTTGGTATATCATGATGGCAGATTTCCAAAAGCTTCGTCATCTTTTACAATCATAGTAAACTACATGTTTATGTGTCAGTAGATATTTTTACTTTTTTGTGCCACTCCAGCACACCTTCTATCAGAATGAGACTCATGCTATAGATTTCATCACTAAAAATGTTATCAGTCATACACTTGAGCTTTTTATCAATGAAAATTGCTCAGTGATTTAACGACTCATCCTGTGGGTTTCATCACAACAAATTTTATCAGCAATACACTAGAATCTTTTATCAATGAGTAGGAAGTTAATCTCTATTTCATTTCTTTTATCAATGAAAATTGCCTAATGGCTTAACGACTCATCCTGAAAGTTTCATCACAACAAATTTAACCAATACAAAAAAAACTCAACATCTTTTAATGATATCATAATGAAAAATTTCCATTGTCTTGTTTTTATTCTTTAATATGTGTAATTTTGATTTCAAAATTCTTTTGCAGTCCAAAAACTATTAAAAAACTATTAAGGATATGTTTTTGAAATAACCAACCTATGTGTATGTGGTTTTATTGTAATACAAATTTGCTGTGAAAACATTGAGTCATTGACAGGGAAAAAAAGAATATATTTGTATAGCGACCTCTTGATAACTATTTAAGTGTAAAATTCACATGATCATGATATGAATAATATGTGCATGAATTCTCACTATTGGGTAATGTGGTCTATTTATGATATCATTATTATATCATAATAAGTTGACTCACGTTACCAGTATAATATTAATACATTTAAATATGAAAATCTCTTATTGTTGTGCAGAATGGTAAGACATTAAACCCCCATTTCAGTTATGATAGTTGTTCAATTTTTTGTAGTGCTGAAATGGATATTTTGTAGGCATATTAGGTCCAGGTATAAAGGGGATCACGTGGGTAAGGTGCTAGCTCGTTAGTTTGGAGGTTGGGGGTTCGATCCCTGCATTGGTCGAGACAGTTCATCTCGATTTTCCGGCGTGGTTTCCCCTTGACAGTGATGCAGACGGAGGGCCTGACAAGGACAAGCTGCCTAGTCGTTCGGATGGGAAGAAAGGTCCAGTGTACACATTAGTGTGCACGTAAAAGATCACTTGGAATTTGGAATTCAGTTGCTGCCCGGGCAAAATTTCCCTCGTAGCACACTGTTTGGCGTATGCCCGTCTTCAATTAGCCCATGTTAGGTGTAGGATTCATTCATTCCTAGGTATAAATATAATTGTGTTGGCCTAGATATTGACTATCATGATTCATATATTTGTTGAACTCTACCCACTACAGGTATTAATAGTACCATTAAGGGCATTAAGTTCTTATCAAATAAAGATAATATCAGAACCTATGTTTAAAATGGGGTAGGCCTATTAGTATACATTTACAATGTAGGTAGTACAATGTTATTGTGTGAGCCTACACATATTTTATGAAGTACCTATATGTTTATGAAGACTCATGTTTCTACAGGATGTTTCAACTTACTATAATTATTTCCATGTTTTCCGATATCACAGCTTCCTACAACTTCATGGTCTCGTCTACCAGTATAAATAGATCAGTTTTCTTTCCTCCTTGTTTCGTTAGGATTGTTTAAGTTTTACTGTGCAGGGATTTATACCCTGCCATGAATAAGGAAATATTCTACTATTATGGATTCCATATTATGACTAATCCTTCCACTATCTGTTTCTAATTGTGGAGAGTAAAATTATTGTATTATAATTTTTGTCTGTGATTTGACTTTGATACAGTGAAAAGATCATAGTTATACTAGTATTAGCATTCTGTATGGAGTAATGTGAACTGTGCTTGTTTCAATATCACAGTATTTTGTTATATTATTACCGTATAAGGATTATTTAAACAAGTGATTCAATAATAACAATATTTGTGATTTTATATCTTATCTGTCGACTGTGTGTTTTGTCTGGATTATTAAAAAAAAGTGATTTAATAAGAACAATATTATATTTTCTATCTGTGGAGTGCGTTATGTCAGGATTACTAAAAAAAGAGATTCAATAATAACAATATTTGTGATTTTATATCTATCTGTCGACTGTGTGTTTTGTCTGGATTATTAAAAAAAAGTGATTTAATAAGAACAATATTATATTTTCTATCTGTGGAGTGCGTTATGTCAGGATTACTAAAAAAAGAGATTCAATAATAACAATATTATATTTTCTATATGTTTTGTCTGGATTATAAAAAAAGGGATTCAATAATAACAATATTATATTTTCTATCTGTTTTGTCTGGATTATAAAAAAAAGAGATTCAATAATAACAATATTATATTTTCTATCTGTTTTGTCTGGATTATAAAAAAAAGGGATTCAATAATAACAACATTATGTTCTATCTGTGGACTTGTCTGGATTATTAAAAAAAAGGGGGATTTGATAATAACAATATCATATTTTCTACCTATTGCCTGTGTGATACACTCACTAACTTTGGATTATTTAAACACAAGATTCAAAATAACAATATTTTTGTGATAATTCAGTTGTTTTATATTTACATATATAATATAGATCTATCAAATTGACTTGAGGCTGTGATTGATGGTGATTGAGTTGTGATTCTGACATATTACAGGGTTAAGTTCATTATACATAGTTCATTTGGCCTACGTATATATATTTTTTTAATGTGCATTAGTCTGTTCACTGTAACCTTCGCTGTAATATTTACTATCTGTAGTTGTTAGAGAGGTGTAATACAAACTGAAGGTTTCTTGAGCTGTTATATTGTTATATAATACAGTATTATTCCTCTATCAGTATTGTTTATCTTGAAATACAACCGAAGGGATAATACTCTTGAACCGTGATTTGTTTACTGTGTGTAAACATGGCTGCTAGAACTAAAGTTGCTTTAAAAAAGGGAAAAACAAACAACAGAATAAGCAAACCAAATGAAGGTATGTGTATTCATTGAGTACGACTGTGTATTATCAAATAGGCAGGGCTAGATTTTAAGGCCTTGGGATGTTACTCTAGATAAAATTGAACAATTTAGTTTGAACATATTGATCTGTTTCAAAAGTTAATGATAGCTGGAAATAGTCTGTGTCCGCTTAACCCTACTAGAAAGGAGTTGTCTTATCGGTTTTGTTTGCAGTGTAATGCGGTTCTGCTGCATTTACTATTTGATATGAATAACAATGAAATGCATATAGATATTATGTTGTATGTTCCTGTACATTAAACTCTAATATCTGGCAATATACCTTTGTAAAAGCTTTCACGGTTGTGAAATAGTTCAATGTACAGTATACCGATACGTACAGTACCTACATTGATTTATATTATTGTTTATTATTATTACAGACGCATACATACATGTACATGTACTTCTGTTGTAGAGGTCAAGAGGAGAAGTTTTTCTTAATCTGATAAAAATGCATGACTCTAAATATTTTAACATTTTCTATGTAAAATATTTTTGTTTTTCTGAATTTAGCCAGATTCATTTAATGGAGAAAACAATGGATTGTTTCATTCATTTAAACATTTTTTTTTCTAAAGTGATAATGCCTAGTATTTAATAATGTAATAAGTATTTATGATATTTTAGAAGTCTTAATTGAAGTAAATTAATTAACAGGCTAATTTTCCACCCATCCATATCATTAGCCGTTTTATCACCTGTGATGAGAGATGTAAATGATTAGAATTGATAGTCCATTATTCTACAGTTTTCGGAACCAGAATCCTGTTTTTAAACAAACAACTTTGACAAGATTAATCTGCTACAGTATATACTTGGCACTGTGTCCTTTCATTGAGACAACTGGCATGGTTTTGAACCCCCTGTTATACGTGGCAAGTAGTAAGATCGCCTGTCAAACCTTGCGGGTTATCTCTGGTTTCCTCCGACTGCTAAAGATTCCTACGCGCAAGATAATTATTGAAATAAAATTAAACCATATGTTAGTCCCAAAATGACCTAGTTTTTGTTGAGTGAACGTTAAACCCCATTTCTCTCTCTCCTTTCAGATTTAATACTTCTGTATTCATTTCTCAAGTATCTTTATTAAGAACCATAATCAAATATAGCTATATATAAGTTCATTACACTTCAAAATTATTCTAATTAAATTATTAATTGTTTGTTTTTGTATTTTCAGTAATTGAGATGATCGTGTTTTTGAGAGATAGAACTGGGATACATTTTAATTTAGAAGATGGCCATCTTGCACAAGCTGATGATCTGTTAGATCTTGCTATTGACGAAAAGAATTTACCAGACATAGCTAAACAAGCTTTTGCTCTGTGGATTGTTTCTGATCTTTTAGGTAAGCTTTAATGACAATATGCATACACCGTGGCTCAGTGAGTAAGATGTTGGCTTGTTAATCTGGAGGCCCTTATTTCGTTCCAGTTGTTAGCCTAGAAAGTTTCTGTGTATTTTTACTGGGTGCTTCCCCCTTGTCATTAATGTAGGATGGCAGACCTGGCAATGGGTAACAAATAGTCGTTCGAGAGATGACCAAAAACTGAGGTCCTGTGTACCTCATAGTCGTTCGAGAGGGGATGAATAACCAAGGTCCTGTTTACCTCTTCATGTGCAAGTAAAAGAACCTTTTGCTGTTGTAGTACTATGTATAAGTAGGCTGTAGTACCACTGTCCATGCAAATTTCCACTTACAGAACACTTTGTGTTTGTCCATCTTCATTATCCCAGTCATAGCAGAACATTAGGATGTCAAATTTCATTTTAATGACCATTTGATTTTAGATCAAGAAGGAGACTATTTAATTGTGTCTGTCTGTCACCCACCTCTTCGAATTGAGGTAGAATATTCAAATATTAGGTGGACATTTTTCACCCAGGCTAATTAAAGGGGAATTGATGATACTTGTAGAATAGTTTCATTACATAAATACCTTGACTAAGTTCGATAATGAGAATTTTTCCTTGGGTAATCAGAGTGACAAGCAATTTGATTGGTCTGTGCTTTGTTAATCTTAAGATTGAGGTAGGAGACATCTTTGGTAACATGCCCATTGCAAATGTCTAGATAAAATCTTGATTTTCATTTTCTGTAGATATATTCTGGATGATTTAGATTTATAAGTGTATGTTTGATATATATTTTATAGATTTACGAATGAAAAGAAGTCACCATCCGTATCATGTTGTAGAGAAATGGGATGAATTATGTGTTATTTATACTGGAGCTGAATTTGAAGATATTGTTAAATGTAAGTATTAATAATAGAGTTCTAATTGTAATTGAGTTTATATCTAAGTTCTAATTCTACTCCTAGTTGAGTTTATATATTTGTTTAAATATTGATTGGTTAGGTGAAATCTATTTTGATCTTTAATCCGTCACGAATTCATTAGTTACAGATGTCAGGTGTCAGATAACATGATTCTCTGGATCAAAATGTTACAGAGATTAAACCAGGAATATAAGTTTGTATAATATACTAACCCATTTGTATATGTAACTTGGATGTCTTTTTGCTAACTTGATTAATTAAAAATGGAGACCGATGTTATTTCTTTTTCATCTTACCGTATTTATCAATCTAATTAAAACACAGATCCTGTTTCGTTTTGTTCTGGTTTTTTTTATAGTTCAAAATTTCGTTTTACTTGTCCTTGACTACACTAGAATCTGGAAAAGTTTCATATTACGGGCGTTTTGGTTGAAGGGAGGTATTAGCCAATGAAACGGTCTGTTGTTGCAAGCTCTAGAAGTGCAATGCACAGAACTGTGGGTAAATCGCTTGAAATATAAACGCTGAGTTATTAATCAATGTCTGACATCATTGAGTCAAAAGCCACTTGTATGACATCAAATGCAACCTTTCATTACAACCGGTCAGATCTTTATGTAGTGTAGGTCATCGAAAGTATAAAAAATGAAACAAAATATATATCTGTAAAGGCTTGATTTTACTCAGTTATCTGTGTAGGATGTTAAACCCCATTGCATTTCATTTCAATTTATGTAAATTCTCTCAGGTCTCCATTAACATATAAAAATGTTTTAAACTGAAAAGGCAGGCCCAAGTTCACAAAGCATTCTCAGACTTAAGTTGAGAATTTTCTCAACCTTCAATCACTGTTTATGAGAAATCTCTTTGATGCAGACACACAAAACTTTGCACATAGTTTCTTATTGGTGTATTGATACATTAAAACAACAAAAGTTTTATAAAGAGCTGTATTTAACTAAGAATAGGTCGAACAAATTTGAGTAAATTCTCAACTTAAGTTTGAGAATGCTTTGTGAACTAAGGGCCAGACCTCTTTTGATAAGAAGATTATTGAAATGGGTTTTTTTTAAATTTTATAATTGAATAGCGGAACCGGTATTAATGGTACAGAGAGATGTTTTCTTTACTCTAGACCAAGAGAGAAATGTAAGTATTCATTTTATAATTATTTTATTGGTACCTTAAGTGAACTATATGTCTTTTAACTGCAAGTAAACAAGCCCTGATCGACTTAATTAGTTTTTTGGTATTTCATTTATGACTGTTCAAAATTTCAATTAACCAGAGTCTTAGGAAAATTCTGATAATAAGTGAATAGAAGTGTGATTCCCGGAAATAAATGAAAGGGGAGACATTGACGGCACTGGTGGTAGTAGTCTAAAATAGAGTTTTGAGCACATGCTGTCATCTGTCACTCCCATTCAATATCTTACAAAATAACCTTTGGTCTACTTGTGGACTGTTCATCAAATTCCCATTCATTGGAAATGACAGACTTTTCAATTTAATAATCTATGAATATTATCAGTTTTAAAACGACTGGAAACTAATCCAGTTAACAGACTGCATTCAGATAAGCTCCATAACCAGGCCTGGAAATAAAGGTTTTAGATGTACCTGACAAAATGTCAGACACTCAAGAACTAGTACCTGACACTTTTAATTTAGTGCTGGACATGTATTGATAATATCAATTAAAAAGACAAATCAGTGCCGCCCACAATGACAGGCACCAGAGGTTTTGTGTCTGACAAAGCCTGAAATTGTGTCTTGACATTGTCTGTGACAGGTGCCTTATTTCCAGGCTTGTGACCATATCATAGATTCCATTAGTGCGTTTTTAAAATAAAATATCATGATACTGTGTGCTTATTACCTGTTTTATGTATCGGTATTTTAATATATTTTTATTTTCATGTTAATTTTACAGATAACTAATGAACAGATGTTATGTTTATTATATCATGAAGCTAAGTTTAATGTAATAGAAGGAAGATATGTTTTATTTCCTGAAGATTATAATAGATTAGCAGGATTACAGGCCTTAATCCATCTGGGAAAATATGATCCTAAAGAACATGTGCCAGCTCGTTATAGGTGAGATTTAATCATAGAAGGAATGACAGACATTTACCTTAATATATTTACATCAATTCTGAATGATAGCCCAGTTGTCGATGGCAATAAAAGATTTTTAGTTGCATTATCATTCAAATGCACTTTAGATGAATAATTTGGGGTTGATTTTATTCATATTCATTATCTAGATTTTATGTGTGGTTCAGCCAGCCAGATGACCCTGGGGTTCTGGCAAGGAAAACCACCGAAATGAGGTTCACTTAGGTATTGGCAGACATACACACGAAAGAAGATTCGGGGAAGTAATAGGTGGAAACTCTGATGTTCATGCAAAATCAGCTGTCCCCGGTTGTATGTGTCAAGCAGTAGGGTTGCCTGTCCAACCTCGTGGGGTTTTTCCGGGTCCGTCTGTTTCCACTGCTAATTAAAGACACCTACGCTTAAGCAAATTGTTAAAATAAAATTGAACCATGTGTTAGTCCTGGAATGAATAGTAAGGTTGAGTGGATGTTAAACCCCATTTCTCTCTCTCTCTCTTTTTAACACAACAGAGTATATGGAGATTAAATCCTATTTTATGTATCATTATATCGTATTCAATAAAGGGGGGGTTGGGATGGCGTAGTGGTCTAGAGTGCCACGCTTCGACCTCTAGCTGGCCGGCCACCTCTGGCTTGCGGCTGTGGTTTCGAGCCCTGGTGTGAGCGTATGTGGCATGGAGATAATGGCGCCTTCTCAACTTGGTGGGTTTCATCCAGGCACTCCGGTTTCCCTCCAATGCTAAAGACCCCTACGCGCAAGCAAATTATTGAAATAAAATTAAACCATGTTATTCCCGAAATGACCTAGTTGTGTTGAGTGGACATTAAAACCCATTTCTCTCTCTCTATCTCTCTCTCTATCTCTCTGTATTCAATAAAATGTTTTATATTGTAGATCGTCCATGATACAATTCTACCCTGAACATATGTACCAGAAACAGAAATTTTTATTTTTTACCTCATCGAAGAATAACGAAGGAGTTGATTGTGAGGATTTGATGAGAGGAGCACATCAAGAATTATCTAATGAATTTGCTGATCTAGATATACCCAATAATCTAAGTCTACTCTATCAAAAATATCTAGATGTCTGCCGTTCATATCCTATGTATGGGTAAGTCATATTTATTCTTTTTCTTTATGGTTAAGATGTTACATAAAGCCGGTTTTGTTGTGTTAGGAGTAATATAATATTTGTACTATCACTACACCATTAACATGAGTCATTTCAATTTTTACAATGAATTGAAATTTTACAACACTCAGCATGACTATGTTAAATACTTAATAATCAAGTACATGTCTCGTGTATTAAAGGCACAATACCACTCTTGTTGTAACTGAATAATCTGTCCAAATCATTATTCTGCTCAACAAATTGTACTATTTTACAATATTTCAATAAATTGATGATACAAATTTCATCTTAACACACATACAGTAGAACTTGCTACGGTGTGCACTCATAATCTACTAAACACGCACCTGTTCAACGCGTGCAGCGGGCACTTATATTAGCTCCCGATCATGCTATTTCATCCATTAAGCGAGCACATCTCGGAGCTTGTTTATTAATCTTTTGTTTTATTAAACGACTAACCTGATCATAGTTTTCACGCGTAACGACACTGATTGATACTGATTGAATAAAATGAAAGGATACCGAGTTATTAAACAGACGTTTTAGCGCCCCCTATAATATTACATACAGAGTTACATCCCCTGTAAAATCGGGGATAAAATCCGCGAATGTTTTTTGTTCGTGTTAAAATAATATTAATTCATGCATCACAATGGTAGACAGTAGTATCTAAGGTTGGTACAGAATGACAAGTTTACCGAAGTTATGTTCGAGATTTTAGTAAAGAATCTTCGCACACATTACCGTCTTTTATATTCTAGTAAAATCTCTTCAAATTTTATAGCTTTACCTTTTGAAATATTTTATTTTAATTATTTGATTAGAGACTCGGGTGAGATAATTTTCTTTTGAACACGAATGCCGCACAAAAACAACTACATTCATTTTACGGGCCTTATTACCTTTCTGTCAATTCGGGAATTAATGTTCCGTTTCTTACGGGCTTATTAGCATTTCAAACCCACCCAATAGGCACTTTGAGGGTTTCACAACACGCTTAAAGATGTTACTGGAGTATTTCCGCTAAGAACTGTCTCTGAACGGACGATGTTCACTGACAGTTCCTGTCGTGCCATATACAGGCTGCAATATGAAAATACGTTAAAATACCGTTCTCACCCTTACACCCACCTCTCTTCTCAGGCTGTTTTAGAACACCAACCTTCTATTTTTCAACGTGATTCTTTATTTCCCACCAAAAGGAACCATTTATCAATATATTTGACACAATTTTTTAATTAATAACACAATTTTCAAGTAGAATTTAGCGATGAATAAAACATGCGCTTTGCGCATGTTAGGGTCTCGTAATGGCTTTCAGATCAAACATATTTTGTGTATGTTTTTAATCGCAGAATTCTACTTGAAAATAGTGTTGAATCATTAAAAATGTGTGTCGGCTGTGGCAAGAAATGATTTCTTAGGCGAATAAATTAGAATAAAGGTAAAAAATAGTAGATAAGGATTCCAAAATAGCCTCATAACAGAGGTCGGGAATAACGGTATTGCCTTCAATTGATATTTTCGTCGCCTAAACTCAAAAGCTCTAAATACTCGCGCTTTGTTTTGATTACATCACGTGTTTGTCAAATTATCTATCAATGTGTAGCCACCCCCGCAACAGGTATATTGGATTCGTCCAATAAACACGAGGATATTGTTGACATTCGACTCCGTCGAAATTACTAGTAAATTTTCAAAATTTTCAAGAGAGAACTTGTGTTCATAGTTGTGATAATTAGTTGTGCAATGGATTTTATTTAACGGGAGTTCATTACAAACACACAGGTAAGATTATAATAACCAAAGTTAACTATTTTGTTCATAATCGAGGAAATCCGTTTTTTGGTTATCATGGCGAAGACAATAGATAAAAAGTACATGTTTTGTTATTGTAATACTACATAAATAAAAAATATATGCAGTCTATATACGAGACTCCTTTGAATTCACAACTAGATAAAAAGTACATGTATTGTTATTGTAATACTACATAAATAAAAAAAATATGCAGTCTATATCTGTAATTTTTTGTGGTAGGGGTTGGGGCAATATATGCAGTCTATATCTTTATTTTTTTGTGGTAGGGGTTTGGGAAATATCGTACACCTTTATTCAAAGAGCACCTCCATTAAGCAGGCATTTTGAAATTTCCCTTGGGTGCCTGCTGAATACAAGTTCTACTGTAATTATAAAAAATTGGAAAAATTCAACTAAATGACTTGAAAAGTCTAACGTAAACCTTTTCAATTGTGACCTGGATTTTTAAAAAAATTTCGAACCCTCTGGACAAGAAAAACAGGATATAATTTATAATTTACACAACAGATGGGACACTTAAACACTAGTACTTCAAATAAGGCTATTATTTATCTTCTGGGGCTGTCAAGCCTTCAAGAGTGTTATTGTCCAATTTGGCATTGAGAAATAAGATATGGTCCTTAAAATTCAACTTCTGATCAGAGGCTTTAAGGCATTATTAATTGCTCAAGTTCAACTTACAGTCTTTTCAACATATTTCTGTGTCAGTTATTATCAAGGTATGATTCCATGAATGCACTGTGGGGTACACTGTCTCAGTCATCACAGCAAATTTCATTCAAATCCATTCAGACAAGGATAGTCTCTTGTTTGCTTTGAAATAGAAGAAGCCAGGAGCAAAAATAGTGTTTTTGCTTTCACATTTCTGAATTATTCATTCTGTTGAGAAACTGTGTATGCAGTATATTGAATAAATTGATTTCTAAATATAGTTTATAAATATTTATGATTTACAGGAGTGCATTTTTCCATGGTCAAATAGAAAGGCCTGTGAATAGATTTAAGAGAATGATGAATATTGGTACGAGTGTAAAATGTTTAATTGCCATTAATACAGATTGTGTTACTTTAATAGATAAAGAAAGCCATGTAAGTTTTATGTATTAATATTGTTTTTAACTGGTAACATGTATACCTACTAGTATACTATTCCTGCAAGTAACTGGTACTGCTAATATAGTAAGTGCAGGAGGAACGCACTTCACGCAAAAGAAAAATCTACAAGATAAACCCGCAGACAAGACAGAAAATAGACAAATATCAAATTAAGTGAATGGGTCGGGGGGGGGGGCAGTCGTAAGCACCCACTGTGCTGTACAGTCCCGGGTCTGTTAACGATTTGTTAATAACTGGTGTTGGCTCACTAACCATGAAGTCTGTGGTTGAATCTCAGTGTTCACCAATAAAGTCCCTCTTGTCAGTGGTGCAGGATGGATGGTGTATTAGGGATATGTTGGCTTGTACGTAAAAGAATCTGTAACAGTTCGAATTTGATAAAGCGTTGACTGCTATTTCACTGTCTGATTTATAGTCTAGTGGGCAATATAGACTATTTGGTAATTATCATAGGAACAGTATATTGTATACATCTTGTTATCTTGCAGGTGGTAGTATTAACAGTACCGTTTACACAGTTGTCATGGCGATATAAAGAAGCAGAGTTTGATGTGGATGATGAAACTTTGGATTGTTTATATTTACAATTTTTATATGATTGTCCACAACAAGGACAGGTTACAAAATTATTAGAAGTCTATTCAAAAGAGGTAATATACTGTTTTCATAGGAGATTCTCGATTAAACATTCCAGAATTTAATTCTATCTTACCCCAAAAAAGTGACAATCAACTGAATTTGGGGCTAGAACACATGCGCCGACTGTATGAGAAAATATCTCCACCAACCATGACCGCTAAAACACATACATTGTGCTTAATTGTGCCACGATTCTACTCATCATACCACCTCAGTTGTCGGGTCTAACAGAACTGTGAAAGAACTGAATTCTTCATTACATGATTGCAGTTTTGTCAATCGGAAGTTCCCGGACTGACAATCAAGCAAAGTTATAGAATTTTACATAAGGGAGGTAACTCTCTGTGTTTCTCGAAATCTTAACTAAAAATAAATCCCAATTCTAGAAGATACTTCAATTTTGATTGGCTAAGCACTAAAATCAATCTAATATCATCCAATAGATTAAATGGCAATTATCCAGAACCAAAATGTAGAGAACTGTAGTTATATGACAAAGAAACAATAATTTTGATAAAAGAATATACTATATAATAAATAGCCATATGAATACAGTGTTAAAATGTAGTGAATGGCAGTAACATCATCTGACAGTATGATATCAATGAAGAAATTGTCATTGCACTGAAGAAAGGAATTCTTGAAACTTTTTACTATTTTCTTTGTGTTATATTTACAGGCTAAATTAATGGATGCTTTAATATCATCATGTGTAAAACGTAAACTAGATTTAGGTGTTGAACCAGAAGATTTTGTTGATAGTCGTCATGTTACATCAGGTAAAATACATAAGTCTCTTTTATTATAGTTCGGTAATAGTTTATATCTAATAATTTTTTTAAATCGGTGTGTTAAGATGAAATTTGTATAATCAATTATTTGGATTACTGTAAAATAGTACAATTTGTTGATCAGAATAATGATTGGGGCATGTTATTCAGTTACAACAAGAGTGGCATTGGGCCTTTAAATAAAACAGATCAGATTCAAAATATAATACTTTATGTCTTATTATAGACGTGCACGCTGTATCATAAAGCCTGTCATTTATTCAATTGGCGTGGTTTCGAATCCCCGATTTTACGAGGCAAGGCATAGGGTCGCCTGTCCAACCTCGTGGGTTTTATCTGTGTCCTCCAGTTTTCTCCCAATGCTAAAGACCCCTATGCACAAGCAAATTATTGAAATAAAATTAACCATGTTAGTCCCAAAATGACCTAGTTTGTGTCGAGTGGACGTTAAAACCCCATTTCTCTCTCATTATAGTTCTATAATAAATTCTGTAATAAAATGGGGGTTGGGATGACTTACTATACATCCTTTAGACAATCATTATTTCTTTTTATCTGGTGCCAAACATATCTGGAGCATATCTCACAAAAGGTTCAAAACATCTTTATAAAAATGTATATACATATCTACCTAATATAGCAGTTGTACTTTTTGCTTATTAGAAATTTTATAAATTTAAGAAGGGTTCCGTGTAAACCTGAATGACATATTGTTTTAAATACAAGGACGTAAGATAATGTCTTCTTCTTGTTGTGTGTCTTGGATATACTTTTAAAATATTTTTTTTTTCTGAACTCAGATTCTGATAACAATCCGAAAGTGATACATAAAATGGACAAATTATGTTGTGCTACATATACAGTACAGGGTAGGTAGAGGTTTTACTTTTGCTTGAAGACAATATTAATACAAACTTCCATTATAAACATTGGAAGAGAGAAAGTTATATCTGATGAGATTGATCTTGGGTTTTTCTTTTTTTTTTATTTGTTATCATTTTACATTCCTGTTGGAAATTTTATTTTGTAAAGATGTTTTTATTTTTTATATTAGATAATAAAAAAAAAGAATGTAATAATTTTATAATTAATCCATATAATAATACAATTCTTTCGAAAAAATATCTTAGCCTTTTTCTCCTCTACTTAATAAATGCTATTTTTCAACATCAGCTCCTCCTGTTCCCTCCCTCTGCTAAAGACCCCTACTCGCAGGCAAATTAATATAAAATTTAATTATATGCTAGTCTGGAAATAACCTAGTTTCTGTCAAGTGGATATCAAACCCCATTTCTCTTTCTCTCTCTACTCACAGATCTATTCCAACAAATGAAAATTGTGAAAGTTGCAATTCCACTCTTCAGAGTATTTCTCAATTCAGTAATAACCCTATGCTATTAAGAGTTATCTTTACTTCTGCAGATCTACATATCCGGAGGGGAGGGGGGGATGAACAGGCATGTGTATTTATTAATGAATGAAGCATGGACTTCCTAAAATGTACTTCATATCCCAAGCTGTTTGTTTTAATTTTGATTGTTAAAATATCATGAATAATATTCAATAACTTTTTCATTCTTTGATAATTTTCAGGAAATAGAATTGATTGATGCGCTGCTGCTATCTAATTCTCAACTCCTGCATGTTCTGGTTAATCTACTCTACTATGCAACATTAGCCAGTCTCAAAGCTTGAACTGTGATATTTCATTATCATTCCTTTTTGTATATACATATCTATAGACTGGTGCCAGTTTCTGTTTAACTTAAAGTGACAATACCACTCTTGCTGGCTTAGCCTTATTCTAACTACTAGATGTTTAAGTGTCCTATCTGTTTTGTAAATTATCCATTACATCCTATTTTACTTGTCCAGAGGGTTCAAAAATATTTTTAAATCCAAGTTGCATTCGAAAGTGTTTACGTAAAGTTTTTCAAACCATGTTGTTACAATGTAGTTGAATTTTTCCAATTTTTTAAATTCGGTGTGTTTAGATGAAATTTGTATCATCAATTAATTGTAATACTGTACAATAGTACAATTGTTGACCAGAATAATGATTTGGGCATGTTATTCAGTTACAACAAGAGTGTTATTGGGGCTCTAATAACCACAGTCTCAAATACATATGCAATATGGAATGCCACTATTGCCAGCTTCAGATGTCTTTATAACCATGTTCTTATCATTCTATTAACATTAGACAATGTTCATAAGATATTAGAACTATCTCCATGTTCTCTGTATACTACCAGAAATACTAGTCCGAAACTTGTATTAATGGAAGCTTTAATATTGTTGTGTCATGTATTGTTTTTCTCTATATGGAATTGACGACCATAAGACGGGCTTGCCAGGAGCAAACAGAAGTCGAGTAGATCCCTAGATAATTCTTTGTGATTTTTTATGTCTATTCGCACAGTCGAATACAGTATAGTCATCAATTCTACTCAAACAAAAGTAGCTATTCCCCATCAAAATTTTTGAGTGTTGAAGGGTTTTAGGAACAAACTACAACTATAGATTTGCTTTTTAAATAAAAGAAACCCAAATATGTTACTATTGAAATGACAACATTGTGTATATCTGCTTCAGTCATGATTACCCAATATTGATAAAGAGCTTCGGCCTGAAAATGGTCTGTCAGTACATGTCTAAAAGTTTATTTTGAATAGAAGTCGGACGGAAGCATGTCAAAAGTTGAAGGAGATGTGTCATACACAATATTTAGCTCAATTCAGTTCAATTAATTCTTATTATATTATTCTAAACTTTTGGCTTTAAGCGAGTGTAGTATGCACACAAGTAGTTGCTCATGTTCATGGCAAGCCCTGATAAGTCATAATAGGAATAATAAGCCTCCAATATAGAAATACAATAATTTTGGTCCCAAAAGGCATGGAGGTTATGTGGCCAAATGGTTTAACACGACAGCATTATATCATAAAGTCTGACAGTAAACCAAAGTGGCATGGTTCGATACCCTGTTGGAACGTGACAATTTGTAGGGTCGCATGTGATTTCCCTGGCTTGCTCCCACAGGGAGAGAACACTACACACAAGCATATTCTTGAAATAAAATGGAAGCATATGTTAGAACCAAATTGAACTCATTTATATATGTTGTTTGAATGTTAAACCCCATTTCTCTCTCCTAAAGGGTAAATATTCCAGTACTTGTAGATTGAATACTGGATTGAATACTATGTTTGTGAAACAGAATCAAACAGGTTTTTATTACTTGAAGAGTCATATTATTGACATATTTACTTATAAATTGTTCCCACTCTTTCTATGCTTTATAAACCAATTTAAAATATATTAATCCACATTTTATTCCTGACAATATAATATGATGTCATTGTTGTCTTTATGTTGTCTATAAACTTGAACGCCTTTACTTTATCTGAAAACCACATTGTACAATTCTAATATTATTCTTTTGATAAAAAAATCTATACCTAGTGCTTCTCCAAGTAAACTTATATTGTTTAATTTCTTAGCATGGGCTCTTTTTGATATATTTTATTACAATTTATTCTTATTGTTTCTCTAAATATTTTGATCTCTAATTGTATATTTTTGTAAATATTTGTAGATATTAAATTTATTATGTGTTTTATTGCTGTTTAGATTTATGCTATTTTCAAGTTTCATATAAATCAAATAGCATGAATTAATCAATGCTTCATTCAAAATAATATTGTCATGTCTTTTAGAAAAATATTATTTTTAATCTTTGAAATATATAATTCTGATATTTAGCATTGCATATCACTGGTGAAGTCCAGTTTTAGACAGGAAACTTTACAATTAATATAAAATGAAAAGTGATATCAATTGTTGTTGAAAAATATATTTTCAAATTATAACAACTCAGTTATCCTTTTGAGTCAATATCTCAATCAATTTACGGTTGTACGTGACAAGGAGTTAGGTCACCAGTCCAACCTCCTGGGTTTTCTCTGGGTCCTCTGTTTCCTCCCAATGCTAAAGACCCCTTCACACAAGTGAATTATTGAAATATAATTGAACCATGTGTTCATCCCGAAATGACCTAGTTTGTGTCGAGTGGACGTTAAAACCCACTTCTCAATCAATTTACTTGTTCTGGAACACCTGATGTCACTTTTCATGAGTAATGCACATGGATTGATTAATACATACACCTGTATACATATGCATTTATCTTCAATATATATATATATACAGATATATATATATATATATAGAAAGTTATATAAGCAAAACATAATCACAATTCAACATATTGATTAACCTACACAGAACCCACATTGCCTATCCCAAAAATAGAATGATTCCGCTAAGCCAACATTTGGATACATGTGGAACAGGAAAATTTTGGGTATTCCCCTTATATAGATAATGATTTTCTAGAAAATAAAGAACTGCAGTCTATTTCACCTGAGAGAGGGTACTGAAAGCTTTATTATGACATAGTTTTAGAGTTTTAAAATATCACGGCCAATGCCGTCATTTTTACCCTCAAAAGAAATCTACAATAAATTATACAAAAATGAATGTGCATTTGTGGTATTTTTTGTATTTTTTTAATGCCTTGGCTAATAAAGCTGTTAAGTGTATTGGATTTTTCAGACTACTTTTCAATAATTCTTAATTGTTAAGTATTTATCAACTTACTTCAATAATAAATATATCCAAATTTTTTATTCAACTTTTCATTTCATTCTAATGTTTTTATTCAATGACAATTATTATTTTCATCGCCAACACATCATGACAACAAAACTTTATACATGTATATTCACGATTTCTATTCCTTAAAAGGCTTTTATAAATTGCTCACAAAGGCACATCTGTTGATAACACCACACCGTTTGTAGAATATGTTTGTAGAATATGTAGTCGGTTAAGGGCCCATTCAGGCGGATTGGAAACAAAATTGACTATAATTTTTTCAAAATAAAAAAAAATGATCTTTCCAACTACTGAAAATTTCATGGTCAAAATCCGAGAAGAAAAATGATCTCTGAGTCACTTTACCTTAGGCCAAGGAAACGACATATTCCTGAAGCAACGGCCCGAGAAATCCCTCTAGCCATTGCTGGATTCGCTTCTGATTCTTGACATTTAAGTAAATGTGTCTATTCTTCTCGTTCAATCAAATCTACTACTTACGTACAGTAACATGACATTCCGTCGTTTAATCTTGGGTCTTCCTTAATATTTTGGACAAAGATTTAAGTTATTAAAAACGTTAAAAGTCCGTAGTGTTTACTTTACGTCAATACCGATAGCCTCGTTTGTCACGCAATTAGTTTTGCTGCAATATCCTGCTATGCGCTGGTTAATATAGCATAAAAAAACCGTGCAGCCATGACGTAACGTTACGTAATACCTTTGTAACGAATTCAGTGATTGGTCAGTAATAGGACCACTGGCCAGTCATAATTAGTGACAATAATACCCACTCAGTCCAGCAGGGAGTAGTCAGATTAGCTCTAATCAAACGGAACATTGCGAGGAGGATGAGGAAACGAGAGCATTGATGTCCCAGAGCTACTCAGCCCGCACATGGTTCCAGCTAAAAGAAATTAAGCCTTAAACTGAATGTAGATATGCTTTATCAATCATACTAAATGTGGATGTTTAAAAGATATGCCTTTAATTGTTTTGTTTTTGTACTTTGCATTTTTTCTAACAAATCTTTTGATATACTGGTATAAATAAAAATATACATCTGTGATGAAAGTATTGTTTTATCTGCCCAATTTAAAACCAAGCTGCTTTCCTTTTGTTGCTGTTGGGTTCTAAGCTAAATTTGATGTAAAATCAAATGATAAAAATTTAAATATTAATATAGTTAAATCAATAAAATAAAAATGGAAACACTATGGATCTAGGGGTACACCATTTGTAACTGAGAGTATCCTGAATGTCAATGAGTCAAGTGGCGTGGGTTTTCTCCAGGCCCTCCACTGCTAAAGATCCCTACGCTCTAACGGATTATTGAAAAATGAACCATCTTAGCCCTGAAATGACCCAAGTGGAGGTTAAACTCTCTCTTTCCTTCCGGCGTGGTTCCACCTTGTCAGTTGTGCAGAAAGGGGGACTGGCAAGGTACAACATATATTCGTTAGGAAGGGATGAAAAAAAACGAGGTACAGTGAATTGTTATACCTTCGATCTCCGTTCTTTTTTTTTTTTTGAGAATGGCCCCTTGCGATATTATTTCAGTGTTTAATGTAATAACACCACGCCTTCCCGACAATACGTAAATTATCTTGCATTCTGAACCATATATTCAGGAACTCTCATCTTTAACCATCCGTAATATAGGCTATTCGTCCTAAACCATCTCTATATACCAGATTGAACCACCTCTATTCCTAACCCTCATCTTGAACTATCGACAATATAAGCCTCTCATCCTAAACCATCTCTATATTTAAGACCTCGCATCTTGCACCATCTCTATTCCAGACCTCCAATCTTGAACCATCGATAATATAAGCCCCTCATCCAGATCTCGCACCTTATACCACCTCTATTCCAGACCTCCCATCTTGAACCATCGAAAATATAAACCTCTCCACCTAAATCATCTCGCATCTTGAACCACCCCTATTCCAGAGCCCTCATCTTTAACCATCGATAATTTAAGCCTCTCATCTTAAACAATCATCTATATTCCACATCGATCGATCAGCTTTAACTGTACCTATTCCTCTTCTTGAACCACCTCTATTCTGATCTGTTCTTCATCTTGAACCCCCTCTATTCTGATCTGTTCTTCATCTTGGACCACCTCTATTCCGATCTATTCTTCATCTTTAACCCCCTCTATTCTGATCTGTTCTTCATCTTGGACCACCTCTATACCGATCTGTTCCTCATCTTGGACCACCTCTATTCTGATCTGTTCTTCATCTTGGACCACCTCTATTCCGATCTGTTCTTCATCTTTAACCCCCTCTATTCTGATCTGTTCTTCATCTTGGACCACCTCTATTCTGATCTGTTCTTCATCTTGAACCCCCTCTATTCTGATCTGTTCTTCATCTTGGACCACCTCTATTCCGATCTGTTCTTCATCTTTAGCCCCCTCTATTCTGATCTGTTCTTCACCTTGGACCACCTCTATTCTGACCCATTCCTCTTCTTGAACCACCTCTATTCTGATCTGTTCTTCATCTTGAACCCCCTCTATTCTGATCTGTTCTTCATCTTGGACCACCTCTATTCCGATCTGTTCTTCATCTTTAACCCCCTCTATTCTGATCTGTTCTTCATCTTGGACCACCTCTATTCTGATCTGTTCCTCATCTTGGACCACCTCTATTTCTGATCTGTTTCTCATCTTGGTTCACCTCTATTTCTTACCTGTTCCTCATCTTGGACCACCTCTATTTCTGATCTGTTCTTCATCTTGAACCCCCTCTATTCTGATCTGTTCTTCATCTTGGACCACCTCTATTCTGATCTGTTCCTCATCTTGGACCACCTCTATTTCGGACCTGTTTCTCATCTTGGTTCACCTCTATTTCTTACCTGTTCTTCATCTTGGACCACCTCTATTTCTTACCTGTTCTTCATCTTGGACCACCTCTATTTCTGATATCTGTTCCTCATCTTGGACCACCTCTATTTCTTCATCTTAAACCACCTCTATTCTGACCTGTTCCTCATCTTGAACCACGTCTATTCTGATCTGTTCCTCATATTGAACCACGTATATTCTGACCAGTTCCTCACCTTGAACCACGTCTATTCTGACCTGTTCCTCACCTTGAATCAGCTCTATTCTGATCAGTTCTTCATGTTAAACCCCTTCTATTCTAGGTATTTCATCTAGGACGGCTGTTATTCTAGATCGCTCACATTGAACCGCATCTGTTCCAGATCTCTTATCTTGGAGCGCTTCGAGTCAATAACTATTATTTTGAACAACATATCCCCCAGCCTCTCTCCTTAACCTCCATTCTACACTTCTATATTCCAGATCGAACAGAGACTCCCCAATGACAAAATATCCATTTAACTTATTTGTTCAGCACCCATTTTTTATTATTCCATCCCTAATCCTGGTCTTCCATACAATAATATTATATCGGTTCCATGCACAGATTTCGATACTGAGAAGTTGAAAGCAAGTAAAGTTATAGGTAATAATATAATACAATTCTTTCAGTGTTGAAACATTTTATCTTGGTGAAACTAAATGATCTGAAAGCGGATATTTTATATGTTAATTGTAAAACGAAATGAATATATTAAATTTAGCGATATCATTTACATATAAAGTGAATACAATTTAAAGAAAAGGGTAACCTTGTAGCAGGTCAAAGTATAACAGTTGAACATAAAGTCATTGGAAATAATCTGGTACTATAACATAAACAACATAACTAGTTAATAGTAGACAAATAGAAATAAATGTAATTTATCTAATCGAAATCAATATAGTCAATATACACAAGAGTACAGCATTAAATTTGTTATCCTGCATTTGTAATGTACTGAAATGAGTAGTGATGTCACGCTATTTTTTTTAGAAAATCCATGCCATGCCATTTGCAAATATAGAATTACTTTAAAGAATAATCTAGGAATCCATTTTTAATTCTACATTGTGAAACACAATAAACAACTTAAAACATTAACACTATTTTTATAGCGGGAAATCGTTAGAACATTTATCTAATCTTGTTTCTCACGGAGAACAATGTCTCGTGTGGATAATCCATGACTTGAGAAAAATGAATTAAATAAAGTCAACGTAGTATTAAGCATGTTTCAACAAAGGAGAAAGAGATTAGTATTTTTTACTTAGGTGTTTGCACTGGAGTAGCCTTAGTGTTAATCTTCACATTTGAGTAATATGTACTTCCAACAAGTATACAAAAGTTGGTTACAGCCCTTATGAGCCTTTAGTTATTTGAATAGTAGCGTAATACATAATCGTCATCTTTTCATCTTTTGGGAAATTTGAGCATCCATTTCTGCTCAGAATATATTGTATACAAAGCTACTTGTTTATAAAGATGGCTATGCAGAAGATTGTTGGGCTTATTCTAATATTGTAAGTAGAAATTGTTTTTTTTTTCTTTTAAAAACCTTCATGTATTCTAACAAAACGTCCAAAAATTATTAAAGGTTTATTTCCATTTCGAGAAATGTTCATGATCTGAACCCCACTATCCACCTTTTGTGCAGTTTAAAGCTGAGTTACACCCCTAAAAGGTATTATTTTCGCCACAAGCTACCCAAGTTTTTGTGTATCTTAAAGATTAGGTACGCCACTAAGAGATGATATTTTCACCGCAAGTTACCCAGGTTTTGTGAAATCAGTAGAAAATAAAATACCGAGATTTAAAGAGTCTTCTTTATTAATTGAACTTCGATTTAGGCCTACTTTCTGTTTCAGATGTTTGGCATCAGTTTCAGCAAGGACAATTAATTTTCATGAACTAATAGATTATTTTATCCACGGTGCCACGGTAGGATACCAAGTCACTGTTGATAAATGTGACACCAATCTGCCAACACAGATGCCACTGTCGTCATTTGGTGACGTTATTGATAATGCGCGGGTTTACTATGCCGGAGAAAGTGACTGGTGGATTCATTTCTCCACAAGAAGATTTGTCAATGGTTCATCTCACAATATACGAGGTTTGTAATTGTTTTAAAAACGAATACAGACACAATAAAACGAAGCTATCACGAAAAGTCTGTTTGGCCTAAGTAATGAGTTAAAAGTTTCAACATCGTTACAAACCCTCCAAAATGTAGCCAAAGGGGAGTGTTTCGAACAAAAGGGTCATTTTCTGATTAACATGATCAGGGACTTTTCCGAAAATATCAAAGATGCATTTTAATAAGAGCAAAATCGGTTTCTTCTCTCTCTCTTTTTTTTTTTAGCTATAAATGTTATATAAATTTATTCACATGACAAGCCCTTATCATTCCACTCATGACATCGGATGGTGGGGATTAGATTAGACCATCAGCACCTTATAATCGGTTAACTTTGAAACCGCGTATATTATCGTAGCAATGACAATCAAGACTGCGTTATTCTAGTCAATACTTCGAACATTAATATAAATTTATCAAAATTTGACTTAAATCTTCAATATTTTTATTTCTCATTATCTGTGTTTAAACTATGATAACAAGAACGGGCTACTCTTTATCTAAATCTTAAATTATACATCTTAAATATACATAAATTTGGAAATATTTGTTAGACCCCACCCTACCCTCCCAACATAAAGAATAGAGTATACATGTACTTATCTTGCATATATCGACGACGGGCAGCAATCCAGTAATTTCACTTTTCTCTGTTTTAAAACGTAACGTCATAAGACTTTTATTATAGAGTTTTACAGTGTTTTAACTCTGTGACACTTTAAAGTACAACTGTTGTTTTTGATTGACTTGAACAAATCTTTAAAATGTAGAGGTCAAACAAGGTCATAAGAGACATTTATCGCCCTGGTACCATAGCAAATGTATTAAATGTCAGTTTGATCTTGAGCGTTCGGTTTTCTAACCTTTCAGTAAATATTATTTTTACTTATACGCGTGTAAACAATGCGAAAGAAGTGCACTTGCATGAATAGTTTGTTTCCTGAAAACCCCAAAATATTTTCAACTATTTATTATTTACTTGCGGGGTTTGATTGAACTTGGGGGGTTGGATGTCCGAATTGTTAGCACGTGCGTGCTGTATCATAAAGCCTGTCATTGAGTCAACTGGCGTGGTTTCGAAGGGGTGGGGTCGCCTGTCAAATCTCGTGGGTTTTCTCCGGGTCCTCTGGTTTCCCCCACTGCTAAAGACCCCTACGAGCAAGCGAATTATTGAAATAAAATTAAACCATATGTTAGTCCCGAAATGACCTAGTTTGTGTCGAGTGGACGTTAAACCCGATTTCTCTCGCTATCTCTTGATTGACCTTATAGAAATATTCAAACAAGGTTATACGCTGGCAAGATGTTCGATATTTTTTTCAGCGTGCCCCAGATACCCTTTTGCCTACGTCAATGACACACTGTACTTTTAAATTATTATTTCGTCGGAACCACTTAATTATTGTATAAATATTTTATTGTAGGACCGGTCTCTCGACTAACGGAAGTTTTCTTTACTAATAGTGGTGAAGGTGATTTTAATATTGCTGATTATGACGGTGAATCGGGTATATTGATAGATAGTGGTAATATCAACTGTAAAGCAGAAAGAGGGTAAGATAATATTCAAATATAGATCCATTTATTTTCTTTGATTGGCATTTACTAATTGAACATAATAACACAAGGTACAATTTTATGGATACAAAATTACTGAGTTTGATACTAAGCGACGTTTCGACGAGGATACTCTCGCCTTTATCAAGCTATTGATACAAATAATATGAATTTGGGCAAATATATACAGAATATGCAACAAAGATAATAATGCAACAAAGACAATAATCAAATCCAATTACAGCTTGTACCTTGTGTTAGATCCATATAGTTAAGTGTGGGGTCGAGTGTCATACACAAGGTAAGGTGTGCGTATTTGCGAATACCAGGTGCATTTATTCATTTGCCGATTAGATAGAGATAGAGGGTGGTGTCGGTTAATGTCCATGCTACGCAAACTGGGTTATTTCGGGACTAACATATGGTTCAATTTTATAGCAATATTCCGCTTGCGCGTAAGCGTCATTAGCAGTGGGGGAAACCAGAGAACGGGAAACCGGAGAACCTGGAGAAAACCCACAAAGTTTGACATTTGGGGAGTGCACACTAATATATTTGTTATATTTCATGGGAGGGCACGGAGTAGCGTTGGATTCGATTTCCAGCCCTGAAAAAAGGTCGCCTGTCAAACCTCGTAGATTTTTTGAGGGTCCTCCTGTGTCCACCCACTGCTCAAAACCCCTACACGCAAATGAATTATTGAAATAAAAATACACTATATTTTGTAGTCCCAACATGACCTAGTTGTCGCCAGCCAGTTGAGTTCCAATTGACAAGGGTTCTATTGCACCATACGTTAGTCCCAAAATGATCTAGTTTACACAAGCCAGTTGAGTTCTTATGGACAAGGGTTCTATTGGCTGATGAAGATACAACATAATATAACCATTTTTCTCCTTTTTCATTTCAAATTACTATTTTCATTTTCTACCAGAGGTATCCATGTGACATCACTGACGAGTAAAGGAGGTGAGATAATAGATTTACACCTGGTAAAGACGTCACTAGAACTGGGTTATAACGTGCATTATCACGTAAACATCTTACAATGTGGTCCACATCCACAGAGATTTACTGGAACAGTTGGTTGGGCGGGGAGAATTTCAGGTAGTTATTTTGTAACTCTATTTATTCAGAAATAATTTTAATCAATCTTATCAACCTAAAAGACAGACTTAAAATAAAATTGACAAATAATATATGTCGTGTACTTTAAACTCAAAGCTATCCAGATATCCCGTGTTCCTAAAGGAATGACCACGAGTTTTAACAACAACAACTCGCCTGGTTAAGATGTGTACGGGGTTAAGGCAAGACCAAGTCTTCTATTAAAGACCAAATCCCCACTACCATCTATGTGGTCGGTGCTATGGTGCAATTAATCCCATGTTCCAAAAGAACGAGAACGACCACGAGTTTTACTAACATCTCGCCTTGTTAAAATGTACGGAGTTCAGGCGAGACCAAGTCCTCTATTGGAGATCTAATCCCCACCACCATCTATGTGGTCGGTGCTAGGATGCAATTAATCCCATGTTCCTAAAGAACGAGAACGACCACGAGTTTCACTAACCTCTTGCCTTGATAAGATGTACGGAGTTAAGGTGAGACCAAGTCTTCTATTAAAGATCGTCATATTGAAACTCAAATCCCCCACCACCATATGATCGATACTAAGATAAGATGCAATTATTTCTGTTGGCTGTGTGTCCTGTACTGGAAAATTCTGGCGCCGCCACTGACTGTGGCATTGAGTGGCATTTAGCGACTGAGCACATGTTTTATTGTTATTTTCATATACAATTGTGTTGTGTTTTAAATGTGGTTTTGTATTCACAAGTCTAGGATCAAAGAATATTTGCAAAAAAACCTCTACGATACGAGTATTTTTGGTGAGTAAAAGACAGTTAATATAGAATACACCTTGACCGACTAATACCCATTTTTATTTTAGGTCATCGTTTAAATCTTGATGGTAATATTGAATTCACACAAACAGTGGAACTCCCAACGGCTACATTTGTAATGGATGTTACCGTACATCGTAACAACGACGTTACAGTTTACGTGGATTCCTTGGTGCCAGATAGTAGAAAGAGCACCGGCGTTTTGAGAAAAGAGTGTGTTTTAGGAACTGATGGCAGTTTCCATGTTTTCAGAAATTAAATACCAAGACATGTTGCGGAAAAAGAACATTTGTAATGGAGTGGAGGTCCTAGTCTTCATAAACTCAAAAGCAGGTAAATTTAATGTCAACTACAACCCTTACGGGAATCATTCGAGAGTATTTATACTTATACTAAAATAATATTATCAAACTGTTTTATATTTATGTATATTTATTTCATAAAGGTGCTTTAATTTTATTTCTATTTTTGTATATATAATTTTATAATCTTGTATATTTCTATAAAGGTGCTTTAATATTTATTTCTATTTTTGTATATAATATTCTAATCTTGTATATTACTAGTATCCATGATTTTTTATATCAGGGTGTTTGAATGGAAACCCCTACTAGGCCAATTGTGCAATTATACTAACTCATGTTCAAAATGTCAATGTACATGTAGTAGGTATCTCAATAAACTTTTATTACTATTTTCTCTTATTATTTTCCACTCATATACAACAAAAAATACTAATAAAATAAAACGGTTTGAAGTTTGTGTTATTTTGATTGTGGAAAAATATTCTTAGAGATGAGAAATAAAATGAAATGATGTTTAATGTTGTACTGTTCTGCACCAATTGGGCTAATAAAAACGGACATATGCCACTGAGTGCTATTAGAAAAGACCCCCCCCCCCCCCCCTTTAAAGAAGTGACAAGAATATAAGTTCTTTTCTGCAATATGTGACTGATGTTCTAAGGGTTAATTTGACTTAAAATGGCTAGACCTCATTAGATTTTTGTGTGTTTATTTGTTTTGTGGATTAAGGGGGGGGGGGAGATAACTACACTCAGCACAAACTAACACAGTGCGAAAGATATAAAATACAGTATTTATTAATTAAATTCAACTTGATTTATAATAATATATGATTCCATTAACAATATTTTATAACATCATAAATAAACACTATCATTATAAATTTCTCGAAAAATCAAAACAGAATTAATTAACAGTAAATGCTTCAAAAGAATATTTCAGGGCCTAGTTCATCACTAAAACTAAAACCACTATATGATCATTAATTCAATATTTAACCCTGTAAATTCGAAGTCATTTTCTATCACAACCTTTGGGACCTCTGTATGACAAGATGCCAGATGATTTAAGGAAAAGTATTTAGAAAATGAAAAAAAAACTATTTTACCCCTTCATTTATGATATTTCAAAAAGAGTAATATACATCACACAAAACAAATTCAAGTAATAAATGATAGTCAAAAATTGGCACTTGATTAGAGACTTGTGTATAGACAAATAAAATATAAGCTTTGGTAATTCTAAAAGATAATTATGTAAAACTTAATGTTTTCCTAGCACTATTTATTCAATTCTTGATGCACACTGGCTTTTAGTGGAACTGGTCGCCCAAGCATAACTCATCTTCCTTTTCTTTAAGTCGACACTCAAAAGAAGCCTGAGGCTCCAACAATTCAAGTATGATCATCATGAAACTTGTTCTTTGGACAATTGTGCATCAATCGATAGACGTCACAATTCCAAGATGGCTGTGATGACGCCATGCTCAGTTCCTGATCCATATAGTATGCACATCGTTATTTCTGTTTATATACCAAATTTTCCAAAATAAATTCTTTAATGAACATTAATATCTATAAAAATCTTTGCTTTTTCCACCAGTTTTTGATAAAAGTTTAACATCACTGATAACCATATCCTTGGTTACTGCTTTACACATGTCATAGATCGTTAACGCAGCTAAAGACACCGCAGTCAGCGCCTCCATTTCAACCCCTGTTTTACCAGAAGTCTTGGCCAAAGAACGGATCAAGACACTTTTATTTTCGTCATTTAACACAAACTTAACGTCTATTTTAGACAAATTGATATTATGGCATAGTGGTATTAAATCAGATGTTTTTTTCGCGGCCATTACCCCAGCAATTTGAGCAACAGTTAACACATCACCCTTCTTTAATTTGTTTTGTTTCAATAAATTGAAAGCCACATCGCCAAGTTGAATAGTTGCGACAGCTTCTGCCGTCCTGTTAGAATCAGATTTCCATCCGACATCCACCATATTGGCTTTACCTTCCACATCTGTGTGAGTTAAAGAATCCTCTTGCTTTTGAGAAACTATGTCGTCTGCACTATTTGACTCATCTTTAGATACACCAAATCTCTGACGTCTGTCTAGTTCCCAGTAAGGGAGATCACTCTGGTGAGAACTTTCATTATTTGAAGAATCCGATGAGAATAACCTATATGATGAGCACCCTGTATATGATTTATGTTTTTTTTGAAGGATTTCTGATGAAGAAAAGTTCCATCCACTTTTTTTCATAAAACTTGATTTGTTTTTAGATTGAATCTCTCCATCAAATTCAAACAATTTTCCTGATTGCTTTTTCATATGATTATTATCCATAGTCTTGTCACCATTGTTAGCAGTATTTATAAAAAATGTTTGACGAATATTTTCAAGTCGATTATGTCCATTTAACAAATTACTTAAATTAAAATTTTCTCCAATAAAATTATGATTCAATGAAGCCTTCACATTTTTCTCTAAAGACTCATCATTGTGGGTACACATACATGATTTATTTTCACAATTAAAACAATTATTAAAATAATTATCACAATCAATATAATTATTAGGAGTCATTATCACAATATTCACTGGTATATCATCTGAGAATGTTGATTCACCTTCAAATATATATTCATCATTATGATTCTTGTAAATTCTATTTGATTCATCTATAAATATATATAACAATAAATCATTATAACATCAAATTTATTAATTGTGATTTTTTGCAACATTGTGTTTTAAATTTAAAAGTCAATTGCAAATTATTTTTTTTTTGACATTGTGTTTTAAATTTAAAAGTTTTTTATTAAATGTTAACAATCTTTTAAAGTTTTCGTTAAAGTGCTACTATTTTACATGTGGCTGCTCTACACACACAAGGGGGGTTGGGATGGCCTAGTGGTCTAGAGTGCTGCGCTTTGACCTCTATCTGGCCGAACACCTTTGGCTTGCGGCTGTGGTTTTGAGCCCTGGTGTGAGCGTATGTGGCATGGAGAAAGGGGCGCCTTCTCAACCTCGTAGGTTTCCTCCGGGCACTCCGGTTACCTCCCACTGCTAAAGACCCCTACGCGCAAGCGAATTATTGAAATAAAATCAAAAACCATATGTTAGTCCCGAAATGACCTAGTTTTGTTGAGTGGACGTTAAACCCCATTTCTCTCTCTCTCTCTCTCTACACACACAATTGATCAACTTATCAATGTGTGAGATCGTGATTGTTGTCAAGAATTTTATTATATGATTATCTTCATGGAGTGAAACATTACATACTTGTAGAGTGAAAGAGTTGATCACCCACCGATTAATATCATTGGTCTGTTTGTCATCTTAGATAAATTTATCATTCCTGTAATTTTAAAAGAAAACAACAGTAAAAATACATGTGATACGTTATCAATAATATACATTAATAATAATATAATATAAGGAACAGTAGGGTAGATAAAGCTGTAGCAAGGGGAGCAATGAATCCCAAAATTTCATTCTTTACTAATTTTTTGGCCTTCGATGGAAGAACTCATTTCTTTATTCCACCAATACTAAATATTATGTATAATGAATGTAAAATTATTTTGCACCCTTTCTTTATGTGCTCACTTCCCCGAGGTTGCTCAATGAGTCAAATGTTGGCTTGCTAACCTGAAGGTCCTGTGATCGAAGCCAGTGGTGCAGGACGGAGGGGCTGGCAAGGGACAACGTTTAATCATTTGGATGGGATGAAAAACGAGGTGCTATGTACACATTGAGGTCAACATGAGAGAGAGAGAGAAATAGGGTGTAACATCCACTCGACACAAACTAGGTCATTTTGGGACTAAAGTATGGTTTTCAATTTTTTATTACAATAATTCGCTTGGGCGTAGGGGTCTTTAGCAGTGGGAGGAAACCGGAGTGCCCGGAGGAAACCCATGAGGTTGAGAAGGCGCCCCTATCTCCATGTCACATACACTCACACTAGGGCTCGAAACTACAGCCGCAAGCCAGAGGTGACCGGCCAGATAGAGATCGAAGCGTGGCACTCTAGACCACTAGGCCATCCCAACCCCCCTGATGTGAATGTAAAAGAACTATTGACAGTTGGAATTCAAAATAAGAGTAAGCAGTAATGCTGCTGTCTTGCAAATTTTCCCTCATACCACACTGTATGGCGTATGCCAGTCTTCATTAGCCCAGTCGGTGCAGAACAGTAGGACATTAAACCCCATTTCATGTTTTGTCCTAACCTTGCTACCTCACTGGTTGTAACAGCCTTGTTATAAGTTCAATGTCCAAACATCATAACTTTCTTTGTCAGTTGAGCTGAAAGACTTACCTGCATGTTGTTTCTTTTTACGTTTAACAGCAGCACCGATTATTTCTAACATTTTTTCTTCTGAACTTTCATTTCTCAAAGCATCTCGTAAAGACACTTCAGCATTACCATGAAGACAAACCTAAATGCAAATATATAAATTAGTACCAAGGTTCCATTTAAGTCAATAGTAGGACGTTACACCCCATTTCATTCATTCATTCATTCCATTTAAGTCCTTTATTTTTACAATCACCAATAAGGGATCAATACTGATATAGTTGGAACATAATGTTCTAGCATCTGTTCAGGAGTTTGCAAAAGTGGGTGTCGGCCTAGAGACAATGTAGTAGGGTGTATTTTGTAAATGTTTTGTTGTTTATATGTTAATAAAGTCTATGTAATATATGGTGTTGTCTCCTATGTCAGCTTGGTGTCTTGGAAACTAGCCAAGATGTAATGTCCAGTGTGTGTGTTTTAATTGTGTTCACTGAGTTGTTTTAATTGAGTTTACCTGGTTTGCACCTTCTTGCTTTACACTGCACTTCTATCTTGACATGACAGATGACAAGACCTTAGTGTGTTCTCTTCTACTTCAGGTATTTTATATTTCTTGTTTTTAGTAATTTTGTAGGATTAAATGTATCAGTAATTATATATAGTATAGGTTTATTCCAAGTAATGTTATTTAGTAATTCTTGTAATAAGAGTTTCCCTAATTTATATATATATTCATATCTTTAGTTTTCCCGCCATTTTCACCCCTTTTCCTAGTGGTCTGTACTTATTGTGGTGTTTGTTTTATTTTAGCTTCTGTAACTGTAATATATAATTCTTCTCTGGTGTAAATAATATACTTAAGACACCTTTCCCAGGGTATGTTTAGTTTTTCTGTTTTCTCTACTATTATTTTAAATGTTCATATATCTATAAATGTATTTAGTTCAAATTATGTTTTGTCTTTCTTTTGTATATTTATTTCTATTTTGATTATGTTCCGTCCGCCTTGTTTGCATGTTTGTAATTCCTTTTGTATTTATATTTTCAGTGTTTTTGGTTGTTTTTGGTTGCTTGTTGGTTGTTCTTTTGTGTTTCTGTAAATAAACTGTTTATACCGGTACTGCTTCCAGTCTTCAATAACCCATAAAAACCCCTGAGATAAAGCTCCGGCTACAACAACATCAAGTTTAGTTTGAGATCTGAATGTTTTGGCCACACTCTACTCTAATTCTATACATGTACACACTTAAATGAGCAGAAATATTGTTTCAGAACATCTTATTTAATCAAATTTTGAGGTTATTTTAATAAATGTAGAATAAACAAAATATGCTCTGCACGAGCAGTAGATTGGTCTGCACACACACCTGTTGTAGTCTTTATTTCTGAAAATTTGAACTAATCTACTGCATCAAATAAAAATCTGTGTTATGTTTGATTACCTTCTGCTAAAGGGGACATGATTTTTTTTTACTCATCTGTCTTCTTTCGCAAAGCTGGTGAGAAATGACTGTAGCGTTACTGACAGAGACGGATGACTTGGATGGATTCTCATGTTATCACAGACATGACTGTAGCGTTTACTGACAGAGACTGGTGACTTGGATGGATTCATGTTATCACAGAAATGACTGTAGCGTTTAGTGACAAAGACAGATGACTCCGATGGATTGTCATGGTATCACAGACTTGGTTCAGAACCTGTAACTCACCTTTAGATTTCCGTCTGCTGTTAATCTTAGTCTGTTACAAGTTCCACAGAAATGTTCACTCATAGACGTTATAAATCCTATTTGTCCTTTAAAACCTGGTACTTTATATGCCTGATAAAATAAAACATATATATATATATATCAAAAATATTAGCACAACTGTAAAGCTGTACTACTTTGTTTCACGGTAAACAATGAAAAGATAAAAGGTTTGCCGATACAAACTGATTTTTACACTGGTTTAATAACATATTAAAATTTTAAAGTACTGTTTGTCCGTCTTCTATATATATTTAAAATTTTCTAAATTCAACTCTCAGGACTATACACCCAAAAATACTAAGCTTTGGATGGAAAATCTATATTTCAGTTACATTTACATATTTGCCAAGATCTTTCGGGCCTTACCACATCTTCAGGGCTAAGTATAAATGACAATAACGTCGTTTAGTTACATAATAGCAAAAGAAGTCCTCTCTACTTCATCCCCGAAATTAGCGACTGTCTATATATATATATATATAATATCAAATACATGCAACACATAGTCGCTAATTTTCGAGGGGTGAAGGGGAGGGGATTTTCTTTTCCTTAGTTATGTTATTTTAGGATTAATGTCACTCAGACTGCCCCTCCTCTCTTCGAAATCCCTGTATCTTTGCTACTATAAAGCAAAAAATCCAAATTTGGACGTAATTTATGCTATACTTCAAATGTAAGTGTACCAGACTGTATTAGATTCTGAAGGTACTATATATTTCCAACAATATCAGGGGTTGGAGGCTGACGTACCTTTGATGTATCGTTTTCTTTATCCCCTATTTTAGTTAAATCTGGGAACTGAGATTTAATGGTATCTAACATTTGTTGGTAGGACACCATCTTCTGAAAGTTCCATTTATTACCACCAAATGGCATATATTCTATAAAACGTATATCAACATTCTGAAATTATAACACCAGATCTACATTATATTGAGAAAAAAGTATGGCATTGAAAGAAATATAAAATTATTAAAATATCAAATGAAAGTTATTTGCACTAAAGCTTCACGTTTACTGCCTTTAATTTAAATGAAATAAAATGGGGTTTAACATACTACTGTTCTGCTCTGACTGGACTAATGAACACGGGCATACACCATACAGTGTGCTATGAGTAAAATTTTGCCCTGTCAGCCGTGCTACAGCCTACTTTTATATCAAATTCAAACCCCCTAGATTTTTTTTTACATTCACACCCATGTGTACACAGGACCTCAGTATTTTCTCCCATCCGGACAACTATTACTGCCTAGAACTATTTGGGGCTCGAGGTGGATGACTGGTAACATCAAGGATTTAAATAACAGTGTGAAAACTAGCAGAATCTTAAGATAAAGGTATGGATTTTTACTTGTCACAGGCATTGTCTGAAGGGATGACAACTAAAGTGTTGCCTAGTTCTTTGGATGGGATGAAAAACTAAGGTCCACACATGATATAAACTTATAGGCTCAAAACTTTCCTTCTTAGGACTGCACATGTGATCATGACATTATGTTACTCTCAAAATGACTTAGATATTGGGGTAGCTGTGCCCCCCTCCCCCTCCCTGCTCATGCCTTGCCTATACAGGGGAGAGCCTAGAATAGGATCTATACCTTTAAAAGAGTCAATTTCCTTCAGAAATGGCCTCAGTTGCAAAGAAATTGACTTTCAAAATTTTCTGGGGTAGAAATCCCCATACCCACATCAAGGCTCTGCGATCAGTCATGCCGGAACATCCCAAATCACCTATCATTTTTCTGCATACACCCCGGATTAAACTCCACTTCATTACAAGTATGTGATGAAGGAGATTTAGGCTCCGCACACACTGATTTCATCTCGTTAATTAAAAGACTTTTGGTGTTAAAATTTACTTACTCTGTTTTCTGTAAATGCTACAAAATCACAAATTTCATCATCATTTAAACCTCTCATTACAACACAATTTACCTGAAATAATAGATTATCAACAATTGATTTAAATTTATTATTATGTAATTCTGTGCACATTCAATAGGTATTGTCTATTCATTTTATATATACATGCAGGTATTACACAGTTCCCCCCAATATTAGAATACAAAATCAAAAACATGGCTTTCCTTATCTTATTTGGCCTAAAAAATACAAGTGTATGGTGTTATCTATCGAGCAGTCAATTTTCAACCAAAACATTTCTGGACTGGGCGACTTCAGTGGTCTTATGCTCTCTGGAAACATGAGAACATAGGGAAAACTCAGGAAGTCACACATCAAAACTGACACAGAAAACAGAAATCATGTTAGACAAAGGGAAGTAACTACAGTTAAAACAGCAAAACAATGACTTCCCACAGAAGACAAGTAAATATGACAAACAAAACACTGCATGCCAGCATTGACTGGGCTAATGAAGATGGGCATATGCCATACAATATGCTATAAGGGAAATTATTCCTAGACAGTGGCACTACAGCCTAATCTTATTTCAAATTCCAACTGTCAAGGGTTCTCTTATGTGCACTGCAGTGTGTACTATCAAAGTTAGGTTTTTGTACCATCCGAGCGACTAGACCACGTTCCTTGTCAAGACCTCCATCCTGCACCACTGACAAGGTTGAATGAATGAATGAAATGGGGTTTAACGTCCTTCTATTATGCACCTAACCTGGGCTAATTGAAGACGGGCATACGACATACAGTGTGCTTTGAGGGGAATTTTTGCCCGGGCAGCGGCGCTACAGCCTTCTCTTATATCGAATATCAACTGCCAAGGGATCTTTTACGTGCACTCCAATGTGTACACGGGACCTCGGTTTTCCGTCCCATCCGAACGAAAAGGTAGCTGTCCTCGTCAGGCCCTCCTTCTGCATCACCGACAAGGGGAATACCTCACCAGAAAATCCAGAGGAACTTTTGTGGCCAATACTGGGAGCGAACCCAGCATCGTATAATTACTAAACCAATGTCGCTCCCACATTAGACATGTAATTGACATCACATATACTTACCTTAACAGGATGAAATCCAAGATCTACGGCCGTTTCTATTCCTTTTAAAACTTTATCGTATCCTTTACGTCTGGTGATAAATTCAAACTTTTCAGGAGTTAAAGTGTCAAGACTTATATTTATCTGATCTAATCCAGCTTGTTTTAATTGAGGTAGTTTACGGGACAATGTTACTGCGTTAGTAGTAATACCAATAGCTTCTAACCCTAACGATCGGAAAGAATTAAGGCCTTCTGAAAGAATAAAATAAAACAAAATATATTTTTTATGATGCATTATAAATTTAAGATTTAGATAAAGAGATTGATGCTGTTGCTATAATAGTTCAAAAGTAGACAATGATAATCAGTACCCAGGTTATTGAAAATTTCAGTCAAATTACTTTTTTTGGATCAAAGTTATAACAAGAAATAGCCATTTTTCTAGTACCATTGTCATGTGATAATAAAAGAAGTCCTGCTTGTCAGTGTGATGTTCATTTCAACTTCATAAAGCAATCCCATGGATTTGAGAATAATTTTGGGCTTTTCATGTGAATAAAAGCCTAAATAATAATCAAAATAACAGAATAGGCAGTTTTCGCTCTTACACAATGCAACTGTAATATGAGAGAGAGAGAGAGAGAGAGAGAGAGAGAGAGAGGAATGGGGTTTAATATCCACTCAACACAACTAGGTCATTTTGGGACTAACATATGGTTCAACTTTATTTCAATAATTTGCTTGCGCGTAGGGGTCTTTAGCAGTGGTAGGAAACCGGAGTGCCCGGAGGAAAACCACAAGGTTGAACAGGCAACCCTATCTCCATGTCACATACGCTCACACCAGGGCTCGAAACCACAGAAGCAAGCCAGAGGTGGCCGGCCAGGTAGAGTTCGAAGAGCGGCACTCTAGACCACTAGGCTATCCCAACCCCCTAACTGTAATATGACAATCCAGCTGGAATTATAAGAATATATATACTGGTATATATATATATATTTCATTAGTGATTTTAAACAAAATTAATAATCAAACTGTCCTGAAATAGTTATTTCAAAGAATAGAAATGTGCTATAATATAAATCCAACTCCGGTAATAATAAATTACTTTCTTGTTCATATTAATTTCTTACTCAACAATATAAAAATTGCTCAGAAAAGAAAATATTCAAATGGGTTACAGTAAAATAAAAAGTTCAGAAAAGATCTTTATTTTCTTCAACTAACCTATAATTTGTATAAGATCTTTTCTAACCAGAGGTTCACCGCCTGTTAATCGTATTTTCTGTACTCCTTCTTTAACAAATAATCTCGATAGTGTGAGTATTTCATCGGTTGATAATAGCTCATCTTTGGGCGTCAAATCCACTCCATTTTCTGGCATACAATACTGACCTGTATCAAAATCAGGAATAAATATATTAAAGGTGCAATATGTAAGAGCTAAATCTGCTTGCAAGTCTTTCTTTTGGAAATGACATGAAATGGGGGGTTACGGTCCTACTGTTCTGCTCCAAAGTGGGCTAATGAAGATGGGCATACGTAATATAGTGGGCTATGAGGGAAATTTTGCCTGGACAGTGGCACTACGGCCTACTTTTATATCTAATTCTAACTGTCAAGGGATCTTTTATGTGCACGCCAATATGTACACATGACTATGTTTTTCTGATCCATCTGAACAACTATAGACAGCTGCCCTTGTCAGGCCCTCTGTCTGCATCACTGAAAAGGGAGTACTTTCTCAGCCAATGCAGGGATCCAACACCCAATATTTTGGTTTCAATTGTTACCGTATATAAATTGTCATATTCACATGACGAGCCCATTATTCAACCATCTTTATCATTGGATGGCCTAGACGTAAATGGATTGAAACTCAATTTAACTTAGAAATAGTGAATCAAGGTTTACTTTATCCTCATTTATCAAGTACTGCTAAGATAACAAACAATCTATGCTACACCTTGTCAAGACTTAAAACAGTGATAACTTCGATGAGAATAAAGAATTTTTAATAAAATTTTCAATATATTTATTTAGTATTATGATCTAATTTTGAACTGCTAGCTCTTTATCAAAATCTTACACAATGCATCTTTAAACTTATTATCAAACTCTGGAAACCTGATGATGAGAAAGGAAAGATAAATACCCTGGTAGTAAGAAGATAAATCAAATTTGGGTAATATGAACAAGAATTATCAATCACCTTCCAACCTTAGCATTCACATAATCCTGTTTTCAGCAAACCAAAATATTTTGACAAAAATTACATAATCCAAATCTGTGCAAAAATTGTTTTATATTCCAAATCAAAAACAATGGCCCTTACTTACATCTAAGATTACACCTCTCTGTTAATGAAATGCGTAAATATGTATGTTGTCTTTGGAAGGTATCTGTTAAAAACTCAGAAAATGGTCTAATTGTTTGTTCTGCAAGTTTCTTACTTCTAAACTGCCCATCATTCACATTCTGAAATAAATAACAGTATGCTGGACGAATGGTCAACACTTTTTACATCATGGACAGTGGAAAATAACAGATGTTCACAAATTTATTTTTAAATTTAATGCAAAGTTTACTATCCTGCACCAGAGAGAGAGAGAGAAATGGGGTTTATTGTCCACTCGACACAAACTTGGTCATTTTGGGACTAACGTCTGTTTTTCAATTTTTATTTCAAGGGGTCTTTAGCAGTGGGAGGAAACCGGAGTGCCCGGAGGAAACCCATGAGGTTGAGAAGGCACCCCTATCTCCATGTCACATACGCTCACACTAGGGCTTGAAACACAGCCACAAGCCAGAGATGACCGACCAGCTAGAGGCTGAAGCACAGCACTCTAGACCACTAGGCCATCCCAACCCAAATCCTGCACCAACCACGCTAGTAAAGGATTTTAATAACTGATCATGCAGTTGGGAAATGTTGCTCAAATCTTTGCCCAAATCTAACTGATGCAATGATCAGTGTTCTGATAACCAAATCAATACTGGTCTCCCATAAATCACGTCTACCCCCTGTTTTAAAATAATTGGGGGGATATGTTTCAGTAATCAATAATGCCTTTTACGGAATTTACGGTGATTAATCTAACATTCCCAATCAGTCATAAACTTGCATGTTGTCGAGTCTGAGTGATTTCTTACCAAACTCAACATGAACCATTTGGGAAGTGCTTTTTACCATGTTTTGGGGTATAGGTTCAATGCGGCAAGAATATTCATTCTACTCTAGCATGGACCTTATAATACAGTCCATGATACTAGTTATCTTGACAAAGTGCCTGAAATACTGCCAGTCTATTTCTCAAAATATCATTGCAAAAATATTCAGTCACTGCTATCTACTCAGACATTATCTGGTCAGCTCTGTTTATCTCGACAACCAATGTCTAATTACTATCAGGCTACATTTCAAGCAGTCCATTTTTTGGAAAAAATTATTGCTAAAATAGTCATTCACCGTTTGTTTGATACTTTCCTCTCTGGTCAAAAAAAACCCTATTTATCTCGACGAACAGTGCCTGAAATACTGCCAGACTTCATTTCAGGCAGTCTATTTATGGGGCTATGTTGAGGTTTGTAAGTCTGTTTGTTTGACACTCCCCGTCTTCGTTAGCCCAGTTTAGGAGCAGAACAGTAGAACCTTAACCCTTGTGCATATACAAGGGGTGTTTCGGCACCCCACAACCATATCATTAACGTTTGTGAGGAACTGGTTCATAATTGTCTGGCGAGAATTCTATAAATTGTCAGCTACCTTATGTTGAGTATTATGCTGTAAATAGAATGGACGTGAGGCATTGGCAACATTCATCATTTTACAAGAAACTCGAATATTACGTTGCTGTACACAAGGGGTCTTTTGGATCCCCCTCCCCTTTCCTTTTAATTTTTTTGTGGTTAAAAGTGTCTAATCTATGTTGCGCTCAGTGCTAGTTTTGTATTTGGAATCTTTCTTTATTGATGATATTGTTTTTGTCATTCTAGTAATCTAGGTTTGAAAGCAAATTTGGGTACTCTACAAACCCCATCAAAAGACGGATTCTCATGGAACATGACAATTTCGTTATGGGTAGATTTGTATGGCTTCAAAAATACCTTATAATTCAAATCGTCACTGTTAATACCTCAAATATTTTTTTTCGCTCTAGTTGATTATTTTTCAGTCTTGATATGAATCTGAAATTTGATCGTATTTGAATAAAATTATGCATTTAAAAACCTATTTTTGTGTGGGGTCCTAGAATACCCCTTGTGACCGAAAACATTTTACGTGCAACCTGTCCGCACAAGGGTTAAACCCCATTTCATTTCATTACACTTTCTCTGGTCAGATTTACTAGTGAGTGGTAGTGACTACTGTCTGAGCAGGCTACAGGCGGCAGGCCCAGATCCAGGATTTTTTCAAGGGGGGGGGGGGGCATACATTGTAGGCCTAACAAATGGTAATCATTAGATCAGTGCCGCATACTAGTGGTTTGGTGTAATACCCAGAGCCTTGACACATTGCCTGGGCATAGACAATGCAAAAATCATGTTTATATCATCAATTAAAAAGCAGATACACCAGCCCCCCCCCCCCCCTGGATCCGCGCCTGGGCGGTGCCTTGTCAGCTGTTTTATCTGGACAATCGGTGTCTGAATACTAAGAATACTAAACAGTGTCAGACTGACTGGACAAAGTCTGTGACAGATGCCTTGCTCAATTCAGATGTAGACCTTGCTCAAGGCAGTATTCTTTCTGATATAACTGGATATTTTGTGGGGAAGGGGGTTGTATAAGTTATTAATACCAATTTATAACTAAAAGAGTTTTGTTTAAACTCAATGCTACACAACTATTACGTAGCATGTTTTGATTCGTGGGGCTCTAGAGGGGAATAATACGATACATTGAAACTTTCCAATATTTTTCTCCAAGTTATTGGCAATTTAAAAGTTGTATTAACTACTTACCTCATCAGACTCTGTCCTTGTCGGTTTTGTATTAGGATTATTCGAGGAGGTAAGTAGTCGGATAACCTGGTCAACCCCAACAGAGCCTCTGACACAGTTCCCGTTATTTAACAGTTCACTGAAATAGCCTATTAATCCCTGTCGGCTGCTCTTGGGGGTTAAATTCTGTAGTCCTGACCGACCTAACATGACTGTAATCTCGGATCTGTGATAAAACAAAAATGTTCTTGATACTTATACCATGTTGCTGCGTTTAAAGTCTTCAACAACTTGGAAAATCATGTTTCAACATAAACCTCGAGCAATACATCCCACTTCGGGTCAAGGTCGTATCGTTTTATGTCAGGATAACCAAGAGTAAACATAGCCCTGCTCATCACATATAACTATACAAGATATTTTACCTTTAGAGGCAAATCTTTTTATATGCAAAACCCAACGTTATTGATAAAACATATATCCACAAAGATTATTGATACAGACATATAGACAAAGTTTATTGATGGCCATATACCACAGAGTTTGTCATCCAATTGCTGCAATCAGATATCACAGTGTTCATAAAACAACTTTATTAAATGTATAATGATACGCCCATAGCCTATACCATAAGGTTTATAAAACAGTTGATACAAGCATATACCACGGGGTTTTTGAAACAACTGGTCGGACCATATACAAAACTGAAGAGTTTATAAAAATTGATCGGGCCATACACCACGGAGTTTATTAAATGTATATTGATACAGCAATGTACCACAACTACAATTATATATTATGCTTTACATATTATAATACATGTAAATATAGCACTGCATAATTAGTCAGTGTCATATGACCATGTTCATTTGTATAATGACTTGTTTGTTTTTGTATGCTGCCTCAAATGGGACGTTTAGATACAATAAAATCTTATCTTATCTATGCTAACATACTTGTTTATAAAACAGTTTTCTTATCATCCCTAATAATACGTTTATAAAATTCCAGCATGACCATATTACCACGGGAAATATCCTAAATTTCTATTTATAGACTGTGTATCCATTGGTTTTGCAAGAGTTATGCATTATGCGCGCATATTTATGATTATATTAGTGACGCAACATGTTATAACGGCGTCAGTCGTAGGCTACGTAGGATTGCGTGTTTTTAAATTTTATTTGATAAGAATACTTTATTGTCAACCAAAATTATTTTAATCTAAACATCATAGAGCGGGAACTTATATGGTAATTTCTCCCTTATATTTGTAGGCCTACCACAAAACCTACCGTGGGAACTTTATTATATCAAACAGAATGAAAAAAACGATCCATATTCCATGCTGGGATAAAAGTGTCGTCTGCTAAGATTAAAGGTCCTTCGAGATAGAGGGCGGTCTTAATAGTTTGTTCCGGTTAAGATGCAGACGATATTATGACGCATACGTCAAAGAACGGGGACAAATTAACGAGTATTGTCCAACCACTGCTTATTGGGTGTACTGTCGTTTAGTTTACATAGAACTTGAAGGAAGACGACTACTTATGACTTGTCAGCGCTTGTGTATTTCCGGACCTGTAGATGTTTGATAATGTATTAAGAAGTGCAAGCAGATCTGGTAATTATTTAGATGCTTATTATCAATCTATCTATCATCGCCCTTGTCTAACCCGTATCTTTAATTTGTTTACAAACTGTCTTCAAGTATCTTTATTTGATGAGTGACTGTTTTTGACTTCAGAAGTTGAAGTGCGTGACGGGCATCAACACAACGGGCTATTTTTTCTTTATTTAAAGGAATTTAGACAATTATATAAGTAAGTGTGAATGAAATTTTGACATGATTTATAATTCCTCTAATATTAGATGAATATCTTTCAAATTTAATGATGTGATAATACATAAAGTGGCATGTATTTATTTTTCTTTGATGAGAATCAGATACAAAGTTCCAGAAAATGTACAAGTACACAAATTAGGTCATTTTGGGAATAACATGGTTTAAAATTATTTCATAATTCGCTTGTGCGTAGGGGTCTTTAGCAGTGGAAGAAAACCAGAGGACCCTGAGAAAACCCATGAGGTTGGACAGGCGACCCTACTCCTTGTCACAAACAACCAGGGTTTCAGACCCAACTTTGATTGCTAACTCAATGCCAGGCTTTATGATATTGCACACACATGCTAACCATTCAGCCATCCAACCCCCCAATGAACAAGTACATATATTATTATATATACACCACCTTCGAATAAGACCACATCATTGGCTTTGCTTTGTTTCAGGTAACAGTAAAGAAAAGAGACATTTTACAGGTCAACATTACAGAGAGAGAAGTCTCCAGAATATCTGTGTGAAGTCTTATATAAACAAGGATACAACAACTATATCATTAATTAATGGGGATCTAGTTTAGCTGAAGGCATTACAAATGAACATTATATATCAATTACCTCTGTTTGAAGCCCTATTATGAATAATGATCAGCTAATATTATTAATATTCCATCCAACACTAGTGGGCATGTTACTGAACAGCACATGGAAATTTTGATATTGCAACAAAGTGGACTACATTACTTATTTACTGTGAGTTATAAAATAAACTGTGGATTATAACTTTGGTATAAAAGAAATACAATGGTATATTTAAAGCTACATTTTGTATTAGTGACTATATAAGTTATTTAGTGTGAGTTATTAGATAAACTATTCACTGTAAGTGTGGTATATGAGAAATACCAAGGGAATATATTTAGGAGTGATGTGATATGATCATGAGTTATTTGTGACTGTTTAATTTTCTTAAATGACAAAAAAGAGCTAATTATTCCTATTGAAGTATTTCCTGTGAATTTAAATTTCGTCAGATCAAAGTTTTATATTTTAAATGTGACTGGTCTTTTAAAGTTTTTAGTGGAGATTTTTGTTTTTAAAGAACTCTTATTCCATAAGATTTGACTGTCGATGGAATTTTATCTGTGATATTGAGAGAGAAACAATTTTTTGTCAAGTTTTATTCATTTTTACGTGAAAAATGTCTGGGAAACGATATGATGTGTTATTGCGCTTGTTATTGGTTGGTGATACAGGGGTCGGAAAAACATGTCTAATATGTCAATACGCCAACAATGAATTCTATGACACACATATATCCACCATTGGTAAGTTATGATTTATATATTTTAATTGTTTTTCTGACATTCAAATTTATTCTGTTGTCTTAAAGACAGTGCAGGATATCTGCACAACAGAATATAGACAATACAAACAATACAGGTATCAACACAGACAATATAAATAAATAAAAGATTAGGAATAATTAATATTTGAAATACTCTTATGGAAGTTGTAAGAAAGAGTCTATATTTATTCATCACTTTAAGTTGGATTAGGAAGTTGATTAAAGGTTTGTTCATGTCTATATATGTAAGCTTATTATAAAGATTAATGTCAAGTTAATCCACTAGTTTTTAATGAAGTACTATTAAATATTAAGTTTTAAGTATATAATCATACACAATTATATGACATACAGTAAGGCACTACAGAAGTGTGATTAGACTGCATGCCATTAAATCTTGTCCATGCATGTATAAGTGGATTAGGAGAGTTTGGTGGCAGATTGTCCTAATGTGCATGCTAGATGATAACGTCTTTTATCTATAAAAGATAGGGAGCTAGTGTGGCTAAGTGATTAAGATGCTGGATCGCTAGCTTGGTGTTAACTGGGATGACACTGGCTCATTAGCCTGGAGGTCACTGGTTCGATCCTGGTTCATCAGGATTTTCAGGTGTGGTTTCACCCTGTCAGTGGCGCAGGACAGAGGGCCCGACAAGGTGGCTGTCTAGTCGTTCAGATGGGACAAAAAAACAAGGTCTTGTGAAGTCATTGGTGTGCACATAATATCTCTTGAAAATTGGAATTCGTTTTTCCCTCATTGCATGTCTTCATTAGCCCATTAAAAAAAATAATATGTATGTATACCATATGTTAGTCTCGAATGGCCTGTTTAGTTTTGAGTAGGCTAATAGTATAAGATGGCAAGTTGGTTGAATATGTCATTGCTCAAATTGTCAGTCGACAGGATCGGTTTTTTGACACATTTGACCCAACAATAGAAAGGGGACCCAACAGCCCACAGACTTCTCCATACAATCTGGCAGCAGGACTGACTGCTGTGGCTATTTTCAGGTATTGATGGCAACAAGAAAAATAGAAAGCATTATTGTCCTTAAATATGAATGACCATTGGCCTAGGTAAAGTTATTCATATCCTACAATGTATTCATATCCTGTAGCTTCAGGCCTCCCGCATTGGGTCCCATATTTGGTCAATTTTCTGTGAGCACTCCACAGACTACCTAACTACCAGAGTTATTGCCCATGTTAAAATATGTAGAATTTATTGGTACTCATTTCACAAATTCTTTAGATAACCATCTCAAAACATGAAAAGTAAAATTACTTTCTCCATTGTTGTACTATACTTGTAAGCAGTATGCATGGATGTTAGAGATTCTAATTAACAATGAAAATTGATCAAATCATGCTTTATTTATAACCTCACAGTCTCTATTATAAACACTGTACACATTGGCGTGCACTTGAAAGATCCCTTGGCAGTTGGAATTCGAAATAAGAGTAGGCCATCAAAACACTATTTCCCGGGCAAAATTTCCCTCATAGCACACTGTATGGTACTGTACCGTACACAGTGTACGTCCGTCTTCCATTAGCCCAGGTTAGGTGCAGAAGAGTAGGACGTTAAACCCCATTTCATTTCATTTCTATTAACACTGTATACAACCATTTAGAGTTTAGACCCTTTTAAAAAAAACATTCAAATATACCCAAAGTTGTCCAGTAATCAGTGTGCCTGACCATCCATATAATTATTATGTGTATAAATTAATTTAGCTTTTTTGTTATTACACAGAGGATAAATTATTTATATATACTTGTAGGCGTCACAGTCTGAACAATAGTCTCCCCTAGTTACTCACAAAAACATTAAAAGTCATTATGCCCAACTATGTGATGACACCCGAGGGCATTGTTTTATTGTTATAATTGTTTACTGTAAATTGATAAATGATCAACTACAAAACTTGATCTACAAGTTAAACTGGTTTCTTCACTTCATTAAATATTTTCCCATACTGTCTAATAATAGATATAGGTTAATGAATATAATTGCTACATGCTATATATAAAATAATATGGGAAATCTATTGGTCTTGGGTCAGGTAGCTGAGGTGGCTCAGTGAGTAAGACGCTGGCTCACTACTTTGAGGTCACAGGTTCGTCCCTGATGATTTTCCGGTGTGGTTCTCCCGTTTCGGTAATGCAGGACATAGGAACTGACAGGGACAGCTGCCTTGTTATTCAGATGGAAAGAAAAACTAAGGGACATATTCGTAAAAGAACCCATATAACAGGTTGAATCCAATATAAGAGTAGGTCGTAGTGTTGCTGTCCGGGCAAAATTTCATTCATAGCACACTGTACGGCATCTGTCTGTCTTCATTAGCCTGGTTGGAGCAGAAAAATCGAACGTTTAACCAATTTTATTTCATTTTATTTTTTGGGGGCAAGTGGCATATGGGGTAGCAGTGGTGGGGTTATCACAGGGAACACAGTAGCCTTATTAATATTCCGTAAACACTATTTAATTTTTAGTCATTTTCTTCTTAATGTCAATATTATGTTAAGATTTGCCCCAATTTGACAAGAGATAGTTTGTTTCTCTCCTGCTCTCTGTAACTATGTCTATTTGTTACAAACATGTAATCAATGTTAATGGTCCACTTTAAACTTGGTTAGATTACACAGTAAATACTGACTAAACTTTACATGGTTCTATTCTAACAAAGGTTAAAGGTCAGCACAGTAAATGAAGAGAAACAAAGTTAATGTAAGATTAGATTGACACACTTCTGTAGCAGGCCCGTAGCCAGGGGGTGGCACGGGGGGGGGGGGGGCAACTGCCCTCTCAATACTGAGTCTCCGAAAACATCTTTGCCCCCCAAAAAACAACTTCCTGGCTACTGGTCTGTTCTGTAGATCTTTAAATTTAAGTGTAATGTCATTATGGACTTAAAGGGGAATTGGTTCAGAAACATATGTAAATCAGAGACCCATTATTTCTTAACCCGCCATGTTTAAAAATAAGAGAAGGTAGGACTACTCAATAGTTTGGCTGACAAAACCCTGATACTAAAAAGCAAAACTGTCATGTTTTTCTGCAATTTCAAAATAACAATTGATTATTGTTATTTATTACATTTCTGCCATTGATTATTGTTATTTATTACATTTCTGCCATTGATTATTGTTATTTATTACATTTCTGCCACATCCAAGTTCCAACTACAATTATGCATATATATATATATAATCCACTATGACACAGGTACAAATCATCTCTTTTAAATCAAAGCGATAATTGTTGGCTTGCAGACATTTTAAATTGACATATAGTTATGTCATGAAGGTGGAGCTAAAGATATGTCATGTAATTAAGAACAGCCATTCAAAATATGCAAAAAGGAGGAAAACCTTTATAGGTCACAAGTTTCTGTTAAAAACATTGGTTGATTAACTTTACTGACAATATTTACAGATAAAAAAAAGTCGTTTGACAACAATGTATATTGGGCCGGGTATGTTTAATTAGTCCCAATAATGTAAAATTATTTTTATACGCCCACATTTTCATGTGGACGTATTATGTCGTCGCCCCTGTCCGTCCGTCCGTCCACAATTGTTTGTGGACTCTCTACAGGTCACAATTCTTGTCGGATTTTGACGAAACTTGAAATATAGGTTTATCCCCAACAGATCTCGGCTGCTTTCGATATTGGCATGTATCGGATCAAAACTTCATGGATTATGGCCCCTGATTGTACGAAAAATCACGTTTTTAGCTTGTGGACCCTATAGAGGTCACAATTTTGAACTGATTTTGATGAAACTTGACATGCATGTTTATAACCCAAAGATCTTGGTTCCTTTTGATATTTGCGCCTGTCGGAACGTAATTTCCTGAATTATGGCCCCTGATTGTCCGAAAAATCACCTATTTTAACTCGTGGTACCTCTGGAGGTCACAATTATTATCCGATTTGAAAAACCGTTCGATTATGTCACCGTTACACCCTAAGGAAGGTTGAGTTCAAATTTCGGAAAAATCGGACCAAAATTACCATACAAAATGGCTGCCGTTCGTACGCGAATACTGTTAAAAAATGGTATATCAAGGTTGTGGACCCTGTAGAGATCACAATTTTAATTCGATTTAAGAAGAAACTTGAAATGCATGGTTATAACCCAAAGATCTTGGTTCCTTTCGATATTTGCGCATATCGGATCGTAACTTTCTGAATTATGGCCCCTGATTATACGCAAAATCGCCTTTGTTTAGCTTGTGGTCCCTCTGGAGGTCACAATTATTATCTGATTAAAAAAATCGTTTGATTGTATCACTGTTACGCCCTAAGGAAGGTTGAGTTCGAATTTCGGAAAAATTGGACCAAAATTTCCATACAAAATGGCCGCCATTCGTACGCGAATACTGTTTAAAAAATGGTATATCAAGGTTGTGGACCCAGTAGAGGTCACAATTTTAATTTTCGATTTTGATGAAACTTGAAATGCAGATGTTATAAAAGCTGTTAAGCATTTGAAATATAATAAATTCGATGGGAACTTAGGCCAATCGTCAGAACATATTATATATGCCCCGCCATCATATTATGTACATCTCTCACTATTATTAACTGGGATGCTTATCCATGGCTACTGTCCGCCAAATTTTATTTTGTCCACAATTATATCTATCCCAAAAAATCGCAAGAAATCCTTAAATGATTCTGATAACTACCGGGGAATAGCACTAAGCAGCATTATTGGGAAATTATTTGATAGGATTATTCTTACTCAAAATCAGGACTGTTTAAAAATCATCTGATCAACAATTCGGCTTTAAGAGTAGACACTCAACAACGCAGTGTTCATTTGTCCTTAATGAAACCATAAGTTATTATCATAATAGAAAATCTAATGTATATGTCACATTTTTAGACGCAAGCAAAGCATTCGATCGAGTCCATTATGTCAAATTATTCAGAGTTCTGATAAAAAGAGGGTTATGTCCACTTTTATGCCGATTTCTCTTAAACAGTTATATTTACCAAACGATTCGAATTAAGTGGGATAACCATGTTACTGAATCTTTTAAGATTAAAAATGGTGTGAAACAGGGTGGGGTGTTGTCACCTATACTGTTTAATGTTTATTTAGATGAACTTTTAATCAGATTAAGAAACAGCAACATTGGTTGTAAAATAGGCCATGCCTATGTTGGCGCTTTGGCTTACGCAGATGACGTAACACTTGTTACTCCATCCAGACTGGCTCTGGTCCAATTACTAAAACTGTGCGCTGACTTCGCAAATGAATATGATGTTAAATTTAATCCAGACAAGTCTAAGCTTGTAGTGTTTAATCACGATAAAAACAATAAAGACATCGTTAAAGATGTGTATTTTAATGGTAAAATTATTAATATTATAGATACAGAATTACACCTAGGTAATTCATTACAATCGGAAACAAGAGAGCATGTAATTCAAAAAGGTGTTAAAAATTTCATAACCAGTTTTAATGTTGTAAATACCCAATTCAAACATGTACATTCAAATGTAAAGTATAAATTATTTAAGACATACTGTATGCCACTTTATGGTTGTCAGCTGTGGGATTTCTCCGATAGTTCCATTGGAAGATTTTACTGTACCTGGCGTAAGTGCATTCGTAGGCTGTGGGACATTCCATGTCGTACACACAATGTCCTTATTCCATTAATTTGTCAGGATTATACTATAGAAGCTCAGCTTCATAAACGATTTGTAAAACAGTTTATTAGTTCAATTCAAAATAACAATGAATGCATTAAAATATGTGCCCGTCATGCCTTACATGGTAGCTCGTCCAATACTTGTAATAACATTAGTTATGTCTGTAACAGATACAGTGTCTCTAGATACGATTTATATAATATAAAAGTAAATAAACTTTTAAACCTGATAAATAAATGGGATAATACCAATGTAAATCAGTCTGATCTCAAAAGAGCTGGTCAAATTGTCGATATGATAAATATGCGCGAGTCGCACAAAATTTACTCACATAAAAAAGATATTAATGAAATAATCACTTATTTATGTATTGACTAAATATATTTATGTATATTGTAAATATTGTAAAAGTGTACATTAATGTACGAATAAATGTGAAATAAATAAATAAATAACCCAAAGATCTTGGTTCCTTTCGATATTTGCGCATATGGGACTGTAACTTCCTGAATTATGGCCCCTGATTATACGCAAAATCGTCTTTGTTTAGCTTGTGGTCCCTCTGGAGGTCACAATTATTATCCGATTTAAAAAATCGTTTGATTATATCACCGTTACACCCTAAGGAAGGTTGAGTTCGAATTTCGGTAAAATTCGGAACAAAATTGCCATACAAAATGGCCGCCGCGTGTACGCGAATACTGTTATAAAATGGTATATTAAGGTTGTGGACCCAGTATAGGTCACAATTTTGATTCAATTTTGATGAAACTTGAAATGCATGGTTATAACCCAAAGATCTTGGTTCCTTTCGTTATTTGCACATATCAGATCATAACTTCCTGAATTATAACCCCTGATTGTCCGAAAAATCGCCTATGGTCCCTCTGGAGGTCACGATTATTATCCGATTTAAAAAAACGCTTGACTCTATCACCGTTACACCATATGGAAGGTTGAATTTGAATTTCAAGGAAATCGGACCATAATTGCCAGACAAAATGGCCGCCGTTTGTACGCTCATAGTGTTAAAATATGGTATATCAAGGTTGTGGACCAAGTATAGGTCACAATTTTAATTCGATTTTGTTGAAAGTTGGAATGCATGTTTATAACCTAAAGATCTTGATTCTTTTTGATATTTGCGCATATCAAATTGTAATTTAATGAATTATAGCCTTTGATTGTAGGAAATATCACTTTCGGTTTTGCTTGTTCTCTATCCATGTCTCGAAAATGTGGGCGTATCCTGCCTGGCAGTGCCAGCTTACTATCTTTAAGACATTACATGCATTAATAAAGGGATTAAGGTGAAACAAAAGGCATCCAATTTTAGATAAAACAAATACATCACATGACAGTATCTCAACATTTTAGCTGTATAGATTCTCTTAGCTAAAACATATGATTTTAAAGCCCTACCCGTGATTCGAATGTCATAGATATTATGCAATTCACAAATACTAGACCTGTGTTAATAAATACAAATCGAGTGAATGCATGTATTGAATTATTCGTAGTATTGAAATTGGCAATTCAATACCCCTTCTTTTTGAAAGCTTGTGTGTAATGTATGTTTAATAATGTATAATTTATGTGTAATATATATAATATGTGTAATGTGTCTATATGCAGGAAATGTGATCAACAATATATTGTTTAGAATAAAATGGAATATTATATAATATTCATTAAAACATTGTTTTATGGACATAATTGGAAAGTACAAGTTATAGAAAAATAACTCCATGGTACTAAAGTTGTCCTTATAAGCTTGAAAGCTTTTTTTGAGTTTTAAAGTTCTAAGACTACTTAAGTAGGTTTCCTCTATATTCTCAAACAATCGACCAAGTTTTATGTATAAAACTCTGCAATTTTATTTTAAAACATTATAGATTTTGACAGTGTTCATTTAACAATCCCTATTAATTTCAAAATAATATTGTGAAGAACTCTTTTCTGTAGAGTGTTCACAAGAAACATTAGCAAATTGATATTTGGATTTTTTCTTCTTCTAGGAATTGATTTTAAAATGAAGACAGTTAATATTAATGGGAGTATTGTAAAGGTTCAAATATGGTAAGAATTGTTTAATCAGAGACTTTAACAGGAAATATTTTGTCTTTTCATAAGTAAAGCAAAATATTTTGTCAACCAGTTTTCAGGGAAAGTGACATAGATGTCATTTCAAGCATGAACTCGGTCAAGCATTATGAGTTCAAATTTTAGTTTGTGAAGTAGTTTAAATAAATAAAGAATCTAATTAAATTAAAAGAATATTTGACAAAATAACTCTTTATAATCAAATTGTTCCCAAATTGATAGCTGAAAAAACGATGGTTTTTCTCCTTGACTCAGGTTTGCTGTGCAAAAGGAAGGGGGAGGCAGGCCCGTAGCCAGCTTGCTGGCGGAGGGGGGGCAGCCCGGCTGATAGGGGGGGGGGGCAGGATAGCTCTCTTCCCCAAGCCATATGGTCCACAACTTTTTGTCAGGGGGGGCAAGATTATTTCTAGGGGGGCTTTGCCCCCCAGGCCCCCCATTGGCTTGGGGTAAGGGGTCTATTATTTATCAAGTTTAGGTCGAGTCAGAAACATTAGCTAGCTCACTCTATCATTTTGAAATCAGTCATTTGTAATATTTTGTAGGGATACTGCTGGACAGGAAAGATTTGAATCTATTACAAAGCAGTTTTACAGAAGAGCTCAGGTATGACCCAATTAATGTGTAGCATATCTTTATAATCTAATCAATTATTTTTAATGAGATTTGATTGGACAAATCACATATTAAAAGTAGGGGGTTGGATAGCTGAATGGTTATCGTGCACGCGCTGTATCATAAAGCCTGTCATTCAGTCAACTGGCATGCTTTCGAATCCCTGGTCGTATGTGACAAGGAGTAGGATCTCCTTCGCAACCCTGTGGGTTTTCTCCGGTTCCTCCAGTTTTCTCCCACTTTCAAGCGAATTATTGAAATGAAATTTCACCATATGTTAGTCCCAAAATGACCTAGTTTGTGACCAGTGGACATTAAATCCCATTTCTCTCTCTCTCTCTCTCTCTCTCTCTCTCTCTCTCTCTCTCTCTCTCTCTCTCTCTGTCTCTCTCTCTCTCTCTCTCTCATAATAATAAATGTATATTGGTTATTTCTCTGTAGGATTATTCATGCCTAGTGTTCATAGACATATGTGTAAAAGAAACCCTGGCGGTTGAAATTTGATAAAGAGTTGTAGGATACGTCACAGAATAGACAACTCTCACCTCCCTGCATATATTGAACAAGTTTCCCCACACTCCCAATATAACGGCTGAAGTATTGTGCCGTTTAGATGTTTAACTCAACTCTTTACTATGTCTGGAAACCAATCCACAACGGCACCAATGTTCAGATCAGATTTTCTTTAATCAGTTAAAATTTGTTTATTTCCAGGGAGTTATGCTAGTCTATGATATTTGTAGTCGATCCACATTTGATTCCCTACCTAAATGGTTATCTTATGTTAGACAGGTATATCAATTTTAATATTTTCTTTGATCATTGAAATGGGTATACAGAATATTTATTCTACAAAATCTGCACTTGTACTTGTTGATTGGCAGAATGGTTTAACGTACATTAGATCACAATGTATGTATTGAGTCAAGTGGGGTGGGTTTCATTCTGCGGCTTCTCACCAATGCAACGATGAACGATGTATCGTTGTAAGTGAGTGGGATATTCGGTCTCCCGTCCGATCAGACAGGTTTCCCCCCCCCCCCGAGTTCTTCGGTTTCTTCCCACAGTAATAGTAATGATCGAAATCATTAGCACGATCTGTGCCAAGGACCAAATTGAAAATAAGCCTCAGACTTAATTTGCTACCCTTGTAAAATGATGAGATGATTATTATACTTGTAGAGACAACTGTCAAACCTTGTGGGTTTTCTCTTGGTTCTCCAGTTTCCTCCAACAGCTAGTGACCCCTACTCTTGCGCGAATTATTAAAAAAGTATTGAACATTGAACCATATTATGTTAATCCCGAAATAACATAGTTGGTCACTCACTCGCTAACATCACAATGTTTATTTTCGTGAGAAGAAGATGCTCAAGAGACTCATTTTATATTCACAATTACCCAGATCACCTTTTGATCAACGATAGATCTGTTAATTGGTGAAGAACCTCATAGTCCTTAATACAGTGACCTGTACATGACCCCCCCCCCACTACCCACTACATGGCATATGCCCATCCTCATTATCCTAGTTGCAGAAAAGCAGTACATCAAAAGTTAAACCCCATTTCATTTCATTTATCTATACTTTATATCGTAATATCATCCACATCTAGATTAAATTAATAACATTTTTTAACAAAAAAAAGAGCAGAATATATATGCATGAAACTTTAGACTTTTTACATTGCACAAAAGAAGGATGTAATTTATACTCATAAAAAACATAGACAACCTTCATTACATAAATATCTGTTCCCTGATCTAGGATTGTTTTTTTTTTGTATTCTTGTCTATATAATAAGTCTTAGTTTAAACTCTAGTGCAGTAGAAAAAAAAACAGTGTTTAATATCCTACTTTTCGACATAAACATAGTGTAGTAGAACCTGAGTATTAGAATTGTTTTTATGGGCACCCACAGATACACCCACATAGAAATGTGTTATATATTGCTTTCACCCCCGTCGGTCCATCTTATCGGGCCATTATCCAGAATTTATTGTGAACACTCTAGAGTATAGACTACATTTATCATGTGATTGTTTTGAAATTGATACATGTAGTTGAAGACGCCTATTGTAAAATGAAGAATCCTATTCCATTTGCTGATTACACTATTTTTCCCATACCATTTTTTTAAAACTTCGAATTGTGTCTAATGGTTTGGACTGTTCATTCTTGGTTTTATTCTATTTCATTAATTTCCGGTACTTCTTGTGGAACTGTTGTGGTGGTAAACACCACAGAACAAAAACACTGTAGCAAAATTATTCTAAGTCAAAAATCTTGTGGAATGTGTTACCACACTATGAGATAAAGGGCCTGAAAAGAATTTTTTGAAGAAACATTTGAAGCCCCCAACCTTTGCTGTAGCTCATTTATTTTGTGGGCGTTGTAGAGGCTAAAGTTATACATGTATTCCCCCTCCCTTCTCGCAGATTTTAGAGAATATAGAAACTTGAGAGTCAAAAGAGAACCAATGACTTCATGTGCACCTTATTTGTGTATATCAATTAAATTTCAAGCATTTGTTTTCAGTTTTCTAAAGAAGATACTAATATAACCATATTAGGAAATAAGCATGACATGGAAGATAAAAGACAAGTAGAATATCTCGAGGGACAACAGGTATGTATATCTCATTTGTGACGTGATGGCTCAGTGACCGAGGTGCAGGTTTGATAACAAGGAAGTCTCAGACTTACTCTTGGTGTTCGCTGGTATTTTCTGGCATAGTTCCCCCTTGTGAGCAATGCAGGACAGGGTCCTGAAATGGAACAGTATCTAGTTGTTTGAATGGAACAAAAAACTGTAATTCAGTGTGCCCATCGGCGTCCACGTTAACAAACAGTTGATAGTTTGAATTGGGTATAAAAGAAGGCCATAGCAATGCTGTCCATTAATTTCCAAAACAGCACACTACATGATGTATACCCTGTTTTTATGATCCCGGTCGGAGCAGAAAAGCAGTACTTTAAACCCCATTTCATTTTGATGTTTAGAAGAATTAATTTAATAGGAATTTAACAGGTGGGTTTTTTTTGACACTTTTCCATATTGTGCATGGGTACACTACACTTATCCATTCTAAGTGAGCAAGATTAATTTTTTGTATTAAGAATTTTGTTTTGTTCTTTCTCTTTCAGTATGCAGCTAAAAATAATTTAAAGTTTTTTGAAACCAGTGCCAAGGACAGAGAAAACCTACAAAAGGTAATAATCCAGAATATATTTAAATACCTTTTCTTATTGTAAGAGACTGACATAATTATTATAGTCTCTCCATTGTGCATTATCATCCGTTACTTTTGCATACAGTTACATGTTGCATGAGCTGCAGTTCAATATATGAGCAATTGAATTGCTTGTTTTTGACTAGCTGACTCACAGCACTGGTTCACAAAATAATATGAACTTTATGTCAACTTGAGATATCAATCAGTGAAGAACTATATACTGTCTACGCCATGGTAAAAAATAAACAGATTTCTTTGATTATGAACAAACTAGGGGCGACAACATTCTTAAACCAAATTGAATTGTCGTGAAGCATTCAGATTTACGAAATGGTTTCTCCCGTGCGTGACGTAACTAGTTGTGCAATGAATTTTACTTAACGGGAGTTGATTTCAAACACAAAAGTAAGTTATTATATCCAAAGTTAACTAGTTTGTTCATAATCGAGGAAATCTGTTTATTATTTACCATAGCGTAGACAGTAGGTAATACGATCTATGTTCTACTGGGGCGCACAGCCAGTTATAGCCAGTCTCATTAATTTTACAGCAATGCCATTTGTGAATTTATGGATTTTTTTATGTTGACATCCAGTGTGGGTTGGGATTGATGACAGCGCCCTAGATTTGGAACCGCCCACCCCTATTCACAGCTTCTAGATCCGCTACTGGTTGAGTAAGTTCCCAACTGTTGATGAATGTTATCTCCAGCAGATGTTACAGGATGTTTTTTTTTAAATATTTATATCTCTTTCTAGCCTTTCCATGACATGTGTGATGCCATCATTTCTATGCAAGAGGCCAAATCATCCAGTGAAACTTTATCTGATCCTTCTACCCCAACTGTTGCAGTTGGTAATAGTGTAGTCCAGTCTAACCAGACGGATAGAACTCAACTAATAGGTGATAGCAGCGATTCTGAAGATGAGGAACATAAGGTTGAGCTTAAATTCAACAGCTTGCGAAAGTGGGCATGTTGTGGAATATTGTGATATATAACAATCTGAAAAAATGAAATCTTTCTAGTCCATTTGAAATGTTTAGTTCGCAAATGATTAATTTCACTCATTGTTTGTATGTGGTTATGCATATAGATACCACGAACAGACATAGACTTGTAACAATCATAGTGTTTATAGTCGCCTGTAGTACCAGATTTTGTATGTCATCATGCGTATAGCTATCACAAACTAACATAGACTTTTAATTATCATATTATTAATACTCTGCAGTACCAGATTTTTAGATGTTATATTCTGGCCCAGATATGTCACAAATCAACAATGACTCCCCAAATTTCAACATTTCCTCTAATCAAACTTCCGGAGTCATCATCCCCTGTTTAGAATAAATTATTCAAATAGTCTTTCTATAAAATACATCTATCATAGCTCCTTTAATATTAATGTAATGACTGGAATTCAAATTCTCAATGACATGTGTCTATGCCATTAATTTTTATTGATAAACACAAGTTTTTATATGTCTGTTTTTTATTACCAGTATACAAACTGTTATAAATGTTCTGTGATGTAAATATGCTACAATCTAGAAATAGTGCCTTTTAGCTATATATTAATTAAAGCAATGCAATGGATTTAAAGTCCCACTTTTCTGCACCGGTTAATTAAAGATATGGGATTATAAAAGAGGGTAGTAAATACTCAAACTTTTGTATATATTACTATTGATTTTTTAATAGCAGTTAACTAGAGCTGGGCGATATTTCGGTATTTCGATATAAAACCGTCACAGAAAAAAAAATCGTCAAAAATACCGTCGTCAGAAAAATATCGAAAAACCGAACATACCGCGATATATCACGGTTTTGATTTTTCTGGATGATATTTAACTTAAATATTGAACAGAATGTGTTCCTTTTTATGTTATTTACGATATTTTTATGCTTAATGATGATTAAATACTGTTATAATCTCCCGAGTTCTCATTCCACGAGGTTTGCAAATGCCGATAATGAGTTCTGTTTACATCACGTGACTTCTCGCTCACCTTTCCACCCGTTAGAATTATCCCTGTTTGAAATTAATTTTAATAGAGAAGAAATATAAATAATGCCATTTATATTGAGAGTTCCGGTTGACTGATTGAAATTCAGCGTCGGACGTTCAAGTAATGGCGGTCGTGTTTCGGGAAAAAAATATTTGACTAAATCAATGGACACTTTTTGACAAAGTACATATGTTTTATAATTTAATTTAGTATAATTGTATTGTATGATGCATTTTCAAGAAGGCATTTGATTGAATGAGAAAAAACGAGTTTGCCAGGGAAAATGAACAGCATTCAATCGTAACGCCAGTAGCTATAATATATTATAATTAAATAAAAAAAATGCACGCCGAAAGAAGACAAACTTTTTGTTTTGTTTTTACCGACTCATGATTTAAATAAAATATTATATTTAATAATTTGAAAATTTAAATTGTAATAAACACCAAGTTTTCAAGGCTGTTTGAACCAGCTCATTAAATTTTGTTTGTAAATTCGTTATTGCATGCTAAAAATAATATTGACTTAATGACTAGAAATAATATTAGGCCTATTGAGTTCAAGTTCAAAATGTCAAGTGCATATCCAGGGGTATTTCCAACTTTTTATGCATCTTTTTTGACATTTAAAAAGTGGTAAACTGAAAGTATGGGCATTTTATAAAATATCGCGATATAGTGATTATATCGCGATATTTAAAAAAAATATCGCGATATCTGTTTTCAGGGATATCGCCCAGCTCTACAGTTAACTCAAGACCGACAAATATGACCAAAACAACAGCCCTAATACAAACGTAGGCCAGGCACAAATCCAGATAGTCCAGCTGCTTAGACTCAATTTAGGGGGTCCTGAATAGTTGGAAAAGGCATCTACAGTGTTCCATTTTCCGAATTTCTGAGATTTGCGCATTTCAGTATGAAATTCCTGGTTGGACCCCCCCCCCCAAAAAAAAAACCCTACCAGCTGAAAATCCTGAATCGGCTCCAATACTACTAGATAAACACTGCCATGGAAAATAGAAGGGTTTTCTTATAGGCTTCTATACACCTTCATATCTCATTATTGTCTCAAAAAAAACCTGGATTTGCTCTTGAACCTTATTCACTCTACTACAAGTTTGTCTGCTAAATCACAAATTAGTTATGGTTACCATCAATACTTTGTGATAAAAAAATAAAGTGAATAACATATATATGCATGAAAGTCTGAGATATATATAAATATACCGGTATATGAAATAAGTGGACCGGTGAAAGAAACAGTAACAATTATTTATTTTTATGTATCCTATTTGTATTTTTGTGAACTTTTATGTTTTGAATCTATTGATGTTAAACCTATGTCATTTATACCTATTTATCATATAAACCACCATGACATTTTACTTTTGCTGGGGCAAATGAAAAAATGTCATTAAACAATAATGATCAATGACTATCTCAATGAGCCCACACATGACTAATGTGGTTTACCACTACTTTGAATAAATTCAATTATGAACATTTCCTGCTCAATTTAAGCGATTATGATTATTGTGACTCTCGGCTCAACACTTTGGAACATTACCAGTTATTCTACTGGAATTGGGATGATGAAACAGTCATTTCACTACAACAGTAAGCAGATTGACAAATGATTAAATTACTCAATGCTTAATAAAGAGATAAATATGCAAGTAATTAACGAATGTCGTCTATTTATTATGGTGGACACCAACCTCACAGTTGGCTTGTTACTTGGGGTGTAATCTCAGTTTTTATACCAAATGACCTTTTATTCTATTATTTTGTGTCTCGTGTTGCTTTGTTTATATTTTATGCTATACCTGTTGATGTTCTGTATTTTATTTGATATTTGATATGCCTGATAGTGTTCAATCAATATTCTTATATTTTATATACCTTGTTTGTTTATGTGTATATTTGCACCATGGCTGTTGCTATAATTATTTTCACCTACTATGTAGGGTTTTGTAAGCCAAAGATCAAATGCTGATATGCTGCATATATTTTAATCAAAATGTTACATTGCCTTAAATTTTATAAAATATTTATTACTCAATTTGATTTAAGTCTGTATTTTCTCTATTTTTACTTTAGGTATTTGTATATCTATGGATGATTTGAAGAAGTAAGGCAAGGTTAAACAACCAATATAATTTCCCCCCCCCCCCCATAGTCATACATGATTATGTAATTTTTAGTGACATTATATATTTATTTATGAACTTGCTAACCGCATGATGCCATATCAGGAAATTAAAAATATACATTATATTTGTTGTTTAGCAAAATAATACCCGTTCTTCAGTAAGTCAAAGGGAGTGGATTGCCGAATGGTTAGCAGTAAAGCCGGTCAACTGGCGTGGTTTCTAATCCCTGGTCCTACGTGATAAGGAGTAGTGTCATCTGTTCAACCTCGTGGGTTTTCTCTGGGTCCTCAGGTTTCTTCCTACTGCTAAAGACCCCTACGCAGAAGCAAATTATTCAAATAAAATTAAACCAGGTTAGAGAGTAGGATTTGTGACCCAATGGTTGCAGGTTCGACACCTGAATTGTGCGTGGAGTTCTTGTGTCCTTGAATAAGACACTTCATCCCTGTATTTCAGTCTACCCAGCTGTAAATGGGTACCAGTAGGATGGTGTATGTATTACACAAAAAAACTGGTGTGCTCCTTGGGCAGCATATGTTGGGGCTCTTTGTAAGATTTAAAGAGTTCAGTGGTAAAGGGAGCATAAACTTGGTTTCTGGATATAGCACATTATAAATATTCACATTATTATATTATGACCTAGTTTGTGTTCTCAGTAATGAAATTATGTTGATTTGATATATGCATTCAGTTGATAGCCCCACTTCCCTTCCCTCCTGCAAGTCACTAAAATCTTGTTTTTCTCTCTGAATTACCACTGACAAGGGGGAACCATGTCTTACGCATTGAGCCACCATGAAAATTGTGAAAACATCCCTGCAACCGAGCTCCCACTAACCCAATCCATGGTCAAGAATGGAAAAATTATAAAAACATATTTGATAAATAGGAGCAAATTTACATTTTTAGTTCTTTTCTGCAATATCAATACAACAATGACATTGAAAAATACAAACTAGCAAACAATGATGAAAAATACCATGGTTGATCATTCGGCAAACCTCGACAGATTCCGGTACTCTCCGTAACCTTCATCTAGACTCGGATGTATGATAGTCATTGATATGTACCTACGACCATACATTTGCGATGCGGCTTATCGACTACCGATTTACTCTTAACAGGAAAACGTTCCGCTTTTACAAAAAACTCCCAAAATCTGGTTAAGCTGCCCACACCCGTTGGTGGAGTCGTCCACACGACTTAGTATAATTTCTGGACACATAATGTATTTGTAAATAGTATAGTTTTCCTGCGTGGTCACCCTTTCTCTCGGTAAATAAACAACAAAGTAAAAAAATTCTGGATATTGTAATACGTTTTTTGGAGTCGTCCACACGATGTATTTTTAATTAGTATAGTTTTTTTTCTGCGTGGTCACCCTTTATCCCGGCAAATAAACAACAAAGTAAATCGTTTTATTCCATAAATAACAAATTCATTAACAAATTCAGTTGTGGACGACATCACTAATAGTTGTTGACGACATCACCAATGCCTTGTGGACGACTCCACCACGGTTGTGGACGACTTGACTGGCACCCATCTCCTGGAGGCAACCATGTTTATCCGGGTCCTTTAAAATAGTTCCAAAATGGCGGACTACATCATACAGCCGAGTCTAGATATAGGGCACCCGAATCTGTCGAGGTTTGCCGAATGCATGGTTGATGTCAGGACTCCACTAGTAATTATTTCCCTTTATTTCATAATGAGCAAATATTGTGCGAGTTCTAAAATTGGAGAAGAGATCAAATTTGAAATTTCATAGAATTTTTTTTGGGTGTGAAGTGTCTCTGCAGAGCATTCATTGTCACACCGGTCAACATCAATTCTCCAAAATCTAAACCCTCAACCCCATACAAAATTATGATCAGATTGCTATTGCGGTCTCCATTGTACATTGTAAGGATTGGAACCAACAGAATGTTGAGCAAAAAGCTACAGCCTGTGATGTTACAGCCAATTAACATTGAAGTTATTAGGCAAATAATTGCTCAGCTGAGAAAATCATGGCAACCAGTTATCTCCCTTGACAAATGAATGAAATGGGGTTTAACCTCCTACTGTTATGCACTTAACCTGAGCTAATTGAAGACAGGCATACGCCATACAGTGTGCTACGAGGGTAATTTTGCCCGGGCAGCGGCCTACTCTTATATCGAATTCCAACTGCCAAGGGATCTTTTATGTGCACACAGGACCTCGGTTTTTCCTACCATCTGAATGACTAGGCAGCTGTCCTTGTCAGGCCCTCCTTCTGCATCACTGACAAGGGGAAATCACGTCGGAAAATCAAGATGAACTTTCTCGGCCGATGCAGGGATCGAACACCCGACCTCCAGGCTATCGAACCAGCGCCTTATCCACTTGGCCACCGTGATCCCCCTTGAAAAGTGACAGGCAGTATGTTACTGTATTTAGTTTTATTGTGCTATCCCACTAATTGGATTTTTATAAAACTTCAAAAGACAGAAGCTTGAGGTAAGCTATGAGAAAGCCTATTAACTGAAAACATTCTCAGATATCGAGTTAAACCAATGATTTTAGCCCTATTATTATAATACAGGTAGTTATCATGGCTATAACTAACTGGCTTAAAGGACAATATTGGTGACAGTCATTATCATTAGATAAGAGAAAACGAGAAAAATAGAAATAGTCCATTTCCGTTGTTCATATCAATTCTATACCTTATAAAACATGGTAATACACATACTTTTTCTGTGTTTCTTTCTGTTCTCTTATCTAATGACATTCAATTACTTTATTGAATTGTCAGATATCCTCTTACAGTCCCATATAACAATTGTTGGTCTTCGAAGGAATTATTAGTGAGGAGAAATTTAGCCGTGTATCTGTTATCCATCGTCACTTCAGTCAGTTATATAGAGCAGTCTCCCGGGTTTTCCTTTTGGCTACGTCACTGCTGATTTGGGTCACGTGTATTACTCAGCGATCATAGCAATGATCTCTGTGTTAAAAGTATATTTGGAATGTGTTTAACAAGCTCTATCACATATGTGATAATGACTGGCACCAATATTGTCCTTTAATGCTATAATACTTCAAATCAACAGGGGGCACAAAACATTATATCAGACATAATGTAGAATTTTAATAGATTCATTTCCAATCAATTATTAAAGACGATACATTCTTAATTTCACATTTTTTTTATTTAATATATTTTACATTTTACTTTCCGGCATTTGCATTAGGACCTCTCTTTCTACCGAATGTTTCTACAACATTTAAAAATCGTCGGTTATATTGTGATCGTCTCTTTGCACGTCCAGTTCTCTTCTTCTTTTTGTCTTGTTTATCAACCTAAAAATATATCAAAATATTTCAACATGTGGATCCTTCATGGCATGGTAATTATAATAATTGTTCTCATCTTAAAATGGAGCAGTATTGGGGTTCAATGCATATTATTAACGAGGGAGAAGAATTTATTCTGAAAGCATTTCATTCGAAATCAGATCATGAATCTTTTCATGCATTGCCACATTGTTCCTGCATGGAAACTCCTTTGTTTAGTCCTACATGTGTCTGGATAACTAAACACAAATAATTATAACTTAAGCTTAAAAGGCATAACCTCGACTAGTGTATTCAATATTCTAAAAGTTATACAATTCAAACATTGTTCATAATTGTAACTTCAGTGCCCCAGGGACGGATTAACCTTATGGGGGGCCCGGGACATACCAACTGTGCGGGGCCCCATTTCAAAATGTTCGTACTGACAGCGGATCGTACCAGTATGTACTCCGCCCCTTGAGTGCCTGGGGTGTTTTCCTCCAGAATTTATTTGTTTAAAATAAAGATTAATTTCAGTGCATCTGAGACAATTAAGGCAGCGATTTCATTGACGTTTAGAACTCGTTGACAATTTGAGTATTTTAAACCTTTCTCTCATGTTTTCATTTACTTTATTTTAGTGAAATTATTTTAGATGACATAAAACATTAAACTCTGTTGTCTGAACTACTATACTATGATTACGTTAATTTCCCGGGACTGGTTGGGCCCCAGCAATCACATCGCGGGATGTGGTCCCTGGAACTGGTTAGGATCTATTGATTGATAGAACCTCTAATTATGTTATTTAGTTAATTTTAGGGCCTAACCGATCTCTGGCCCACAATATCCCTTACTGCCTAGGGCCCCAATCCTCGCCCCCTCAGCCCAGGTACTGGTTAGATCCGCCCAGGATAAAATATTAGCATCAGCCAGAATTGAGGGGGGCCCCTAAATGTGGGGGGCCCGGGACATTTGTCCCACTTTGCCTCCCCTAGATCCAGCACTCCAGTGCCCTAATCAAAATGACTATTTAGTGTATTAAATATTTAATCAATTTCCTAACAATGGATAAATGCCTCAAAATGTAATTTAAATCTTTCGTTTTCTCTTCATTAACAGAAGTAATGACAAATGCATTCTGGACTAATTTTTTTCTTTGCTTTTGTTCCAAATGTTTCCCCTTTGGACAGACTTGCTGGATTTATGTTTGGAAATACCAAGCCATGTACTAGTTTAGATTTGACAATATAATACAAATTCTTACCTTTGGGGTTTGACTTCTAACTTTACCAGCTCGAGCTAGAGAACCATGGACTTTACCTATAAATTGAAGGATTGTTGTACTATTTTAGGGTCCATATTTTGTTACAGAGCAATGTAAATAAGATTTGAAATGTAAGGGGAAGAAAAGGTCTATGTAGAGAATCTATCCACCACGAATTATAACACATGCAGCGAAAAAGGTTTAAGAAATAAAATAGGGTTTAACCTCTTACTTTTACCGAATTAGAACACATGCAGCGAAAAAGGGTTACCGTCCATCCAGGCTAGTGAAGATGAGGGGACAGAAAAGTACAAATGCAGAAAAAAAGTTGATAGCTGTGTGTACTCAAATAATAAGCAGTATTATTATCAAGTTTCCTAAAGGAGCAAGCATACCCTATCCTGTGAATAAAACCTGTGACTACATAAGGCCATATGAGCCAGAGTTTGGATCATTTAAATATATGATGCATATAAACTGACCTCCGATCATTCGTACTTCAACATCAAGGGTTGATAGTTCACCAAGTGCTGCAAGTTTGAAGTCACCTTCAAGGGGTTTACCCCCATACGAGACCATCAAGTCATCGGCACAGAATCCCTCTTTTTGGGAAATCAAGTTCTGAAATACAAATTGAAAAGATTAAAATATGTTATACTTTAAAATAATACCAGGACTATTGTCATTGATGGCAGAGTTAAATCAATAAAAACTTTAAATGGCTCGATCCCAAGTTAGAATTGAAGGAATTAGAAAATTTGTGAGCAAAATGATTTTTTTAATAGAAGAACTTTGTGTATGGTTCTAACCAGGACCTAACTATCCTTTACTTTGGAAATGAAATTGGGTTTAACGTCCTACTCTTCTGCACCTAACCTATGAGGAAAATTTTTGCCCGGGCTGTGGCGCTACGGTCTACTCTTATATCGAATTCCAACAGCCAAGGGATCTTTTACATGCACGCCAATGTGTACAACTGGACCTCGATTTTTCGTACAATCCGAACGACTAGGCAGCTGTCCTTGTCAGGCCCTCTATTCTGCATTTCTCAGCTTATGCAGGGATCGAACACCAGACCTCCAGGCTAGCAAGCCAGCGCCTTACCCACCTGATCCCCCACCCCCCCTAAACTACATATTTTTTCAGTATAATCAAATCTAAATAATTACCTTAACTGCTGCGACAGTTTCATCTCCAGTCACCTCAACGGTGTGAGTCTCTGTTGCTCGAACAAACAACTGCATGTTGGCTCTGTAGAGAAAATATAAAAACTGTTTTGTTATATAACGTATTACTATTATAGCAATGACTAACTCTTGAGCGATGACATTTTACATAGTGGATGTATAGCCGTAAACGGTACCCTATTTACTAACGCTATTGCACCGTAAATCGCAATGACGTATATATACATCGTGTGTGATTGGTTAAATAACAACTTCCGTTCATGTGCAGTTGATATATTCCACAAGAACGGTAACTTCGTCTTTCAAGTTTGGCGCATAAGCACGGTTTTACGGAAAAAAACGTAAACAACTGACCGTCTTGGTACTTAAATTAAAAACCAAAATCCACAGAAATAAGCCCTTGACCGAAATAGAATAATTTTCTACAATTTACATTTATTATTTTATTTTCTTCTAAAACTAATTCATTGGGTTCTACCGTAGAAATCCAAGTAAGGCTATTTCGTCCTATAGAAGAAATGGAGAAAGTGGTAAGGTTAGACAAAGAACGATTGGTGGTTATGCATTGGTTAGGGTAAGGGTTTGGGTTAGGTTTTGGGGTAGGGTCATGGGTTAGGGTTAGGGTTCGGCATCGGCAGTGGCTAAATACCACGGCCCAAAATACCACGCTCGTCCCTATTGCTTCTATAGTAATGTAACGTGGTACGAGATTTTGTACCACGTTCTTTTTTATTATGGTGATTTTACCTGAATAAAAGCTAATTTTAAAATGAAAATAATTATTTATTCAGTTTGGATGTGTTTAGACTATTTATAGACCATATTCACTCTTAATATTTAGTATATAACACAATTCAGACAGTCGATTAGTCGGTTATTATGATCGCCATTTACATACGGTGTAATAGTTATTATAGCCCATTTAAAAAGACCCTACGTGGTATATTTAAACAATGGATAGAAATTGAATGAAATGAAATGGTGTTTAACGTCCTACTGTTATGCTCGTAAACTGGGCTAACGAAGACGGCCATACGCCATACAGTATGCTAGGAGGAAATTTTGCCCGGGCAGCGGCGCTACGGCCTACTTTTATATCGAATTCCAACTTCCAAAATACCTTAATAGAATCAGAGACTGAGATAATCGTACCACGTTCGTCTTACTGGTTCTATACAAACGGAACGTGGTACGCGACTTCGGTTCAAAAGCGTGGTATAATAGAATCAGAGATTGAATTGTACCACGCTCGGAACGTGGTATAATAGAATCAGAGACTGAGATAATTGTTCCACGCCTGTCCTCCTGGTTCTATACAAACGGAACGTGATACGCGACTTCGGTTCAAGATTGTGGCATGATAGAATCCGAGACTAAGATAATCGTGCCACGCTCGAAACGTGGTATAATATAATCCGAGACTGAGATAATCGTGCCACGCTCGCCTCACTGGTTCTATTCAAACGGAAAGGCGAGTGTGGTACGATTATCTCAGTCTCTGGTTCTATTATAACACGTTTTTGAACCGGAGTCGCGTACAACGTTCCGTTTGTATAGAACCAGTAAGAAGAACGTGGCACGTTCATCTCAGTCACTGGTTCTATTATACCACGTGTTTGAATCGAAATCGTGTACCACGTTCCGTTTGTATAGAACAAGTAAGGCGAGCGTGGTACGATTATCTCAGTCTCTGAATCTATTATACCACGTTTTTTAACCGCAGTCGAGTACCACGTTCCGTTTGTATAGAACCAGTAAGGCGAATGGGGTACGATTATCCCAGTCTCTGATTCTATTATACCACGTTCTAAAGGTGGTACGATTATCTCAGTCTCTATTCTATTATACCACGTTTTTGAACCGAAGTCGCGTACTGTTTTATAACAGGACCTGAGACTGAGATAATTGTACCACACTCGGAACGTAGTACGCGACTCCGGTTCAAATGTTTTATAATAGAATCCGAGACTGAGATAATCGTACCACGCTCGAAACGTGGTACGCGACTTCTGTTCAAAAACTTGGTATAATATAACCAGAGGTAATCGTACCACGCTCGGAACGTTGTATGTGACTCCGGTTCAAATGTTTTATAACTCGAGACTGAGATAATCGTACCACACACCTTCAGTTCAAAAACGTGGTATAATAGAATCAGAGACTAAGAAAATCGTACCACGTTCGCCTTACTGGTTATATACAAATAGAACATGTTACGCGACTTCGGTTCCGAGATAATCGTGCCACGCTCGGAACGAGGTATGCGACTTCGACTCAAAAACGTGTAATAATCGTACCACGTTCGCCTTACTGGTTCAATACAAACTGGACGTGGTACGCGAATTTGGTTCAAAAACGTGGTATAATTTAGAACCAGAGACTGAGATAATCGTACCACGCTCGGAACGTGGTACACGACACCGGTTAAAAAATGTGGTATAATAGAAACAGAGACTGAGATAATCGTACCACGCTAGGAACGTGGTACGCGACTCCGGTTAAAAAATGTGGTATAATAGAATCAGAGAATGAGATAATCGTACCACGCTCGAACCGTGGTACGCGACGTCTGTTGAAAAACGTGGTATAATAGATTCAGAGACTGAGATAATCGTGCCACGCTCGTCTTATTGGTTTTATACAAAGGGGACGTGGTACGCGACTTCGGTTCAAAAACGTGGTATAATATAACCAGAGATAATTGTTCCACGCTCGGAACGTGGTACGCGACTCCGGTTCAAATGTTTTATAATAGAACTCCAGACTGAGATAACCGCACCACACACCTTCAGTTAAAAAACGTGGTATAATAGAATCAGAGACTAAGAAAATCGTACCACGTTCGCCTTACTGGTTATATACAGATAGAACGTGTTACGCGACTTCGGTTCCGAGATAATCGTGCCACGCTCGGAACGAGGTATGCGACTTCGACTCAAAAACGTGGTATGTTCGTACCACGTTCGCCTTACTGGTTCTATACAAACTGGACGTGGTACGCGAATTCGGTTCCAAAACGTGGTATAATATAACCAGAGACTGAGATAATCGTACCACGCTCGGAACGTGGTACGCGACTCCGGTTAAAAAATGTGGTATAATAGAATCAGAGACTGAGATAATCGTACCACGCTCGAACCGTGGTACGCGACGTCTGTTGAAAAACGTGGTATAATAGATTCAGAGACTGAGATAATCGTGCCACGCTCGTCTTATTGGTTTTATACAAAGGGGACGTGGTACGCGACTTCGGTTCAAAAACGTGGTATAATATAACCAGAGATAATCGTTCCACGCTCGGAACGTGGTACGCGACTCCGGTTCAAATGTTTTATAATAGAGCTCGAGACTGAGATAATCGTACCACACACCTTCAGTTCAAAAACGTGGTATAATAGAATCAGAGACTGAGATAATCGTACCACGCTCGAACCGTGTTCAAAAACGTGGTATAATACGCGACTTCGGTTCAAAAAATGTTGTAAAAATAGGACCCGAGAGTAAGGTAATCGCACCATGCTCGCAACGTGGTACGCGACTTCGGTTAAAAAACGTGGTATAATATAACCAGAGATAATCGTACCACGCTCGGAACGTGGTACGCGACTCCGGTTCAAAAACGTGGTATAATAGAATAAGAGACTGAGAAAATCGTACCACGTTCGCCTTACTGGTTCTATACAAACGGGACGTGGTACGCGAATTCGGTTCAAAACGTGGCGCGATTTCGGTTCCGAAACGTGGAATAATATAACCAGAGACTGGGATAATCGTACCACGCTCGGAACGTGATACGCGACTCCGGTTCAAAAACGTGGTATAATATAACCAGAGATAAACGTACCACCCTCCGAACGTGGAACGCGACTCCGGTTCAAAAACGTGATATTATAGAATCAGAGACTGAGAAAATCGTACCACATTCGCCTTACTGGTTCTATACAAACGGAACGTGGTACACGACTTCGGTTCGAAAAACGTGGTATAATAGATTCAGAGACTGAGATAATCGTACCACGCTCGCCTTACTGGTTCTACACAAACGACACGTGGTACGCAACTTCGGTTCAAAAACGTGGTATAATAGAACCAGAGATAAACGTACCCCCTCGGAACGTGGTACGCGACCCCGTTTTAAAAAACGTGGTATAATAGAATCAGAGACTGAGAAAATCGTACCACATTCGCCTTACTGGTTCTATACAAACGGAACGTGGTACACGACTTCGGTTCGAAAAACGTGGTATAATAGATTCGGAGACTGAGATAATCGTACCACGCTCGCCTTACTGGTTCTTCACAAACGACAACTTCGGTTCAAAAACGTGGTATAATAGAACCAGAGACTGGGATAATCGTACCACGTTCAGAACGTGGTATGCGACTTCGGTTTAAAAACGTGGTATAATAGATTCAGAGACTGAGTTAATCGTACCACGTTCGCCTTACTGGGTCTATACAAACGCAACGTGGTGCGCGATTTCGGTTCAGAAACGTGATAGAATATAACCAGAGACTGAGAAAATCGTACCCCGCTCGGAACGTGGTACGCGACTCCGGTTCAAATGTTTTATAATAGAACTCGAGACTGAGATACTCGTACCACACACCTTCAGTTCAAAAACGTGGTATAATAGAATCAGAGACTAAGAAAATCGTACCACGTTCGCCTTACTGGTTATATACAAATAGAACGTGTTACGCGACTTCGGTTCCAAGATAATCGTGCCACGCTCGGAACGAGTTGTGCGACTCCGACTCAAAAACGTGGTATAATCGTACCACGTCCGCCTTACTGGTTCTATACAAACTGGACGTGGTACGCGAATTTGGTTCAAAAACGTGGTATAATAGAACCAGAGATTGAGATAATCGTACCACGCTCGGAACGTGGTACGCGACTCCGGTTAAAAAGTGTGGTATAATAGAATCAGAGACTGAGATAATCGTGCCACGCTCGAAACGTGGTACGCGACGTCTGTTCGAAAACGTGGTATAAAAGATTCAGAGACTGGGGTAATCGTGCCACACTCGTCTTACTGGTTATATACAAACGGGACGTGGTACTCGACTTCGGTTAAAAAAATGTTGTAAAAATAGGACCGAGAGTGAGATAATCGCACTACGCTCGGAACGTGGTACGTGACTTCGGTTCAAAAACGTGGTATAATAGAATAAGAGACTGAGAAAATCGTACCACGTTCGCCTTACTGGTTCTATACAAACGGAACGTGGTACACGACCTCGGTTAAAAAAACGTGGTATAATAGATTCAGAGACTGAGATGATCGTACCACACTCGCCTTACTGGTTTTATACAAACGACATCTGGTACGAAACTTCGGTTCAAAAACATGGTATATTAGAACCAGAGACTAAGATAATCGTACCACGATCGGAACGTGGTACGCGACTCCGGTTAAAAATGTGGTATAATAGAATTAGAGACTGAGATAATTGTACCACGCTCGAAACGTGGTACGCGACGTCGGTTCGAAAACGTGGTATAATAAATTCAGAGACTGGGGTAATCGTGCCACGCTCGTCTTACTGGTTCTATACAAACGGGACGTGGTACGCGAATTCGGTTAAAAAAATGTTGTAAAAATAGGACCCGAGAGTGAGATAATCGGACCACGCTCGCAACGTGGTACGCGACTTCGGTTCAAAAACTTGGTATAATATAACCAGAGATAATCGTACCACGCTCGGAACGAGGTACGCGACTCCGGTTCAAAAACGTGGTATAATAGAATCAGAGACTAAGATAATCGTACCACGCTCATCTTACTGGTTCTATACAAACGACACGTGGTACGCAACTTCGGTTCAAAAACGTGGTATAATAGAACCAGAGACTGGGATAATCGTGCCACGCTCAGAACGTGGTATGCGACTTCGGTTTAAAAACGTGGTATAATAGATTCAGAGGCTGAGTTAATCGTAGTATTTGATTCTATTATACCACCTTTTTGAATCTTATGTCGCGTACCACGTTCCGAGCGTGGCACGATTATCTCTGTCTCTGTTTCTATTATACCACGCTTTTGATCCGAAGTCGCGTATCACGTTCCGTTTGTATAGAACCCGTAAGGCGAACGTGGTGCGATTTTCTAGGTCTCTGATTCTATTATACCACGTTTTTGAAACGGAGTCGCTTTCCACGTTCTGAACGTGGTACGATAATCTCTGGTTATATGATACCACGTTTTTGGACCGAAATCGCGCACCACGTTCCGTTTGTTTAGAACCAGTAAGACAAGTGTGGCACGGTTATCTCAGTCGCGCACCACCGTTTGTATAGAACCAGAAAGGCGAACGTGGTACAATTATCTTAGTCTCTGATTCTATTAGACCACATTATTGAACGGAAGCCGTGTACCACGTTCCGAGCGCGACACGATTATCCCAGTCTCTAATTCTATTATACCACATTGTATAACTGGAGTCGCGTACCACGTTCCGGGCGTGGTACGATTATATCCGTCTCTGGTTCTATTATACCATGTTTTTGAACCAAAGTCGCGTACCACTTCCCGTTTGTATAGAACCAGTAAGGCGAACGTGGTACGATTATCCCAGTCTCTGGTTCTGTTATACCACGCTTTGAAACGGAGTCGCGTATCCCGTTCCGATCGTGGTACAATTATCTCAGTCTCTGGTTCTATTAACCACGTTTTTGAACCGAAGTTGCGTACCACGCTCGCAGAATTTACTACAAATAATGAATGTAAAGTCCCTATAAATAAAAAGGAAGTGGTACCGAAGTCGCGTGCCACGTCCCGTCTGTATAGAACAAGCACGGTGAGCGTGGTGCGGTTATCTGATCTCAACCCCAGAATTACACTTTTTTTTACTTTCAAGTTATCGTCCTTTTTTATCGCCCTTATGTAGGATTATACCACGTTAGTTTTTACTTTCAGTGTTTTGTTTCATATCTACGCAGTACGCATAGTCGCATACATAATATTCCAATATACCACGTAGGGTCTTTTTGAATGGGGTGTAATAATGGTTACACCGTTATATAAACCGTATAGTATAGGTACAGCTCGATGCATTAACCGACCGATCGGCTATCTGTATTGTAATTTATTTTAAGATATAAAGTGTAAATATGACCTATAAAATAATCAAAATTGATAAAAAGATCGACATAATTTGCAAAATTAGCTTTATATTATGTAAAATCCCTATAATTAAATAGAAAGTGGTACGGAAAAACATACCACGTTTCGTGTGTATAGAAGCAGTAAGGCGAGCGTGGTATTTTGAAGCGTGGTATTTAGCCGCTGCCGTTCGGCATCATTGCGAAAACTGCTGAAAACTGCCAAGTCCACGGATCAGAGAACTGTGCATGTCAAACGGAAGCCGGCGATATAGTAAATAGAGTAAAGTGCTGTTTACGGTTGAATATCCACTGCCTTTTAGTAATCAAAAAATAGTTTGAGAGACTGACAAACAACTCTAGTGACTGTTGCTTTAGCAATTTTCGCGGGTATGCGGTATGCTTAAAAGCTCCATAAGACCATAACTAGTAGTAGGGCATGCAGTAGGTACTCTACGACGACATCGTTGGGGAGGCAATTTGGCACGTGAAGTGGTAGCCTACAGTACTCGAGTAGGCCTACTGCTAGTTACTAGTCTAGCAAACATCATCATCATCATGATCATGGATGGAAACACAATCGACTTGCATATTTCGCTACAAATTTGACAGTAAACAGTTAAATTTTGAAACAGAATGACATTATAGATGGTAATGAACAATACCTGATAGACAACTACGGAACAAATAATTATGTTTACAATTTATTTCAATATATAACAGACCACTTACACGTGCTTGTGAAACAGTTAATATGGCCGTATTAAAAGAACGGAAGTTACAATTCGTAATGCAACCTGGGATTAAAGTACACAGATTTAATGACGTAGTTCACATGGAGAATCGGCGGGCTGGACTGTTTTAGCGTTATTTTAGATCGTTTTATAAATATTTCTCTATATTTGTGAAATCATCATGACTGAAACACTCCCCTGTTTAGTGCGTATAGGAGATAACGTCAAAAAATACAAATTATTCATTCTTGATAAAGACGAGGTAAAGATAGTAAGGTCTTTTAGACCATGATAATAAACTTTTTTTTTACTGAAGGAGTAAATAAATGGATGTCAGCTGATTCGTAACGTGGATGTTTCGTACTTAGTTCATTCGTACCTCACATGAGCCGTTTCGTACCACGAATTATTTCGTACCTTTTCCTTTCTTGTTGAAATCAGATTAAATTTACATCGGTTACGATCAAAAGCCGTTTTCGTGCAGTTGGGTCTCAATAACAGAATTACCCCTATGGCCTAGTTCAGATCTGAACGTCGGTCTCATTACACTGACCCTGACTCGCCCTGAGCGTTCAGGGACCGTCCCATTCAGTCAATGTTGAAAATAATTGAAACCCCAGTCAATTTTACTGGGCAACTTTTCACTTCCAAACGATGGGGTGTCTTATCGAGAAAATAAGACCTTCATGCTTACTTCGCTAGAGACAGTATGAGCGACACAACACGCTGTTAAAAATACGCCTCCTTCCATCAAGTTACATTTCCCCGCCATGGCACTCTTAACTGAAGGTTAACGTCCATATTCAGGAATGACGGCAATACAAGACAAAACGCAATGTACAGGCGTTACATTGTACAGGCTTTCACACGGATTGACACCCCGTCTGTTAGCAGCGAAAAGTTGTCCAGCAAAATTGACTGTTCTCCAATTTCTTTTCGACATTGATTGAATTGGACAATCCCTGAACTTCAGGGTCAGTGTAATGAGATCAACGTTTAGAGCTGAACTAAATTACCCCATAATAAATAATAATGATATATTATTTTTATATTATATCTATACGGTTCATGATATATAATAATCATCTTCACACGTAGGCACCATAATGGGGATTTGCTGTGTTCTAATTTTAGGCTTAAATAACCGTCACAAACATATTTTATTTAGGAAAAGGAACTAATCAATTAGGAGGTACAATTCTTGTGCATATTCTAATTCTGGTGGCATATTCAATTTCTTTCAACTGATTTCAACATCATAGAAAAAGGTCAAATCATTTTGAGGTATGAATGAACTATGCGTACAGCCAGCTTACGTAAACAGCCTGAACCCAAATAAATGAAATGAATTATGAATGGGGATTATCTACAGTTCTGATTCGATTATGCAAATGAAGACGGGTATACGCGATACAGTGTGCTATGAGGGAAATTTTGCCCAGACAGCAGTACTATGGCCTACTCTTATGTCGAATTCCATAATTCCAACTGCCAAGGGATATTTTACGTGCACCCCAGTTGTTCACAGGACCTCAGTTTTTCATCCTATCCAAATGACTATATACGTTGTCAATTGCCAGGCCCTTGTACTACACCACTGACAAGATCGAAAATAGAACCTCCATAGTAGACAAACGTCGTAATTGCTGGACTTAAATTCCCAGGTTTTCTCTGGGTGTTCTGGTTTCCTCACTGCTAAAGAGCCTGCCTACACACAAGCAAATTATTGAAATAAAATTTAACCATACATGTATGTTACATTGTTATTCCAAAAATTTTCTAATTTTTGTCAAGTGAACTTTAAATCCCATATCTTCGCACCCCCCACCTCCTCTTGAACATAATTACTAAATTGACTATTTTAAATCTAGATCAATTCAAATGAATGGAATATTTTACTTAAGGACTATGGTTTGTCATTAGAATGAAATGAACTGAATTCCCTACCCATCATCATTCTGGTCTTGGTAATTTTGGTACAAATGTAGTTCTCACCTTACCTTTTCTCATATAAGTTTACAACCACACACAAATATTCATTTAAAGAATTTAAAAGATTGAATTGCCAACATTTAGAAAATTTTATTAGATATGCTGGAAATATATTACAATAAATAATTATAAGTACATGACATAATTTGGTTTAATCACGAATTAAACACAAAATATGTTGTCCCTCTCTCTTTCTCTCTTCACACCAATTTTCATGTCCATGATAGTAATTAGTAATGGGTATTGCCACTACAGACACGATTCTATGTGTACAATGTATTGCGATTCAGGTGTTTTTGTTTATAGATAAGTATTGGAAGATCTGAAGATGTAACATATTGTATTATGTCTGGTATGATTTCACGATGTCATGTGTTCATTAAGAAAACTGAAGGGGTGTGGACAATTAAAGACAATAAGGTAAAAGATCTATTCTTTATAAGTAGATTTAGAATATAATTTAATTGAAATAATAATTTTGACCACTTTTATCGTTGGAACAAGCTTAAAATGACAAGAATAAAGCCAAACAACAAAAATTAAAAAGAGTAAACAACTTGACTTCTTCTTAATATTTCCAAACCAAATTTTGCACCATTATTATTCAAATAACACATCAGGCCTACTCAATTCAACACTTTATTTTGACCTAGCTAATTGAAAGAGGGTTACATGTAACTCCTAATAATAATGGTAAAACAAACCATGGCTTTTAGATCTCTCAGCTGTCAAAAATATGTTTTGTTTTAAAGTAAAAACTGCTTATTATGTTGTAGAAACCAATAAGTGGGCTGGTTTGCAAAACTGTCTTTATTTTATTTGTTGTAGACATACATGTATCAAAATGGAATTGTTAAATCCATAAAAATCGTTGTCAATTTTATATGGGGAAAACAGGACTCTGCCTAATAATATGTCTAAACAAAATAAAATATTGTCAATCAGGTTAAAATAAATAATGTTTGGATCAAAATAATTTTTTTCAATAAAATAACTCTATAATATTAGGGGTGGGCAAATGGAGGTCGAATTTTGGAAACAAGTGTTTTCTAAGGCGATTTTGGCTGCTGAATCCGAATCTGGTGAAATTTTTGTTCTGTGACATCATTTTGAGCTGGTTCCGTGGCCATTTTCAAAATGACTTTTTTTCAGTTATTACCCTCATATCAATTAAGGATGTTATCAAATCATAAATGTGAGTGCAATTTTAGAATCCACGGCCATGAAAACATATGTACATATTGGACTTCTAGTTCCAATATTGTCTCGCTTTTATGAGAAAAAAAGTCATTTTTGGGCCGCCATTTTGAAGGCCGGGGAACCAGCTCAAAATGATGTCACAGAACAAAAATTTCTCCAGATTTGGATTCAGCAGCCAAAATCATCTTAGAAAACACACGTTCCCAAAATTCGACCTCCATTTGCCCACCCCTAATAACATATAGTGTATGGTCTTCTTAACCACTAATTTTGCACGTGGGCGCTTTAAGTTTCAGAACTTTCGTTATGTCAATTTATTGAGTGTTGTTAGAGAGCTGATGAGTCGGCTCAAGTGATTTAAAAAGGGGGAACTACTCTTGCGAAGTTTGTTATGTTTTAGATGTTAATTTTCAATTTCATGTTATTTCACTTAGTTAATTGTGTAGAAAATTTTAGACGAAACTACTTATTTAAACTAAGGGATATTTTTCACTTTTCCACAGAGTCTCAATGGTGTTTTTATCAATGGTAAGAAATTAGACCCTCAGAATGCTACAACATTAAATGATGGTGATGTTATACAACTTGGTGTTAGGAATACAGTCGATAAACAAGAATTTATCTATCGATTTTCTATGTCTGCTAAAGTAAAACGAGCAAGGCGAGAGTCAGGTGACTCAGTTAGTTGTAAACCTGTCAAAAAAAGATTCTGTCCTGATAGTGTCGATGATTCAGAGGGAGACTCTAAAATGAAGGAATTCCAGGAACGTCTAGAAGAGATGCAAAAAATCTTGAAAGTAAGCTGTTTTATCCAAAAATGAAAAGTGTCAATTAATTCATCATCAGAAAATGATCCTTTTCACTTCTGAATTTTTAATTGTTATACTGCTAGGTTTTTGAAACAGGAAGGCCTTCCCAATCAATGAAAATCGAAATGACAAATTAAAGAAGACCCAGTGTGTCTGCCCTCTATCAAACACAAAGTCTCAGATAATGCTAAATAGCGAATCAACTGATTTATATATATGCAAACAGATAATATGTTACGCATACATCAAATGACACCCTTACTGCTGCCAATATCTAATATTTCTTAACAATTCTGCTGGATCTTAACTCTGTTACAATACAATAGAGTTAGTAAATTGAAGATAAAACATGTGGTTGTGTTTTTGCAGGAGAAGGAATTAGAGCATGTTAAAATGAAAGAGGCCTTAGAAAAAGAAAAGGAAGAAAAAGTCAGCCAGGGAAAATTATTAGATGATTTAAAGGAAAAAGAAGTCCAATTAAAATCTGAACTTCAGATAAAACAGGTTAAAAAATTTCTGCCATCTACATTAGGATAACTATTCCATACTTATGCAAATGTGTAACAGAATTAATATGTGTTGAATTAATACATCAATTTCTAGCACTCATTAATTTCATATTCTGCAGTATTTCTCATTCTAATGCATTACTGGACTGGTATCTTTCCCATAATTGGAATAATTGACTTCATAAATGACCTAGTTGTGTCGAGTGGATGTTAAACCCCATTTCTCTCTCTCTTAAAATAGTTATGGACTAGTGCCGGCACGATATATCCTGGATTCACCTTCTCGCGATCCTAGTATTGAATAGTGAGTGAGATGCTGAATAGATGTATTACATTCTTTTTATGTGGTTATTTTGTCGCTTCAGTAATTATGTAACCAGTTAATTTATGAAATGACCTAGTTTGTGTCGAGTGGTTGTTAAACCCCATTTCTGTCTCTCGCTCTCTCCTTTTGAGATATTTAGTAACAGGATAGAGCAATGAACTAAATTTGTTTGGCGATATTTATTGCAAGATAGTATTAATACATATGTTTTAGGTGGAGATGCAGACTGAAAGGAAAGAGTTAGAAAAGAAAATGCAAGAAGAGTTAGAGACACAGTTAAAAGAAAGAGAAAGAGGTTTAATAGAAAAATTACGCGTGCAGCAAGATTCATTGATAACAGAAAAAACTAAAGTAGAAGAAAGTCTTAAACAAGAAATGGAAAAGGCTCTTGAAGAAAAAAACAAACAATTGGAACTCGAATTAACCCAACAGCGTGATAAACTTGAAAAAGTTATAGCGAGTAAAGAACTAGAACAAAAGGTTTTAGAGAGTCAGTTAAATGAAACCAAAGCAGAAAACATTAAGACAAAAGAAGCCATGTTAAGTGCTCGTGAAGATGTGTTAAATAATTTTAAGGATTTAATGGAAGTTGAATTACAGTGTAGTATATGTAGTGAACTTTTCATACAGGTAAGAAGAGTACTATCAGATACTCTCACCTTGCACTCCTGATTCATCTCTGTCAACTGATAACTAATAAGTGTTCCCCTTCTGACCTGAAATAACTTTTCTCCATATTTCGGAGAAATCAGGAAATGGATTTGGCTGTCTTTCTGTCACATGGAGATGAGTTTTACATAGGCTAAGCCTGTTCCCCAATCCCATTCAGAAAACTTGAATAAAATATTGTTTAAAAAAAAAATTAAAATGGTTTATAACACATTAACTGCTTAACTTAAGTATCAGAAAGAAGTAATTTGATTGCTCGATTGATGCTCTATGAAAAGATAAATGTATTAATAATCAATGATTAAAGTTGGGGCCTTAATTAGTGGTGTTAAAACCATAATAACTTCTCGTCAAATCTCTCCCCTTTGTCAATAAACCAATGTGGTTGGGTTTTTAATTCATTGCTTTGATTCCAAGTGCATGTCAGAGCCAAAAGTTTTTCAAAATTATGTTCCATATTGCCATATAATGATATTGAATATCCAGAACAACCCTATTAATTTTATTTCAGTCGACAAGTCTGAACTGTTCTCACAGTTTCTGTGCCTTGTGTATAGAACAGTGGATGGCTGTAAAGAAAGAATGTCCTATTTGTCGAGCTCCCGTAACCTCTCATATGAGATCTATAGTACTTGATAGTTATATAGATAAAATGGTAGAACAACTAGATGATGACATGAGACTTAGACGCAAAGAATTAGTTACAACCAGAAAAGGTATTAAAAATTCAATTATTGCCCATAAGGCATTTTAAAATGCTAAGTCCAGAGGTTGCATTCATTTGTCAGAAACATATTTTTATGTGGCCCTTAACTGTGTCAGTCGGTCCATTCAACTTTACATGTTAACACCCTACACACTATGGCAGTTACAGATACATCAATACATACATACATGTATCAATGGTTTAGCAATATTTATATCAATATGAGAATAGCAAGAATAATGTATCACTGTATTGATGTAAAAGGTTTTTGTGTGGAAAGACAATGTTTTAGATAAATTATTTAATACTAAGCAGCAGCAATTTTAATATGGTGGAGGTAATAGAATTTTTATCCTGGGACCTTAATAGACATCTAAATATATAAGTAGAAAATTCAAGAAAGTTTAAGTATGATTTGAACATAAATCTTGATGTTACTTGTTGCAATATGTATCCTGTATCACCTTGCTGTATTGACAATATGGATCATGTCAAAAATAAACAGCATCGTCACAGCTCTACTACTACATACATGAATGTTTAAAACTCTGTGAGATTCATCATTACGGTGTGAGGACATTCTCTATCAAACTTTTTGAAAAGTTGTGAATGTTTTTTTCTAATTAATATTTCCATGTAATATTTAGATTTTTAAAAACTGTTTATCCATTTGCAACATTATCCCAATTTTATGTTTTGGAAATGGTTTTATTAGGTCCTAAACTTTTAAGATCCAATTCTAGCTTTAATTTGTAGAGGAACAGAAAAAACTAGACGTTAAGAAGGTAATTGCTGGGGGTTCGGGCAGGGGCAGGGGTAGGGTAAGAGGGCGTGGTCGAGGACGAGGGAGAAATACATCAAGACGAGCCACTGCCTCACCTGTAACCCCTTCTAGACGACCAATTGTCATCAGTGATGAAGAAGAAGATAGTGATGATTATGACGATGATGTTGATGGTGATAATATAAGAGAAGGAGATAGGTCAACTGATTCAGATGATAGTGTAGATGATACTGATAGTGATGGTAGTAATATATCTGGAGATCCTGATGCATATTATGGCGGATATGGTCGATGCTATTCTTGTGGTAATTAACATTTTGATATCTTTATTTTATATAGTCTAAAATCTGTGCTACATTTCATTCTAGCTTTACATTGTTTTATATCCTGAGGACTGAGGGGGGTGGATGGTCAAATGGTTAGCACGTGTATGCTGTATCATAAAGCCTGTCACTGAGTCAACTAGTGTGGTTTCGAAAACCCTGGTTGTATGTGACAAGGAGTAGGGTCGTTTGTCCAACCTTATGGCTTTGGTTTTCTCCCACTGCTAAAGACCCCTACGCGCAAGTGAATTGTTGAAATAAAATTAAACCATATGTTAGTCTTGAAATGATCTAGTTTGTGTCGAGTTGACGTTAAAGCCCATTTCCCTTACTCTTATTTCCTGACTGGATTAGCTGACTTTGTATGAGATGTGGGATAGATCTAAATATTAGGGCACCTAACCCTGTTTACATATCTGGACCATGACAAAATCTGCAAATGGTCTAATAAATAAATCTGACCACAAGATGTGTCCCAATTTCTTAAAGAAGGTCTATAAAGGTTGAGTCAATAGCCTTAGAGATCCAGTAACATGTACATACAGGTATATTGATTTTATACGCCCACATTGAAATGTGGTCGTATATTGTCGTCGCCCCTGTCCGTCCGTCGGTCCAGCATCAACAAGTAATGCAATTAACTTTGAATTTATAGACAGTGTAGGTCATGAGACGAAGATGCCTATTAATTTTCAGTGATTTCCGATAATTGCTGTCAGAGTTGGCCCTTGATCACTTCTAAAAGTCGTATGTACACTCTAGAGGCTTAAGTTTATAACCGATTGTCTTTGAATTTATACATAGTGTGTAAGGTCATGAGACGAAGAAGCCTATTGATTTTCAGCGATTTCCGGTAATTGCTGTCAGAGTTATCGCCCTTGATCACTTCAAAAATTCTTGTGGACGCACTTGAGACTAAAGTTTATAACTGATTGACTTTAAATTTATACACAGTGGTTAAGGTCATAAGATGAAGAAGCCTTTTGATTTTCAGCGATTTCCAATAATTGTTGTCAGAGTTATGGCTCTTGATCCTTTCAAAATATCTTGTGGACGCTCTAGAGGCTAAGTTAATAACCGATTGACTTTAAATTTTACATACACAGTGTTAAAAGGTCATAAATCGAGGAAGCCTATTGATTTTTAGAAATTTCCGATAATTACTGTAAGAGTTATCACCCTTGATCACTTCAAAAAATCTTGTGGATGCTCTAGAGGCTAAAGTTAAAGGGACAGTCCCGAATAGAACAGAGCCTCAAAAATGAAAGTCCGAGTACGTATAAAATTTAAACGCCAAAATATTGAAGAATGGTGTATATACCCTGACTCAAAATTTCAGCTCAAAATATTGAGGCGTTTGGGCGTGAGCGTTAAAACAGCTTATCTGGACACGTAACCCTTTTAAGATTTGGGGTCAATTCTTTTGTTGGGTGACCCGATAATCGATGCCCGTTCCTTTAGAGGTCTACACGGTGAATGGTCCATGTGCTGTACTTGATAACAAAAGGTAAATTTCACCGACACATTATTTTTATAAAATAAAAGTCTGGTTTTATCAAATCACAGCATAATACAGTTTGGGACACCGGACTACATTTCAAGATGAAGACTGGTGGGTTTAAGTTGTTTGAAAACGTATCACATATATTGAGTTAGTTGGTCGGCCCTAAGGTAGGGGATCTTAATGGATTTTAACCCAAATTAAGCAGTTTTATTCTTAAAAACATTATCGGGATTGACCCTTTAATATCAGATTGACTTTAAATTTATACACATTGTTTAAAGTCATAAGATGAAGACGCCTATTGGTTTTCAACAATTTCCGATAATAACTGTCAGAGTTATGGCCCTTGATCACTTCAAAAAATCCTGTGGGTGCTCTAGAGGCAAAAGTTAATGTGCGATATCCGATTGACTTCAAAGTTATACACAGTGTTTAAGGTCATTAGGCGAAGAAGTCTATTGATTTTCAGCAATTTCCGATAATTTCTGTCAGAGTTATCGCCCTTAATCACTTCAAAAAAATCTTGTGGACGCTATAGAGGCTAATGTTGATATCCGATTGACTTTAAATTTACACATCATGTATAAAGTCGTGAGATGAAGAATCCTATTAATAACTGTCAGAATTATGGCCCTTGATCACCCGAAAAAAAAATTGTGGATGCTTTAGAGGCTAAAGTTAATATCCGATTGACTTTAAATTTATACACAGTGTTGATGGTCTCGGGACGAACAAGTACATGTATACATGTATTGAGTTTCTATGAATTTTGATAACTTGAACAGCTAAATCCAGAATATTAAATGTTTTGTATATTAAACATTAGCATGTAGGAAAACTTTATCAAAGCCAAAGAAATTTGAATGATTTTCTGACAATTACCTAATGAGTTGTTATTTTTAATCAGATTTTAGTGTATTATTAATGTTCATTACTGAAAAAATTAAAATAGGCGACAACTCTTGTTGACTGTCCGGACGATTTAGCTGCTGTGTGTGTATGTTTTGTTGCCTGGCAACCTATCTTTATTTAATACTGTGATTTGTCTGATCGACATGGCAAAAAAAAAACCCACCTTTTTTTTTCAGATTACAATAACACTAAATAAATGTAGTGACTTTTTAAAGTGCAATTCACTATTTCATTACAAAACTCCTCTTACCGGTAATTATCAACATCTGGGGGGTCATATGGTCTAGTGTGTATGATTGAGAACATAAGGTCTGTTATTGATCCACATGGAAAGGAGTCTGGCTGCCTACAAACCCACTGCTATGCACAATTGAATTATTGTAATAAAATTGATACTGAGTAGTCCAGAAATACCTAGTTTATGTCAATATGAGTTTAGATCGATCGATAATACCCATTTCTTAATTATTATTATCATCGAGTGTATGGAAAATTAGCCATCTGTGATTTGTGGGGAGATAGCTATGATTCAGATTTACATGTATATGCGGCATACCATCAATTTATTAAAATAGAGATGTATATATCGTTGCTTCTTTTAATACTTTTGATGGTCTACACTACATGAAGATCTGACCAGTTGTAGTGGGAGGTCGCGTCAGGGGTCATACGACTGGATTTTGACCCTATGACATCAATGAATCAACATTGACGTTTCTAAATTTTTACCTACAGTTCCGTGCAGAGCACGCCAAGGCAAGAACTTGCTGTAACAGATACCGTTTCATTAACCAAATCCTCACATTAACTAGAACGCCTGTTGTATAACAATTCTTTCAGATCCTTACGTTACGAAGACAAGTTAAACTAAATTTTGAACTAAATAAAAACAAAACGAAATAGGAACTATGTTTTAAGCAGATTTGCATACCACTTATTCCGAACGAAAGGCACTGTTACTTTTGTTGTGTATTTAACGATTCACTATGCAATCAGGGGCCTGTTTCACGAAATTTTAACTTAAGATAAAATCCAAATTTTAGTACATACTTAAATCCGATTGGCTAAGCGCTACAATCAATCTAATACTATCCAATCGAATTACTAATCAATATTGTAATACATGTATTAATTATTTTGTAGGAAGATCAGGTCATTGGGCTGGTGGTTGTCCAGATAGTTAAAAATGTGGTGGTTATTTGAATTTTGATAAAAGAAAGTGGCATAGATGCAGAACTTAAATATGTAGTAAAATCCAGAACTAGTTATTATAAAGTTGTGTTCATTCATTACCTGATTCTCGATTGAAGTGTCCGTCCATCACAACACTATTATTTAAAATGTACGTTCACCACAAGATTATTATTTGAAATGTTCGTTCACTACCAGATTATTGACTGAAGTTTTCGTTTACTACAAAATATCAGCTGAATTATTATTGATGTCTTTGTTAGCTTTACCACTAACTATATAATACATGGAGTATTTTATAAAACAATAACAGCTGAATATCACTGACAATTAATTACAAACTATATGAAATGTGTAATACTTAAATGTTTTGTTTTTTTATATACGTGTTATCATTCTTTGAAATACATTGTCTTTTAACTTAGATATCTTCATATATGAAGGACTTAAGGGGCACAGCGGAAGAAATTAAAATAGTACAAATGAAACGATTTGACTTTTTCCAATTTGATATGTGTGATGGAAATATCTTTCTACAATTGCAATATTTATCAAATATTGTTGTGATATAATTGATTTTCATTTCAATATAACTTTTCCTTTTAATACGCATGTCTCATTCAAGCATACGTTACTCTCGTGTAGGTAGTGTGTAGGGTGACTCTATGGTAAAGCAATACGTCTTTTCCATTGTATCAGGCCTGTTCACAATGCACATGGGTCGTCCAAATACTTGTTTTTAGTGTAGAATCATGCAATTCATTCAACTCGTCAACATGGACACACATTCAGTACCTTTATTTATGGTCCCAAATGAGCGTCCTCACTGAAGGAATTCCCACCAGATGTTGCTACTTATCGATGGTAAGAGAACCGTATTGGTATTAAATTATATATTAACCACAAAAACAAACGTTTGTCAACACACGAGTTCGTAATGAATGTACAGAAAAACTGTGCTATAATGTTAACAATGAGGTTACGTGGGACCGCCTCACCTATAAATTATGTCCCCTTATCTCTAGCGAGGAAGCCCATTACCAACACAGGCCTTGGACTACCTTGATCTTGCACATTCACCTGCACAAATACCTACTCTAGGTGGTGTAAGAGGTTAGTACCCAGAATGATACACACTTGTGTGAGACAGGTTTTAGTCACTAAAACTAAAGTAATATATATATAGTGCTGTAGTATGAAAAGTAGTTTTTTTGGACATGAAGGTCTGTTTATTGAAGTTTAAAATACATAAAGGTATTATGTAAATATGTAAAAATACAGAATACTGTAAATACATGTATTAAAGATTGATTATATTATTTTTTTGTTATTTCACTATTAAAAGAAAAATACATTGAAGAATTTGAGATCTTGTTTTAATTATCGATCTGAATGTAATAAGTAAAGTCTGGGTTGATGGATTTTTCTAATGCATTTTAGTCCCGTTTGGAATTTTAGAGCTTATGGATGGGACACTTGGGGGTATTGTTCGTTTTTTGTCTTTAAGGAATCTCATTGAAGTTAAACAAGGAAAACCATTGATTTGTAACTGTAACGATTTTCTATATTAACTTCTGTAGTTTTTCACCTTTGTTACAAATCTTAGAGGATGCAATTATGGTCAATGCTGGCTCTAGTCAAGGAATTTTAGCGGAGGGGCATTTCGGGAGACGAGACATTATCAAGATTGCTGTGAGGTTTGGAAGCTCCATACAATATTTATGCCCATTAAGGTGCATAAATGTTTAAGATTTGAGAGACGTGAGACTAAAATTGCGGCAATGCGTTACACATTTGTTTATTGAATGTTATTTAGATGAAGAAAATACTATGCTCCGTGCTAGCAAGGAATCCGTAGCTGCGTGTTTCATTGTTTGGCAACCTATGTTAAGTTTAATTGATCTGAGGATACATCATGTATTTCTTGCACTGGTTAAAAACAAATTCATTATTATCAATGATTTATTTGTTAAAAATAAATTACCATATAAATACATAAACCAAAAAAAAAATTCAATTGTGACATAAAATATAAATTGATTTTTACAATAATTTCTGGAATAAATTAACCATATAAATATGTAAACAAAACAAAATCAATTGTGACAAAAATTAAATTGATTTTTACATTTAATTTCTGGAATGAAAATTTCAAAAATAATGTTAAATATGAATTTATTCTTCTAAAAATTTATTAAACAGTTCTTTCACACAATTGGAATACAGTTTAATATTATTTAACCATTTTGGAGATAGGTACATGAACAAGCACTGTGCGTTGTATTTAGATCATAAGATATGTGAATAAGTCAAGTGACGTGGTTTAGATCCCAAGCTTTTACAACTATTTGAAACAAGAGTAAAGCTGCATTTCCAACCACGCAGTTTTCTTTGAGTTTTCACACTGCTAAAGACCCCTATGTGCAAGTGAATTATTGAAAAAACATTGTATAATATGTTATTTGAAACATGACAAAGTGTTCGTTAAAACCAATTTCCACCTCTTACTCTTTGAATAAACAAGATGTTATCAAGTTATATAGAGATTACTATCATCTATAGAAAGATTGATAAGTGATAACTATTATCCACAGAACGGATAAAAGTTGTATAGAGATTACTATTAGTATCATAGGTATGGATAACTTTTATCCATGGAAGGGGGCATAAATTGTATAGTGATTACTACTATTAATATAATGGGCACAGAGATTACTATTATCATAGAAGGGGTGATAAGTTGTATTATAGTGGGTGATAAATTGTAGAGAGAAAAGATTACTATTATCCATAGAACGGATGATAAGTTGTATAGAGATTACTATTATCCATAGAAGGTTGTATAGGGATTACTATTATCCATAGAAGGGGTGATAGGTTGTATAGAGATTACTACTATCTATAGAACGGATGATAAGTTGTATAGAGATAACTCTTATCCACAGAAGGGGTGATAATTTGTATAAAGATTACTTTTATCCATAGAAGGGGTGATAAGTTGTATAGAGATTACTTTTATCTATAGAAGGGGTGATAAGTTGTATAGAGATTACTATTATCTATAGAACGGAAGATAAGTTGTATAGAGATTACTATTATCCATAGAAGGGGTGGTAAGTTGTATAGAGATTACTATTATCCACAGAACGGATGCGAATTTGTATAGAGATTACCATAATCCACTGAAGGGGTGATAATTTGTATAGAGATTACTATTATCCATAGAAGGGGTGATAAGTTGTATAGAGATTACTATTATCCATAAAAGGGATGATAGGCTGTATAGAGATTACTATTATATCATAGAAGGGGGTTATAATTAAAGTTGTATAGAGATTACTATTATCCATAGAAGGGGTGTTACATTTGAAATTAGATTACTATTATCTATAGAGATTACAATTATCTGTTGGAAAGCTTATGAAGATGGAAATAATTGTATACAGATTAACATTATCCAGGGTAAGCGTTATTTTAAATTGTCAATTAATATTATCGTAGTTATCTATTGTATCTTCATCATCAGCTTGAATACTCAGAGCTGATTCCAGTCTTTTATTGTAGTTATTTCTTCTCTTGATCAGTAATCTGAAAAATAGGATTAACGTGCCATCAAATTGCAAAAGATATACACAAGCCAGCACATCTTATATGTGTTGGGTAAAATCTTTTGATGGGCCTCTTTTTAATCTGATTTATCTGGGAGATGTATCTAGCTACCAAATAATAACTGAAATGAAATGGGGGTTTAATGAAGATGGGGATACACCAAACAGTGTGCTATGCGGGAAATTTTGCCCATGCAGCAGCACTATGACCTACTCTTATATCGAATTCCAACCGTCAAGGGATCTTTTTTGTGCATGCCAATTTGTACACGAGAACTTGATTTTGGGTCCATTCCGAACAACTAGACAGCAGTCCTTGTCAGGCCCACCATCCTGCATCACTGACAAGGGGGCACCACGCCCAAACAATAACAATAGAAACAGTAATTTAAAGTCTAGTAACTTACAAGTACATGAAAAAAGCTATGATGTGCATTGCTGCCATGACTTGAAAGACTGCACCTTTAAAATTGCCAACAGTTGCTTTGTAAATATAACTGAAGACTGGACTACCTGATGCATAACAGATCGCTTCAACAAATGCTATACTGGCGAATACAGATCCTAGAAAAAAACATTTGAATTAGGTTCTGCAAGTTATCAAGAAGATCACATTTGAAAGGAAACCTTCTGATATACAGCCTTTGATTGGGGGAAGCTAGACAGGCCTGTGGGTCACCCAACAACACGTACGTAACTAACGTGAGGAAAATTAAATGGTAGCTGGCTTTTTTTCGCACGTTCACAGTGAATGGCCATTTGCACATTAATCCAAGCCAGAATTTGGCTATTATTAAAATTCTGTTAAAAGTTTTAATTTTTTGTCTAGAACTGAAACAAATTAGCTATTAGTCAATCCCCACGCTAAAAACATTAGCAGAATTAATTGTGTATATGTGAAATAGACCCGACAGAAGCACAAAATAGTGTGGCCCCCGCGTGTGTCAAATGTCCTTTTAAACTGGCTAATTCTGTTAAAATTCCATTTTCTTCCGGGGATTTATTATTCAATCTTGAGTTGTGTCTGTGTGATTGCACATATAACCCTGATACGACGCAGGTTTTCGTTTTTTCTAAGTTTGTTTGCAAACTGACTTCTGTACGTTGACCTCACGACCTTTGACGTTTAGACAACGTCATGTGGATTTCATGGGTATTCACTGTGTTAGAGTCACTTCTCTGCAGGTAGGGTGAGTCTGTCGTTTAGTTTGCCAACAACAGATATGCCAATTGGTAGACTTTATGAAGGGTACAGACTCTGCAGGTCCAAATTCCTACACCATCCTGGTCACCCTTTCAAAAATATGTATTTAAGCACCTTTCAAGAGAGCTCTTTTAAGACATTCTTTTTTCAAAACCAGTTGGCCGCAATAAGACCAACATACTATTTATATCACATAAATCTTCCATACTAGATCAAATGTTTAACATAGTTCTAAACTTACCCTGTCTCTCTTTTGTTACCATTTGTGATATAATAGATCGGATAACAGGATAGGTTCCAAAGCTAAACAGGGCAAATAAAGGGGCTGGAAAAAGAAGATAAATTCAAAGTTGCATTATTCAAGAGCTAAATCTACGTGATACAGATCTTTTGTTTGGTCTGAAATGTTATAACTTTTCAGGACTTCGAATCCTGTCTTATGGTTTGGATTGTTCGTACTTGGTTTTTGTTTTATTTTTATAAATCATTAAATATTCAATTACATGCCAGCCCCATCATGAACTCTCTAAAATTTCGGATGGTTTTGATGTTCAACCAATTTAAATACGATTGCAGTTAATGATTAAATTTAAAATTGAGACTTTGTTTATTATCGTATCAACAGTAACAATGTCAATCAAGACTACACTGTTCTGCAAACGAAGATAACTCTGCTTAGAATGAAGTCATTTGACTGAAATTTACAACACATTGCCTTCTGGGTAATGCGTGCACGTTTCACCATAAGGTCTGCCAATAAATCAAGAAGCGTGGCTGTGATTCTTCGGGTCCTCCGGTTGCCCCCCACTACTAAAGATCCCTACGCGCAAGTGAATTATTGAAAAAAGATTGAACCATGTTTTATTCCCGAAATCACTTAATTTGTGTCAAGTGGAAATAAAACACTATTTGTCTTCATTAGCCCTGGTAAGGAGAAGAACAGTAGAATGGTAAACCCAATTTCATTATCTAGGGGGTTTGGGATAGCCTAGTGGTCTAAAGTGCCACGCTTCAACCTCTAACTGGCCGGTCACCTCTGGCTTGTGGTTGTGGTCTCGAACCCTAGTGTGAGCCTATGTGACATGGAGATAAGGGCGCCTTCTCAACGTTGTGGGTTTCCTCCGGGCACTCCGGTTTCCTCCCACTGCTAAAGACCCCAACGCGCAAGCGAATTATTGAAATAAAAATTGAAAAACATACTATGACGTTAGTCCCAAAATGACCTAATTTGTGTCTAGTGGACGTTAAACCCCATTTCTCTCTTTCATTTCATTATCTATTTTAGCTGATTAATGACAATAATTTTTTCTTGCATATATAACCCCCTTTTACTGAATTCTCATGAAACCCTATACCATGGAAAATATTCTTGCATAGAGACCTTGATTTGGCATCAACAGATGACTACATAATCTTACCACAGTACAGCATCCAATCTGTGTGGCAGAATCCAAGATAAATATCGTAAGCAGCAACTGAGATAGATCCAATCAAAGCAATGGTACCTTCGGAGAAAAACACCTGCATCAATCGTAACATAGCCAGACCAAAGATACTGATTACACCCATTGCAACAGTGTTATACCACCCCAGTTTAATCGGGTCCCAACAGAGTGGTGAATCCAACACAAATAATGTCATAATGTTAGATCCACCAACAATACTTATCACAGAAAATAAAAACCCCAACATGGCTAACCAGAAGATTCCCCGTCTACCATAGTAAACTGTACTGAAATAGAATCCGAACACGTTACTCAAACCTTTCCGAGGAGAAATATAGGAATAAGGAGGACGTTCTAATGTTTCAGCAACAAATATCACAGTTAAAGCCAAAGCAATGCACATTACGAGAGAGGAAATTAACATAGGATAGAAGAATCCAAGTCTTTCAATTAGATATCCAGTCACGATGTATCCAAGACAATTGGCTAATCCGCTACTTACAGACAGCACACCCATAGCGAATGTTCTTGATTCAGATGTTTGCGTGTGGTCTGCAGTAAAAACATATCCCAATAATAATAAAGCACAAAAACCCCCACAAATTGCATCAAGTCCAAATCCAATGTACAGATAATCCGTGTTGAGATTCCACAAAACAACCAGAGCTAAACACAAATTTCTTCCAAAATGGCCGAACAAAGCAATTATCAAAATAGCCTTTCTGCCCAAATAATCGACATATGCTCCCAAAATGGCAACAGTGAAAATAGCAGGAATGCTGTTAAACAGAATGAGTTGCGTCAATCGAACACTGGTGGTTTCCTGCACATTTAGTTGTATCTTGTAATTCGGATCCGAAATATTCAGGAAGCAAGGGGACTGGTTTTTGAAATGTTTAAGAGTAACATTAGAGTAGAGTTCTTCTCCTACTCGTTTGTAAATATACTGAGGTAATACAATGGTCATTATACAAGATCCCATGGACACTAATAATATGACAACATTGATTAATATTAAGTTCTTGAGATTTCCTGGAGAAGTCGATGACTTCTGAGCCTTTTGGCTCTGTAGTAATGGCGTTCCTTCCATTTTATACAATGCTTCTCTTTACGTTTTTTAGATAAAGATTACATCAACTATTTAATAGTATTGGCATCGTCAAGGAGAACACATCATAATACTGGGATTGTTAATGAGAACCCACTGTTATATTGGTAGAATACACATCGGTATATTGGCAGAATACACATTGGTATTGGCATCGTTAAAGAGAACACATCATAATACTGGCGTTGTTAAGTAGAAATTTTTTTGCCATCAAAAACATACTCAAGCACACTCTGAACTCTTACATTCTTATGGAGAATACACTAAAATCTTGACATCATGAACATTTGAAACCACTAAGGACACTCTTTAATTTCTGACACTGTAATGTAGAATCTACAGAAATCTCCATACAAAATCGCTAACCTTTAAATAAAACAACAATCAATGTAAAATACAACAAATAGCTAACTGCATAGATTGGTACTATATAGGTCTTACACAGGAGGGGCTAAGTGGGTAGTGGGCTGGCTCGCTAGCCTGGAGGTTGAGTGTTCGATCCCTGCTTTGGCCGAGAAAGTTCCTCTCGATTTTCCGGCGTAGTTTCCCCTTGTCAGTGATGCAGGCGGAGGACCTGACAAGGACAGCTGCCCTGTCGTTCGGATGGGACAAAAAACCGAGGTCCCGTTTACACATTGGCATGCACGTAAAAGATCCCTTCGCAGTTGGAATTCAGTTGCTGACCGGGCAAAAATTTCCCTTATAGCACACTGCATGGCAATGCCCTCTTCAATTAGCCCAAGTTAGGTGCAGAAGCGTAGGACGTTAAACCCCACTCCATTTATTCTTACATAGGACCATGCAAAGCTATTCATATACATTTAGAACATAACTTGGTTTCAGTTATCTGCATTTAAATCAATATCAATATTGATCTTTTGTGAATCTTTTTTAAAATATTGATATTTTGTGCTAAAGGATCCAAAGAGGACCCTATTGACTCCATATATAAGATCACTGTTTCCTGTCTTAACTGTTGCACCTGCTCTGTCCCTGTTCTGGATAGACAATAAATTTTCACTCTCTTCTCATTATGGTATAGATATATATATATTTATTATAACACTGGCAGGCCCTCTGCCCTGCATCACTGAAACCACGCCGGAAAATCTGGATGAACTTTCTCCGCCAAAGCAGGGATCGAACACCCAACCTTAACAGTTCCTCACGGGCCTTATTATCAACTAGTATGAAAATAAGGCTTTTCTCCATCTCGGTTCTAAGGTTATTTTAGATCCTTACCGTCTACTTTGCACCGTGATTCTTCTTTGATCGCCAAAAGAAAACATTTCCTGACACAACCGACACACATTTATAATAATTCAACACTATTTTCACGTAGAATTCGACGTTAGAAAAAGATAAACAATATCGTTCAAATCTGGCCGCCATGTTTGTTTACTGACGTCAGCGCAGACCGGTCTTTTTCTAACATCGAATTCTACACGAAAATAGTGTTGGATTATTATAAATTTGTCTCGGTTGTGTCAGGAAATGATTTCTTTTGGTGATCAAAAAAGTTTCACGGTGCAAAATAGACGGTAAGGATCTAAAATAGCCTTAGAACCTAGATGGGGTAAAGCTTTATTTTCATACTAGTTGATAATTAAGGTCCGTGAGGAACTGTGTAGCGAGACATCGTTCGCTCAGAGACAGTTCCTAAAGGAACTACAAAAGATATACCACCGCTTACTGAATATTGTACAATAATGTTTCACATTTATAGTTATAATTCATTAATAACTATAATTTCTATAACCATCGGTATTATACATTGAATGTCAACATGACATCATTAGCTAGAAGCCCGCTATACAGTATTTGATAAAGCTGGTGAGAGAAGTTCCGATGAAGTATCTTCAAGCTTTAGACATCTTCATCTACGCTCGTTTCCATCATTTGCTTATCGAACAGAGAGAGGATAGACGTTTGTTACAGAAGACAATAAAATAGTACCAACTGGTCAAAAACAAAAATCAATGTCTTAATCAATAATATAGCAGGCGTTTTAAACACAATAGATATCGACCGGGTAGACTTTTCACCGAAATTAACTAATACAGATTCTATTTGTTATAAGATATCCATTAGGTTTACTTACATGTGATACATTGTCAAAGCATTCTTTTTGCAATGTCATGGTATGGACGCTTCAAGTTAAATTTCTTGATCCCTATGATTATGGTCTATCCTATGTACTTGACTTGACAAAAACATTGATAATTTCCTGAGGTTGATTTCCGTTTTCCATTTGGCGAAACTTTGCCTCTTCCAGTAATTTCACGGGATTATAGCCCTACTTAATAGCATATGTTCTCATTTTAAATAAATATGTCGTTGTTTCCGAATCAAATATACTTTATCCATCGACACTTAGACCTGCCTTTGTACTGTTTAGAATACAGTTCGTTCTCGGTTCACTTGCTTTGTACTTACGTGCGCATATCGCGTATGTTGGACAGATGGGGGTGGGCCTGCTCTACGGCTGTGTTTGTTTACAGCCCGTTATAAAACACAAACTAGCAATCGCCTTTCACCAGCAAGTGCACTGTCCTATATTTACCCCAATCTATACTACATGTATATAATAATATTGAATATCGCGTGTTTCTATCGCCATGTAGTCCTAATTGTTGACCTCCTTCGTGTTTTATCTTAATGTTTATGTGTAGCCTATACGGGTATAAGTGAATTATGAAATGTTAAGCCACGGACGTCTTCCTCGTCACGTTTTAAGAGACCAACTGCATAAACAAAATAAAATAAAAGTAAACAAAGTCGACTTTTCCAAACATACTTTGACATCTATAGAAAAGGTTTAATTATGAAACAAATAATGCTGGTTAGATTTAATATAGGCCTAATCTCTACAATTTAGTGATGGTGGATGCATTTTGAAAATACATTTCCAATCATCTCATAATAAAGAAAACACCGTTTCTAAGTACCAAACTCGGAATTGTTTAAAACCAATATCATGATAGGCCTAATTAATATTTCAAATGTAGGTCTGAGTCAATCGGATGAAAACTTCTACTGCTTATTTTAGAATTTTAATTGTCTCTTTAATGATTTCTTTCTAAAAAAAAATGCCTAATAATAAGTCATCGTGTTTTGATTTCTAGTTAAACCAATATTTATGTAAAATCTCGATACGGCCCATTGGTTTCGTACATCAACATGCTAGAGTGACACACGCTATTAAATTGTTTTGACGCCTTTCAGGAAATTTAGCAAGTCATGATCGACACTGCAATGTAGGCGTGTTCTGTTAAAGTCAGAAATTTAAACAACAAAACATTCAGAATATAAATAATACTAAATGGAAGGTTTTAACGATTTATTCACGCTGTTTTATCTTTTGATCACTTCAAAAAATCTTGTGGGCTCCCCTAACATTACTTTGTGAGCTGTGCCACTTCATGGCTATACCCCAAGAATAATACCGCCCGATTATCTCGGAATCTCCTCATTATAATGTTTATTTCAAGCACGGGGATTTCAATGATTTCGGATAATTACATACTATGTGCGTGTGGGCTACGGTTAAATTTGGCGCGAGAATTGCATTGGCTTTATGGACATCATTCATGAATAACAAAAACGCCTGATAATATAATATTAATAATACGTGGAATCCGTGAACCTTTCGGTGACTGTTTTTAATAACTAGCTATCAATGTTATTGTAAAATACCTTTTTATAAAGAAGATAAACGATGTTAGAAATCGAGACACAAATATCTATCTATCAAATAATTTTCCTAAGGAGGCAAAGTTAAACCCAAAGGCATTCTTCAGCTACGCCAGCTCCAAGACCAAGGTCAAGGCGGGGGTAGCCGATCTAGATAGATGCCAACTTAACCAAAGACGATGGGGAGAATTCAGACACTTGGATCTCATTCTTCTGTAGTGTATTTACAGTAGAGAACGAATAATCTCCTACCTTCAGTGAGGGAGGACATGATTATCCTATAATAAGAGTCACTGGGTAATGTCAGGACAAAGCTATCGCCGAATCATACATACCTCAATGCTGGAAAGATGCCTGCATTACTCCTATCTACAAGAAAGGACAGAGGTCTTAGCCCGGCAACTACCGATCGGTGAGTCTTACAAGTGTGGTATGCAAGTTGATGGAATCTGTGATCAGGGACAGTGTCTTCACCATATTGAGGGTAACGATCTACTGTCAACGAATCAACATGGATTTGTCCGAGGCAAGTCCTGTCCTGTACCACCAACCTACTGAAAGTTCTAGACGACTTGACCAATGCACTGGATGATGGCATACCTGTCGATTGCATCTATTTACACTTTGCGAAAGCATTCTACACAGTCCAACACAAGCGGCTAATGGATAAGATATATACAAACGGCATCGATGGAAGAGTCCACGGGTGGGTAGAAGAGTTCCTGCTGCAGCTTCCGACGACAGTGTGTGAAAGTGAATGGTTCAAGCTCCACGTGGGGAATGGTCACCAGTGGCGTGCCACAGAGAAGTGTCCTCGGACCAGCTCTCTTCGTTATCTTCACAAAAGATCTCCCAAACTGTACAGATTCACCAACCGAGATGTTCACAGATGACAGGAAACTCTGCAGACTCATAAGAAGTACAACTGACAGCGACAACTTCCAAGAGGACATCATCCAGCTCACATCATTGACCGATGACTACAGCATGCAAGGGAAACGAGGCACTACCAACTTGGCGGAAACATCCCTAGAAAAAGATCCCGGAGTCAACATTGATCAAGCGCTAAAGTTCTCCAAACACGTGGAAATATACGTGAACAAGGCAAACAGATTATTGGTACTAATTAGAAGATCATATCAACATCTAGATGCAGAATTCCTCAGGCTCCTCTACACAGCATGGCCGGCTAAGAGCGCTCATATGAAATCATTATTGTTGTCTCGAAATATTGGGGGGGCTAATTCGATTTTTGGCCCCGTGGCTACGGGCCCACATATCAAGTCAATTAAATGTTGTTGGCGGCGCGGCGCGTCTAATATTCGATTTGTATTCATTTATTATAATGTCTAAACTAAAATCATAACGCCAATCAACAAACAAAGCGAGGTTATTTTATTACTAAAAAATATCGGGGAACTTATCTAGGTCGTGGTCGGTCAACCAAGCTAGTTGATTATTGGGAATAAAACAATTATAAACAACCGATAAGTAAATTAACGTGTGTGCGAGTCAATAGTCAACTATTAGTTGTGGGAGACATCAGTTAGCTGTGGACGACACAACCACTCCATTATGGTCGACTTACTACTGTAGACGAGTTGGAGGCAGACCATCATTTAGTTTCGACATCTCGGCACCCCACAAATTGTAATTTAAAGCACTTCTCTCTCCCTGCCCCCCCCCCGCCCTTGCATTCTTATGTTTGCTGATTGTTTGATCTAGAATGGACGAAAGGGTTGGAATTAACATGCAGAGTGGCCATGTGTTTCTCTATCTGTAGTGAAAAGTATTCAGCCCAACGAAAATATGGGGAAAAGTTGGAGCGGGGCAATCAGGACAGAATTGATAGAATTGCCATTGCAGTCAATGGGGAAATCAATGGTGGTCTGCATCCAGTTTGCGTGTAGACGAGTTGTCTGCCACCCTGTAGAGTTACCCCCCATTGGCCTGCAGACGTTCAATGAATTCGTAGATTTCTATTGACAGTGGTTGTTTGAGAACAAATCTCACGTTTCTTCTGTTTATTGGAACATAATTTAACTGAGTTGCTGTCAACGAAGACATTTGTTAGGTACGGTATTACTCTTGTTAAATGGACCTTTTACAAACGTCTCGGTCTAGATCTGAATGAGTGAATGAAGTGAAGTAAATAACATTTTGCCACGATTATCATTACCATCATCATGATCATGAATGATGATCTAGTTCAGCTCTAAACGTCGGTCTCATTACACTCACCCTGAGCGTTCAGGGACCGTCCAATGTCGAAAATAATTGAAACCCCAGTCAATTTTACTAGGCAACTTTTCTCTGCCAAATGATGGGGTGTTAATCTGCGTGGGCGCCTGTACAATGTAAACAAACATTCTTAGTGAGAAAATAAGACCTTGCTTACTTCGCTAGAGACAGTATGATGAACGACACAACACGCTGTTAAAATACGTCCCCTCCCATCAAGTTACGTTTCCCCGCCATGGCACTCTAACGGCAAGTCAACTTCGAATTCCATATTCAGGAATGTCGGTCATACAAGACGAAACGCAATGTACAGGCCTTACATTGTACAGGCTTTCACACGGATTGACACCCCGTCGGTTAGCACAGCAGTGAAAAGTTGTCCGGCAAAATTGACTGTTCTCCAATTTTTTTTCGACATTGATTGAATGGGACAATCCCTGAACGTCCAGGGTGAGTGTAATGAGACCGAAGTTTAGAGCTGAACTAGATCATGATCATGATGATGACGATGGCTTGCAAATTGCAACAACAGTCAGTAGACTGCAGTCTAGTTCAGATCTGAACGTAGTTCTCATTATACTCGCCCTGTAGGCTACGTTCAGAACCGTCCTATATTGCATCCTTGTCTAAACCAAAATTGGCCAAGGCAATTTTTTACTGCTAAACGAAACGGTCATTAATTTGTAAGTCTCTGACTCTGTGAACACCTGAACTCCTGAACTGAACAAATCAACAAAGAAAATTTTATTTTAGTGACTGCGAATCTGCTTTGGCTCAGTGACTCAATGATATGTACAATTCTATCATTCTTATCCATGTGAATTCCGCACATTATCATGGTAGCGGTAGCACACTTCCGTAAGGTACTATGATGGTACTAAATCGGATACGGTACAATTCTTTGCCCTTGAGTTGTAGAATTCAGATTTTAAAATACCGGTATCCGTAATAAATTGAATTTGTTATTCAAAACCCAAATCACACCTGTGCCACCTGTGCTGTGCATGGCACCGTATTTACATCGTGTGCAAACTGCAAAGGACAAATGGGGGGGGGGGTAAAATGGGCATGAGGGTTTAATGGGCCACAGCCGACAAGCTTGTCATGACTTTTCTTTAAAATGTTATTTGCCAAGACCTTGAGACTACATCCTCCAACAAGTTCACACAAACATTACACAAACAAGTGCAGTATTTTAACAAATTTCTGCATTAAAAGTTTTATGGGGGATGAAGACCATCAGTCCATTTCATGAAACATTTACCTAAAGAAAATCTCCTCTGAACATTAGAATAGATTTTTACTGTTAGGCTCTAGTTACAGGGAGAGAGCTCCTGTTCTATCTATGAAATTTTGAATTGTCACTTGGGACATGTAAATTGGGGATATATATGAGGATGAGCCATGGTTCATATTCCGCCTTAGCCATTGAAAATACATTGTCTTGAAAAATTTCTTGTGAATGATTTGTAGAATAAATCATAAAATGATTTTCAGCAATTTTATTTGTTTTAGAAGCATTATAATGACTACATGGGGGTAATATGATGAGACATAATTTTTTACTGTGAAATATTTTATAGGTATAATGATTCGATGAACTGAAGTATATTTACACTCCAAATCAAATGTTTCAGAAATCTGTAAAATGGCTAATGCTGTCAGTGTTCAGATCATATTACCCCATCCAAGTGGGTGACCAAAGTAAATTGTGGTTACCAGATGTTAAAACCCATTCTGCATACTACAATCTTAATATTAAAACTGTTTCAGGAAATAGAATAAAGTGAAAAAATAAAACTGTACCATGCTCACGTAGTTGAAACCAAAGCCTGTTGACCGTCATTAGAAAGCTGCAAAGATGAAGTGGTTGATACTTATTGTCACAACATGGAATTTTCTCCCAGATTTTATGTATTCATTTGATGTCAATCCACAAAAAGAAGCTTACATTCCTGATTACAATCATTATCATAATCTTACAGCCATTACTTCAAATATAGCAGACATTGTGGCTAAAAATCCTAGTTTTATGAGAATTGACTGGTCTTATAAGTCGAAAGAGAACAGACCTCAAATTTTATTACATATCACAAACTTTACCGGCAGTGTTTCCCACTCTTCCCAAACTGTACAAACAGCCATCCCTAAAATACGAGTTTTATTATCATATGGTGAACATGCCAGGGAATTTATTCCCATTGAATCGTTATTCTATTTATTACAAAACTTGACAAGTGGCTTAGGAGCACCTCATGACAGTCCAGAAGAAATCTTTACAAGGACCATCTTGTCCAAGTTCAATTTGTATATTATTGTGATGGCCAATCCAGATGGTCGCAAAATAGTAGAAAAAACAAAAAATTATTGTTGGCGTGGGACAAGTTCTGGTGTGGATTTAAATCGAAATTTTGACTGGGAGTTTGGAAATGCAGGGAGTTCTGATAATCCTAAAGATGAAGAGTATAGAGGAAAACATGTGTTTTCAGGTACGTGCCATTTATAGTTTCTTGGAGGGATATGACCTTCTGTCATTCACGGGGGCTGGATGGTTGAATGGTTACCACATACATGCTGTATCATAAAGCCTGTTATTGAGTCAACTGCTGTGGATTCGAATCCTTGGTTGTATGTGACAAGGAGTAGGGTCGCATGTCCAACCTCGTGGGTTTTTCTCCAGGGCCTCAGGTTTCCTCCCACTGCTATAGACCCCTCCGTGTAAGCAAATTATTGAAATAAAATTGTTAGTCCTGAAATGACCTAGTTTGTGTCGAGTGGACACAATTAGATGCATACATGTATGTATTCTGGCCAAGAAGAAAACAAAAAAAATCCATGCAATTACGTTTCTGGATGTTTCTGAAATATTTTAAGACCTTGAAATTCAATATTTACATGTAAATGCATAGTACATATATGTATATATTTGATCAGTATACGCTTACATGTATTTAATCAGTATATTACTCTTACATGTAGGCCTACATATATTGCCATTACCCCTAACCTTTGGTCTGTCAGTCACATCTTGTTTTAGTACACAGTAAATCAGGCTACTGGTACAATAAACTATATCTTTATGAAAACTGATATTGATTGTCTTTGTCTATACATGTATTTTATTAAAAATTTTGTTAGAACTTTATTCTATAGACTACAATTATTAAAAGATCTTTCTGAAATTCATATCTGTTATCTTTCCATCTAGTTGAAAGCAAAAATTCAATTGATTTTCAAATTCCTGTCAGGTGATAGAGCAAACATTCCTTAATTAACTGATCATATATGACAGCTAAATGGAGTGTATGTTAATATAGCTTCATATATATTTTTTTTAGAAATTGAAAGTAAGGTTTACACAGAGTTAACTGGTCAGCAATCTTTTGATGCCTTTATATCTTTTCATTCTGGAATTAGACAAATTTATCTGCCGTATGCTGGTAAGTATATCAAGTTGCATGTCCAAACTTTATCCAATCAGTATGGGCATGGGGCCAACACCTCAAAAATTTATACAAGAGTACATAAATAAAAATTATATGCAAAAGATCTTTATCTGTATATTTTTAACCTTGGTTCTGCCAATGTTATATATAGCCAGTGAGTCGGGTTAATAGGAATTGTGTATCGTTTAGCATCGTGAATAAAATGATGATGTGTAAGCAAATAGGACAGACAAGATCATGTTGATAATAATACAATTACATGAACATGTAACTCGTTCATGCAAAAAGTAACTTTCTGATTAACAGATGTGTATGTTTTACATGTTGCCAATCAATAGAGATGGCCACAGCTGACAGTTGATAATAACTCATAACACATCGAATCAGACATAAGGGAGTCACAAGAGGAACTGAATTTGATGGAATTTGGTATGATGATTTAGCTATGTGAATTTAACTATGTGACTAACGACTAGTAATATATTTGTCTGTTTCAGATAGGGGTGGGAGTGGGGTGGATGGCTGAATGGTTAGTGTGCGCGCACTGTATCATATAAAGCCTGTTATAGTGTCAACTTGCTTGGTTTCGAATCCCCAGTTGTATGTGGCAAGGAGTAGGGTTGCCTATCCAACCCCGTGGATTTTCTCTGGGTCCTCCGATTTCCTCCAACTGCTAACGACCCCTACGCACAAGCGAATTATTGAAATAAAATAAAACCATATGTTAGTCCCGAAATGACCTTGTTTCTGTCGAGTGGACGTTAAACCCCATTTATCTCTCTCTCTCTCTCTCTGTTTCAGATACTAAGTCTAAATCAACAGTACGAGAGCCACCACATCTGAAAATAATGACAACTTTAGCAGAGCATCTATCAGTAGCTACTAAGCATAGATATAGTTATGGTAAAGCCTACGATCTAGGTTTCTATACTGCTGATGGTACAATATTTGATTATATTGCTGGTAAAAAACAGGTAAGCTTAAACATACATTATACTTGAGGTAAATCTGCCTATTACGGGTCTTTCTCTAGGTCTGACATGTTATCTAAACTATTGATTAGACATTTATTAGCACAACTACACGATTGAACTGAAATGAAAATCAAATAGTTTTCCTCATCTCATACGACTTTCTATTTATGATCTAATGATAAGTGTATATAACCGAATCCCATAAAAAATATGCGCGAATGTGTTCTCTATTATTAGTTATTAATAACAACATTTGATTTATTTTCAATAGTGAAAAACTTTTGTCAAGACTCCATTTTGAAATTCATCATGGAAATTCCATTGTCCCACAACATGGCGTGGGAATCAGTGCATTATAAGGCATTGTAAGAAATAATAAAAAGGTTGAATTACGATGAAATAAATATTTGGTGGTAATAATCTAAATACAATATGCTACATAAGCTATATAAAGTATAAGAAAATATCAAGCACTCATTTTTAGTTACTTGTGCCTTGTGGTAATTCTAAATATAAAATGCTACATGATAAAGTATCAAGAATGTTTGTCGATGAAGTCTGTTAATATTAAAGGAATTTCAATTTTAAGCTAATGACCCTATGCTGAGAGTGACATCAAATTCTTGTGACCCTAATTCTGTCTCAATTGAATAAGATTAACAAACAAGTGGTTACTATGCAAGAAGCAACCACATTTTGCAAGTACATTTAGGGGCCATTATCCAAAATGTTATAGTCTGATGTTCGTTAATATCGAAAGGAGCTGGGAACTTTGGGATATAATATAATAAACGATATATTTTTTAAGTTCCATCAAAATCAAAATGTGACTTATAGAGGGTGCACACTCACAGCCTTGGTATTACGGGGTGTTCTCATCCAGCTCAAAATATTGATTAAGGGTTTAGGGCTGGGGGATTATCGTCTGTAGCTGAAATGTGTTCACCTAATTAGATATGGATTAACCGTTTGATAAGTGTCATGTGAACTGTGTTTAATAAGTGTCGTGTGAGATGGTAGTTTACTTGCCCATATGAAATAAATATTTTTAATGTTGATGCTCATTTCATAGTGCTATCTAGTTATTTATTTTTTACATTAAGTTTTTCCATTTACATTAAAAGGGTTAAAATAAACATGATTTACTTTAATAAATGTTGAATAAAACATTATCAAGTGATTTTGTTTTACTATTAGGTTTAACCTAATGAAATAAACAGTGCTTAATGTGAAACAGACTACAGCTAATCCTTCTTTAGAAATTCCAATTAACACCTTAGTCAAGATAACATGATTATTTAAGTTTTGAGCTGGGTGAGAAAGAACCGGTATTACATGCTTATTATACTATTTGAGTAAAGGGTAGTGGCCATTTTGTGAGACAGTTTTAATACGATTTTTAAGAAATTTTATCTTAGCCATAGTGTAACGGTGGTAGGGTGTTGAAGTTTTTAAAATCAATTAAAATTGTGACCTCTACAGGGTCCTCAAGCTAAAAACATGATTTTTCGGGCAATCAGGGCCATAATTCAGGAAGTTATCGTCTGTTTATCTCTAATATCCATAGCAACCAAGATCTTTGCGATATAAACCTATATTTCTTGTATGTGGTCTTTTTCTAAATCTTTGAGTTTTGTTTTGCAGGTACCTATCTCAATGGCAATAGAACTATGGGGCAAACCTAATCATAAAGGGTTAAGTTGTTTTGACCAGTTTAATCCAAAAAGTAGGCATTTAAAGGTAAAGTGTACTCTATTTTTAATACACTCTATTTTCAATACACTGTCACTGCATGCATGTTTGTCATCGATTACAACTCGTCAGTAGGCTGACGACGTGACATATCTTCAATTGTTTTGATTTTAAGATTTTGATAGTTCTGGTTGTTTTTTATGTTGCACAATTCAAATAATGTGTACTTTATTTTCATTAAAGTGCATGCATGTTTGTCATCCATAACAATTCATTGGTAGACAGACAAATAACACATCATTTTTTTTTTACGATTTTCATGGTTCGAAACGTCGCACAATTAAATAAGTAAACGTTTTCCATAAGTATGTGTTATAGTTATTTTGCTCTATCCAGTTTCTAAATGCCTCTTAAAGATTATGAATGAAATAGTGGTTTAAGAAATTTCCCTCCAGACATATACTATACTAGGTAAACCCTTCCCATTCCTGTACTTCATTGATCTTGTCTTAATAAAGAAGTTGAGCTGCTTCAGTTATTTTGTATTCCCACATTTTATTTGTAAGTATCCAAAGTATCTTGTCGTCATGCCTGTCTATCCAAGCTGATTGCGTCACCATTGATTAACATATAGCAGCTGTGATGTGTTGAAGATGTTTTTAAACACCTTTTTTTTATTGTCTTCTACATGAATGTATTATGGTTCCCTTTTCAGCAAGAAGTAGCTGATATTCATCCATTATATGTTTCTTTATTCTTTTTCCTCATTAAATGGAAACAAGAAGAGTTTATAACATTAACAGATAGCATGGTACGTTATCTCTCTTATTATTTATTGATTGCGGCTGTGGTTTCGAGCCCTGATGTGAGCGTATGTGGCATGGAGATAGGAGCGTCTTATCAACCTCGTGGGTTTCCTCCGCGCACTCCGGTTTCCTCCCACTGCTAAAGAACCCTACGCGCAAGCGAATTATTGAAATAAAATTAAACCATATGACCTAATTGTGTTGAGTGGACGTTAAACCCCATTTCTCTCTCTCTCTCTTATTATTTATTGATCACAAGACAAATAGTTCATGCTTTCTGTTTGACCACACACTCCCCTTGTGAAGTATTCTATTTAGGACAGATATTGAATAGTCTTGTTATCATAAATGCATATGGATGTTGACCGTGGGATTACAGTAGTGGACAAAAGGCTTGTCTGGGGATTTCAAACTCCGGAGGGGGGTTGGATGGCCGAAAGGTTAGCACTGTATCATAACAGGGAGTAGGGTTGCCTGTCCAACCTCATGGGTTTTCTCCGCTTTCCTCCCACTGCTAAAGACACCTACGCACAAGTGAATTATTTAAATAGAATTAAACCATATGTTAGTCTCTCTCTGTCTACTGAATTCAAACTCGGGATTATCATCTCTTATCATTGTGTAAAAGAAGACACAGTGTCAGTTCATCAAATTTTCACCAACACCATGCATGTCCTGACCACTAAATACTGAATCATTTTAACTTTATGCTGTTGTGATGCCATTAATAAAACATGATATCTTTTAACTTTTATTTCAGAAAGACGTTCCCTCCATGACTTTCGGTTATATTTTACTAATTATTGTGATATTATTAACTTTCTTTGTCGCTTTACAAAGAAAATGGTGCCCGTGTACAAAACTGTTTCCAAGGAGACGTGTTATCAGTTTAAAATCACTGAGTTCAACCATTACAGTTTGGGGATTCAAAAGTTCATCTGCATGATAGTTTGTATCCTTTGTATGTATATTTAGGATCATTAAAAATGTTGTTAAAAATAGACCATATATGCTAATGCTATGACCAATAGACTCTTCCAAAACATTACTTATAATGTACTTTGTGTTATTTCCGAAAAGGTGCTTGTGATTGTTTACCACTTTTAAGTGTTTGTTGTACTTTAAACTTAATAGCTTTTCTCACACCCAACCCTCAAAATATCAAATCCTAAAACGTCTTTTTGGTTAAATGTATTCGAGGCTGGATGTCATTTCACCTGTAAGACATTTTACAATGCAGCTGAACTGAACTATAAAATATGCTTTATGAAAGCAGGTGGAGACAATTCACCATTGATCTTGTTCTATAGTATTACACATATAACTGTTTACTTCTGTTAATGATGAGTTGTTCTCACAAAGTTGTTCTCACAAAATCTGATAGTTTGATTGATTTTATTTCTTATTTATCCCCCCCCCCCTTTTGAAGAAAGCAGCTGACTATCAATCTGATTAAAATACAGATCTATATTTCGGTTTTTTTATACGCCCACATTTTCATGTGGACGTATTATGTCGTCGCCCCTGTCCGTCCGTCCGGACGTCCGTCCACAATTGCTTGTGGACTCTCTACAGGTCACAATTCTTGTCCGATTTTGACGAAACTTAAAATATAGGTTTATCCCCAAAAGATCTCGGCTGCTTTCGATATTGGCATGTATCGGATCAAAACTTCATGGATTATGGCCCCTGATTGTACGAAAAATCACGTTTTTAGCTTGTGGACCCTATAGAGGTCACAATTTTGAACTGATTTTGATGAAACTTTACATGCATGTTTATAACCCAAAGATCTTGGTTCCTTTAGATATTTGCCCCTATCGGAACGTAAATTCTTGAATTATGGCCCCTGATTGTCCGAAAATTCACCTATTTTAGCTCGTGGTACCTCTGGAGGTTACAATTATTAATTGATTTGAAAAACCGATTATATCACCGTTACACCCTAAGGAAGGTTGAGTTCAAATTTCGGAAAAATCGGACCAAAATTACCATACAAAATGGCCGCCGTTCGTACGCAAATACTGTTAAAAAATGGTATATCAAGGTTGTGGACCCTGTAGAGATCACAATTTTAATTCAATTTTGATGAAACTTGAAATGCACGGTTATAACCCAAAGATCTTGGTTCCTTTCGATATTTGCGCATATCCGATCGTAACTTCTTGAATTACGGCCCCTGATTATACGCAAAATCGTCTTTGTTTAGCTTGTGGTCCCTCTGGACGTCACAATTATTATCTGATTTAAAAAATCGTTTGATTATATCACCGTTACACCCTAAGGAATGTTGAGTTCGAATTTCGGGAAAATTCGGAACAAAATTGACATACAAAATGGCTGCCGTTTGTACGCGAATACTGTTCCTTTCATTATTTTCACATATCAATTCATAACTTCCTGAATTATGGCCCCTGATTGTCCGAAAAATCGCCTATGGTCCCTCTGGGGGTCACGATTATTATCCGATTTAAAAAACCTGACTCTTATCGCCGTTACACCATACGGAAGGTTGAGTTTGAATTTCAGGAAAATCGGACCATAATTGCCAGACAAAATGGCCACCGTTGTACGCTAATAGTGTTAAAATATGGTATATCAAGGTTGTGGACCCAGTATAGGTCACAATTTTAATTCGATTTTGATGAAACTTGAAATGCATGTTTATAACCTAAAGATCTTGATTCTTTTCGATATTTGCGCATATCAAATTGTAATTTAATGAATTATAGCCTTTGATTGTAGGAAAAATCACTTTCGATTTTGCTTGTTCTCTAACCATCTCTCGAAAATGTGGGCGTATCCTGCCTGGCAGTGCCAGCTTACTATCTTTTATACTTTCGATGGCCAACACTACATGAAGATCTAAGATCTGACCAGTTGTACTGGTGGTTGCTTCAGGGGTCATACTAGCGGTTTTTGATTGTATGACATCAGTCATTGTTTAATCAATCAGCGTTGACATTTCAAGGAATTTACCCACAGTTCTGTGCAGAGCAATCCAGGAACTCGTCATAACGGACCGTTCCATTGGCTTATTCCTTTTCTCAACTAGAACTCCTGTTATGTAACAATCTTTCAAGATACTAATGTTTTGAAGACAAGTAAAACCAAATTTGGAACTCTAAAAAACGTAATGAAATAGGATCTGTGTTTTAATCAAATTGGAGGACTATTAAAATAGGTCTGTCCACCTATCTGTCTGTTCGTCACATTTTTTGGTACACAGCAACTCTCCTAATTGAGCTAGGATTTTCAAACTTGGTGTAGGTGTTTATTAGGTGAATGCCTCGATGGAGTTTGAAGATGTTCATTAGGTGAATGTCTTCATGGAGCTCAATGATTAACATTTTCACCAAAGCTAAGGAGAGTTGAGAAATTTCATTTGTCGATGCATAGTATAGATAATCTGGTTGGTTGTTGATACTTTTCAAAAAGATACAATGTGCAATTAATATGTGTCATCAAATTATTTTTGGATTGCAGCAGGGGACATCAGCTTCACTGTTGGCTTGTTTTATATTCAAATTAGCAACATGCCTGGTATACAAAATATGTATTAATTTACTATTATGAATATAATATAATTACCTACATGTACATCATAGAAACATTGTTTAAAAAGGAATCATCTGGCTAAAATATGGTTTCATTATGTCATGTTTCCCCTTTAAATTTAGTCTTCATTCAGCTTACTTAGTAGGACAGCGGTTGTATGCATAGTTGAAATGGATTGTTAGCTTAAAGATGCATTATGTAAAGATTTAGATAAAGAGAAGGTCGTTATTTCTATAATATCTCAAAAAAAGACAATTCAGAATTGATATATTGAAAAGTTTTTTCAAATTATTTTATTCTGAGCAATTGAGGATTTATATATTGAAAAGTTTATTCAAATTATTCTATTCTCAGCAAAGTTATCACTGGTTGAATTTTTGACAAGATGTGGCATAGATTATTTATTATGGTACCAAAATATGAACCTGCAATAGGAAGATTTAGCTCTTACTTAATGCATCTTTAAAAACAAGTTCAAGACAATTAAATTTCAAAGAACAGCTGATTAGTCGCTTTTATTACATAATTTAAATTTTTACTTTGAGTCCCTAGCTGATCTCTTTGATTTGATTAGACCTGCTGTACTACTAACTATTTAATGTGGAGGAAGGAAATATCCCTTTTAATTAATATTTTTGTACATCTCATTCTGTTTTTCGTTGTTTCATGCACTTTGTAATGGCCTACAGGTTTTTCTGTATACGGGACATTAAGTAATGTCCAGATTGTGATTGATCGACTCAAATGAACCTTCCAACAAAAACTATTGATACAGACAAATCTGCAAATTCTTAAATATCAAGGTCTTATTTTTAAATTCTTAAACCGTATAAAATCTTTTAAATTGAAGCATGTACAATTAATTAGGAGTCAATTTTATGAAATTTAAATCAAAATTTTTAGAGACACACCAATTTTATTTGTTTTAGGATTTTGTTGTCTGTGATGAGTTAACCAACAAAAATGTAAAAACCAGAATATTTGACAGCTGAAAACAGCTACATGGGTACTAGCTTGGGACTTTTAATCTTATTCCATTATTATTACACACACCGTAATGATAATAGTAAAGTTACAATGAAACATTGCGTGCTGATTTCGATGGTGATATTGAGCAACCGCTAATGAATTGTAGTAAATTGAGTTTTTGGGCCAATAATATGATATTCCTTTAAATTTCTATTGCAGTGTAATGTCATTGACATTGACGTATATTGGCATCGCCCCAGTTCACCTGTTCACAATTTGTTCAAATTGTACTGTAACTTTTGGATTGTGGCCCCTGATTGTACGAAAAATCACGTTTTTAGCTGGTGGTCCCTCTTGAGATCACAAGTTTTATCTGATTGAAAAAAATATGATTTTAGAACTTATGACTTTAATGGTGTGTACTTTTTTCGTTTTAAAATTTTAAAGTCTGTTTTAAAAAACACAATTATATTAATTGAGGAATCAATTATTCCTTTCATACCTGCTAGTCATTTTTTCATAAATTGACATATGTGTTAAAAGACCTGACAATTAATCTCAAAATTCGGGACTTTCTGCTAGTCTTTTTTTGGTAAACTTCTACCAGAAACCATCAAAAAACCTTGTCTTGGAATTTTTTTTGAGGGGTTGACTTGACCCCTCATCCCTTTTTCATAAATTGACTCATCTACTATGCAACTAACACCACTATGGTGACATATTCTAAAGACCAAACAAAATGATTATTTAATGCCAATATAAATTGATTACCTTTCACAAAGCATTAGTAGAAAACTTGTGTTTTGTAAAAAAAAAAAACTTTATGGATACAGTTATTCCTCACTGTCCCCATCTTCAATGATGTGTACTTCCTTTGTTTTAAAATATTAAAATATTGAGGATACAGTTATTCCTCTCTGTCCATATACATGTATACCTGCCAATAATTGCAAGAGATATTTCAAGCAGCCTTCAGTATAAAGCAATCATCCCAATCGGACATCAAGACATGGTGAATAATATTCATAATTTCCAAAATTAATATAGTGTACTGACTAGTACTGAGAGTATAACTACCACCCAACTTCAACCCGATTATCGTTGACAATAGGCTGGATTGATTAGGTAATTAAGTGATCACTGTTTTTATCGTGTTATACCGTCTATAAACCTACCTTGATTAACTATTTTTAATCTGTCTTGATTGACTGACTTAATCCTTTGTCGGACGAATTCATCAATCTAATTTTAAACATTGTTCACTCTTTATCAAACTATTCACCAATTCAATAACTGTGATTATAATATTAATCTTCGCGTAAACCACGTGGATTCTGCATCCTCGGACATTTTAGTCTCATTGATGTGAGCCGACAATATGTATAAACTAGTCATAGATGTCACATATTGTAAGGGTATATATCGCCCAAATCAAAAGACAGTCGTTATAAGTCGTCAGCGATATACTATAAAGGTAATTGCCAAAAGTTTGTATTTATTTGAAAAACCATTTCCATATTTCACATGCTCTCTCTTTCCCTTTTTATAAAGCTGCTCAATTTGAGCTAAATATTGCCTTACAAATCAAGAATGTTGGGGACTGTAGAAATATTTTCAACTTTTTAGCATGTTTAGCCATGCAGATGCAATTATTAAAAAACTGAAAAAAAACCATAGAGAAACATTTATTTTAAAAAAAAAGTTATAATTATATATAACAGTACTAGGGGTATCCCTGTCCATTACTAAATTCTGTTACTTGTGCCTGCCGTACTTGTCTCATCAGTCAAATGTTTTCTTTGCATCTGTGAGTACAGAGATTTAGCTATTTATTTACCGAAAGATTCACAATTCAATGTTCTATATATATTTTTTTGACTGTGTGAACCCTTTTCCTTATTAGTATTTCCTCTGTTGTGGTTGAATGTCAGTTGACTATAGGCTTCAACATGCTGTAAAATTTGATTTTCATTGACTGGGGCAATGATGTTGTTATATATATAATGTTTTTTCCTCTCTTTCTGAAACATTATTTATAACCGTACCTGGTATTTTGCAATCTGTCAAATTTGTGTAGCACCATGGGTCCTCTTTCAGGCGTAGAAAGCTGACCACAATAAAAAGCGGTCTTTACTTCTTCGTATCTAAATGTTAAGACATTTGTCTTCTCATTAGTTAAGACGTTTTTTTTACCATGAATAACAATGCAATAGTGTGTTTTTACATTTTATATATCATAGCTGGATACATAGATACAAGCATAGTAGATTACAAGACTAAAGTCTTTCTCTCAAACTCTATCTAGCCACACTCGCTGGGGCGAGTATGCTGATAGAAATTGCGACATCTTTTCCCTTCCAGAATCAAGCTGCTGTCTGACAAATGCTTACAAATATGATAGTTTTGTAGATTTGGGTAATGGACCTTTATTTATCTAATTGGTCAAATATGGTGTAAATAATTAGAGATTGGTCAATTAAGTCAAATGACGTTGAAACCCACCCGGAGAAATTTCCCACAAGATACCTGTTATCAACCTAAAATTTAATGTTTACCACATTAATTCAATGCTACTAATTTAAAGAGCAAAAAACTACAAAAGTATTGCATTTGATTCTTAGATCATTTTTAATAAATTAAAGAATCTTGGTAAAGTGAAGATTGTTTAATCATTATAACATTTTGTGTTGAGATACCCTTTATCAAATAATATAACATATAATAATCCTGTGACACATTATTATCCCCTGCCTTTATCAGAAAGCTGGAGACTATTAAAATGGGTTGGTGTCTGTCAGAGATAAGCAATTTGATTGGTTGATGCTTTGGGACACAATAACTTTAGTTCTAATAAAGTGAGAGTGAATCAGTGATGAAACTTGGTGTATTGTTTCATTACATCCATACTGTGACTAAGTTATATAAAGAACATTTTCTGCTCCGGGTAAGCAGAGTGATAAGCTAATTTATTGGCTGAAACTTTGGAACACAATAATTTTCTTAAAAAAATTATTAAACGAAGCTGTGGTTTTTAAATTGGTAATTTATTGGTAGGTTTAGTTGATGGTTTCTAGTATCGCTGAGGCAGTGGCAGTTTCTTCTTGATCAGTCGCTGAAAGATCTGTGAACGTGATAAATCTTTCTTACGGTGGGGATTTGAGTGGATTAGCTGTAAAACTCTGATTTTCCCTGGTTATGCTGTGTCTAAAGCCATTATGTAGACATATCTGGGTCTGGATTCAAATGAGCGAATCCATTCTGTTTGAAGTGAATTTCAATGGAATGGTATTATGTATCACAGGAATCTGACCTTCTATCCGGATATTTATGCATACATCATGTCGTACATAATAAAAAAAAGAACAGGAATGCAGTGCCATTTGAGGACTTGATTTTACGTGCTCTCGCTTCGGCTCGCTTTTTATACGCCCACATTGAAATGTAGTTGTATATTGCCGTCGCCCCCGTCCGTCTGTCCGGCGTCCACAAGAGGCTAATGTTAAAACCCAATTGACTTTAAATTTATACACAGTGTTTAAGGTCATGAGACGAAGAAGCCTATTGATTTTTAGCGATTTCAGATAATTGCTGTCAGAGTTATGGCCCTTGATCACTTCAAAAAATCTTGTGGACGTTCTAGAAGCTGAAGTTAATAACTGATTGACTTTAAATTTTTACACAGTGTTTAAGGATATAAGAAGAAGAAGCCTATTGATTTTAAGCAATTTCCAATAATTACCGTCAGAGTTATGGCCCTTGATCACTTATAAAATCTTGTGGACGCTCTAGAGGCTAAAGTTAATAACTTATTGACTTTAAATTTATACACAGTGTTTAAGGTCATAAAAGTTATGGCCCTTGATCACTTATAAAAATCTTGTGGATGCTCTAGAGGCTAAAGTTAATAACTGATTGACTTTAAATTTATACACAGTGTTTTAAAAGGTCATAAAACAAAGAAGCCTATTGATTTTTAGCGATTTCCAATAATTACTGTCAGAGTTATGTCCCTTGATCACTTCAATAATTCTTGTGGATGCTCTGGAGGCCAAAGTTAATATCCCATTGGCTTTAAATTTATACACAGTGTTTAAGGTCATGAGACGAAAAATCTATTGATTTTCAGCGATTTCCAATAATTACTGTCAGAGTAATGGCCCTTGATCACTTCAAAAATTCTTGTGGACGCTCTTTACAGTTTTTATCGAACCATCATTTGTTTACGCTGTACATCTACCACCTGATCCTTACACTTTAGAATATATTATCATCGCTTACTTTACTTACTTTATAATTATTTGTATGGTCTCTTTGGCTTTCACTATCTTTCTGAGAGCATCTATTCCATAATTTGATGTTTTTTTGAAATAGACACCATTTGGTAGGCTCTATCTTCCTATACTCAAAATAATTCTTGTAGGGAAATCTACTTTGTCTTATCCCTATAGCTTCTCCTGATAAAATAACAAATGATAAATGGTATATAGACATTTAATTTAGAAAAAATATACTTGTTATTTTTTTCTGTTAATTACAAAATCGAAACTGTAATAAACTCATGCAACAGTATTATTTATATGAATATATCTCTATGTCGCGATCATCAAGACTTTAGACCACAGTAATCACACCCCTCACTCCCACAATATATTTTTCTCGATGTGACTGGGCACACATAAAAATACTATGAAAAATGCTATGGGGACTGTAAATGTCGACTGAGTTGTGTTATAAAATCTCTTTATATTCCTTTTGAAGAGATATTAACTAAAAACTAACCATTATTTTGGTTAAAAATATTCTTCACTTCCTCAAGAAGTATTTAGAGTGTTGTTCACATCGTTGCCTAAAATAAAAATGGAAGTATATTTTACGATGTATAGATTAGTGAGAGAGATAAAAAATGTTGAAATTGTTGTTTTTAGATTTGTTTTCTAGGTCTTTGGGGTCAAAATCATGCAAAATCTGGCAAGCTACCATCCAAGTATAATTCAAATTTGAGGTCTTGAAATGATGGGAATTGATTGGATTATACTTGGATGCCTGTTGTATTCTGGTAGTTGGCCAGACACAATTTTCTATTATGAACAGTTTAACCACAGACATTTCAATCATTTGACAGTTATTTCAGTTATCATTTTTTGTTTTTCAACTGTAATCGATTTATTCGAAGTCATAAAATGGAAATAAGAAGCGAAATATTTGATAAATTTGGAAAATTTGGTGGGACAGTAGCAGGCTCATAATATCAAAGTCTCAAATCTGTCATCTCAAATAAACAGGAATCTATACATACGAGTGACATGCATTATTGGTAGTACACCTAATAGTACAATAGTACTTTGGTCTCTAACTAATACTATCAAAGCATTCACAATAATGCCACTTTTAACTCAGTGATTGATCATAAAATAAATGAACATTTTTACCACTTTTTTAAATCTTTTTATTGTTGTTTTTTTATTTAACTGTGGAGTTTCCTTTGCCGTTTCTTTGAATTTGTTTTTGTCTTCATCGGCCATCTCTTTCCACTGCTCTCCCCACAGTGCAAATGATGTTGATCCTACAAAATGATATTGGAATGTTTATTTATTTAGAAAAGACATAAAGAAGGGGAGACTGGATAGACATGACAAGCAGTAATCCTGCAGCTAATTATGCAACACAACTAAATCCAAACAAACCATAATGTATTTGGTACAAAATAACACAATAATATTTTAGCTGAAAACTCTACTTATAGCGTTGTCATGAAATAGCTGACTACAAACCAAAAGAAGGACAGAGGCGAATATATTGTAGCTTATGCCCCATCGATGGCTGATCATATAAAAATATACTCACAAACCTGCTTGGAGCAGACAGACTTTTTTTAACAAGATCACTAAATTTTAAAGCAAATCTTTGATGCAGTAAGAAAATGAAGTTATTTAGCATAGGAAGAATGGTATCTACACCTAGAAACATCAATCTATTACAATTCAGCAAATGTACTCTACTAACCGGTTTCAATGGATTGTTTGCTACAAAAGACATTATATCCAGTTCTTGGCCTTTTTTGTAGGGTTTTTGCAGCTCCTTCTGTTGCCTCAAACTTTTATAATTACCAATCCAGCAATGATAATATATTCTAAAGTGTAAGGATCAGGTGCATCTACAGTCTCCAAGGGTGAATCTGCAGTAGACATGAAGTTGACTATTCTTTTATCTTTCGTCATTCCTGCTGTTAAATTTTCAGTTTGTAGTACTATATTCAATTCTCCACTTTTCCACTTCTTTATGTCTTTGTCTTTAGGATTGAGTGCTTTGGGCCAATTTTTTCGATTCGTCCTGCAGGTGCCACGGGCCATAATGCCCACCTTTTCAAGTTCAGTGAATAAATGAGCACTTGTATAGTAATTGTCAACATTCCCAATCATGTTCAGAAACTGCAATGTCCGTGTTAAATCTAAAACCACCCACGACGTCAGGCCAATTCCTGCGGTCATATTTTATCTTCCAGTATATACTTGAAAGTCATTCACATACCAATTGCTGGGGTCTGCCCTCACCCACACCTTGATTCCATATTTCACTGGTTTGGCTGGCATATATTGTTTGAAGCCAATCCTACCTCGGAATGCCACCATAGCTTCTTCATCAATCGACGTATTTTGATGAGGGTTGTATCGTAATGCACAATTTTCCAAAACATGGTTTAAAATTGGCCTTACATGATGCAGTTTATCGTGATTTATTTCACCTTTCAGGGGGTTCTTAGAATTTTCATTAGCGTGAAAATTTTCAGAGATTTTATCAAATCTATCTCTCGTCATGATATCAGCAATTTTGTAATTTCCAAAGTAATAATCTGTCGACCAATACATATTTGTTCTCAGCTGTGTTGTAATACTCATGAATATATGTATAGCCAGAAAATCACGGATTTCTTCTGCAGTTACATTCTTCCAGTTTTTTTCAAACCTCGGACAGTATTTTTCAGCGTGGTATTTATTTGTTTCGTCAGCTAACAACGTGTACAGATTCAATCTAAAGAATAAGCTAAAAAATTCAAATTCGTTTTTATCACGATCTAAAATGTCTGTCGGGCCAGGCTTGGGTCCCAAAAATGACAGAATTCAGTTTATCCTTCCACATAAAATCGTTAAAGCTCGAACTCGAAGATCGCCTGCCATGTTGGTTAACTTCGGCATTAGATGTTTTGGGGCCTTCATCTTCTTCACTAGAAATATCAGTTAATTTGTTGTCCAAGAAATTACTATTGATTATTTCTGTATCTATTATATCTTTCTGTAAAAATTCCTTGAAGTCCGAGACCGAATCACTCTCCATACCAACAATTATTATTAAAAACCTAAGCGTTAAAAAATTGACAAGCATACAAAATGGTAGATAACAAATCATCTCTCAACCCTCTGTGTTTCGAATGACTTTGGCTCCCATTACAAGTAACGTTGGGACCCCCGATTCATCACAGGTCGTTTTATACAAAATTGACAGCATTTAACATCGAAACAAAGATTGATTATTGCTATTAATAATATTTCCGCCACACACCACTACAATTTAGGACTTTAGGGGCCTTCCATAAAGTATGTACACTTGAAGGGGGGGAGGGGGGTCCGCCAAAATGTACAGGTGCGTACAGGGGAGGAGGGGGGTCATTGGCAAAACGTACGTACGCTTGATTTTTTTATTTTTAACTCTAATTTCGGGACGTGCGCACTTTCCTCAAGTTCGACGCATACTGCTTTCCTGATATTATTCATCAATAATTGTTAGCAGATATTTATTTCGCGTGCTGGAAGGCATGGGCCCTTTAAAGTCCATGCTAAGCCGTTCAAAACGGATGAGTTGCTTTTATGAGAGTTCCAGTTTTAGGTTTATAGAAACGAGGTTTAAGTTCCGCACAAACCTTACATTTTGATGTCATGGATTTCACATCATCTGTGGAGTATGAGAGATTTTTTGATCGCACAAAATGCATCATTCTTGAGATGCCAGGATGGCATAAGGAGGCATGTATATGAAGTTCTTCCTGTAATTGAGTTTGAGTTGCATCGGGGGCAAAATTTTCTTTTCCTGGAAGGTACACGACTTCATAACTAAATGGAGAAAGTTCTATTCTCCACCTTTGAATTTTATCATTTTTTCCTTTTTGACATTTGTCATAGAGGAAGGAAACAGATTTTAGATCAGTGACGACCTTAAAGTGAGTATATAGAAGGTAATGTTTCCACTTCCTAATGGCTTCCACAATTGCATAAGCCTCTTTTTTGATGGCCGAATGATTACGTTCGCTAGATGATAGAGTCCTAGAGAAGAAGGTCACAGGTCTACCTTCTTGATTCAACGTTGCTGAAACAGCAATGTCGGAGGCATCTGTTTCGACAACTAATGGAATATTTGGATTTACAGTCACTAATACTGAATCTTCTAATTCTCCTTTCAGGTTGTTGAAAACTGAAACAATATCTGGTGGTAGAGGAAATATTGTGTTCTGAATTAAAGGACGTATCTTATCAGAAAATTTGGAAATCCATTGAGAATAATATGAAAACATTCCAACTACTCTTTGTTGTCCTTTAATTGTTTTAGGGGGATTCATAGATTTTAGTGGTTGTAAAGAATGTAAACGCTCAGGGTCTGGTTTAATTGCAATATTAATTATCTTGTGTTCCTTTGCATCATATCTGTTGTTCTCTATAACCTGGTCCCCTTTGGTCATTTGATTGTTTTTTATACGCCCACATTGACATGTGGTCGTATATTGCCGTCGCGTCCGGCCGGCCGGCGGTCCGGCGTCCACAGTTGCTTGTGGACGCTCTAGAGGCCAAAGTTAATATTCGATTGACTTTAAATTTATACACAGTGTTTAAGGTCATGAGACGAAGAAGCCTATTGATTTTCAGCGATTTCCGATAATAACTGTCTGAGTTATGGCCCTTGATCACTTAAAAAAATCTTGTGGACGCTCTAGATGCCAAAGTTAATATCCGATTGACTTTAGATTTATACATAGTGTTTAAGGTCATGAGACGAAGAAGCCTATTGATTTTCAGCGATTTCCGATAATAACTGTCAGAGTTATGGCCCTTGATCACTTCAAAAAATCTTGTGGACGCTCTAGAGGCTAAAGTTAATAACCGATTGACTTTAAATTTATACACAGTGTTTAAGGTCATAAAATGAAGAACCCTATTGATTTTCAGCAATTTCCAATAATTACTGTCAGAGTTCTGGCCCTTGATCACTTAAAAAAATCTTATGGACGCTCTAGAGGCCAAAGTTAATATCTGATTGACTTTAAATTTATACACAGTGTTTAAGGTCATGAGACGAAGGAGCCTCTTGATTTTCAGAAATTTTCGATAATTACAATCAGAGTTATAGCCCTTGATCTCTTTAAAAAATCTTGTTGACGCTCCAGAGGCTAAAGTTAATAACCGATTGACTTTAAATTTATACACAGTGTTTAAGGTCATTAAATGAAGAAGCCTATTGATTTTCAGCAATTTCTGATAATTACTGTCAGAGTTATGGCCCTTTATCGCTTATAAAAATCTTGTGGAGGCTCTAGAGGCTAAAGTTAATAACCGATTGACTTTAGTTTTAGACACAGTGTTTAAGGTCATGAGACGAAGAAGCCTATTGATTTTCAGCAATTTCCGATAATTAATGTCAGAGTTATGGCCCTTTATCGCTTATAAAAATCTTGTGGACGCTCTAGAGGCTAAAGTTAATAACCGATTAAATTTATATACAGTGTTTAAGGTCATGAGACAATGAAGCCTATTGATTTTCAGCAATTTCAGATAATTACTGACTGAGTTATGGCCCTTGATCACTTTCAAAATTTTGTGGACGCTCTAGAGGCTAAAGTTAATATCCGATTGACTTTAAATTTATATAAATTGTTGAAGGTCATGAGACGAACAAGTATATTGAGTTTCAATGAATTTAGATAACTTGAACAGCATGGAGGAGAACTTTATCAAAGCCAAACAAATTCCAATGATTTTCTGATAATTACATAATGAGTTGTTACTTTTAATCAGATTTTAGTGTATTATAAATGTTTCATTACCGAAAAAAGTAAAATATGCGACAACTCTTGTTGACTGCCCGGACGATTTAGCTGCTGTGGGCGTATGTTTCGTTGCCTGGCAACCTATGTTCTATCTTTTGGAAAGCCTTGTCTGTTAGTTTGGACCACTTGTTAATCAAAGTTTCGTCGATTTCAATAGACCATTGCTTGTTTCAGGAGGGTTGGTGACATCCTTGATAGATGTCCTCTTAAGACCATTGCTTGTTTTAGAGGGTTGATGACATCCTGAGTGCTCGGTTCTTCTGTGTGTTGATGATTAGATAGAATGGTAATAATTCGTGGTTGAAAACAGCTACACATTAATCCCTGGCAAAAACAGCTAACGTCTCTAACCGAAATTATACCCGGTAACTGAGATATTACTTGATGGAGTGCCATAGTTCCCTTTACAGGGGAAACATGTGCAAATGTTCTAGATTCATCTGGAATACTCTCAGGGTCGATATAAAATACTTTACCGTAGTTTTATCCTTTAAAACTTTAAACATTGTCCTGGAATCCGGTATATCGTGCTTCTCAGCTATTAGTCTGTCAGCTGTACGTTTAACTACCACACCAATTCCATCTGGGGCTCATTTTCCATGGCTTGTTTACAAAAAGTTCCAGGTTCCACCAATAAACCCATAGTCATATATTTTCTTCGAAAACATTCCCATGTTGGTTTTATTTTTGTATTGACCGCTTGGACTGTCACTTAAAAAATTAACAATCTTTACTTCAAGAAAATCTGATTTTAATATATTCGAAAACAGGACTTAGATGGGACCATATTGCTGCTGGATCTTTGTGAGGGGAACCTGATATGGTACAGATGGAAACAGTTGAGGAGGCTGCATAAAGGACACATGTGTGAAGAGACGCTTGGTGATGATTAGCACCGAAATGAGCACTTTGAAATTGTGCATGATATTTGCATCCATAATTCTCGCTGAAGTCAATGTGTATGAGGCACTTCTGATTTGACTATATTGCTGCTTGATGTTAAACACATGCTTACACGCCCTCTAAGATACATGCAAGAATCAACAGCTTTGATATATTTTTGACACTAAAAGCTACGTCGCCAGATTGACATACAATAAATATACTCATAAAAATTACTTACAAATGTGTTGGTATCTCTACTATCAATTTGCTGATGATGTCGGCTCATTTGAATAGGTTAATATTATAAAGGTTGGTAACTCTATGTTACAAAAAAGGTTTACTCAGACCACAATTAATTCACTGGATAAACTTGTGGGATCCCCACTTTCGCTGAAATGACCATTTTTTAAGGGAAATGTTAAAATTATGTATATTTTCTAAAATATCGAAAGTTGACTTCTAAAACTCACACAAGGATTGGACATGTACATGTTATCTACATAATCAGACCAAAAAAGGGCAAGTTTCCAAATATGATAGGTGGTAATATGTTATTTTAAAAAGCATCCTGTCCTGGGACATAGAGTATTTAGATACACTCAATAATGTGAACATGCCTAATTACCCCCCAAAATATGAAAATGTCATAAATGTATTGTTTTTTGCATTATATGCATTGTAGGATGTATATAATTACAAAAAAACTTGTGACCATTTTATTATTTACTACAGAACTGTTATAACTGACTGGACCTGGAATGGAACCCAATCTATAGATTGACCCACATAAACATTGTATCTGCTTTAAGTGATTTGCCAGTTATGAGTTAAACCATCAATAAAACAGTGACTAAAGTTGCATAATATTTATCTTCGACTCATGTCTTTTACACAAGCCACATGTTATTCTTTGTACGAAGCCTGGACATTCTTTATTTACTTCATACTCTAGCCAGATCTTTTCTGGGTCATATTTCCTAACCAAATCTTGAACTGTTGCTAATTTTAATGTTGAATTTGAAGACAGAACATTATCATGTGTTTGACTTGCCATCTTGAATTTCGCGACATACCCTTGATGACTGTGACTACCACAGGTATAGATAAGATAAGATAAGATTTATTGTATCATAACACCCGTAGTGAATGTGACCCCTTCCTTGACATTCACAGTCTCCTTCTCCAAAACAGCAAGTTCTCTCAAAGCTTCATTCTCATCCTCTATTTTTTTTTTCTCCCTCTGCATTCGTCTCCGCTTCTTTTGCTTTTGAGCAAGCACGGCAGTTGATTTGCACTTATGCTTCTTCTTTCTCGATTTGGAACCAACAAATTTTTTAATTTGTCATCTGGCAAATCGATAACCTACTTTGACTTTCCTATTACAGAGTTTTTCCGTGCGATTTCCCTCAACGCTGTTTTCTTCTCAGTTCTCAACTTATTTACAATATCTTCCTTTTGTATCAGAGATTGATTCAATATCCTTTTCTCATAAGTCTCTAAAAAGCTGTTGTCTAACTCCTGTTTCTGTTTTTTGTTTTCAGACAATAACTTTTTCACAACTTTCCTCCTATTTGTGCACTTTGCACAATCTCTCCGGAGTTTTTTTGGTGATGGTATGCCTATAGGTTTAAATTCAACAGAATTCCTCTTCTGAGAACACACAGGAGTGCTACTGTTAGCACCAGCTGGCAAGTCAGGGGATAGTTGTCTTTCTACTGTACTTGTTATTGTTGGTTCACAGAACACCTCTTTTAAAACACTTATGAGAATTTTCCCATCTCGTTTCAGGTTTCCATCCTTCCTCTTCTTTATTTGAGCACAAGAATGTCATTGAATGTATCATTTACTCTGGGCAATAGTTGCAGAAATTTGATTGATGCATTTGGAAATTTCTGTTTAACTGTTTGATTTGATTTTCATATTGTACTCTACATCGATCATAATATAGAGAATAATCCCCCTGGGGGCCTCAAAAGGCGGGACCCATATGGAGGGTTTTTCTGGTATACAAGTCGGGGGTGGTGTGACGGTAATCTTCTTCTTAACTAGAGATGCCTTCTTTTTCTTTTTCATTGATTCTTCTTAAGCTACTTCAGGTTTCTTGTTTATCTTCTTTCGCTTACTCGTAAGATAATGGAGTTTTTCTTCATAGCTGTTTAGAGGGTGGATGTTCTTACGATGTTTATACAAGTTATGTCTTCTTGTAAAAACTGTATTACAAAGGCTGCAATGAGCCATTGCATCCATATTGGTGATGGTTTAAAAAAGTATTTTAAAAAATTGTTATGCTAATTCATTTAGTCCACCGGGGCTAGTTGTTGCTAGCAACGTTATGAAACTTTTTTCATGACGTAATCATTTGTTTAAGTTACGCAAAGTGTTTGAAATGATTTTATATTGATAGTGTGTTTATCGATATCAAAATGGTCACTAACTGGTGTATCTTTGAAATTCCGTATGTCGCTTAAATGATTATAAAATCTGCGTTTGCAAGTATCCGAGCTTTGGCCAATGTACTGAATCCCGCAAAAATTGCAAGAAATAGAGTAAATTATATAAGGGGTGTTGCATGTGAGATGACTTTTAATAAAGTATTTCCTTTTATTAACAAATGATTCGATCGTTGAAGTAATAACTAAGTGTCGGCAAACGGCACAATTATTGCCGCATTTATAACAACCTCTTGGTTTTGGTATAAACGTAGAAATATCAGAACAAATTAATAAGTCTTTAAGATTCTTGTTGCGTCTAAAACAAACTTTAACAGGAATATTTGAAATCGATCGGGTTTCAATGCTATTATCTAAGATTGTAAATTCTTTACTGATGTTTTTTTTAAAATTAACGCGTGGGATAAAGTTAGTTATAAACGTAAATGATTTATTGATAGTTTTATCCTTATATTTAAGTAGATTGTCCCTATTGATTAAGCGGGCTTTATCGAAAGATTTGTTGATAAGTTCTGTTGGATATTCTCTTTTAAAAAACTGGATCCAACAGTGTCTAAGGGATATTTCTCTATTAGTGGTGTTACTGGAAATTCAGCAAATTCTTAGAGCTTGACTGAAAGGTAGATTGCGTTTCTGGTGAATGGGATGGCAGCTTAGGTAGTGGAGATACAGGAAGCTATCAGTTGGTTTGGAATATAACTTAGTTTGGAGTTGGTTATCGGCATCTCTGTAGATCGTGACATCTAAAAAATTGATTTTGTTGAGGTCGTATTCGAGAGTTAGTTTGATCGATCATAGTTACATCTACTGGAAACATTTTTGATCCAACTTATTTTCAACTAAGTTGTACGGTGGAATGGATTTTTTCTTATGTTATTATCCAAGTCATTAATTTTAGCTCCCCGTAATGTTCTTACAGAAGTATTCCAGTTAAAATCAAGTCTTAAGGGTTTTATATATTTGAGAATTGATTATCCCAAAACTATGTTTTTTTTAATTTCAATTGGTCTTAGTCTCAAACTTGGGATGTAGAGGTACATTTTCACTGCTTGGTCTAGCATTATTATGGGTATTTTGATTTCCACAATCACAGTTTATGTTGTATAAATTGTTATTACTTGGTTGTGGTATGTGAGGGATTTTCTGCAACTCAGAGTTGTTAACAATAACAGGAATTCTATTATAATCTAAGTAGGTTTTTTTCGGTTGTAAAGTCTTTGATTTTCTTCTGTAATTTTGTGTTCTCTGCTGTAAGCTTTTGTCATCATGAAGGTTCTGGTTTTGTTCATTTACGCTGTCAAGTTGTATTGTTAGTTTGTTAACCACAATCACAAATGTATTATTTTCTTCACTTATTACTAAAATTTCTTCTAAAGCTTGCAATTTCTCATTTGACATGGCTGTTAGCGCAACCTTGTCTAGGTGCATTGTTTCATTCTGCATACGGATAGTCTCATTCTGCTTCATAATAATTGCCTCTAAGTTTTTTTATGGTGAGATGCAGATGCAAGTTTGTTATTTTGAGGCCATTTGAATTACTAGTAGTACTGCTTACCGTTTTGGTTGTTTTATTTGAAGATTGCCATCAAGGCCTAATTTGGGAAGAAATAGTTCTTGAGTTTGACAAGGAAAGAGCAAGTCGTCTCCCTTTAGTGGTATCGGGTTGATTTTGACAGACAATTTGGGGAGTTGTTTCGTCCTTGTTCCCCACACTTTTTGGAGAGATTTTGTCAACGTTTATTGAGGAGACTGGAGCTTGAGTTGTTTCGTCTTTGTTCACTACACTTTTTGGGGATGTTCATCCAAGGTTTTTGGTTTTGTAGGAGTGAGAGTTGCTTCTTCAATTCAAGTTTATTGTTGTCATAACCTGGGATTCTGGGTCTCTACTGATATCAGATATTTTGGTAGTAGTACTTATTTAAATGCATCCAGACTTAACTGTCCTGGGGTCGACCTTTGAGAGATATCTTGGTCATGCGAGGTGGACAGAGAGTCTTTAATTGCCCTGTTTATGCTTGAAGCTCGTTTATCATGCATAACAAGTCCGGGAGATGCTCATCAATAAAGATTTCTTCATGTGACCCATTGATGAGGGCACTGCATTTAGTGTGGCACATATTTAATGTATACCTAATTCAATGGAACGATGTTCTCCGGCCAATCATTAATTGATAATTTCAGAAATTTAGGTCCACATAACCACATAGAGTTTTTGGAAATATTCTCCAAACTCAATCCACGAGATGCTATGTCTGGCTGGATTTGGATTCACTGGATATCCATGTACTGGGTTGTTCGTCACGAGAAATGTCATCTCTAGTAGGGTCATGCATACAGGTTGTATGCTTTCTGATAAATTTATCACACTTAGCCCACTAGGGATTTCGGCAGTGACTTTTCATATGTTTAGGGTTCAAACATGCAAAACAAAGTCCCTTTTTTTTAACTTCTAACAATTTGTCACTGTTATTTAAAGAACTAAATTTACGACACGAGAACAGAGAATGCATACCGGTGCAATATAAAAAGGGAGGTTGGCTGCTAAATTAACTTTATTGACTTGAGTCGAAAATATATTACGCAACTGATGCATAGTCTTGTTACTAGAGGGGAAGTTGATTTGGGTGTATGTAATTAATAACCCAAACCACTCACTCTGGGGTCGTTTTCGTTTCTTGAAATCTTACTGATGAAGTTCTCTAAATCCTCCAAAACTGGGGCTCTATTACCATTTTCCTTAAATCTCCTACACAACCAATCCACTGCTGTTGCAATGAAACTGGTAACTTAGATGCTAAAAGTTTTAAGAATTCACTGCTGTCCATGTCCATCTTCACCTCCAAAGTATGTTACCATTTCTCGCTGGAACACTTCTCCTGCACATTTAAGGCCCATCGGCAATCATAGATACCGATAATATCCAAAGGATGTATTGAATGTTGTTAGATAAGAACTTTCATTGGTTAACTTTACTTGATACTAACCCTTGTTCATGTCAAGCTTAGAAAAATACGTACTGTCCTGTACTCTTGTTACTATATCATCGATACTGTTCATTGGAAAATGTTCTCTCATTATAGCTTTATTCTAGTCAAGCGGGTCAATGCAGAAACAGACTCTTCCATTTTTTTTCCTGACGCACACCAAACTATTAACCCAATCGGTTTGGCCTCCATTCGCTATCTTAATATAATTCTGTTTTTGTGGTAAATGCATCACCAGTAGAACAATGGCTGAACATTGTCATTATTTTCTTCTTTGTCTTCGTGATGCATGGCACGATTCTCTCAACCGCATCTGATCAATCAATGTTTCATAAACGTCTTTGCTGTCTATGAACAGTTCAAAGGAATAAGGTTGGTACTAAATCTGGCTAGTAGAAAGTCTCAGTATCTTCTATACATGAGAAGTTAATTCGATTTTTGAGATCCATGGTTCGCTTTAAGAATTCTGGAGGCTATTCTTTAGAACCTTGTGTAGCTGCTCCTGATTCATTATGTAACTCAATAGCTGTCTTTTCCCTGTAATGTGCCCTTAGAGGGACATTCACAGATAGAATTTGGAGAATAAAACTTTTTAATTAGTTAAATCCATGATATTAAATGTTTCGTACACATGTAATAAATGTTAGCATCAGACAGAACTTTAAAATAAAAAAAATTCTAATGATTTTCTGATAATACTTTAGAAGATAGATGCGTTAAGTGTGGAATCAAGCCATATTACTGCTGCTAATTAGGAATTATCAGAAGTCATTTAATACGCCAACATGTGCTGTGACATTGTGGTCAGAGGTATTTTCTAGCAGAGTAGGGCTGGTGGTGGTTCAGTCTGCTCTGGTTTAATGTACGTTGATGGGTGAGATTCAACTGATGTGTGTGATTTGGCTTTACAATGCGACCGGATCTGGTTTTAGTCTAATCGTTTTGAACAGGTTTTATAAATGATCTGTTTCAATGGGTTTTTGAGTTATTATTATTAGATACAATATAAGATCTGGGAGTGTCAGCTTTATCATTCATTACAGCTGGGTTCCAAGTTTTGGAATTCTGAGGGGTGGGGATGGCCTAGTGGTCTAAAGTGCCATGCTTCGACCTCTATCTGGACGGCCACCTCTGGCTTGCGACTGTGGTTTCGAGCCTTGGTGTGAGTGTATGTGGCATGGAGATGGGGGCGCCTTCCCAATCTCTTGGGTTTCCCCCGGGCACTCCCGTTTCCTCCCACTGCTAAAGACCCCTACGCGCAAGCGAATTATTGAAATAAAATTAGACCATATGTTAGCCCAAATGTCACTCCCAAAATGACCTAGTTGTGTTGATCGAATGTTAAACCCCATTTCTCTCTCTTTCTTTGGAATTCTGATCAAATACAACTTTCTGATTTGAACTTAATTCACATTTATCATTATTAGTGGTTTTTTTTATCATGCTGATATTTTTGTTTGTTTTCCCTTTCATGTATATGATCTAGTTCAACATGGATAGATAAATTTGTCGAACTTGGATGAATTGATTTCTCTGCTTCTAATTTTGTCTTTAATCTTTCAAACAGAATTTCTTCTACCATAAAAGTTTTAAAGAAGTAATCTAAGTTTTCTGCCATTTTTTCCCAATATCTAACATCAAAGGCAATCTTTTGCTTAAAAAAAAAAACCTGTGTATAAACGAAAAAATAACAGTAATGTCGTTTAGAAACAGCCATTTGTCCTTGTATCTGTGCATAATATGCATGATTCTCTTTGAGTGTAAGCCTGGAATTTTTGTATATTAACCCTTTGAACCCTGACCTCCTGAACCTTAAAAACACCTGTACCTGGCCTCCTGGGGGAAAAATTGACTTTTCACATACATCAATAAAAAACAATTAAAACATCACTATATTTAATTCAAATCATTTCAAATGACAATATAGTGTTCATAGTTTGTTTATCTCCAATATTCAAGCTTGTTGTGCCAGTCCCTATAGCATGTTGAGTCTTTTCGGATGCACACATATCGCCGACAAAATCCACACCAGAAACAGCTCTTGGTTAGCTTGAATGGCACATCTTTTTTGGACATATTAGGGTTGTCTTTTCGAAATTTATTATGTTTATATGCGCAAACAACACACACATTACTGCCTGTGGCTTCGGGAGAATATTCGGGATAGTGCATTCCAACATTCATCATCCTTTCTGGGAAGTTTTGTTCTCGGGATTCACGTCGCTGAACACTGGACCTATAGGCATATACTGTCTATAAATTCTCGGAATACTCTGAACTTTTGAGTATTGCTGGCTTTCATGAGAATATAGGAATTGAATATAGCCCACATCATAAACTTTATCATAAGCCTGCGAGGCCAGCGATAGTGTCGTCTTGATTTTTGAAGTCGAGTGAGTTGATCATTGAGATCGCAACCTCCCATGTACGAGTTATAATCGGACACAAGTTATGGAAATGCAATTGTTGATACAGTTCCATCTTTGTTTCTTCGGTTTACTGTGCCTGTGACAGTGGGGTCATGACAACTTAATACAAAAAGAATTGCCTTTCAGTCTTGCCATAGGACACAAGAAAAATTGCCTTGACTCTGGTAAATGTGGTCGCCTCTGTTCTTTAATTTTTTTACTTTTTTCAAATCTGGTGGGCAGAATTTTCTATTTGATAACAGCGTACCCACTGCTTATGTGTTCATTTTTGTATGAAGGTAGTGGAATAAAGTTATGGAATTATAGAAGCGATCCATGAATACGACGTGTTTCTTATCAGCACATTCACCATAGCGAAGGAGGTGCACGACAATGTTGCCCACAGCTCCGAGTTCTGGGACCATTACATCATTACATTTGCCGGTGTATATTTCTGCATGTATAATATATCCTGTTTCAGATTCACAAAGTAGGAAAGATTTTATCCTCCATTTTACAGGTTTGTCCTTTATATATTGCTTGATTGATAAACGGTTCTTTGTCGGTATCAACCATTAGGATTCTTTATCTTTACTTGTTGTGCCCTTCGGTTTGTTTCAGTACAAAGTAAATCCCAAAAATCATCAGTAACAAACAGTGAAAAATAGTCGATTGGACTTTTGTTATTGTCAAAATCTGGTGGGAGGTTTGGTCCAAGGTTCATCATATTATTGTTGTTGAATGTAGTGTCTACTGGAGTGTAAACATCACCCCAACCATTTTCTAATTCATCGAATGTAGACTTTGCCTTAGGCATGCCTGTCTTGCGTTTTGTAGGGGGCGTGACATTTGCATCACACGTTTCATCAATATCTAGGTCAATATCTTCAGAACTATTTGAATGTTGATCTAAATCTTCATTGTCAAATTCTTCTTCGGATGAAATATCATCGGAAGGATAATCTTCGTCAATATTTTGTTCGTCTGAGTCACTATCGTAACTGAATAGAACGACCGCTTCCTGCTACTTCTGCTACCACTAGGTTCCATTTTCACAGGTAGAAATTCACTTCTCTTCATCAGAAACAAAGAACCTCAAAATGAATTCCGCATGAATTCATGGGGGCTGACTTCTTTGTTAGGCTATCCCAACATACCTAGCCAAATCTTATCCCTGATTGGTCGTTATATTTAGCTTTTTTAAAATAGATATGACAACATACCTTGAATCCCGCTGTATCGGGGTTACGGTATATACGTGTTTATAGAAATTCCCGATTGATCGGGATAACGGGTTCAAAGGGTTAAGTAATCTAGATTGTCATGGCCTGGTTGTTGATTGGCAATTGATGATGGACACTTACGGTAATCTCAAGCACACCATCTCCACAGCATAAACAGGAAAGAATAGCATCCGGGGAAGCTTCTAAATAAGGTTTATCATGGCAAATAAAAATACCACAGTCTTTAACTTGAAAATCTTTGTGTTCATTGTTTACCCGTAAGCAAAAATCTTGTTTGGCAACCACTTCTGTTTCCCTACCATATCTTAAGGCACTCAGATCACTTATGTCCTGGGAGTATATTCATTAATTTTTTCAATAAGTAGTCAACATTGTGAGTTTTTTGTGGTTGAGATTTTATGGTATTTGTACGAGTGAAAACGGAATCAAAATTTGATGCGGTAATCCTTCCGTTCCTTTCCAGTTTCCATTGGTTGCACTTTCCTTGACCAATAGTTGCATGTTCTATTGTTTGTATTTGTTTATCAGTTAAAACAGGTATCTGAGATAAAAAGTGTTCCACTGAATAACTTAATTGCTTAGCAATTTCAAGAATAAGATTTGTATGAAACAATGGCACAATATCATTTACAATAACTGCATCTGTGTCAACAGTATCAACAACAACATCAATAGGCAACACTTCACAACCAGGATTTGTTTCTTTTTTAAAGAAAGACACGAAACATGAGTTTGGAATTAAATCAAGCAATCCTTGTTGTTTAAGTTTTTCTCGCTTCTCTTCATCACTTGTATCATATTTTTGATTCAAGGGCACAAACAAACGACGACTGCAATCTGTCAACTGTTTTTGGGGTTCTAAAATAAAATAAAAATTAAATAAATATATGCAAGGGAGATAACTTAATGTTACAATACACCGATAATAAAAATGACTATAAATAACATAAAAAAGGTTATGTATGCTACTTGCACAACATCGTCAGATACCCACATCCGACCTCCCTCTTGGCCATCTATTTGAAGTAATAGTCTATAGTTAAAAGGTAGTGATTTCCTTGAAACTGAAACAAGTCTGATGCAACTTCACTCCATGGGAAGTCCAGAGTTGGGGTCGCTTTCATCGGCTCTGAAGCTTGTTTGTTTTGGTATGAGTTGCATAAGTTACAGTTGTTTACCAAATCTTCAATCTGCTGAGACATTCTCGGCCAATAGAGAGCTTCACGCGCTCTTTGTTTACATTTTGTTATTCCCATGTGGGTAGCGTGGATATGTCTCATCATAGCAGATCTCATGCTGTTAGGGATAACTATTCTAAGTCCTTTGTATATGATACCATCGGAAACAGACAGTTCATCTCCCACAGTCCAGTAGTCTCTGATTGAATAAGGGGTTTCCGGATGTGTATCGGGCCATCCTTGCATGATGATTGTATGAAGTTCATTAAGTTCTTCAACTGTACGTTGTTGGAATTCAGCGTAATTTTGATTAGAGACTGAGATGTAATCCACCATATTTATGAGTATTGGTTGCATATCAGGTTCAGTTTCAGGTAAATTGGCGCGGCTTAAGGCATCAACATTGGAATTTCATTTCCAGGTTCGTATGATACTGTTAGATCATAGGGTTGCAGTCGTAACATCATACACTGTAATCTCATTGGTGCTGATAACAACGGTTTTAAGAATATAGCTTGAAGAGGCTTGTGATCACTTTCTACTAATACAGCTTTACCAAATATATAATAATGGAATTTCTTGCAAGAGTTAACGATCGCAAGAGTCTCCTTTTCTATCTGTGCATATCTCTTCTCTGTGTCTGTTAGGGCTCTTGAAGTGTTAGCTATCGGTCTCCCGTCTTGAAGTAATACTTCACCTAGAGCGTAGCTGCTGCTGTTACATTGGATAGAAATAGGTTTCGAGACATCAAATTTGTCTAAAACTGGAGCACTTGAACACAGATCTTTGAGTTTATCTAGGCTATGTTGTTGAGGCTTTTCCCAATAAAAATCTGTCTTCTTCTTTACAACGTCTCCTAGCGGGGCATCTATTTCGCTCAATCCTGGTATAAATTTTGCTAAATATTGAATCATACCAAGGAATCGTCGGACATCCTCCTTGCTCTTAGGTATTGGCATTTCTCTTAGGGCTTTTACCTTCTATGTGACCTGCATACTTTACTTCTGTTTTCTTTATGAAATTAGCCTCTAAATCAGATGAGATTGTTCAACATGTATGTTTATTTCCAGAGTGAATATCTATGCTGCACTCTGCTTGAGTTTATATACATGTTTGTTACCAGGTCTGATTTAGAGCATCCTAAGATTAACCCATCAAACAATTGGCACAATATATTTGATTATAAGAATACAGTTTAAATGAGCTTAAGTTATATCTCTCTAGACGTTATGGTAATTAAAACAATTAGATTCATTTACAACTAATCTATCAAGATTAGGGGTTGCAAAACGTCTATAAGAAATGTGTAATAATAATAAAATATGTACATGAGAAATGAACATGTTTAATAATATGAAAAATTAAAAGATCCCCACCAAAACAAAACCAGCAACAGACTTAGTAGTTTTAAAGATCTTTATGAATCCAATGTTTCGGGTAGGAGTACCCTTTATCAAAAATGATTTTAATAAATCCTGTGACGCCTTTAATACAAACAAAAGATAGGACGTCACAGGATTTTTAAATTTATTAATAATATACAAATGATTGTTAAAAATAAAGATTGTTAAAAAATTGAAGATCGTTAAATTTATGTACAAACCAAAAAAAATAATTATTTTTTTAAAAATTTAAAGATTTTGATGATATGATTTTAAATAAAAAATAAAAAATGATATGATTTTAAAAAAAAAACTATTAAAAAGAAATTATTTAGAATTATTTAAGTAAAAATCAATTATAATGCATAAAAATTGTAATCCCGACTTTTTTAAGTAAAATAAGTTGAGGTAATAGTTTCTTAGATGGCTGTAGCTGTTTCTTCATTATTCTCTTCAATCCATGGATATATACAAACTTCTGTCTCAACTCAAATGATCGGATCCACTCTGATGGCGGTAGGATCTCTGTAGTCTCTTCTTCACATTCAGTGGTAATTTTGTTATTTTTTTGGGGGGGGTTGAATCTTCTTTGGTGTGCTTGTTGTTACAGTCTTCTGTTTTCTTGGCTGACTTCTTGTAAATTAAGCCGCTTATTCATTTCTTTTTGATGGTAGTGGTGTTGTGGACATTCCTAATGTGTCTCTTACCATTGCTTGCGTTGACAAATAGTTTGTTGCAAAAAGGACATTCGAATCCCATCTTTGTAGTTAATTTTGTTCGTTCAAACCTCCTGGAGCTTGGTTTGCTAGGAGGTCGATAAGTGATTCTTCATAATGTAAACAGACGTTGGTATTACGTGATATTTTGGCGATAATTTGTACTTGGAATTTATGTCCTGAGTTACTGAAATGTTTGGCTACTGGGGTGTCATTAAATTTTCGGATATCGTTGGTATGTCCGTATAAGCGGACTTTAAGTGAGTTGCCGGATTGCCCGATATATTGGATCTGGCAATTTAAACAAGTCATTAATAATAATAAAATATATATAAAACTTTAAATACATATTTCTTAATTAATAATGTATGTACATGTAGAGTTATACTTCACTATATCACATACCCCCATGGTTTGAAAAATTATTTTGTCTGCGAAAGAACTATAATTTGCCACAGAATTTAGCTGCAAAAATTTATATACATATTTTAAAATAAAATACAATCACCTTGAATAAGTAAATAGAAAAATCTAAATGATATTAAATAGTGCAATTACCAGAAAGAAGTGATTGGTATTGACCATATGATGCGACACTAAAATATGTGCTCATAAGGTTGTGATAAAATGCCTCTTAATCTTTTCGCTGCCAAAGGTGATATCGAAATATAATTAGGAGTTCTAAGAGATTGCATAGTAAATTTGTTGCGAACAGTAAACCCTGGCCATGTTATGGTCAGTGAAGGTCGACAATAATTATTGATGGTAATATTGTCGATAGTATATGGGTGATTTATATCCCAATATGAAGGACACAGCTAGGGACAAGTACATAATTGGTATCTGTTCACAAGAAGATCCAGTTGTGATTTCTAAAATAATAGTTGTACATGATGATTTTCTTTTCCCTAGTTTCTTTACAATTATTATGAGAACAATTGGTATTAAAACAATTACATAATTTATTATGAAATATTATGTATTTAAATGTAGAGTTATACTTTACTCTATCACAGTACCACAGCAGTACGTCTTTTTATTCAGGAGTTTGATTGTCAAATCAACACTAGTGAAAAAATTATCAAAATAAATATGTCTATACTCATATAACATTGTTTGCAACAATGTCTGAACTTTTATACCTCTTCTCGTGGATTTCATAGTAGGCATATACTGTACAAACCTGAGGTGTCCCTTATACTTAACCATGCCCTCATCAATGCTTATATTTTCGTGGAGGATCATATTGTTCTCTAAAAGATTTTTTGCATATGTCTATATGTCTATCATGGGTCTTATCTATATAAACGATCAAAACCATCTTCTCCTATAGCTGGCTGTTTATGTAGAATCAGTGAGATGTAAATCTCTCTGAATAGCAAAATATCTGTTGCGAGACATGGACTTTCTAATGGAGTCACTATTCAACAAGGGGTCTGACAACCAATATTGTTTCAGGGACGGCAAAACAATCAACCCCATCAACATTGCAATACCTATAAAAGTGTTCAGTTCATCCTCTGATATATTTACATTATGTCCATTTTGGGATGAATAACAGTTTGTTTCAAATTGTAATGTCTGCCAAATAGTATTAGCCGAATCAACTGATCTTAGTAGTCTGGAATTTTCACTTTGCTTCACCTTCATGTTGTATATTTACTTCTTACTATTTATCTCAGTTAGTTAGGAATAGCAATGCAATAGTTTGTTTTTACATTTTATATATCATAGCCGGATACATAGATACAAGCAGAGTATATAGATTACAATACTAAATTCATTGTCAAACTGTAGCCAGCCAGACTCGCTGGGGCGAGTCTGCTGATAGAAATTGCTACAACTGTTCCATTCATTCTTCCCAGGTCCTCTGGTTTTCTCTTACTGCTGGAAACCCTGATGTGCTTGCGGTTGATTGAAATAAAATTGTATAATATGTTGGTCCCAAAATAATCTAGTTTGGATCAAGTACCCCATTTTCCTTCTCATTTGACCCATAAAAACTCTGGTTGAAGTCCAAATAAATTTACTTTTATTAACAGCACATTGTAGTACATTATTTAGGGTGTGAATAGGCTTATTAATGTCCTTATTTATGCTGGTCAGTCTTGGTAGGAGCTCGAGAAAATTCACATATGCTTTTGAGAATTTGTGTTTTGCAAGTTTTATAAGATTGAGGTAAGAATTCTTGCAATCGTTGAAATTTGTGTGTAGAGAAGCATTATTTGATCCCATCAGGAAAGCAATTTAATGAGTTTCTTCTGATACTTGGAATTTTTCAAGGAATTTGTATGTATCTCCTTTTTTCCTACAACTAATAATACGCACTGCTGTGTCCCCCCCCCCCCCAACAATCAAGCCTCCCTGGTTTTATGTCTTTCAAGATAGATGAGCCAATCACAATGTTCTTGTGTTTATCTAACGGTTTTATCGTTCGATCGAACAGGTTTAACAGATCTTAAAATCACAATTTAGTTCTTCAAGAAGTTTTATTTCTTCACACAGTAAGATATTCTCGGTCTGGGTGTTATGGAGACAAGAGGTGATTTTATGTAATTCCTATTTCAAGCCAGCCATTGTAGATTCAAGAGCAGTTAAATATGTTTGAAGATTAGCTAGATGGTTACATGTATCTTTTTCATTCAATTTATTCATATTTGAGGTTCTTTCCGAAACAGGCAGACGACTTGTTCTGTTCTGTTTGATTGTACCGGTGCCTTGAAGGGAGTTTCCAAGAATTTGTGTCAGAGAAATCGGGTGTACTTAAAGTTAAATCTTGATTTTCATATAGACTGCCTGGGAAACTTTCCTCTGACTTTTCACTAGATTGGTATTGGTCAATTTGATGGCTATGGTTAGAGCTTACGACCTTACTTAGATCTTCAGCTCTTACATTACTAATGAGGTCAACGATTTCGGGAAAGTGGTCGGTTTAAAAAAAATCGACTATCCAGAGCCATTCACAAGGACAGTGGATGTGGTATTATAGTAATTGATAACATATTTGTATGGTCTCTTACTCTCAAGGGAGATAATAGTCGTAGCTATAACTGCAGCTATTCTGTTTATCCACTCGATTGGAGATGTCTACCTTTACAAGCTCTCGTTGTTCCAGGCTTGCATAGTATATATTAGTCACTCGATGAAATTCCTCATAGTAGCTAATGTTCCAAATAATGCGTATCCCTCCTCCAATTTGCTTTAATGTCATCAAGTCTCTGAAGGCAGCATCCAGTTTTTTCTTCAAACATTTATCAATAATTAGTGTGTAATTTACCTTCTTCTTTGACCGTATGGCAGTTGGCAGTTTACTTACATATTTAGCTATAAGCTCAGGTATTTTTTCTTCTGTATATGGACGATACATTTATGTCTTTATCGGATTCGTCTTTTACAATTTTCAACAAAGAAGGCATTGTCTTTTCAATATTTTTAACTGCATTTATCAAACGTAGGTTTGTCTAAAATCTGCTGCCATACTCTTAACTGGGACAATTTTTTCGGTGATCTTCTGAAGTAGGTTGTTATCCTATTTAGTGTCATTTCATAGAAATTGATATTGGGACGGTGCTTGGCTACATCAACAATAGCAAGAGCATGGGTCATATGAAATTCTTCCGAAACTCTGAGCTCCATAGTGTTAAGAAATTGCTCACAGATCACCAGACAGATAGATAATGATGGAACTAGATATTGTTGATCCCATCATGATCAGAATATTAAATACCGAAATTTAAAAAAAAAAGCTTTAAAATTCTAACCTATATGGTGTTAACAATAAATAAATCTTTCTGCTTTCCCATCAACCTATATCAAACACTGGAATACAAAAGGTAATAAGTAATCTACTTGGATTAATGCTCGTGGACGGATCTCCATGGCTTAAAATGTTGCTGGTTGACGGATCTCCATGGTCGATAATATTGCTGGATGATGGGTCTTCCTGATTTATATAGAAGTGGGTGCACCATCCCTTAATTTGAAAGCCTGGTGCACAAAGTTGCACACCGTTTTTGCTAGAGCAAACGGCGGGTTAAACATGTTTTCAAATGAAAAAGGATAAATTTGGGTCTCAAAGGCCTCATAAACAATTGTCTTGCGGAGTTCCTCATAGCGTTTGCATTCAATGAGGAAATGATACTCATTTTCAACTTTCTGTTGAGGGCAGTTTGTGCAAAGCCGCAGATGTGCAGGTGTGTTAAAAAAATGGTATGCATTTTCATCTAAATCAATAACAGTTGTACTCAGCTGATCGAATAGTTAACCACGCACAGTGTGTTCGGTATGGACAGGCAATTAACATACAACAGGTAAAAAAAAACACAACTTGCCAATATTTGGCAGAAAACTAGCTTTTTTTTACAGTAATGGTAATCTGAAAGTTTGACCTCAGAATAAAAACATGTGACACTCATTGAGTGGGGAATTTGATGCCGTTGTTGTTGATCTATTTATAGTATGGTTTTTATACCGTTGCAGTACGGACTGCAGAATTTGGCGACACATGTAAATCATTAAAATTACCAAATTAATTTGTTCAAAATTCAAAGTTTGTATACTTTATGATTAATCTGATATTTATTTTTCTTCTGTTTTGATCTGTGTTATATCATGGCTGCATTAGTTACCAATAAAAAATATGCCAAAGTTGACATTTCAATAAATGGAAATTTACCGCCACATACTGTGTTCAACAAAACCAAAATATATATTTTCAGATTTATTGTTTATCTATTAAAATATTTAGCTTTCTTGAGCTTTTAATATGAATTATAACTATTTTGCCATATTTGAAGCGTTTTTTCTAGAAAAAATAATAGAAATTATCTTCGATGGACAAGTATTTGCACTCACTGGTTTATAGGCATAGCACGACGTTTCGACAAGTATTCTCTTATTGTTATCAATCACAAATATTACATTACAAGTATTCTCTTATCGTTATGCTATGCCTATAAACTATGGAAGACCAAATGGAACAATATTCATGATTCTTGTTTCTACATTCCAGTTTGAACATTTTAGACACGAACGCAACATTCTAAACTAATGATTCTTGTTTCTACATTCTTATGTCAACATTTCATGCACGGTTTCTTCTTTCTGTTGTTTTTGTGTTGTGGGGAATCGTTGATGGGCTGGATTTTAAGGACAAATCTACATTGATTGGTAGAGTGATCAATTTCATTCGGGATTCGAAAGGCTGAATCCAGTCTGAGGGTGGTACAATTGCCGTTGCTTCTTCATTATTTCTTATCTGGTTGGAGGTGTTAATGATAATTGGAGCATCTTTGTCGTTTATATCAATAAAAACTTCCATTTGGTTTTCAATGGACTTTTTATAAACTATTCCGTTCTTTTTTTTCTTCTTAATCGTTTGGAGTTTGTGGATGTTCCTAATATGGTGTTTGCCATTTCTTGCATTTAAGAAAACCTTGCTGCAAAACAGGCATTCAAACATTCGATCCATTATAAGCTACAAGATATGTATTGTGTGCTGTGGTGATTGTAGTTGGATCAGGATATCCTTCCGAGTTAAGTTATCGGGAAATATTCGACGGAATATACGTTAAGGTAACATATTGCCTTGTGCTCCAGTTTCAACCTTTAGCTTGATAAATTGTCAGTATGGTGTACCATCTCTGTTGTGTTGGTTTTCTAGGTAAATTGATTTCAATCTGCAAGAAAACGAAACAGGGCTGAATTCTCGGAATGCATCTTTCTAAATAAGGCTGCATGCTGCACTTGTGACAACTGGAAAAAAACTGTCACAGCCTATGTCCAAGTTAAAAAGCCTAGCCTGATGTTTGACATATGTCTGAAGGTGGCTGACATGTGAACTGCCCAGATTTAAAACACCATAATCGCTCAAAAGTGGATTGCGAATGTAAAACCCCCTACTTTAAAACATGGTGTTAACCAATAACGAAGCGTAACAACCCGTGTAAAACTATACAAAGTAAACCTCGAGACACTTAGACAATAGTGTTTACACATCTTATCTTAAAAAAAACTAGTATTTGCATTTAAAACATTTTCTTGTCTCGTGCCTTGGTCAAATTGATGCAGTTGAGGAATGATAAAGAGTTACCTCTCTTGCACTGCAATACAGATTATACTTCACAATATGAAATAGATATTTTATATTTGGAGATTCTTTAATACCATAGAAGAAAAAACTAGATCAAAAACAAAACACATTTCAAAAGATAGATGCGTAAAGTGTGAAATCCAACTATACTGCTGCGAAAATATGAAGAATTGTCAGGATTCTTTTAAAATAGTTATTACCTAACAAAAAAGAAAGCCACACAAAGTGTGATATAAGTAGTATGCATCTTCAGGGACCAATATAATTCTATCTGCGAACATTTGCACAGTCTCGCCAGGACCTTGTATTAATTTTAACTCTCAGAGACCTAGGCTACCATGCACTTGTTTAAAATCAGAAGTAGAGTATCACATATCCAGTACAATTTTTATACGCCCACATTTTCATGTGGACGTATTATGTCGTCGCCCCTGTCCGTCCGGACGTCCGTCCGTCCGTCTGGACGTCCGTCCGTCCGTCCGTCCGTCCACAATTGTTTGTGGACTCTCTACAGGTCACAATTCTTGTCCGATTTTGACGAAACTTGAAATATAGGTTCATCCCCAAAAGATCTCGGCTGCTTTCGATATTGGCATGTATCGGATCAAAACTTCATGGATTATGGCCCCTGATTGTACGAAAAATCACGTTTTTAGCTTGTGGACCCTATAGAGGTCACAATTTTGAACCGATTTTGATGAAAGTTTACATGCATGTTTATAACCCAAAGATCTTGGTTCCTTTCGATATTTGCACCTATCGGAACGTAAATTCCTGAATTATGGCCCCTGATTGTCCGAAAATTCACCTATTTTAGCTCGTGGTACCTCTTGAGGTTACAATTATTATCCGATTTGAAAAACCGTTCGATTATGTCACCGTTACACCCTAAGGAAGGTTGAGTTCAAATTTCGGAAAAATCGGACCAAAATTACCATACAAAATGGCCGCCGTTCGTACGCAAATACTGTTAAAAAATGGTATATCAAGGTTGTGGACCCTGTAGAGATCACAATTTTAATTCGATTTTGATGAAACTTGAAATGCATGGTTATAACCCAAAGATCTTGGTTCCTTTCGATATTTGCGCATATCGGATCGTAACTTCCTGAATTATGGCCCCTGATTATACGCAAAATTGTCTTGGTTTAGCCTGTGGTCCCTCTGGAGGTTACAATAATTATCCGATTTAAAAAATCGTTTGATTATATCACCGTTACACCCTAAGGAAGGTTTAGTTTGAATTTCAGAAAAATGGGACCTAAATTGCCATACAAAATGGCCGCCATTCGTACGCAAATACTGTTAAAAATTGGTATATCAAGGTTGTGGATCCTGTAGAGGTCATAATTTTAATTCGATTTTGCTGAAACTTTAAATGCATGGTTATAACCCAAAGATCTTGGTTCCTTTCAATATTTGCACATATCGGATCGTAACTTCCTGAATTATGGCCCCTGATTATACGCAAAATTGTCTTGGTTTAGCCTGTGGTCCCTCTGGAGGTTACAATAATTATCCGATTTAAAAAATCGTTTGATTATATCACCGTTACACCCTAAGGAAGGTTTAGTTTGAATTTCAGAAAAATGGGACCAAAATTGCCATACAAAATGGCCGCCATTCGTACGCAAATACTGTTAAAAATTGGTATATCAAGGTTGTGGATCCTGTAGAGGTCATAATTTTAATTCGATTTTGATGAAACTTAAAATGCATGGTTATAACCCAAAGATCTTGGTTCCTTTCAATATTTGCACATATCGGATCGTAACTTCTAGAATTATGGCCCCTGATTATACGCAAAATCGTCTTGGTTTAGCTTGTGGTCCCTCTGGAGGTTACAATAATTAACCGATTTAAAAAATCGTTTGATCATATCACCGTTACACCCTAAGGAAGGTTGAGTTCAAATTTCGGAAAAATCGGACTCAAATTACTATACAAAATGGCCGCCGTTTGTACGCGAATACTGTTAAAAAATGGTATATCAAGGTTGTGGACCCTGTAGAGATCACAATTTTAATTCAATTTTGATGAAACTTGAAATGCACTGTTATAACCCAAAGATCTTGGTTCCTTTCGATATTTGCGCATATCGGATCGTAACTTCCTGAATTAGGGCCCCTGATTATACGCAAAATCATCTTTGTTTAGCTTGTGGTCCCTCTGGAGGTCACAATTATTATCTGATTTAAAAAATCGTTTGATTATATCACCGTTACACAATGTTGAGTTCGAATTTCGGGAAAATTCGGAACGAAATTGCCATACAAAATGGCTGCCGTTTGTTCCTTTCGTTATTTTCACATATCAGATTATAACTTCCTGAATTATGGCCCCTGATTGTCCGAAAAATCGCCTATGGTCCCTCTGGAGGTCACGATTATTATCCGATTTAAAATCTTGACTCTATCACCGTTACACCATACGGAAGGTTGAGTTTGAATTTCAGGGAAATCGGACCATAATTGCCAGACAAAATGGCCACCGTTTGTACGCTAATAGTGTTAAAATATAGTATATCAAGGTTGTGGACCCAGTATAGGTCACAATTTTAATTCGATTTTGATGAAACTTGAAATGCATGTTTATAACCTAAAGATCTTGATTCTTTTCGATATTTGCGCATATCAAATTGTAATTTAATGAATTATAGCCTTTGATTGTAGGAAAAATCACTTTCGATTTTGCTTGTTCTCTAACCATCTCTCGAAAATGTGGGTGTATCCTGCCTGGCAGTGCCAGCTTACTATCTTAAAGTTTTCTTAAAAGGAATCATCATTTCATCAATAGAATAAAATTCTTCTGGTTGAACTTTTAAGCGTTGTTTGCAAAACATATCTATCCATGGACGAATTTTCCAACTTTTATCAGTTTTATCTATATCACTACTATTGTCAACAAATTGCAAAACAGTTAACAGCAGTTGGAATCGGTTTCTGGACATAACATCTGATACCGGTGAATATCGCGTATTGCTTTCCCAGTAGGCTTGGTTTCCAGGCTTGCTACAAATACCCATGGGGCCATCCATAAAGTATGTACGCTCAAAATGGGTAAAATTCAGACCCCCCCCTCCCCCTGTACGCTCCTGTACGTACGTTTTGCCATTGAATTTAAGGACCTGTACATTTTTGGGTTGACCCCCCCTCCCCCCTTCAAGCGTACATACTTTATGGATGGCCCCCATTCTTAAAAACATACCAATTTTTTGTTATATTTCTTTTTCATTAGTATTAACAGAACGTTCATTCTTCTGAACACTGTACAAATTTGTGTTTTCTACAAGAAGTTGCAACATATCTGCTGTTATGAATTTCTGAAAATATTCATATGGAGTAAGCTTTTCAGCATCTAAAAACGTCTCCACATTTGATCAAATAAAAACAACGTTTCCTGCATCAAATGTTTTACAACTCCACGAAAACTCTTTCTGGTGATCTTCTTATTTGTCAGTGTCATCAGCTTCACATGATGCAAGTATAGCTTCATCTAAATATTCTTCATTTTCAATTTCATCCACGTTATTATTGGATCGAAATGACTCTTCATCTTCACCATCTTCTTCTTTACAAACATACTGCTAGGAATACTTCTAGCTCATTCTACAACAGAAAAACATTTCAAATTAACATGGATGGATAAGGAAATAGGACTGTGACTGTTTGCTACAATATTTTTCCCTAGCGCAACAATTGATACAGTACTAAGAGGCCTTGCACAAGTACAAATAGATCACTATGACAGTTTGTATTGAAATAAATAGTTATATATCAAAAATTATAATATAGTAAAGAATGGATCACTAGCTCCTGATTCAACTGTGGGTCGGGATACAGAAGAATGTAATAAGCCCCACTGGACTGGAAGTGGAACTAAATATTTTTGGCTAACTGTTCAAACTGGGAATTTTTTCCAAAACCCTTGTAATTTTGTAAATTATGTTTCAGTATGATCATTGATGGTAACTGTGTGTACACTGTACAGACATAGAATGGGCTTATGAAGATAAAAAGGTTTTGGGGTGGGGATTGGTGAAGGGCACAACCACGACCACAGGTGTGCATCAATTTGATTGGGGTCTGGGGGGGGTGGGGGGATAGAAATACTGATCGCTAACCTATCTTTGTTTTGATTTTGGAAATAATTGAACTGCGAATGTGATTATCCACTAAACATTGTGAAATACGTGCTACTGTGACTAAATTTCATAAGCAAGTCACATTGAAGCTACATTTTGACGTTACTGGCTTACTTCTTATTGACGTGAGAGAAGAAAATAGTGCAAGAACATGCTAAAGCCATACGTCCCACACAAGTATTTCTTTGCATATGTTAATGACTGTGAGCACAGATCATGAATTTTTTTTGCTATATTTCGACAGATCTAATTTATATCTTACTTTCAATATCAAAAAGGTTTCAACTTGCCAACATCTATCTGCTGTACCATGCAGGTAAACGTGTCCCCTTAAACCTATATTTTTTTTGTTGTCTGTAGTTCAAATATTAAACTGGAAATACTGGAAATCAAAAGTTGAAAACAGAACTTCTTTTACAAGACTATGTTTTTATAGTTGGTTAACTCATCAAAAATTTTAAATTTAGATATTTTTTTAAATACAAGAACTTAATTATAATTTTTTGTTTGTAAGATGACCGTTTTTATTTCATGTACATTTAGGCTTATATATACAAAGAGATTGATAAGGGAGGTGGCTTAAGATTACTATGGGCCAACCAAATAATTTGCTTCTTAGAAGAGCTGATTTTTATACTCTTGACCTGTACTATATTTATTAAATGTGTTTGACTCTAAAAACCCATGTCGCCATGAAACATGTTTGTATTTCATTTCATATTATTTTATTCTATAAGAATTTCTTTTTTTGAAATTTAGTTGAATTTTAAGTTTTAAATAGCATGTAGTATGAAGTAAATTATTGCTAATATGTTAGCAATTTTTTTTTATTGGGGAGTCAGTACAGGAGCCATATATTCAGAAAAACTTAAACTTTAAATATTTTAAGAATGCAGCTCATTCATTGGCTAAGGACTAAAGTTTCAACCCGACCAGTGAAACCTCTACATTATTAAAGATGCATTAAGTAAGATTTAGATAAAGAACTAGCTATTCTTGCTATAATAATTCATAAATAGATAATGCAAAATGATTATTTTGAAAATTTCATTTAAATTACTTTATTCTGAGCCAAGTTACCACCAGATATGTCCATTATCGTAAGCATGTTACTGGTATATTTAAAACTTCGATCCACTTCTCCATTTTTAAATAAATCGTTAAATGGCCAAATCAATCTAATCTAGTTAAAATCTTGAGCATCCAATGGCATCGAGAGATGATTATGTTAATAAATATCTAATTTTAAGGCCTGATGAAAAACCTGCTACAGGCTAATTGAGCTCTTAAAAAATGCATGTTTTAGCTTTCTGTGACATGGATATAAATATGTTCATTAAATTGGATAAGCTTATCTTATAGATTATATTATATAATTATGCATTATGAATTTTTCGTCCAGCCTTACACTCACATAGCATCTGAATATGCAACAGTATATATTTGATATAAAATATTTTCCAGGTGAATATAACATGTTTTTCTGTCTTTTAATTATGCTTGTAAATATAAAACTATGATAATGTCAAACATGTATATATATGAAACCGAATATTGTATATATGTACCAGTAATAAAAAAAATATAAATTGTACATAAATGTTAGGTTTTTTATACGCCCACATTTTCATGTGGACGTATTATATCGTCGCCCCTGTCCGTCCGTCCGTCCGTCCGTCCGTCCGGACGTCCGTCCGTCCACAATTGTTTGTGGACTCTCTACAGGTCACAATTCTTGTCCGATTTTGACGAAACTTAAAATATAGGTTTATCCCCAAAATATCTCGGCTGCTTTCGATATTGGCATGTATCGGATCAAAACTTCATGGATTATGGCCCCTGATTGTACGAAAAATCACGTTTTTAGCTTGTGGACCCTATAGAGGTCACAATTTTGAACCGATTTTGATGAAACTTTATATGCATGTTTATAACCCAAAGATCTTGGTTTCTTTCGATATTTGCACCTATCGGAACGTAAATTCCTGAATTATGGCCCCTGATTGTCCGAAAATTCACCTATTTTAGCTCGTGGTACCTCTGGAGGTTACAATTATTATCCGATTTGAAAAACCGTTCGATTATATCACCGTTACACCCTAAGGAAGGTTGAGTTCAAATTTCGGAAAAATCGGACCAAAATTACCATACAAAATGGCCGCCGTTCGTACGCGAATACTGTTAAAAAATGGTATATCAAGGTTGTGGACCCTGTAGAGATCACAATTTTAATTCGATTTTGATGAAACTTGAAATGCATGGTTATAACCCAAAGATCTTGGTTCCTTTCGATATTTGCGCATATCGGATCGTAACTTCCTGAATTATGGTCCCTGATTATACGCAAAATCACCTTGGTTTAGCTTGTGGTCCCTCTGGAGGTAACAATAATTATCCGATTTAAAAAATCGTTTGATTATGTCATCGTTACACCCTAAGGAAGGTTGAGTTCGAATTTCGGTAAAATTGGACCAAAATTGCCATACAAAATGGCCGCCATTCGTACGCGAATACGGTTAAAAAATGGTATATCAAGGTTGTGGACCCTGTAGAGGTCACAATTTTAATTCGATTTTAATGAAACTTGAAATGCATGGTTATAACCCAAAGATCTTGGTTCCTTTCGATATTTGTGCCTATCGGAACGTAATTTCCTGAATTATGTCCCCCGATTGTCCGAAAAATCACCTATTTTAGCTTGTGGTACCTCTGGAGGTCACAATTATTATCCAATTTGAAAAACCGTTCTATTATATCAACGTTACACCCTAAGGAGGGTTGAGTTCAAATTTCGGAAAAATCGGACTAAAATGACCATACAAAATGGCCGCCGTTCGTACGCGAATCCTGTTAAAAAATGGTATATCAAGGTTGTGGACCCTGTAGAGATCACAATTTTAATTCGATTTTGATGAAACTTGAAATGCATGGTTATAACCCAAAGATCTTGGTTCCTTTCGATATTTGCGCATATCGGATCGTAACTCCCTGAATTATGGCTCCTGATTATACGCAAAATCGTCTTTGTTTCGCTTGTGGTCCCTCTGGAGGTCACAATTATTATCCGATTAAAAAAACATTTGATTATATCATCGTTACATTGTAATGAAGGTTGAGTTTGAATTTTGTGAAATCGGACCACAACTGCCGGACAAAATGGCCGCCACTTGTATGCGAATATTGTGTAAAAATATGGTTTATCAAGGTTATGAACCCTGTAGAGGTCATAATTTTAATCTGATTTTGAAGTACCTTGAAATGCATGTTCATAACCCATTCAAAGATCTTGGTTCCATTCGATATATGCGCATATCGATTTGTAACTTCATGAGTTATTGTCCTTGATTGTAGGAAAAATCACTTTCTTTTTAGCTTGTTCTCTATCCAACTCTTGTATGTGGGCGTATCCTGCCTGGCAGCCGCTGGTTTCATTTGCCAATACCAGGTGCGGATCAAAGGGGGGGGGGCAGAGGTCCGTGGCCCCCTCCGCCCCCAGTGAGACTGGTCATCTAAACCACTAATGCATCCCGCACTCTGATTATTACCCTTTGCTCAAATGTATTAGCCCCCACCCCCCACCCCTCAACAAAATCCTGGATACAGGCCTGAATACATGTACATACAACTGCAGTTATTTTATCCTCAGGAACATTTTGATTCTGGTTATTTATAATGTCCTGAAAAAGAAGAGGGAAGAAAATGCCCTATGCTTTAAAATATGTTATTGTTTGCAGGATCATTGACAATTATGAGAAGATGGGGCACAGATTTCAGACTGGGATATATATTACCCAAATATTTTGCAGTCTAAACTCTCTCTCTCAAACAACAAAATCAAAAAAACAAGCCTAACTATTGCTTATATAGTGTGTGGGGGTGATGACCGAATGGTTAGGGTGTGCGCGCTGTATCATAAGGTCTGTCATTGATTCAACTGGCATGGTTTCGATTCCCCAGTTGTATGTGTCAAGGAGTAAGGTCGTCTGCCCAACCATTGTGGGTTTTCTCGGGTCCTTCGGTTTCCTCCCACTGCTATTGAAATAAAATTAAACCATATGTTATTCTCTACATGACCTAGTTTGTGTCAAGTAGTTAAAACCCATTTCTTTCTCTCTTTCCCCCTATCTCTTTTCTCAAAACAACAAAAAACGAAGCCAAACAATTGCTTATATAGTGAGACGCCACAGTGTGTATATGTCCCATGTGTATTTCTCTATGAATGAAAAGTAAATATTATCATATACATGTACTACTTTCAGGCCATATTGTATGTTGTAGCAACAACCCCTGTAAGGAATAAATAGAACTCGATTATGTTGACTGAGAATTAAAGATGGTGAAATCCTTTAATTTTTAAAATGTTGTTACGCAATGTTTGGCATTTGTCCACTGCAAGGCTCTGTTTACTAAAATAAGTCGAAAAGTGGGCATATTTTGTCATTTTATTACTGTATGGAATTTTTGTGGCCGTGCTCAAAAGAATGAATATATAGGATGTCCCCAAGTTAACATAATTTGCAATGATTATGGTTGCATTGCTGCAAAAGTCAAGTGATCAAGTTACATGGATGTTGATAAAAAAACTTAAATAAACCGAATTTATCGAGCCCTTCTTTAGATTATTATTCCTAAGGAGTATAGACAATTTTGATATAGACATATTTAAATCCCCCCACCAGTTAAAAACTGCTTGGTAAAGACATTCACCAAATGGTTTGAACTTTATACCTTAATTAAATTTATCGTAACTCAATGCCCTCGACCAATCAAATGCTCACTAAACTTGCTAACGACAGTCACCAAATGATCATCTGCAAGAATGCACTTGATCTTACATTTTACCTCAATTACAAATATTTTGTTCCATAAAGTGTAATATCTAAACATCAGCCAATCAAATTGTTTATCTCTGAACTGCAAATGCCTATCTCTCGCACATTTAAAATCAAAGTTATCTTGTTCATAAATTCTTAACAAATCAAATTGCTTATTCATGTCTGCTTAGCGTAAGCAGAAAATACTTATCACCTAACTCAATCAAGACAATTCACCTAATGAACATTTACACCAAATTTGAACATTATACCTCTATTAAAAGCAGTTATTCTTTTTCAAATAGGGGGGTTGGATGGCTGAATGGTTAGCGTGCATGCTGTATCATAAAGGCTGTCATTGAGTCAACTGGCGTGGTCTCGAAGCACCGATTGTACGTGGTGAGGAGTAGTGTCGCCAACTGCTAAAGACCCCTACGTGCAAGCGAATTATTAAAATAAAGTTAAACCATATGTTAGTCGCAAAATCACCTAGTTTGTGTCGAGTGGACGTTAAACCCCACTTCTCTCTCTCTCACCTTTAAACGTTTAAAAGGCTGTGAGGTATTGATTGAAATACCAATGCGGCTTTAAATGCCTTTTAACAGATGCCATTATTATTGCACAGAATTAATTCATAAAGTTTATATTTGTTGTCACCCATGGATACAAGGACAAAAGACATTGATTTTTGGATCAATGGGTAAATATAATGTTTTATATGGGTAATCATAAATATTTTATATTGTATGAACAACAGAATAAAAAGTTTCATCTCAATACCAAGGAAGTAAAGAGAGAGAGAGAGAAATTGGGTGTAACATCCACCTGACACAAACTAGGTCATTAATTTTATTTCAACTATTTGCTTGCGTGTAGGGGTCTTTAGCAGTGGGAGGAAATCGAGAAAACCCACAAGGTTGGAGAGGTGACCATACACCTTGTCACATACAATCGAAACCACGCCAGTTGACTCAATGACAGGCTTTATGATACAACGCGCGCACACTAACACTTCACCCATCCAACACCCGTTCCTTGTCAAGTGTTAGTAGTTAGTAAATTCTCAAACCCAGGCGGCCAAGAGGCCAACCCCAATGACAATAGAAACCCTGCCAGGATTTTGGAATAGTATAAATAAAAAAGCCTGCCACGTGAGTCCAGCAATATCACTTGGGTGGAAATAAAGCTATTTCACACACAGGTGAGTCTGAAGAGTTGAATACGAACAAAACTGGTCACTGATAGCCGTGATAACCAGGCCCCGAGTTCACAAAGCATTCTCAGACAAAAGTTAAGAATTTACTCAAAATTATAAAACTTTTGCTGTTTATATGTATCAAATACATCAATAAGAAACTATGTGCAGGGGCCGCGGAGCAGGCCCGATTTCGGGGGGGGCTCTTGCCCCCCCTCCTAACCTTTTTTCGCTTTTTGGAGCTTTTGGCGACATTTCATTTTCACTATTAAAAATTATTGCCGGGGCTAAAGCCTCCGCGGCCCCTGACTATGTGCAAAGTTTTGTGTTTCTGGATCAAATATATTTGTCATAAACAGTGATTGAAAGTTGAATAAATTCTTAACTTAAGTCAGAGAATGCTTTGTGAACTCCGGGCCAGGGGCTGTATTTATAAAAATTCTTAGAGTTTTCATAACTTTAGTTAAAAGTTACTCTCTAGAAATATTTATAAAGGGTCTTAGAGTTACTTTTAACTAAATGTAAGACTTGGGTACTAACCAAACTAAATCTGTCACAAAAAAAATCCCACCCATGTCCATTTGATATCTCCTTATCAACTGGTCATTGTTGTACTCCACTAAGAAATCTCTGCTTGTTTTAAACTCTCTTAGGCGGCGTACACGGACGGCCATGTTAACCAAGATAAGAGTACTTTTAACAAGTTAGGAGTGCTACAGGAGGACTCCTAAATATGTGTCATATTTAGGAGTAATTCTTAAAGTAAAATGTTTTATAAATAGGTCTAAGGGAAATCTACAAAGTTAGGAGTAATTTTTGACAGTTAAGAGTTGATTTCAACTCTTAGAATGTTTATAAATACCGCCCCAGGATTCATTGACACACTTATCTTATATATTCATTGCTTGAAGGCTTTGTTTTAGTCAAGTGCTTCATGAATAGGTAATAAAGCATGATTATGTATCCAGTGTATTATTTTGTTTCAAGGCTGGAGGCAACAATTAAAGGAGCTAAACCCATCTTACTCATTCAGTGAGCATGTAAGTGGGTAAGACAATGGCTCGTTAGCCTGACGGTTGTGTGTACGATCATTGTATTAGCTGTGAAACTTCATTAAGATCTTCTGGTGTAGTTTCCCCTTGAAGACAGATTAACGTGTGTTATCAGTGAAATTTTGCCCAGACAGTAGCTACGACCTACTCTTGTTTTGATTTCCAACTGTTGAGGGTTATTCTATGTGCATACCAATTGTAAACAAGAGACTTTGTTTTTTTATCCCATCTCTAGACATTGTCCTTGTCAAGCCCTCTATCCTGCACCACTAACAAGGGGGAACTGCACCAGAAAATCCAATTCCAACTGTCAATGGGTGCAATAATGTCCACGCCAATGTGTTTTGTAAACCATCCGAACAACTTGACACCATTGACAAGAGGAAACCAATAAAGTAGTAACTAAATTATTTTGGGTTTTGTTCAATAATGATATTGGAGAGAATAATTTTGGGAACTGATAAACAACAGCAATAAGCTATCAATACAGGGGACTCTTAATAAAGATGGTTAAGAAGCTACATGTTAATGTACCTTCGGAAATGTTTGTAGTTCATCGTGCATACAGGTTTAAGGTTTTTATGAACAGGAGGACAGTTGGCAGGGGTTTTTTTGCACACCAGAATACACCATAAAATAGTCACTTTTATAAACATGTGCTGATCTCATCTGATTCCCAACAGACCTTTATCAGAATTTATCATAACCAGAATGTCCCCCCGAAGGAAATTAAAATAAGAGGAAAACACATAATATTCTGTTTAACATTTAATAATAAATACAGTAAAAAACTATACATTATAGATACGAGCAGAACAGCAGTCAAATACAGAATTAACATACTTCTAATATAACAACAAAAGTCTAGAACAATTTTAGTAAAGTAAAGTAAAGTAAATATTAATTTTTTGAAATTTTATGCCTATTTCTTATGAATGGGAAAAGTCATATTGGCTGTAAATGCCTATAACTTATAAGGCATCCAATTTCAAATACTGAAGACAGCCTACCCTAAACACTTCCCTTTAAAATTTATTACGACTAGCAATCATACTTCTACCAGTTGTTCAGAAATATTCTCCAATAATAATTGATAGGATACCTACATACTCCCCAAAAAATGTCCAAGATGCATTATGTAAGTTTTAAACAAAAAGCTATGATAGTTAATGAATATATTGAAAATTTCAGTCAAATTAATTTATTCTGAGCAAAGTTATGAAAATTTGACAAGAACAAGACTTGATTATCGAGTACCATTGCCACAATAACAATGTTAGTCCTTCAATCGCCAGTCTCTGTTAGTGATTCCCCTTTGAATGTTAACAAAGATAATGCAGACATTGTCTAATCCACACAATATCTTAGCGATTTGTTATGCTAGATAGTTGATTATGGACTAATGTCCAAATAACAATTCATCTAAAGTCAAAATAAAGACACAATAGGCCGGTTTAGATGTTACATAATGCATCTTTAAATAGAGATTCTCATAAACACCAATTTATATAGGCTAGTCATTATCTGTAATTAGTATATATTTATTGTATCAAAATAATAATGGTTATGGTAATACTGACTCTGGCCCTAAACTAACTGACTTGGTATAATTAAGGTTACATCATGTAACTTATCATTAGTAACTGGGGTAGGGGGTCATGCTTTCATTAACAAGACCTTTTATTGACTGTAATTGCACTTTTTTTTAAATGCTAGTAGGGTACATGACCACTCTAATACCCAGAATAAAATAAATTAACCAATGTCACTATACCCTAAGTCTACTGTATTTTATCACAGGCTTTTAAGAGATTAAAGACAAGTAACATTTGTCACAAATTAAAGGAAACATGTTTTTGATATTTTTACTGATGAGCACATCAAAGACAAAATGACTTTTCCAACAAAATATTTCCTACATTAGAATACCAAGGAAAAAACAAATATTATTGATATTTTTTTTAAACATATCAAGATAATTTACAAAATCAGCAGACAGATCAAAGTGAGGTAAAAATTAAAGTTTAAAGCTGTAAATGGAAGAAGAAAACTTCAGTTTGAAGAGACATTAATAAAACATATATGTACAATATTGGGGACCTTTGTCTGCGATATCACTACCTTGAAAGCAGACATTAAACATCCACGTATAAGATGGAGCTCGGAACATTGAAAATTTATTTTTAAAATAACATTAGCAAGATAATCAAATTTATTGACAAAATATTTTCTACAACTGCTTATTTGCATTCAGATATGTTATACTGGTACATGTATTTTATCTTGATTTTATATTTTGCAAGTGCCTGTGTACAAAAGTACAACAAAAATTGTTTGCTGAACAGATCTTTAAGAATGTAAGCATACACTGTCTCATGTACAACACCTGGTGTGGCAGCTTGACTCACAACCTTAACAATGACATTTTTGTAAGACAAATGGTAAGCAATGTCTAATATGAAGTAGAAAAAAAAATATGCAAAAAAAAAGGAGCACAACACAAATTCAAAGGTTTCTACAACAGTGTTTAGTAACAATATATAAGCAGAAAGTGAATATATGTGATAAACCAATTTACATCTGGTATGAAACTTTTTAAATGAACCCGGGGAAGGCAGAAACCAAATAGATACATACAGTATATGTATAGTAACTAATGTGGATTTACTCAAAAAATGATCAAAGCCTAACAGTGTTACCTGTAAAGATCTGGAGAGATTTATCTTTGCTTTATAGCTATTTTAATTAGATCCATGTAAACAAAATAGCAGCTGTACGATAAATGGGCCTTGATTCCAGCACCTCTATTCCTAGGATGGAGAAATTGAAAATACAAAAATTTACACTGAGATTCAAGGCAAGATACATCAAGCAGTAAGCATTTTACAAAAGTTATCAATCACAACATTAACATTATTATTACACTAACAAGGTAAAAGTTAAGCTACAAGACCAAGACACATGCATTCAGTTAAAGATGCATTATGTAAGATTTAGATAAAGGATATTTGTTCATGTCATGTTCATTTCCTCCCTCTACCTTTTTTCCTCAATATTTATTGACGCAATTGGAATAATATATACCCCTGTTGTATACGATAATAAACAAAGTTTCAATTATTCAATTCAATTATTAAATGGCGACCGTGTTTGAATCCATTGAAATTTCTGATCATCCCATGATCCAGAGAATTGATTATGGGCTTGTCATGTAAATAAATGTCTTAAGGCTAAAAGAAAAACCTGCCATAGGCAGATTTAGCTCTTACATAATGTATCTTTAACAATTCTAAATATACAAAACATTTATACAAATACATATTACCCAGTGAAGGGAATTGTTGCAACTATTTACATTATTACATAATGATCATTAACAATTTAAACATACACAACACTTATATACATATAGGCCTACATATTACCCAGTAAAGGGAATTGTTCCAACAATTTAGATTATTACATTTTAACAATGTTAAACTAATTATTTAAATTCTTATAAGTTACTACCCTATTTTACTCTATCAAAAGGTAAAGATTTACACAATTGACACTACTTTATGTATAAAATGTATACATTAAAGCTACCCAAATTTGAATTTCCTGAAATTTTGTTTACCCTCCTTTTATTTATGAATATATGGCATAGTTAATGACTTTACTATATTGCAACATGGTTGATGACTTGACTATATTGCAACATGGTTAATGACTTGACTATATTGCAACATGGTTAATGACTTTACTTTATTGCAACATGGTTAATGACTTGACTATATTGCAGCATGGTTAATGACTTGACTATAATGCAACATGGTTAATGACTTGACTATATTGCAACATGGTTAATGCCTTGACTATATTGCAACATGGTTAATGACTTGACTATATTGTAACATGGGTAATGACTTGACTATATTGCAACATGGTTAATGCCTTGACTATATTGCAACATGGTTAATGACTTGACTATATTACAACATGGTTAAGTAATTTACTATATTGTAACATGGTTAATGCCTTGACTATATTGCAACATGGTTAAGTAATTTACTATATTGCAACATGGTTAATGACTTTAATTTTTTGCAACATGGTTAATGACTTGACTATATTGCAACATGGTTAAGTAATTTACTATATTGCAACATGGTTAATGACTTTAACTTTTGCAACATGGTTAATGACTTGACTATATTGCAACATGGTTAAGGAATTTACTTTTTTGCAACATGGTTAATGACTTTACTATATTGCAACATGGTTAAGGAATTTAAATACTATATTGCAACAAGGATAATTACTTTATACTACAATGCAGCATGGTTAATGACTTGACTATATTACAACATGGTTAAGGAATTTACTGTATTGCAACATGGTAAAGAAATTTACTATATTGCAACATAAAATCATTTTAAGTTCATAGAACCACACAATGAAGTACATGTATTACTCTGTAATATTCGATCATGTCATGGTAATATCCAGTACAAATAACCTACCCTCTATATAATTCTATTGAATTTTCATTTCGCAATATGTACATAGTATAGTATTTCGAAATATAAGGTTTTTTATCTTTACAAAAGTTAGCTGAATAAGTTGTTATAAATTCATAAACGCTCTTATCAAAAGAAATGTATATAAATGACTATACCTACAAAAACATCAATACAAGTGTAAATATTATTGGCCAATATATTAACCTAAACATGTATAATCTATAAGTACATATAAAATTTTCACCTTGACTTATATAATATATACTTAATATATAAACATATATTAAAAGCTTCAGTACAATATACTGTAATTACATTATAAGTAGAAGTTCATACCTACATTGCACAGAGGTTAAGTAGAAAAACAATGATAAAGCAATAAAAAAAAAATTAAATGTTCAAAATATATATCTTAAAAGTCCATAAATCAAAATTCATATCTTTAATATTATTAAACAGCAGTTGATCATTTTGAACCAAGGTCAAGAGTTAGTTAAAGAGATTTTGAGTTATACCCTGTATTATATTATGTGTTCACTCAACCAATATACATGTATATATATATGTAAACACATTCCAAAGCTAGCAATAACCCTATACAGTACACCCCATGAAACCTCTTCTCCGAGTTGTAATTTAGCTAAAGAGAGAGAGAGAAAAATGGAGTTGAACATCATTTTGGGACTAACATATGTTCAATTTTATTTCAATAATCCATTTGCCGTAGGGGTCTTTAGTTCAAAGTTCAACAGTTACTCCCAACTTCCTAAACATCCCACAAAAACAGGTGTAATTATAACTACCAACAACAGTAAAAAAAATAAATTTTGTATATAATATATGCATATACAATGATTACATGTAGGTTTAAGTCTACTATATTTACAATAACCCTCACAAAAGATTTATATTAATATCAGAACTGGGTCGATTCGTTAAATTTATCGAAGTAATATCATGTGTATTTGAATTAAGGATTAGAGATTATCTATTAATCAATAATAAATATCTTGAGATTATTGACAAGTGAGCTTAGTGGTAAGATTTAATAAGGGATTTAAAGAGAAATTATGTATACAATTAAACATACATTATGCAAGAGCTAAATCTTCCTATTGCGGGTCTTTCTTTTTAGGCCTGAAATGTTATATAAATTATTACTTTGACAGTAATTAACTTATCAACTCTCCATGTCATCGCTAGCCTGCGATATTTACTGGATTAGCATCTGATTTGCCGCTCAACTTTCATTCATGATTTAATCATGAATGGATAATCGAGAGTATGTTTTTTATCGTACCAACTTAAGTAATGATGATCGAGGCTAGGCTGAAAATTCAATAGCTAAATTCTCGGCTCACGAGTGGATCAATTTGACTGAAATTTTTAGCAAATTCCCTTTACATTTTCTAGTTTTTGACTATTATAGTGAGAATTGTCAGCTCTTTATCTAATCTACCATAATGTATCTTTAATAAATAAAGTCTAAGAATTTTATGCTTATTAATGACTGTTATTTTAGACAATTGATATCATTATAACATAAAGTATATCAAATACACATTTATATATTAGATAAATCTGGCTTGTAGAATAAATGAATAATATATAAGTTATGCTGACTCACATTCTCATTGAATGACTTTGTTCAAATATACACGACAGTTATAGAACTCCAAAACAGACAGTAATAATATGTAAAAAAAAAAGTTTTAAATACATACAAAAATATCAAAATACATAGAAATATGAAAACAAACACAATATCAAGACGAATATATTATGCAAACCGGTCTCTTCAAAATGATTCCTACATATATTTACAATTACATTTCTAATCCATTTAACACTGATGGGCCATCCTGTACCACTGACATGGGGGGGGGAGGACTATGCTGCAAAATCATCAGGATTTTTTCCCCCAACACTAGGCATGAACTCGACTATCTTAATACAATAGTTAATTTATTATGTCTAAATAATAAAGATTAGACAGTGTAATTGAATAATTGAGCACAACGTAAAACATTTAGAAAATTGAACAAAACTATAAACACATTGACATATGTGATATAAAATATAGATTTTAAATATTTAAAACTTAAGTCAAATGAAAATCCAACTTGAGCAATGTGATGAAAATTCATATATCACACGTAGACACAAGCCTGGAAATAAGGCACCTGTCACAATCACTGTCAGGTATATATTCAGCCTTTGTCAGGTACCGTTTCTATATTTTAACTTGTCTAGTACAAACTGTTATCAGCAGATCAGTAGGACGTTAAACCCCATTTCATTTCATTTTCACAAACTGTTATCTCTAGGCCTACATGTACATTGTGTTCACAGTAGAATAAAATCAATTTCCATATTCTAAAACAAAAACTAACCCCATAACATTTGTTTTGAATGTGCCACGCATTGTAAACTGATTTCATATCAAAAATAAAATAAAAAAATTCCCTTTAATTTTGATTTTCTTCGTAAACTGTGAATATTTTTAATATAAAGATACACTGTAAAGTACCTGAGAAAATTACAATTAAACCCTAGTTGATATTAACACACATGAAACACAGTTTATAAATTCCAAAGAAGAATCAGAATTCCAATTCTAAGTGCTAAAACATAAAATCACAAACATGAATAAGTAGCACTTTTTGGATTTCTTTTGAAAACCAAAGTAATCCTGGCGAAGAAAATATGGTCTATCGTCTAAAGGATCTATTTTCACATAACTATTTGTTCATTGTCATCCTGGAAATCTTCTTCTTGCCAGTTGATACCAGCAGACTGAGTGACTAAAGCTTTCAACATACTCTCTATCCTTGAGTTCTGTTCTCTCATACTCTTCATATTTTTCTTCATTTTCTTTAAATCATTCTGCATCTTCTCCTGAGCTTCTTGTACCTTCTCTATATCATCAAGCTCTGGATTCAAAGCTTTTTGGATAGTTTGAGCTGATAGAGATGATTCCACCTTAAACATCTTGGCGATTGTGTTGTTAAAAAGCATGTTTGGTTTAATGGTATTTCGTTTAATGTAAAACCTTTTCTTCAAGACATCAGGAAGAATCCTCTCCACATCCAGTGCCAGTTCCACCTGCATAGCCATTCTCTTGAGGATAGCTTGCTCCTGGACAGCTTTAATATCATCAACAGCTAAACCAACCAACAAGTTCATGATAATAATTGACATTAATATCATGAAGATTACAAATAAAAGGTATGACACCTCTGGCATGTAGACCTGATCAGCTGGATCAGTTGACGTTACTTCTGTGTTGAAAACATCATTAAATTCAAATTCTCCAATCATCATTACTGATGTTTTCATCAGTGAGTTACCCACAGATCTGAAGGCAATTTGATTTTGAAACAGGGTGAAAAAGGCGAGAGCAAAAGCAACAATGAACAGGAAGAACACTATAAAAAACTGAGCGAATGTTTTTAATACACTTGTCAACATGACCACATAAATTCCAAATCTTGGGAATTTCTGAATAAATGATACAAGATCCATCCAAGCCAAAAATATGGACACAGCTCCAAGAGACCATTGCCAGTTATACCTATAACCCGTTATATCCTGGCATTCATTAAAATCTATCACCAGTAGTAAAGCAGTCACATAAGTTACCCATTCAATAAGATTAGTCCAACCAAGATAGCTCAACTTTGCTTGAAATATTTGAAGTAACTCTTTTATCAGGTTAAATGCAGACAGTCCCAAAATTACCCATTTTCCTATCTTAGCAAAAGTATGTTTTTCTCTCTGAACTTCTAAATTGGTGCAGTTGTCGCTAATAATAAAATCAGAATCAGTTTTAGAATACTGGTAGGGTGCAACAGTTGTCGTAATATAGCCAGTTAGAAAAACAAGAAAGATCACAAAAATGAAGAGCAGGAGATAGTAAATGAAACTTCCAAATGACTTCCATTTATGATTCAAAAGAGAGGTCACTAAAGGATGTCCCAACAGATCTTCTCGGTTTGATGATACCATAACCATAATAGGATGATTAGTCTTCAATAAATTTGAATCTGAAGTATAAGCTCTTGCAGCATCACTAACTTTGTTTTCATCCTCAAACACACTGTCTGATGCTGATCCATATTCACTTGAATCTGGTTTGATGTCCATCCATGGTGCATATGCATCATCGAGAAATTCATAATTGAAGGTAATTTCATAGTCTTTTCTTTCAGGGTTCTTTTCAGCTCCATAACTTAAGCACTTGTCAAATACTTTTTCAGCAACTTCTGGCATTTTTCTAATAAGTCTTCTCATTGGGGTGTCCAGTACTCCTGTAGTAATGTCTAATGTTGCATTCCGCAGAGCGTCTTCCCACACAGGAGATGCAACTATTGCGAAGGCAACGTCCATGTTGTGGTGTTCAATGGCTAAATCCAGACTATTATTTCCTTCTGTGTCACGTTGCGCGACATTGGCATCCCACTCTAATAAAAGTTCAACAACTTGCGCATGACCTGCTCGTGATGCAAGATGTAGTGGTGTGGTGTTAGATTTATCCATGGGGTCGATAGGTGCATCTTGCTCCAGTAAGATTTTACAGGTTTTTGACCAACCTTTTGAGGCTGCCAGATCTAATGGAGTCCACTGATTGTAGTTTCTTGAAGCAACATCGCTTCCAAATTCTATCAATATTTCCACCACTTTATCATGCCCATACATTGCTGCAAGATGTAGAGCAGTGTTTGAATTTTCATCTTCATCATAGACCACTGATTTGTCATGTTTAACTAGTTCCTTGACAATAATAGTTCGACCATATCTTGCTGCCAAATGAACAGGTGTTTGTTCTTCTTCGTTCTTTGAATCCAAATCTGCTCCGTTTTCCAAAAGACACTTAACAATGTCTAAAAACCCTTCCTTAGCAGCAACATGGAGAGGGTCATTGCTGTATTTATCACCTGTATTTATCAATTCCTGCATACGTGAATCTGACAGCAGTGTCTGCAGGGTTTGAAGGCGGTTTTCCTCAGCAGCTAAATATATGGCTGTTTTATCATCTTTATCTACAACGGTATAATCAGCATTTTTCTCTAGCAGTAACTCAACACATTCGGTTCTACCATACGTAGCAGCTAAAAGCAGCGGGGTGTAGTTATCTTTATCGCGACAATTAATTTTAGCTTTCCTGTCTACCAGAAACTTAACTACTTCACCATGGTTAAATTGAGCAGCTTTATGCAGGGGGGTGGCTTGTTCGTCATTTAGGACATCAATTCTTGCCTTATTGTTTACTAACAATTGAACAATTCTGATGTCACCTGAAACTGCTGCCAAGTGAAGTGGGTGCATATAATGTTTTCGTGGTACATTAACATCTGCCCTTTTCGCCAAACATAACATAGAAACATCATAATGTCCATTATCAACGGCCAAATGTAAACATGTGCTCTGTTCAACGTCTGTATCAGTCACCATATTTGATATCATTACCCAGCCTTCTGGTGTTTTGGCTCCTGCTTCAAACAACATTTTGACAATTTCAATATTTCCTTCAGAACAAGCATGATGGAGGGGAGTACTTTGTTCTTTATCACAGCATCGTAGATTGGCCCCACTTTCAATCAACATACGCGCAATTTCTACCTGGTTGTGAATGGCTGCCAAGTGTAAAGCTGTTATTCCCTGGAGATCTTGAGCTTCAATATTTATTTCTTCACGAATGTTGTGATGAGTGCTTTTTCTAAAGCTGAGCAGATCTTGAGCAGCTTGTTCATTACCGCGCATAGCAGCAAAACTTAAAGCTGTCTGACCATAAATATCAGTGGCATTGATACTAGCACCTCTTGTAATCAGATATGTAACCACAGATTCACCAGTTTCTTCTAAATTTTCATCACTTTGATCCTCTTCTTCCGAGGCTTCACGCTTTTTTTTTCGTTCACGTCGATATCGAGCCGCATAATGGAGAGGTGTGATGTCATCTTCTCCTCTATCATCTGGATCTGCATTGCTTTCTACCAGTAATTTTACAACACTCAAATGATTATATCGTGCTGCGTAATGGAGAGGACTTAACTCATCATCGTCATGTTGATTTATCTTCCGTTTTAAATGATGTTGCATGTGCCGTATGAGTATTTTCAGATTTTTTTCGTCACCATCTCTAGCACATTGATGAAGAGTTAAATTTATAATTTCAGCACTCTCAGACCGTCTTAATCCCTCTCCATTGGCATCCCTACCACCTTCTTTATTATCAGACACTGACCCTCCTTGGTCTATTAAATTTGATAACTCCATGTCACCGCTATTATTAGTAATATTAAAGTCTTCGTTTGTTCCCTTACGATACGAGTCTAACACTATGCCGTCGTCTTCAGACATGATAAGGCCGTTATTTATTTACAGCCTTTATAATATAACAGTCAATAATCTCGGATTACGTGTTTCTAATAATTAACCGTAACTGATCTAGCTACTGTAGTACTAGTACTACATGTGTTAAAACACGTCCTTCGTAATACTCTTTGTTAAAGTTTGACATACATGTAATAGGCTATACCGTAACACCCTCAGCTTACACACGCTACTCCTACACTAGAGCACAACAAAACATGTATAAATATTGCTGATCGCTCTTCCAGCAACCATGCCACGCCCCTTTTGTATTGCAATTCCAACATGTCGATCGGTGTACGTAGTTAGGGGGAACTCGATATTGATGTTGAGAAATAATAAAACGACCTTCACATTCATTGAGGGTTTGGGATGTGAAAACAGCCGATAAAAAAAATATAGGATATAGTTAACGTACATCGGTACAGCGACCACTGTTTGGTCGAAACGGCTACGTATTTATTTTTATCCTGTAATATACTCAAAAAAGAAATAATACCTCCAAAATAACAAGAAATTCCCAGGACAAGGGAAGTAATCAATCGATTAAAATTCCATGGCTATGAATACAGGATGCAGACCAACTAAGACTGATCCATTGATTGGATGTATTAGTTAAAATTTCTTTTATTGACTCTTAAGATTTCCCAAATTAATTATCGTTGCACATTGGGCCATCTGTGAGGCCTCTACCCCCAGACACAGCAACACCTGACAATGCCGTACCCCAAAGCTTGTATACATAACTGCATTCGTTGAACTGATCAGATTATAGTTTTAGAGAAAGGACTGAATGTAATCATTTGCGTTCCCATTGTTTAATTATTGGATTCTAAATAAAATTCGCATGCATCTTGGTATGATAAACCCATTCAAAGCGCAGGTGCTTCTCACATGGAAGATCTCTTTCAGAAATAAAAAAAATCATCTCCATATATAGATAAATGGGGTTTAATGATCGAAGACGTTCCCACGACAAAAACTAGGTCATAATATGGTATAATTTATTTCAATAATTCGCTTGCGAGTATAGGGGTCTTTAGCATTAGCGGAGGGTGGAGCGGGTATCAGATATCCTAGAACATACAGAAAACCTGTGAGGATAAACATTCGATCAACCCTATTCCTTGTCACGTTGTTGAGAAGTGAAGAGGGGAATCATCCACAGTATTTTATGTAGTTCACTCTTAAATACACATTCATTCATGAACGACAAAACAATTAGTGGAATGGTTATGTGTAGTTACATCCCTTTAACCACAGTCCAAGTGCAGTTTCATATCAATAAATTAAAAATAAAGGGCATTTCATGCGTCGGCTAAACACTTTTAGTTAGCATTACACATTTAGGTAAGTTAAAGTTGCAATTTCAAATTTTTAAGTAATATTTTTAAAATTTATCAAATTAAAGCCTTAAAATAGGTGGTGTCCATAAACAGCCCTGCCTTGGTAAAGAATAATCCTATTAATCCTATAGTTCACTATTATTGCCAGCTGAAAAATTGGCAAAAATATCTTTTTCAACTTCTAATTCCAGCGTTGGAAAATGGCTGTCCCATGTTGTCAATAGCAAAACAGGTGATGTAATTGCGTGTTGTTATTTCCCGTGTAATAGATTTTTAAGGGTGGGGAATAATGCACATGATCGTATAATAGTGATTTGATAACCTATTGAGCAACAGACATAGAAATAATCATGTTTTGACTTTCTTAGAAAATTTGAAATTCTCGCTTTAAGTTACTATCGCATTCCCGGGGCTTAGGAACGGAAGATCGTGGAACGCTGAATATAGAATAACGCGTTCAATGCGGGGGGGGGGGATGTTTTCCTTGGTTTATTCACAGCGTTAATTAACTCTCTTATGACCACTAAGTTCAGCTCTGAAGAACTAATGGCCACTATTCTCCACTCCAACTAGTCTACATTGGCTAAGTGGGTAGGACGACGGCTCGCTAGCCCGGGGGTCGGGAGTTAAATCCCTGCATTCGCCGAGAAATTTCATCCAGGTTTTCCCGACGTGATCCCCTCCTGTCAGTGATGCAGGACTTAGGGCCTGATAAGGACAGCTTTTTAGTCTTTCTGATGGGACGAAAACCGAGGTCCCGCGTACACATTGGCGTGCACGTTAAAGAAACCCTTGACCGTTGCCGCTGTCCGTGCAAATTTCCTTCATAGCACACTGTATGGCGTATGTCCATCTTCATTAGCCCAGCTCTGGGTAGAACAGTAGGACGTTAAACTCAATTTCATTTAATTTCCAACTAGTTTAAGATAATAAAACACATAAAATTACACCTTTTACACGAATGAATATTAATAGGAAGCATATCCACAATTAACATAATAAATACTATTTTATACATAAAATTAATGGTTAACAATAGAATTAAATTCTCTGGTGTACTGGCTTCCCTATTTCAAATTATAAATTACATATAATATATAACTTACTCATTGGGTTAAGTATATATAAGTAAAAAATGGTAAGTTTATTCCCTGATATTCATTTCGCAATATGGCTTTTAAAGGGGCAATAACACTCTTGCTGGCTTGACAGGTCCAGAAAAAAAATAGCCTTATTCTAATTAAGTGTCCTACCTGTTGTGTAAATTATCCACTACATCCTATTTTACTTGTCCAGAGGGCTCGAAAATATTTAAAATCTAAGTTTCAATTGAAAAGGTTTACGTACAGCTTTTCAAACCATGTAGTAGAATTTTTTCATTTTTTTTTATTCGGTGTGTTAAGATGAAATTGGTATCATCAATTAATTGGAATATTGTAAAATAGTACAATTTGTTGACCAGAATAATGATTGTGACATATTATTTAGTTACAACAAGAGTGTTATTGGGCCTTTAAAATACTAATGTTTTTTCGAGCACATCGGGAGTAAAGTGACCATGTTTACAAAAAAAAACCTTGCTAGATAGGTTTGTATAGATGTGTAGAATGTATATTGTATAGATGGGGTCTGTCAGATCTATAAATGGTCGTAAACAAAACACGAGCCTAATACGCGCTTATACTTATACACATATATATAGTTTACGCCCCAGCACATACACACCATACTACATTATAAGTAAAAGTACACACCTACATTTAACAGTAAAGATCAAAATTTCGCAAGTCATTAAAATCTCTGAAGTGTTCATGACTTTTAGTTTATATTTAAATATTTTGACTATGCTGAATTTAGGTTCAAACTTGATACAAAAGTACACACATATTACAACATCCATAGGTGTTATACCACAATTCTTGTAAATTGATTTATACAAAAGAGTTTAAAAGAAAGGACAGAACAAGGTAGCTCGTTCTCATATATTATAATTCAAATACAATATGTTCTACGCTAACACTTATGCAAGTTAGCACATGAATTAATATATTACATTCCATATTTTATTACTTTATTCATCATATCATTATTCTAGCATTCCTGTATAATATTTTCATGTAAATATCTATACTACATCTTCTCGTTATTTATGTATTTATAATATCTATACCCATGCATCATAATTGTATATCGAATGCTCTGCCATTATCAATCCTGTTTGAGGTAAATGTTTATATAAATATACTGTTTGTCCTGTTAGTAAATGTATATGTAAGCACAGGAATCTGACCTTCTATCCGTATATATATGCATACACCATGTCGTACCAGACAAAATATAATATTATATATTGTCCGGTACGACATGGGGTATAATTATGCATATATTTACGGACGGATAGAAGGTCAGATTCTCGTGATGTAAGCTAGATTAAAATTACCGTTTATCTTATTTGTAAAGTATTTGTTATACTGTTATAAATTTAAGTACATGTTTATACTGTGTGCGGTCCTCAATGAATGTTTCGATACAATAAAATCTTATCTTATCTTAAAATGAACAGATGTCATAATAAATCATAACAAAATAGTAAGTGCAGGAGGACCACACTACACATAAACAATTACATGTAAATAAGACAAACCTATATACGACAGGACATAAAATACACTGACATTTTAAGCAATAAACAACAACATATTATTAGCACAGCCTTAAAGCTGCAACACTTTGCTTAACGGTAAACTTTGAAAAGATAAAAGGTATGCCGACACAAACGGGTTTCAACACTAGTTTAATAACATTTTAAAGCACTTATCACCCGTCTCGGGGCTATTCTTATAATGAATGGATTCCGGGGTCACCGTATGCGTTCAAGTCATGGCGGTATAGCATGTATAGGCTACGTTATTGATACTCATTCAAAATGTAAATTAGAATTGGTCGATTTAAACAAATTTCCAAAAGGTTGGTGGGGTTTTACCTTTCTAAACGTACGCTTGTCTAGACCAGAGCCTTACATTGTGTTATCATTAATGATTGTTCTAGCATGCCATCACTCTAACTAACAAATTAATATCAAACGTAAAACTCCAAAACGTATATCAAATATGTAAAAAAATATATAAAAATTTGTAAAAGTATTTAAATATATAAAACAAATAGAAAATTAAAAAAACAAACTCTTCCAGCATGCGTCATATTACTATTATAAGAAGAACGTGGTCTTCTCAAAATGGCCCCCGAATTATATTTACAATTATTATGATCATACTAAAAGGGAATACATAATCTGAAAATGGTCTTAATGAAAACAACTGTGACATAAATTCGAAAATAAAGGCACACGCTGGGTTTCCGAAACAGGCGTAGACAATCAAAAACTTCTATAGATATTATAGGGAAATAATTCAAAATAAATTGGTGCCAGGGGTTTATTAAATATATCCGATATATACACTTATAAATCATACATGTCACAAATTATATAGTTTTCAAATATAACCAAACTTCAGTCTAATAAAAATCCAACTTGAGCAAAATTAAAAAAAAAAAGAGTCCTTATACATGTTTTAATTATATTCTGCAAAACATTTGACATAAGGATACGCTGAAGTAAAACTACCTGAGATAATTATGGAAACACATTATCAAAGTTTCTGATCTTAAAATTGATAAAAACAAACAAAACACAGCTAATAATTCAGAAGAAGAACCACAGTTACACTTTTCAGTGATAAAAAGAAAATCACAAAAACACATATCCGATACGTATATAAGTAGCACTTCTACATCCTTGTATATTGTGGTTCAGAAACTCGAAGATCATTCAATCAAATTGTTTAAAAAGGACACATATAGGTAGCACCTGAATGTTGTTCACTAAACGGAATATCATTTTATAATCAGAAGCGGTAATATCTTTTAATAAAATGTTTAGAAAGGACACATATAAGCAGCACTTTTATACTCGTGAATGTTGTTCAAAAACAGGCAGATCATTTGATAAAATGTTTTAAAAAGACACATATAAGTATCACCTATACACACGTGAATGTTGTTCACAAAAAGGAATATCATTTCAGAATAAGAACATGAACAAAGAGACACATGTATGTATAAGTAATAAGTAGACATCCTGTATATTATATCTCACAATCGGTAAGATCAGTTAAGAAAATGTTCACTTTTTTGGATTTCTTCGAAGACTAACGTAAATGCTGGATTTATGTTCTATCATCAAAAGTATTTTCACATAACTAGTTCTATTTGTTCATTGTCATCCTGGAAATCTTCTTCTTGCCAGTTGATACCAGCAGACTGAGTGACTAAAGCTTTCAACATACTCTCTATCCTTGAGTTCTGTTCTCTCATACTCTTCATATTTTTCTTCATTTTCTTTAAATCATTCTGCATCTTCTCCTGAGCTTCTTGTACCTTCTCTATATCATCAAGCTCTGGATTTAAAGCTTTTTGGATAGTTTGAGCTGATAGAGATGATTCCACCTTAAAGATCTTGGCGAGTGTGTTGTTAAAAAGCATGTTTGGTTTAATGGTATTTCGTTTAATGTAAAACCTTTTCTTCAAGACATCAGGTAGAATCCTCTCCACATCCAGTGCCAGTTCAACCTGCATAGCCATTCTCTTGAGGATAGCTTGCTCTTGGACAGCTTTAATATCATCAACAGCTAAACCAACCAACAAGTTCATAATGAGGATTGACATCAATATCATGAAGACTATAAACAAAAGGTATGACACCTCTGGCATGTTGACGCGATTATCTGCCATAGGATTTGCAACTTCTTCATTGAAAATTCCATCAAATTCAAATTCTCCAATCATCATTACTGAGGTTTTTATCAGTGAGTTACCCACAGATCTGAAGGCAATTTGATTTTGAAACAGGGTGAAAAAGGCGAGAGCAAAAGCAACAATGAACAGGAAGAATACTATAAAAAACTGTGCGAATGTTTTTAATACATCTGTCAACATGACCACATAAATTCCAAATCTTGGGAATTTCTGAATAAATGATACAAGATCCATCCAAGCCAAAAATATGGACACAGCTCCAAGAGACCATTGCCAGTTATACCTATAACCCGTTATATCCTGGCATTCATTGAAATCTATCACCAGTAGTAAAGCAGTCACATAAGTTACCCATTCAATAAGATTAGTCCATCCAAGATAGCTCAACTTTGCTTGAAATATTTGAAGTAACTCTTTAAGCAGGTTAAACGCAGCAAGTCCCAAAATCACCCATTTCCCTATCTTAGCAAAAATATGTTTCTCTATCGGTGTTGTTAAATTAGTACAGTTGTTGCTAATGATAAGATCAGAATCAGTTTTAGAATACTGGTAGGGTGCAACAGTTGTCGTAATATAGCCAGTTAGAAAAACAAGAAAGATCGCAAAAATGAAGAGCAGGAGATAGTAAATGAAACTTCCAAATGACTTCCATTTATGATTCAAAAGAGAGGTCACTAAAGGATGTCCCAACAGATCTTCTCGGTTTGATGATACCATAACCATAATAGGATGATTGTTCTTCAATAAATTAGAATCTGAAGAATAAGCCCTTGCAGTATCACTAACTTTATTTTCATCCTCAAACACACTGTCTGATGCTGATCCATATTCACTTGAATCTGGCTTGATGTCCATCCATGGTGCATATGCATCATCAAGAAATTCATAGTTGAAGGTAATTTCATAGTCTGGTCTTTCAGGGTTCTTTTCAGCACCATAACTCAAGCACTTGTCAAATACTTTTTCAGCAACATCTGGCATTTTTCTAATAAGTCTCCTCATTGGGGTGTCTAGTGTTCCTGTAGTAATGTCTAATGTTGCATTCCGCAGAGCGTCTTCCCACACAGGAGATGCAACTATTGCGAAGGCAACGTCCATGTTGTGGTGTTCAATGGCTAAATCCAGACTATTATTTCCTTCTGCGTCACGTTGCGCGACATTGGCATCCCACTCTAATAAAAGTTCAACAACAGGTGCATGACCTGCTCGTGATGCAAGATGTAGTGGTGTGGTGTTCGATTTATCCATCGGATCAATAGGTGCATCTTGCTCCAGTAAGATTTTACAGGTTTTTGACCAACCTTTTGAGGCTGCCAGATCTAATGGAGTCCACTGATTGTAGTTTCTTGAAGCAACATCGCTTCCAAATTCTATCAATATTTCCACCACTTTATCATGCCCATACATTGCTGCAAGATGTAGAGCAGTGTTTGAATCTTCATCTTCATCATAGACTACTGATTTGTCATGTTTAACCAGTTCCTTGACAATAATAGTTCGACCATATCTTGCTGCCAAATGAACAGGTGTTTGTTCTTCTTCGTTCTTTGAATCCAAATCTGCTCCATTTTCCAAAAGACACTTAACAATGTCTAAAAACCCTTCCTTAGCAGCAACATGGAGAGGGTCATTGCTGTATTTATCACTTGCATTAATCAACTCCTGCATACGTGAATCTGACAGCAGTTTCTGCAGGGCCTGGAGGCGATTTTCCTCAGCAGCTAAATAAATGGCTGTTTTATCATCTTTATCCACCGCTGTATAATCAGCATTTTTCTCTAGCAGCAATTCAACACATTCGGTTCTACCATACGTAGCAGCTAAAAGCAGAGGGGTGTAGTTATCTTTATCTCGACAATTAATTTTAGCTTTCCTGTCTACCAGAAACTTGACCACGTCACCATGGTTAAACTGAGCAGCTTTATGCAGAGGTGTGGCTTGTTCGTCGTTGAGGACGTCGATCCTTGCGTTGTTGTCCACCAACAATCGAACAATTCTGATGTCACCTGAAACTGCTGCTAAGTGAAGTGGGTGGATGTAATGTTTTCTTGGCACATTAACATCTGCCCTTTTCTCCAAACATAATTTAGAAACATCATAATGTCCATTATCGACAGCCAAATGTAAACATGTGCTCTGTTCAATGTCTGTATCAGTCACCATATTTGATATCATTACCCAGCCTTCTGGTGTTTTGGCTCCTGCTTCAAACAACATTTTAACGATTTCAATATTTCCTTCAGAACAAGCATGATGGAGGGGGGTACTTTGTTCTTTATCACAGCATCGTAGATTGGCCCCACTTTCAATCAACATACGCGCAATTTCTACCTGGTTGTGAATGGCTGCCAAGTGTAAAGCTGTTATTCCCTGGAGATCTTGAGCTTCATTATATACTTCTTCACGGATGAAGCGATTATTGTTTTTTCTAAAGCTGAGCAGATCTTGAGCAGCTTGTTCATTACCACGCATAGCAGCAAAACTTAAGGCTGTCTGACCGTAAATATCAGTGGCATTGATACTAGCACCTTTTGTTATCAAATATGTAACCACTGTTTCACCAGTTTCTTCTAAATTTTCATCACTTTGATCCTCTTCTTCCGAGGCTTCTCGCTTTTTTTTTCGTTCACGTCGATATCGAGCCGCATAATGGAGAGGTGTGATGCCATCTTCTCCTCTATTATTTGGGTCAGCACCGTTTTCTACCAGTAATTTAACAACACTCAAATGATTATATCGTGCTGCGTAATGGAGAGGACTTAACTCATCATCGTCATGTTGATTTATCTTCCGTTTTAAATGATGTTGCATGTGCCGTATAAGAATGTTCAGATTTTTTTCGTCACCGTCTCTAGCACATTGATGAAGAGTTAAATTAACTACTCCAGAACTTTCGGACCGCCTTAACCCATCTTCATCGCCATCCCTGTCGTCGTTAATAGTCGCTGACCCTTTCTCGTCGATTAAGTATGTCAACTCCATGTTTCCCTTTTTGTTAGTGTTTAAATCTGGGCTAGTTCCCGTAAGACTCGAATCCAACACAACACCGTTCACTTCAGACATGATAAGGCAGGTTTTACGGCCCTATAAATTATCAACAACCTTATGACATGCACGTATGCTACTTATAAAAACAGTTCGTAATATGCTATGTTAAAACACGTCTGACTTGTGGTTTTTAGAACGGTCATAAATAGTTCGACATACTACACCCGCCTTAGAAAGACAGTAGAGCACAACTAAACTTGTATAAATACGTCCAATCCTACTTCAACCAACCATGCCACGCCTTTTATTATTTAGCAATATCTCGAACAATATCGTCATGGGCGATAGATTTCGAAATATTGTGACCTTAACCCAATTCAGTACCCGCAAATGTAGTTACCTCCCTTTAATTGGCTATGTTGTCTCGTGAACCTTTAAATCGGCCACAGGTCACAAAATTTTTCCCCATTAACTTTAATGTTAATTCTCGTCTCGGAGTCTTACTCTTAGACCGACTCTAACTTTCCCGAAAATTTTCGTTGGGTAGAATGCTTTCTGCCACAAATGGAGTAACATGTAGCAAAGTCTTGCCCAAAAGCATGTATGAGATTGGTCATGAAAAAAATTGAGATACACAAGATGGAAGTAGAGACAAATAAACATGCAATTTCGGGTTCTACATTTCAACGCCCCAAAATCATGAATATTCACCAAAACCTGGCAGAAAATGTATTTTCAAACCAATTTTTTCGATTCTACACCAAAAAATCGCCATGCAACAGGAGAAAAAGGGAAAGTGGGGGGGGGGGGAGACTACAAATAACTTTCGCCCTACATTCGTGGCCCAGGAATATTTGGTGACCGGTGTCCAGTTGCAACGCGAGGCCGTACTACGGAAGACCATTAGGGTCATTTAAATGAAAAGGAAAAATTGATTGTCTCGTTTTTACAAGATAACCATGTCCTTATTACAAGATAACTATATCGTTAAAACACGATAACATTCTCGGTATTACAAGATAGCTTTCTCTTAGTTACAACTATCTTTTAATTTTAAGATTCGGCGAAGTCCATTAGGTCAATCAAATCGAATTACAAAGTACACGGAGTTGAGGAGCATATCTTAGTCCCTGTATTCACTAGCCCAGTCGGTTCAGAAAAGTAGGACGCTAAACCCCCCGGCCAAGGTGTATAATGCACTGTCATGAGTAGTCTTCAACATCCGTCATCATCCTCGGCAATTTATTGAACGCGGCGCCGGGACGGGGCGGGGCGTCTGGGGGCTATCCCCCACGAAAAATTTTGAAAAATGCGATTTAGTGGTATATCTTATATAATCTCTGTCAAAAAATATATTTCATAAATCGATTAATTTAGGCCAAAACCCCGACCTGAAAGTAATTTACAACCATCAACCTGTGAAATTATCATATTGTCATAATAATAATTAACGTATTGTCATTGTATCGTCAAGAGAATTTAACTGGTTAAAAAATGGGACTTGTTGAGAAAAGTTTGACTATTTGATTAACCCGTTAGGAATATAGAATAAGTAGGAATATTTTAGATTCCCCATTGAAGGATTCTAAATTGCGGCCCACACCCGGTCTACAAAGTCTATTTCACCAGCCCATTCCACCAGTGATGGCGTGACGGCCCATTAAGCCATCGGCCACATGTAATATAATCATCATCGCTTCATGGCCGGTCCAATACCCCCCCCCCCTATGTAATATTCAGCAGAAAAAGGTTTTATAGACGAATATATTGGACCAAATTTTTTTTTTCATATTTCGTCCGATCGCCTGATGGCCCAATCCGCCCCTGGAGGCGGATAAAGGTCTTATCGGTATTTTGTTAACTATTTTTTAGGGAAAGCGTAGTTAACAATTGCAGTACCCTTGTCTAGTTAGAATTCCCCTACTCCATATATCGAAAATATTATTTTTGCCCACAAAATGACTATAACTCGGTAATCGTGATGATTTTAAGTAAAGCCGTATGAATTATGTGTTTCACCTCTGCATACTATATTATTACTATTTATCGATGTCAAACCGCCACGAGTTCTTTTACATGCCAGCCAACGCGTACACGGTACATTAAGTTTTTGTCCCATCCGTCTTGTCCTCCCACTTACAATGAAAAACCACGCCGGAAAATCCCGGGTAAATTTCTGGACTAACGCTCAGATAGAATCTGGGATCTCGTAGAAAATTACCCCTCACACACTGCATGATATAATGCCATCTTCCTTAGTCCAGTTGGCGCACAAAGGGTGTTTTTTTGGTATATTTTTCCTTTTTAAAAATATTTAGAGTGACTTTTAAAATTTCGCAGGGTCAAAAATATTCTAATATTACGGTATTTCTCACATTTAAATAACTTTTTGCGTTAGTATTCTCCTTTAAACTCAATTTCGTTTGTTTTTAGTCACCAAACTAACGACTACTGGAAAGTTGACCAACATGTCACAAAAGCTATAAAATTCCGAACTCTATGTTGTCCACTGAAAACAAAGATCGTCACCCAGTGTCATAATTCAACATAGAACACTATCATTATGTATACCCTAATAGCAGTTCACAGATATAGTGCAGCATTTTATTCTAGAATTACAAGAAGACGTCCCCGTGTAAGCTTTAAAACCTTCACTGTCGTTGACATCCAACCTGGACCGATATTAATTTATTGTAACCAGAGGCGTGCTTGACCGGAATGTTTTTTGTTCAGGAACATGGCACACCCTCTCCAACAAAAAGGTCTGCCCCCCCCCCTCGAATTGTTTCCAGGAATATTCACTCTCCAATAAGCACGCGAATCTGTCAGAGCTTCAGTTTTCAAGGCACCAATTAATTTAAATTGTGGGTATTGGCATACAAATGTTGCGTAGGTTGATTCGTGGAGACTTAAAGCCTAATAAAAAACACAATAATAATATATTTATAAAGTGTTGAATATCCAACAAATAGCGCTATAAGGTGTAACACAATCAGATAATAACTGTGGATTGGACTTCTTTATTATAAGTCTACAACCAACACAGCACACAGGAACATAACATTAGTTTGTCGTCATAATGAACAGAGTCCAAATTCACGCCTGCTTCCATGTCACATCACATGCCCTCGTTCTGTCTTGTAGAGCAGTCTCCGGTCTGTGACCTCTCGATAAGATTGTCTTCCATCGTTTGTGTTAAGCTTTTAACTTGATCATTAATACGGCCAAGGTGTTATCTACAACCTTATTGGTATTTAACAGCCATTCACAAGTTATAGAAGCCGTCGTTAAACGGACAATCATATAATATTATCTAATAATACGAGAAGATAGTGACTAATTAACTAACTTAAATAATGCACGTGTAACACATATATATATACTAAATGTACGACAGATATAAACCACAGCTGCTTAATGTTATTTAACAATTTGTTAAAGTTCACGCGATGACAGGAGTTTAAGTGACAACCTTAAGTCTTGTCTGGAATATTTCAGAGGCGGATTTAATGGGGGCGCAAGGGGCGCGCATCCCCCCCCCCTATTTTTCGACAGTGCCCTTTTTTTACTTCTGAAAGTGCCTTTTCTCAGACCCAAATATGTCAGAAAATATTAGCCTAATAGCTCTTGGAATTGCTATAGATGCAAGGAACAGAGATGTAGCCACGCCGGGCGGCACTATTTTTTGCCGCCATGCACAAAGAATGAATGAATGAAATGGGGTTTAACGTCCTACTGTTATGCACTTAACCTGAGCTAATTAAAGACGGGCATACGCCATACAGTGTGCTATGAGGGAAATTTTGCCCGGGCAGCGGCGCTACGGCCTACTCTTATATCGAATTCCAACTGCCAAGGGATCTTTTACGTGCACTCCAATGTGTACACGGGACCTCGGTTTTTCGTCCCATCCGAACGACTAGGCAGCTGTCCTAGTCAGACCCTCCTTCTGTATCACTGACAAGGGGAAATCACGTCGGAAAATCGAGATGAACTTTCTCGAACACCCAACCTCCAGGCTAGCGAACCAGCGCCTTATCCACTTAGCCACCGTGATCTTCCATGCACAAAGACAAAATCGAAAAAAAGCCACCCAGTCGTATTTAAACCCCATCGACTTCGTCAATGTTTCTTATTTTATTTCTTGCCTGTGTTGATCGTGGATTTGCTACGGCCCGGGAGTAGGGTTAGGAGGACGATGAGAGCTTTCTCAACCATGTCTGACCTGATTCTCATTCCACCGTAATAATAATAAATTTGTGAGACGAGTCAAATAAAACAACATGTTTTAATTATCAATATCTACCTGTTCTCGTAATTCGTTGTACTCAAATAAAACACTAACACCGTTTTAAGAATATGCTGATATAAATTTGAATATATAAATAGAAATTGATTTGCACTGAAGCAAATAAGACAGCAAATGCTCTAAAAATACACTAATTAGGGTTGAATTTTCATTAAAAAAAAAACACGCCCCCTTCCCAAATTTTTTTTGGCTCGCTACGCTCGCATGGTTTGTTCTCACATTGCCAGCAGATTAACCCTAGTAATGAAGCGGATTAGGGATTAGTTTAGATTAGTGAGTTATACTCTGTTTTAATTATTACATGCCCAGTTCGATTTAACCTATGACATGTGTGAATATAAATCACTGTCTGATTTGTCGATCATTTTTCAGTTTAATTATTATACTTATGCCAGATAAAAGAGAGTCAACATACAAATTTTTTTTACAGATACAGAAACTGTGTGGTGAGAATTATTCTGTGACTAGTTTTGTGAAACGAGCGGCTGATATTGAAGAATTTTGGTTTTACTCCTTAGAAGACGCGGATATGGATATTCCTTGGGTTCGTGAATTTGCAGACTATATTACAGAACAGTGGGTCGAAGGTGTACATATAAGTTTATGGAACAATTTCTATACCGAAGGTTCAAGAACAACCAACAATGTTGAAGGTTGACATTCACAGTTAAAGAAAGTATCGTCAAACCATCCAAATATTTTTAGATTCATAGAATTAACAGGGTTACACAGAGATACAAATTTTACAAATATGGAAATGGAGGTGTTTCACGTCCAAAGAAAAGAAAATACATGTAATTAAACAGAAGAATACATGATGAAACAAAGATTATTAACTGGTTTGGCAACTTTATATGAATACGGAAATTCGATATCCCATTGGCATAAGTCGGCTTTTAAATATACATGTACAATACTAAATTAATTTGTTAATGAAATAACAAATATATATGTACATGCTAAACTATTTGTTAATAAAAAAAACTTTAATGTATAGTCACACGTTGTTGATATTGATATGAAAAAGACTATAGGTATAACACCATTGTTACCCTTATTAGCCCCCCCCCCTTTTCGAAGTTCCTAGATCCGCCCCTGTATTTGGTGCCCGCAAAGTCGCAACGACCAAAATACTTTGTCGAAATGAAGTGCAAATGCTAGGGATTAATTCGGGGCTGTATGTAAGATATTAAAAGCGGGGATGCAGCAGAGTGGCGGGGCGCTAATACAATGCCCAAGTTACTGATATTGATCATGATCAAGTGTATTATTTCATAATTGAAAGGTTGTCAAAAAAGTTTTGTTTTTTTGGGGGGGGGGGGGGCATTTCAAGGGACGCCTTACTTCTGGGGATACAATGTACCCTCTGCACAGCTGTCTACGATATCATCCTCGGTGGAAGTGGACGTTAAACCCTAGACCTACCTACCCCGTGCATCCACTAGATACGGCCCTGGACTCATTTAGGACTTTTGTGTCGGATCCGCCATTGCTTAGGCGGACATCACTTCCTTGAGAGAAGCCATGTCATTCTATATCAAAATGTCCGTTTATTTATGTATGTATGTATTACAAATCTGTCCGTGTTATCGATTTACTATCCAGTACTGATTAATTATATTAGCCAATGATTTGCCAATTTTACAAGACCACGCGGCAGCCAACCAGGCGTTCATACATTCTATTTCATTTGCTGCAAGTTTAAAATCTAAGCGAGTCACAGAACGAAGCCATGGATGCACAACCAAACAACTGGGACGTAATAATTATTATAATAGAGGTGATACTCATACCTTTAATATTGGTTGGAAACATTGCTATTATTCTTACAGTTCTGACTTACAAAAAACTTCGTAAGCCAGGGGATATTCTTGTCACTAACTTAGCCATTGTGGATCTAATAGTAGGACTAGTTGTGTTACCGCATGATCTGTTTAATCTCATATCCAAGAAATATTTCATGGTTCCAACGCCTTGTTACATAACCGCTGTTCTTTGGACACTGACTCTGACCAGCGCCGTCCAGTGTTTTTTTTTCATCGCAGCTGAAAAATATTTCGCGATAATTCATCCTCTGAAACATTTAGCCCATGCTACAAACGGGAAAGCAGTGTGTGCATGTACCGTGAGTTGGGTAACGTCTCTAACTCTTGGCGTGTGTACATTCGTCATTCATGGTAACTGGAGAACTGATATCAGCTGTACCTACAAACCCAGTAGTATGACTGTTATAAATTTTTGTGTTTTAGGATTCTTTTTGATAGCATCCTTTGTGACATATTTTATAGTTTTCGCTACCATTTCAAAACCCTCAATATTTCCGTATGGTAGTGCTGCTATGAGGTCTCGGGGAGGTCACATTAAGAAAATGAAAACAATGGCGGTTGTGTTTTTTGGATTTGTTTTACTGTGGAGCCCCCTAGTTATTTATTTTTTCTATATCATCGTCACAAGGCAGTCAACGTACTTTCTCGGCTCTAAGCTGTTTATCCTACTAGGAAGTTCCAATTCCATTAATAACTGGATTGTGTATTTCTGCAAACGTGAGGAATTTCGGGAAATAATTGTTAAATTTTTTTGTAAAAGAAAGCCAGAAAACAGTGACGAAACAACCCCACAAACCATTAATGTGGTTATTCCAACAAATACTGGTTATGTGTGACTATTGCTACAAACACTGTTTAGAAGTGATTATAGCGACAAATATGACTACTGTCTAAATTATTGAGACAAATAACGTGTACATGACAATGTGATCATTGCTACTAACACTGTTTAGATGTAATTACTGCAACAAATATGTCTACTGTCTGAATTATTGAGACAAATAATGTTTACATGTGATTATTGCGACAAATAATATGTCTATTGTTTAGATTATTGAAACAAAAACTATATCTACTGTCTAAATTATTTAGACAAATAATGTTTAGAAATGTTTACTGTGACAAATAATGTTCTGATAAAATAAAAACCAAGTACGAACAATCAAAACCGTAAGACGGAATTCGAAGTCCTAAAAAACGTTATAGGCAAAATAGTATATTAAAGCAAAATAGTGTAATCAGCAAATGGACTGCTCCTCGTGTACAAAATACACGACAAACAGTGGTAACAGGTGTCCGGAAGAGTAAGCTTACCCTGCCGGCATGCCACACCCGCCATAGCTGCATCCAAACTATTAGACGAAATCTGGTAAAATAGCGTGATTGCCCCATGGACTATCAATGACAGCCTACATCGTTTGTGTTCCAAAAACAAGCGGTATAGGCAAAATAGTGTAATCAGGTAAAAAAGTGTAATCTGGCAAAATAGTGTAATCAGCATATGGACTGTTTACCGTGCACAAAATACACGAAAAACAGTGGTAACAGGTGTCCGGAAGAGTAAGCTTACCCTGCTGGCATGCCACACCCGCCATAGCTGCATCCAATCTATTAGGCGAAATCTTGGTAAAATAGCGTGATTGGCCAATAAACTATCAGTATGCAAAATGCACGTGATGAACAGTGTTAACAACGCAGTAGACTTATATTATCAACGATGATGTGATTCAAAAGATTGTTTAAATGAACACATTTTAAATAATATCTCGACTCATTTTGTAAAAGTTAAAAAAAAAATAATATCTCGACTCATTTGTGATTCAAAAGATTGTTTTGATGAAAAAGATTTTAAAAAATTCATTTGTGCCTTGAAAAAATGTTTACATGAAACAATATAAAAAAAGCCCTAATCCTTGTGTACTGTTAAAGATTGTTTAAATGCTACAGTTTCCAGATTTCTTTTTTAACTAATCTGTTTACAGAAAATAGTGTCAAATAGGTATCGACTTATGTTTGTCTCAAATGAAACAATTTCAGAAATTCAATAACAAATATTACAGTTCCCATAATATCTGGAATTGTACTTAATACATTTTATATTATTTATTCTCCTGTTTCGTAACTAAGCCCTGACTTAACGTCATTGTCTTATATAATATCATTATATTATAATCATAATTCACAGGTGTGTTCAAGGGCACTTTACAGTGTAACAAAAAACATACATTCAAAACATAAATAACACCAAGAGTGTTAGAAATACATTAAATAAGCAATTATTTATAAAAAAAGGTGTAACAATTTGTTATAATTATAAGCCTTTAAAAATAAGAAAGTTTAAGTCTATTTTTTAAAAGTAACTAGTGATGATGAAATTCGAATATTTAAAGGTAATTGATTTCATAGAACAGGCGCTTGATAACTAAAAGAACCTGCACCATAACCAGAAAGGTTTACAATTTTTTTGCTTTAAAAGTAATTTATCAGATGAACGTAGGGTTCTGTCTTGGGTATATAATTCTAAAAGTTCTGGGATCGGTTGCTGAAAACTAAGTTATTTTAACTATCCGTTAAACTCTAACGGACATATCTTGGTAATGTGTTGTTTGTTAACTTTCCAGTAAATTTACTACAGAAAACGCTATAGAATACTTTATTTTTTATATTAGCATAAATATGTAGGGAAACTTTGCACCACAGAATGTTTGGGGCCTTTATTTCCAGCAACAATCTTTCTCTCCGTTAAAGTTAACGGATCGTTAAAAGATAACGGGGCTTTGAGCAACTGGCCCCAGATAAATACTTTGGTGCTAAATTATTAAGGCATTTGAAAGTTAAAAGTAAAATTTTAAAATCTATTCTATATTTAATGGGCAACCAGTGCAGCTGAAAGAGAACGGGGGTTATATTTATTCGTCAAGGTTATTAATCCAGCAGCAGTATTTTGTATTCGTTGGAGTTTGTTAATAAGTTTAAGGGGTAAGCCAACTAATAAAGGGTTGAAATTGTCGAGTCTTGGCGTCACAAGGAAGTTAATAAGAGATTTTGTTGCATCACTTGATAAAAAGTTTCGTATTTTACCAATATTACGAATATTAAAATAACAAACTTTAGATATGTGATTAACCTGTGCCTCCATATTCATAAAATGATCAAACATCGCACCAATATTTTGACTAAAAGCAGTAGGGTTAATCTCACAATTACCTATAACAATGGATAAGTTAGAATGTACATGTTTATTTTATTGATATTTCGATCCCAAAAGAAGAAATTCTGTTTTATCATCGTTTAATTTAAGAAAATTCTTAGACATCCATAGTCTTAATTCACTAACACAGTCTTCAAGTTTTTGTTTATATAGGTTAAAAGAAGATGGATATTTGGGGTTAAAAGAAATATATAACTAGGTATCATCGGCAACGTGAAGTTGGCACGTTATTCGGGATTCGGGATTCGGGATTCGCGAATCACGAATACCGTGCTGGCTCGTTATTCGGGATTCGCCAATAACGAATAACGAATAACGAGCCAGCACGTTATTCGGGATTCGGGATTGGAGATTCGGGATTGGAGATTCGGGATTGGAGATTCGGGATTGGAGATTCGGGATTGGAGATTCGGGATTCGTCACTAAAACAGAACGACCTACGTTGCATCCGATCATATCCTCTACCCCCGGGATGTGCGCTGTATCATTACGCCTGTCATTGAGTCAACTGCCATTGTTTCGAATCCCCGGTTGTACGTGACAAGAAGAAGGGTCGTATGTCTAATGTCGTGGGTTTTCTCCGGGTCCTCTGGTTTCCTTATACTGCTGAAGACCCCACAACCAAGCGACGTATTCAAAAAAAATAATCTATATGTTAGTATCGAAATGACATAATTTGTGCCGAGTGGACGTTAAACCCCATCTCGAAATGACCTAGTTTTTGTCGAGTGGACGTTAAACCCCATTTTTTTCTCTCTCGAATAAGGTGTTGGCTGCTTTGTTGGCGTGCACGGGGAAGTCATTTCCAACAATCACCTGTTGTATTTACCAAATCTGAATCTCGAATCCCGAATCCCGAATCACGTGTTGGCCCGTTATTCGGGATTCGCCAATAACGAGTATCGAATAACGAGCCAGCACATTATTCGGGATTCGGCATTCGGGATTCGAGATTCGGGATTCGCAACTAAAACAGAACAACCTACATTGCATCGGACCATTTCCTCTCTACCCCCGGGCTGGGGTGGGGGATGGTTTTTGGGGGTGTGGATGGCCGAATGTCAAAGCACGTGCGCGCTGTATCATTAAGCCTGTCATTGAGTCAACTGGCATGGTTTCGAATTCCCGGTCTTACGTGACAAGTAGTAGGGTCGTCTGTCTAACGTCGTGGGTTTTCTCCGGGTCCTCTGGTTTCCTACTAGTGCTAAAGAGCCCATTCGGGATTCGGGATTCGAGATTCGGGATTCGCCACTTAAACAGAAAGATCTGCGTTGCATCCGACCATTTCCTCTCTACCCCCGGGGTGGGTGGGGGTGGGGTGGGGTGGGGTGTGGATGTCCGAATGTCCAAGCACGTGCGCGCTGTATCATTAAGCCTGTCATTGAGTCAACTGGCGTGGTTTTGAATCCCCGGTTGTACGTGACGAGGAGTAGGGTCGTCTGTCTAACGTCTTGGGTTTTCTCCGGGTCATCTGGTTTCCTTCTACTGCTAAATACCACATGACCAAGCGAAGTATTGAAAAGAATTGAACTATATGTTAGTTTCGATATGACCTAATTTGTGTCGAGTAGACGTTCTCTCTCTCTCTCTCTACCCCTGAGCGTAGGGGTAAGTGAACATTAGGTGACAGACTAACAAGGAGACGACCGTTTGTAGAGCGAAAAGGGTGTTGGCTGGTTTGTTAGCGTGCACGGGGCAGTCATCTCCAGTTATCACCTGTTGTATTGTCGAATCCCGAATCACGAATCTGATATCCCGACCAACGAGCCAGCACGTTATTCGGGATTCGGGATTCGCCACTAAAACAGAACGACCTACTTTGCATCCGACCATTTCCTCTCTACCCCCGACCGTAGGGGTAAGTGAACGTTGGGTGTCCGACTAACAAGGAGACGACCTTCGTCGAGCAAATAGGGTGTTGGCTGGTTTGTTCACGTGCACGGGGCAGTCCTCTCCTGAACCCACCTGTTGTATTGCCGAATACCGAATCCGGAATAACGTGCTGTCTCGTTATTCGGGATTCGGAATTCGCCACTAAAACATAACAACCTATGTTGTTGCACCTGACTATTTCCTCTCTACCCCGACCGTAGGTGTGTGTGGGTGTTGGGTGACCGACTAACAAGGAGACGACCATTTGTCGAGTGAAAAGGGTTTTGGCTGGTTTGTTGACGTGCACGGGGCAGTCCTTACCAGCAATCACATGTTGTATTGCCGAATCCCGAATCCCGTGCTGGCTCGTTATTCGGGATTCGCCAATAACGAATAACGAGCTAGCACGTTATTCGGGATTCGGGATTCGAGGTTCGAGATTGGGGATTCGCCATTAAAACAGAACGACCTACGTTGCATCCGACCATTTCCTCTCTACCCCCGGGATGGGGTGGGGTGTGCTGGGGGTGTGGATGGCCGAATGTCAAAGCATGTGCGCACTGTATCATTAAGCCTGTCATTGAGTCAAGTGACGTGTTTTCGAATCCCAGGTTGTACGTGACAAGGAATAGGGTGGTATGTCTAACGTCGTGGGTTTTTTTCCGGGTCCCCTGGTTTCCTCCTACTGCTAAAGAGCCAGCCCGCAGGTTTTCCGGGATTCGGGATTCGAGATTCGGGATTCGCAACTAAAACAGAAGGACCTACGTTGCATCCGACCATTTCCAATCTACCCCCGGGATGGGGTGGGGGTTTGAGGTGTGAATGGCCGAATATCCAAAAACCCCACGACCAAGCGAAGTATTGAAAAAAAGTAAACCATATATTTGTCTCGAAATGACCTAATTTGTGTCGAGTGGACGTTAAGACCCATCTCTCTCTCTCTGTACCCCCGACCGATGGTAGAGCGAAAAGGGTGTTGGCTGGTTTGTTGGTGTGCACGGGGCAGTCATCTCCAGTAATCACCTGATGTATTGTCGAATCCCGAATCCCGAATCTCGAATCCCGAAAAACGAGCCAGCACGTTATTCGGGATTCGGGATTCGAGATTCGCCACTAAAACAGAACGACCTAATTTGCATCCGACCATTTCCTCTCTACCCCCGACCGTAGGGGTAAGTGGACGTTGGGTGTCCGCTAACAAGGAGACGACCTTCGTCGAGCGAATAGGGTGTTGGCTGGTTTGTTGCCGTGCACGGGGCAGTCCTCTCCTGAACCCACCTGTTGTATTGCCGAATCCCGAATCCCGAATAACGTGCTGGCTCGTTATTCGGGATTCGCGATTCGCCACTTAAACAGAACAACCTACGTTGTTGCATCCGACCATTTCCTCTCTACCCCGACCGTAGGTGTAAGTGGGTTTTGGGTGACCGACTTACAAGGAGACGACCGTTTGTGGAGTGAATAGGGTTTTGGCTGGTTTGTTGACGTGCACGGGGCAGTCCTTACCAGCAATCACCTGTTGTATTGCCGAATCCCGAATCCCGAATAACGTGCTGGCTCGTTATTCGGGATTCGCCACTAAAACAGAACGACCTACGTTTCATCCGACCATTTCTCCTCTACCCCCGGGGGTGGGGTTTGGGTAGTGGATGGCCGAATGTTCAAGCACGTGCGCGCTGTGTCATTAAACACGTTATTCGGGATTCGGGATTCGGGATTCGGGATTCGGGATTCAGGATTCGAGGTTCGAGATTGGGGATTCGCCATTAAAACAGAACGACCTACGTTGCATCCGACCATTTCCTCTCTACCCCCGGGATGGGGTGGGTGTGCTGGGGGGTGTGGATGGCCGAATGTCAAAGCATGTGCGCACTGTATCATTAAGGGTTTTCTCCGGGTCCTCCGGTTTCACCCATTGCTAATGACCCCTACGAGCAGGCGTACTATTGAAATAAAATAAAAACTATATGTTAGTCTCGAAATGACCTAGTTTTTATCGAGTGGACGTTAAACCCCATTTTATTCTCTCTCGAATAAGGTGTTGGCTGCTTTGTTGGAGTGCACGGGGCAGCCATCTCCAACAATAACCTGTTGTAATGACCAAATCTGAATCCCGAATCTCGAATCCCGAATCATGTGCTGGCTCGTTATTAGGGATTCGCCAATAACGAATAACGAGCCAGCACGTTATTCGGGATTCGGGATACCCTACTAAAACAGAACGACCTACGTTGCATCCGACCTTTCCTCTTTATCCCCGGGGTGGGGGTGGGGTGGGGGTGTGAATGTCCAATGTCAAGCACGTGCGCGCTGTATTATTAAGCCTGTCATTGAGTCAACTGGCGTGGTTTTGAATCCCCGGTTGTACGTGACAAGAAGTAGGGTCGTCTGTCTAACGTTTTAGGTTTTTTCCGGGTCTTCTGGTTTCTTCCTACTGCCAGCACGTTATTCGGGATTCGAAATTCGGAATTCGGGATTTGCCACTAAAACAGAACGACCTACGCTGCATCCGACTATTTCCTCTCTACCCCCGGGATGGGAAGGGGTCGGGTGGGTCTGTGAATGGTCGAGTGGACGTTAAACCCATCTCTCACTCTTCCTCTCTCTCTCTCTCTCTCTCTCTCTCTCTCTCTCTCTCTCTCTCTCTACCTCCGAGCGTAGGGGTAAGTGAATATTAGGTGACCGACTAACAAGGAGACGACCGTTTGTCGAGTGAAAAGGTTGTTGGCTGGTTTGTCTGGTTTGTTGGCGTGCACGGGCAGTCATCTCCAGTAATCACCTGTTGTATTGTCGAATCCCGAATCCCGAATCCCGAATCCCGAATAACGAGCCAGCACGTTATTCGGGATTCGGGATTCGCAACTAAAACAGAACGACCTACTTTGCATCCGACCATTTCTTCTCTACCCCCAACCGTAGGGGTAAGTGAACGTTGGGTGTCCGACTAACAAGGAGACGACCTTCGTCGAGCGAATAGGGTGTTGGCTGGTTTGTTGCCGTTCACGGGGCAGTCCTCTCCTGAACCCACCTGTTGAATTCCCGAATCTCGAATCCCGAATAACGTGCTGGCTCGTTATTCGAGATTCGGAATTCGCCACTAAAACAGAACAACCTACGTTGTTGCATCTGACCATTTCCTCTCTACAGCGACCGTAGGTGTGTGTTGGTGCTGGGTGACCGACTAACAAGGAGACGAACGTTTGTCGAGTGAATAGGGTTTTGGCTGGTCTGTTGACGTGCACGGGGCAGTCCTTACCAGCAATCAACCGTTGTATTGCCGAATCCCGAATCCCGTGCTGGCTCGTTATTCGGGATTCGCCAATAACTAATAACGAATAACGAGCCAGCACGTTATTCGGGATTCGGGATTCGCCACTAAAACAGAACGACCTACGTTTCATCCGACCATTTCTTCTCTACCCCCGGGGTGGAGGTTGGGTGTTGGATTGCAGAATGTTCAAGCACGTGCGCGCTGTGTCATTAAGCCTTTCATTGAGTCAACTGACGTGGTTTCGAATCTCCGTTTGCACGTGGGAAGGAGTAGGGTCGCCTGTCAAACCTCGTGTGTTTTATCTGGGTCCTCCGGTTTCAACCCATTGTTAATGACCCATACGAGCAAGCGTACTATTGAAATAAAATTAAAACTATGTATTAGTCTCGAAATGACCTAGTTTGTGTTGAGTGGACGTTAAACCCCATTTCTTTTCTCTCGTGAATAAAGTGTTGGCTGCTTTGTTGGCGTGCACGAGGCAGTCATCTCCAACAATCACCTGTTGTATTGAAATAATCTGAATGCCGAATGCCGAATGCCGAATGCCGAATCCCGAATCACGTGCTGGCTCGTTATTCGGGATTCGCCAATAACGAATAACGAATAACAAGCCAGCACGTTATTCGGGATTCGAGATTCGAGATTCGGGATTCGCCAATAAAACAGAACGACCTACGTTGCATCCGACCATTTCCTCTCTACCCCCGGGGTTGGGTTGGGGTGGGGGTGTGGATCGCCGAATGTCCAAGCACGTGCGCGCTGTATCATTAAGCCTGTCATTGAATCAACTGGCGTGGTTTCGAATCCCCGGTAGTACGTGACAGGGAGTAGGGTCGTCTGTCTAGCGTCGTGGGTTTTCTCCGGGTTCTCTGGTTTCTTCCTACTGTTAAAGAGCCAGCACGTTTTTCGGGATTCGGAATTCGGGATTCGAGATCCAGGATTTGCCACTAAAATAGAACGACCTACGTTGCATCTGACCATTTTCTCTCTACCCCCGGGGTATTTAGCAGTAGGAGGAAACCAGAGGACTCGGAGAAAACCCACGACGTTAGACAGACGAACCCCTCTCCTTGTCACGTACAACCGGGGATTCGAAACAACGCCAGTTGACTGAACGACAGGCTTAATGATAATAGGCTTAATGATATTTTTCAATAGTACGCTTGCTCGCAGGGGTCATTAAAAATGGGTGGAAACCGGAGGACCCGAAGAAAATCCACGAGGTTTGACAGACGACCCTACTCCTTGTCACGTACAACCGGGGATTCAAAACCACGCCAGTTGACTCAATGACAGGCTAAATGATACAGCGCGCACGTGCTTGACATTCGGCCATCCACACCCCCACCCAACCCCACCCCGGGGATAGAGAGGAAATGGTCGGATGGACCGTAGGTCGTTCAGTTTTAGTGGCGAATCCCGAATCCCGAATATCGTGCTGGCTCGTTATTCGTTATTCGTTATTGACGAATCCCGAATAACGAGCCAGCACATGATTCGGGATTCGAGATTCGGGATACAGATTTGGTCATTACAACAGGTTATTGTTGGAGATGGCTGCCCCGTGCACTCCAACTAAGCAGCCAACACCTTATTCGAGAGAGAAAAAAAATTGGGTTTAACGTCACTCGATAAAAATTAGGTCATTTCGAGACTAACATATAGTTTTAATTTTATTTCAATAGTACGCCTGCTCGTAGGGATCATTAGCAATGGATGAAACCGGAGAACCCGGAGAAAACCCAAGAGGTTGGACAGGCGACCCTACTCATTGTCACGAACAAACTGGGATTTGAAACCACGCAAGTTGACTCAATGACAGGCTTAATGACACAGCGCGCACGTGCTTGAAGATTCGGCCTTCCACTACCCAACCATAACCCCCGGGGGTAGAGGAGAAACGGTCGGATGAAACGTAGGTCGTTCTGTTTTAGTGGCGAATCCCGAATAACGAGCCAGCACGTTATTCGGGATTCGGGATTCGGCAATACAACAGGTGATTGCTGGTAAGGACTACCCCGTGCACGTCAACAAACCAGCCAAAACCCTATTCACTCGACAAACGGTCGTCTCCTTGTTAGTCGGTCACCCAAAACCCACTTACACCTACGGTCGGGGTAGAGAGGAAATGGTCGGATGCAACAACGTAGGTTGTTCTGTTTAAGTGGCGAATCCCGAATATTCGGGATTCGGGATTCGGCAATACAACAGGTGGGTTCAGGAGAGGACTGCCCCGTGCACGGCAACAAACCAGCCAACACCCTATTCGCTCGACGAAGGTCGTCTCCTTGTTAGCGGACACCCAACGTCCACTTACCCCTACGGTCGGGGGTAGAGAGGAAATGGTCGGATGCAAAGTAGGTCGTTCTGTTTTAGTGGCGAATCCCGAATCCCGAATAACGTGCTGGCTCGTTGTTCGGGATTTCAGATTCGTGATTCGGGATTCGACAATACAACAGGTGATAACTGGAGATGACTGCCCCGTGCACGCCAACAAACCAGCCAACACCCTTTTCGCTCTACAAACGGTCGTCTCCTTGTTACTCTGTCACAATGTTCACTTACCCCTACGCTCGGGGGTAGAGAGAGAGAGAGAGAACGTCTGCTCGACACAAATTAGGTCATTTCGAAACTAACCTATAGTTTAATTCGTTTCAATACTTCGCTTGGTCATGGGGTCTTTAGCAGTAGGAGGAAACCAGATGACCCGGAGAAAACCCACGACGTTAGACAGACGACCCCTCTCGTTGACACGTACAACCGGGGATTCAAAACCACGCCAGTTGACTCAATGACAGGCTTAATGATACAGCTCGCACGTGCTTGACATTCGGCCATCCACACTCCCACCCCACCCCCACCCCGGGGGTAGAGAGGAAATGGTCGGATGGACCGTAGGTCGTTCAGTTTTAGTGGCTAATCCCAAATCCCGAATCCCGAATAACGCGCTGGCTCGTTTTTCGTTATTCGTTTTTGGCGAATCCCGAATAACGAGCCAGCACATGATTCGGGATTCGAGATTCGGGATTTAGATTTGGTCAGTACAACAGGTGATTGTTGGAGATGACTGCCCCGTGCACGCCAACAAAGCAGCCAATACCTTATTAGAGAGAGAGAAAAAATGGGGTTTAACGTCACTCGATAAAAATTAGGTCATTTCGAGACTAACATATAGTTTTAATTTTATTTCAATAGTACGCCTGCTCGTAGGGATCATTAGCAATGGGTGAAACCGGAGAACCCGGAGAAAACCCAAGAGGTTGGACAGGCGACCCTACTCATTGTCACGAACAAACTGGGATTTGAAACCACGCAAGTTGACTCAATGACAGGCTTAATGACACAGCGCGCACGTGCTTGAACATTCGGCCATCCACTACCCAACCCCCACCCCCGGGGGAAGAGGAGACATGGTCGGATGAAACGTAGGTCGTTCTGTTTTAGTGGCGAATCCCGAATCCCGAATAACGTGCTGGCTCGTTATTCGTTATTCGTTAATGGCGAATCCCGAATAACGAGCCAGCACGGGATTCGGGATTCGGCAATGCAACAGGTGATTGCTGGTAAGGACTGCCCCGTGCACGTCAACAAACCAGTCAAAACCCTATTCACTCGACAAACGGTCGTCTCCTTGTTAGTCGGTCACCCAAAACCCACTTACGCCTACGGTCGGGGTGGAGAGGAAATGGTCGGATGCAACAACGTAGGTTTTTCTGTTTAAGTGGCGAATCCCGAATCCCGAATAACGAGCCAGCACGTTATTCGGGATTCGGGATTCCGCAATACAACAGGTGGGTTCAGGAGAGGACTGCCCCGTGCACAGCAACAAACCAGCCAACACCCTATTCGCTCGACGAAGGTCGTCTCCTTGTTAGTCGGACACCCAACGTTCACTTACCCCTACGGTCGGGGGTAGAGAGGAAATGGTCGGATGCAAAGTAGGTCGTTCTGATTTAGTGGCGAATCTCGAATCCCGAATCCCGAATCCCGAATAACGTGCTGGCTCGTTATTCGGGATTCGAGATTCGGGATTCGGGATTCGACAATACAACAGGTGATTACTGGAGATGACTGCCCCGTTCACGCCAACAAACCAGCCAACACCCTTTTCGCTCTACAATCGGTCGGGGTAGAGAGAGAGAGAGAGAGAGAGAGAGAGATGGGGTTTAACGGCCACTCGACACAAATTAGGTCATTTCGAGACAAATATATAGTTTACTTTTTTTCAATACTTCGTGGGGTTTTTAGCAGTAGGAGGAAACCAGAGGACCCGGAGAAAACCCACGACGTTAGACAGACGACCCCCTCTCCTTGTCACGTACAACCGGGGATTCGAAACAACACCAGTTGACTAAATGACAGGCTTAATGATATAGGGCGCACGTTCTTGGATATTCGGCCATTCACACCCCAAACCCCCATCCCACCCCGGGGGTAGATTAGAAATGGTCGGATGCAACGTAGGTCCTTCTGTTTTAGTTGCGAATCCTGAATCTCGAATCCCGAATCCCGAAAAACCTGCGGGCTGGCTCTTTAGCAGTAGGAGGAAGCCAGGTGACCCGGAGAAAACCCACGACGTTAGACATACCACCCTACTCCTTGTCACGTACAACCTGAGATTCGAAACCACGCCAGTTGACTCAATGACAGGCTTAATGATACAGTGCGCACATGCTTTGACATTCGGCCATCCACACCCCCCAGCACACCCCACCCCATCCCGGGGGTAGAGAAGAAATGGTCGGATGCAACGTAGGTCGTTCTGTTTTAATGGCGAATCCCCAATCTCGAATTCCGAATCCGAATCCCGAATCCCGAATCCCGAATCCCGAATAACGTGCTGGCTCGTTATTCGTTATTGGCGAATCCCGAATAACGAGCCAGCACGGTATTCGGGATTCGCGATTCGCGAATCTCGAATCCCGAATCCCGAATAACGTGCCAACTTCACGTGAAATAAGTGAAATTTCAGGTTATATTTATCTACAATATTGCTTATAGGTGATGAGTATAATATAAAAAGTATCGGACCTAAAACTGATCCTTGCGAAACACCAAAAGATAAAACAGTTTCTTTTGATAATTTGCCATCTAATAAAATAGATTGTGTCCTACCCACTAAATAGCTTTCTAACAGTTTCAATACATCACTCTGTATACAAAATCTAAAACGTAATCTATGAAGAAGGGTAGAAAGGTCAACAGTGTCAAATGCTGCAGATAGGTCCAATAAAAGCAAAAAGACACACTTTTTATCATCTAATTCAAGAAGTATATCATTGGATACCTTTGTTAGGGCGGTTTCAGTACTATGGAATTGCTTATATGTACTTTGAAATGGCTCATCTAAGCAGTTGTTTTCTGTGTGGCTCTTTAGTTGGATTGCAATTAATTTTTCAAGTAATTTTGAAATGAAACTAAGATTCGAAACTGGTCTATAATTTTTAAAGATATTGGGGTCCAGATTCGGCTTTTTTAATCAATGGAATAACATGTGCTAGCTTAAAACATCAGGAATTAATACTAGAGTTAATAAATATCGACAATAACATGAATAATTTCATCTAAACATTCCTTGAGTATATAGGTAGGTAGACGGTCTAATGTACATGACTTGGAAGACGACGATCTAATTACTCTTTTAACCATATCCTCAGATACAAGATGAAACTTATTTAAAGTAGAGCAAACATTAGAGGTATCAAACATATGTGGGTTGTAATCTAGGGTTGTATTTATAGCATCTAGCCCCTCTCTTATAACTTGTATTTTAGATGTGAAATAGTCAGAGAAACAGCTAGTTAAATCAGACGACTTATCAATGCTAGGAATAATATTTTTCTGCGAATTATGACCCAGTAAGATATTTACAATTTTGTATAAATCTTTCTGCTTATTTGTACCATGTTCAATTTTATCAGAATAAAACTCCACTTTAGCCTTATCAATCATATAATTCACTCAGTTTTTTTAAATGTTTATATATCTGTTTGTGTATTTCTAAATTAGTTCTTCGCCAGACATGTTCAGTTTTATTCCGTTCTCTTTTGGCTTCCAGTATAGTTTCGTTATACCACCGAGTGTTGGGGCGAACCGTTACAGTTTTTGATTTCAAGGGAGCTACTGATTCAATAACTTCAGCTAACTTGTTGTGGATGTTTTCAATGGATGTTATACCAATACGTAGATCTTTAAGTTCAGATTTGAGCTTATTTATGTCAAGCGATTTAAAGTTTCTATACGTTAATGTTCTTCTGACAGGATTAAGTGGTTTAATGGAAAGATTGAAGCAAACTGGAAGTGATCAGATATTAAACAATCTGAAACGGATGGTGTGTTTAAAGATAATTCATCATCTGGTGATAACAAGATCTAAAATATGTCCACAGTCCAAAAGAAGATATTGTTTTTTCATCATTGCACTCTTTAATATTTGTTAAATTACTATAGTTTTTAGATGATAAGTTAGTCTTATTAGTTATTTTACGGTGTACATAATCCGTTTCTGTTAGATGAACCAAATTACCATAATTGATCTCACTGAATTGATTATAGGTTTATAAACAGTGTCCACTCTATTGGTATAAAATGTAATATAGTGACATAAAAACATATTATACGAAACATATAATATGAAATAACCACATATAATATGACATAACCACATATAATACGACATAAAACATATAATATGACATAAAACATATAATATGACATAAAACATATAATAAACATATATGATAACATAAAACATAATATAATATAACATAAAACATATAATAAACATATATGATAACATAAAACATATATGATAACACAAAACATATATGATAACATAAAACATATAATACGTCATAAAAAAAAACAAAGTTAAAAAGCAAGAGTTAGTGTATGTGAATAATTCAATGTCGTGCTTCTGTAAAAAATGTGTTTTGGGGTGGTTTTTTTTGAAGGAGTACAGGGTATGGTGTACTCCCATTTCGACTACAGCTAATAACAACATATTATACGATCTGGTGGTTTTATTATCCCTACCTATATACCCTCTCTATAGATAGAATAGATTCTTCGATACGTTTTCGGAGGCTACTTTTAAATTTGATTTGGGCTTCATTTTCTGGGAGGTGGTTGTGATTTGAAACGTGTCAAACGTATATCCATTGTAGTACATTTCCCACTGCAGGTTGACTTTACACACTTCCAATGAATACATTCACCGCGCTCGATATTCTTTCTATACACATATCCATCCAGCAAGACTTGTGGCTTACCCCTTTGCGAAATTACGAATTCGACTTCACGAAGTCCCGCCATATAGGCTACACATGAAACAATGTTATTGTTACTAAATAAACTAATATTTCTACTTCGAAAATACACAAACTAATTGTTATAAAGGAATTATAATAAGATAACAAAATGTTTGATTGAGTGATAGTAAACTTGAAGAATAATAAATGTACAAAATTTGAAAAAAAATCATCTTATATAGATAAGCAAGTATTAAACTCAATGTAATTTCAGGGCCGGCGGAAGCACTTCTTGATTGGGGGTGCTCCCATCCTAGGTCCAGGGATGTAGCCAGGATTTGCTGAGTAGTTGTAAAAAAACTTCGGCGAGCGTAGCGAGACAAAAAAAATTTGGGAGGGGGGCGTGGTCTTTTATGAAAATTCAACCCTTATTCAATTATTGGTGTATTTCCAGAGCATTTGTTGTCTGTTATTTGCTTCAGTGCAAATCAATTTCCATTTATATTATATTCAAATTTTTATAGGCTTATTCTTAAAAAAAATTTTGGGAGGGGGGCGTGGTCTTTTATGAAAATTCAACCCTTATTCAATTATTGGTGTATTTCCAGAGCATTTGCTGTCTTTTATTTGCTTCAGTGCAAATCAATTTCCATTTATATTATATTCAAATTTTTATAGGCTTATTCTAAAAATGGTGTTTGTAGTATTTTATATTACTATTACGGTGGAATGAGAATCAGGTCAGACAGAAGTTGAGAAAGAATAAGAAACATTGACATTTTGGATAGGCTAGGATTTAATATAGATTCGGTAGAATTAACCGTAGGTATGGAAAATTCACTACCGCCATGGTTTGTGGCCGGTATATAGTTTTACATTTTCATGTTTTCAGTGTTTACTTTGAAAATTAAAAATTGATCGTACATTAAAAATTGATCGTACAACCGAACGTTCGACACCATTTACGACATCCAAACCTTTAACATTGAAGTGTCATAAATTTGTCTGTGACCGTGAAATGAATAGACCTGCACAACTTCTAAATTTAAAAAACATAATACCAATAGGCAATACTTCTTTCTTTAAACTAATTTGGGATGATAGGGTATACTACGGCACACAAAAATAAATAATGCCGTGTCAGACATGGTTTGCGTGGGCTTATAGTTACCATGGCTTTGCCAGGGGTGGTAAATTTCGAGTGTGGAACAACCAAATAAGACGCCGAATTCGACAACGTAATATATTAAGAAAGAAATATTGCTCTTTTCAAAAAAGCGAGGAATAAAATTACGTGTTATAACAGAAAACAGGTAACAATATGCCAAAACTCAGTATAATAAATCAGTTAAATAGAATAAATTAAAAAAAAAAAAAAATACGTCCAATTCTTAACATAAAGTTCAGTTTCGGTTTAAATCGTGCAAACATTCTGCCTAAAAAGGAAAGCAACGACATGATACGTCCGCATGAAAATGTGTGCACACAAGAATCCTTTCCATCGGTCCAGTGGCTACAACTCTACATAAAAAATGACTATTTCCCGCGTCCTAGAAATTAACGACTAAAAGTGGATACAATCTAATCAAAATCTATATTTCGTTTCGTTTTTTTATACTTTCGATGGTCTACACTACATTGTGTGAAATAGCTTCATTTAACGTCCGCTTCCACTGAAATGATATCGCAGACAATCTACACTGAATGTAAATCTAAGAAGTTACACCGCAGCTAGGATTATTTTTCAGTCCACCTGCAGAAATCACCACATAACACCACTCCTGAAAGATCTTCATTGGCTTCCAGTCAAAAGCCGGATTAATTTTAAACTTCTTTGTATAGCTTATAAATTAATGCCTTAATGGAACAGAACCTATCTACCTAAGTAGCCTGCTAACAAACTACACACCCAAAGAACTCTCAGATCGCAGAATGAATACCTTTTTACTGTACCAACCTATAAACTTAAATCATTTGGATATAGAGCTTTCTCCTATAGTACCGACCCTATTGGACTCTATCTCTTCCTTTAGGAATCAGAATTTCAAGAGTTTGGAATCTTTCAAGTCACAATTAAAGACATACTTATTTACTCTATCATACTAACTTCCTTAATTATATGTATATGATGTGAAGAGCTGACAACTGCGCCATGAGCATACACGAATGGAATGTGCGCATTATAAATACATACTATCATTATTAGTGGGAGTTCGCGTCAGGTGTCAAGTAAGGACCCTATAAAGTCAGTCATTCGATTAACCAATCAGAATCGATGTTTCAAGTGGCTATGTTTTGCTTTGCTTTGATTTCTGTCGCTGCTAGTGTTTACCCCACAGTTCCGCGCATAAAGATGAAGCACTCGATTCGACAAATTGTAATCATTTGACTGGCCGACCCCTCGTTTCAAGCAGAACACGAGTTAAATTACAACTCTTCTAGATCATAGTGTAGTAAAAGCAATTAAAACGAAAAGTTTTGAATTATAAAAACGAAACGAAATAGGATCTGTGTTTTAATCAGATTGCCAACGTGATTTCCCTTAAAAATGTTCCTAATTGGACACATTATGTACAAATTTTATTGTTTGTATCCGGATTTAAAATATTGTTAAAGTTATCTGCATCACTAATCTTGAAACTTAGAGGCAGATAATATATACTCAAAGTTTCAAATGTGTAAAATATGTATTTAAACTTTTGTTTTAAAAGTAAACATATACTCGGAAATAAACAAATACCATCGGAAACGGTGGACCAAAGAACTGCACCAACTGTGCTAAAAAGCCATACAACGCCATATAGCATATCCGCTTAATCTGTCTCGAATTCTAGCGTTGTCAAATTTCATTCTTTTACATGTACGCCAATATATTATGAACTTGGGACACGAACGAAAATTAATAATGTAAATAAAAAGGAAAATGAACCTTAAATAAAATAGGTATATTAAAAAGAGACCATTTGTTTGTTGAAAAGCATACAGTACTGAAAATCAGTTACAGAAAGACAATGAAAACTGTTAAGAAATTTGATAAATTAAGCCTTGGTCGTTATTAAATATATTCTATATGAAAACATGCGACACATCCACAGCAAGCCTAACCGAAGCGTAAACAAAGTCAAGCCGCGGCCATTTGGAAATGTACACAACGCTGTTTACCACCTCGGTTTCGTATAAAAACAAGAAGAATACATTTTTTTTTTTAAAAATGAACTAAACAACAATAAAAATACGATTTAAAAAAGACAAACTGGGTCATTGTAAATTATAGTAATAAAGAAAAAATATAACAACGCTTTGTCAAATAGTTGTCAAATTTATGACACCCCTCCTTACAGGGGTGTATTATTGATGAGGATGTTGTGTGCGTACGACGCAGGTATAATTAACGTCTTCGGCCCCGGGCTGTTATAACAAAGACTAGATATACTTTTAACTTAAGATTCGTAACACAGGGATTTATAAGGTAGGTCAAAGTTCTTTTTAAATAATATAATATCCTAGTTTAGTCCCGAAATGATTTAGTTTGTGTCAAGTGGACGTTAAACCCTATTTCTCTCTCTCTCTCTTTCTTTCGTTTTACTGCTCCCAATTTTATATATTTGTAATATAAACATGAAACAAACAGAACCAGCTGCAGAATATACTGATGTAAACAATGTAATCGTCCATTAGTGTTTGCATTTACGTTATACAACACAATACATGAAAAGGGAATTACACCCCCCCCCCCCCCTCTGCCTCCCGAGCTCTGCACATATTTGCAAATTATAGAAGTTATGGTCTGAAAGACCGAAGGAGCTTAGAGGGTATTCTTATTCATGATATTTTTTAAATATACAGCATTCCTTTTTCTTTTACTGGGATTTTACAGATTGACCAATTAAAGGTAGTACGTGATACTAAAATATGTTTAAATGTCTTTCTTGCATCAATTCAATATGAACTGTTGACCTGGGTTAAGTATACGGTCAAATACATATTTTTACTTTATTAACACCGATATAAAAGTTCGAATAAGCGAAACTTTTTATCCGTCGTCGGATGATCTATTATGATGTAAGTAGAACACTCGACGACTTTTTAGCATTGAATGAATTGATTGAAATGGGGTTTAACGTCCTACAGACCTGCACCTGGCTTATTGAAGACGGGCATACGCCATACAGTGTGGTATGAGGGAAATGTTTGCCCGGGAAGCACCTGCCAAGGGATCTTTTACGTGCACGCCAATGTGTACACCGGACCTCGGTTTTTCGTCCCATCCGAACGACTAGCCTGAAGGTCGGGTGTTCGATCCCTGCATTGGCAGAGAAAGTTCATCTCGATTTTCCGGCTGGTTTCCTCTTGTCAGTAATGCAAACGGATGGCTTGACAAGGACAGCTACCTAGTCGTTCGGATAGGGCGACTTTGTAGCACCACAATTCTCAAGGTGGCCGCGTTTAATTGACCCTTTCACTTTTTTTAACTTGATGTTCAAAAATACCTTACTAGATCTAGTCATTTGTCAAAAAAAAGTTAACGATTGTGGATATCGGGAGAGGCCCCCATCTTCATTATTCTGGCCGGAAGCTTTGGAACAGTCTACCTTATATAAATGAAAAGAAAGGTGTTTAACGTCCTACTGTTCTGCTCCGAACTGGGCTAAAAAAGACGGGCATACGCCATACAGTGGGCTATTATTAGGGCAATTTTACCCGGACAGCGGCACTACGCCCTACTCTTATATCGAATTACAACTGTCAAGGAATCTTTTACGTGCACGCCGATGTGTACATTGGATCTCGGTTTTTCGTCCCCTTCGAATGACTGACAGCTCAGCTACCCCATATATTATAATATGTATTGACCAAATAGTAAATTTTAAAAAAGCAACAAGAGATCTTTTATTTGAAAATGTAGTTAAAAGTGCTTATTACCAGTTTGTATACTTCGTTGCGCCCGAAATACTAGACGCTGTTCCTTTACATTTATCTACTCAGCAACCAACGGAACGAAAACATCTTTTCTTTTGGAGGTCAGGACACTGTTATTTAAACTTCGAGATAGTTTATCAAGCAAACTACTTTTCTGCACCAATGGAGACGTCCATACAGCCTGCAGTGTATTCTGGGGAACATTGTGTCCAACAAGCGTCGCTATGCCCTACTTTAACTCAAGTTTGAATTGACAAGGGTCCCATTCTGTACACGTGTACAAAGGACCTCGGCTATATATTACTTCAGAAAGACTAGACACAAGACACTGTTCCGTGGCAGTTCCCACTTCGAGTCCCTCGCCAATAACAAGACTAAATCACCCTGAAAAATCCCGATGTTATTTCTCAGGCAGCATCAGTGCCGTCTGATATGAAAGTTGAAATTGGTGAATGACATTGAAAAGTATTGGGCCAGGAATGTTATAGTTTAAGATGTTATTTCTCAGGCAGCATCAGTGCCGTCTGATATGAAAGTTGAAATTGGTGAATGACATTGAAAAGTATTGGGCCAGGAATGTTATAGTTTAAGTTCTTTTGAAGACAAATGTAAGCACTTTGCTAAATATATTAATACGATAAACTGAAAACCAAGAAAGATAAAATCTTCATAAATCAATAGAATCACCCCCTTTTAATTACCTATAAGGGTTCCCACTGTATTGATTTAGTTTCATAAGGGCAAGACTATAGGCATAAAGGCTCAATGACAGATAGGGAGGCAGAACCTGAAAACAAACCTAATGTTGCAGACAACGTCGCCGGTCTTCTGCGAAACACGAATTAGCAGAGCCTACCCTGCATTGACCTGAATTCCTATTATCCAGCTGCATTCACAAATAATGATCGATGCCCGAAAAATGTGACAGAAAGTAGAACGGCACCAGAGTGAATGTTTTAATCTACAGACAATTCAGTACAAATTCTTGGAATTCAATTTACCCGTCCTTCCAAAAGTCAGATTGCCCGGAAGTTAGGGGGAGCTGCTCCGAACATCCCCTCCCCTTAAGTTTTATATGTATTTGACTTGTTATTGGTTTAAACAGTATTTAATTGAGGAGAACATTAGTATTAACAGTTTATCATTTAAGATAATATAAGTGAAAAGAATGCAATACAAAGCATAACTAAATTGTTTCCATAGTTATGATCATTATCCTGTATATTATATTTGTATCATTTGCTGGTTATATATGAGGCATGTTTAACTTCAAAATAAGAACTGATCACGTCAATTAAGGTCACTGAGTTTTTCTTTATACATTTATATATTTCTATGAACTGATGACATTACTGACCAGCAGGGGGCATGATTAAAGATGGGGGCTTTGTTATAAGGGAATTATGAGGATCAATAACTCTTCGGTGCCATAATTATGAAAGGTTGTAAGTGCCCTCCATGATCCAAACAGCTCTTTTGCGTAGAATACCTAATTCATTGGGTAGGGGGTGAGGAAGGTCTCTATGCAAAATTTCGGAACTGCAAGGTCGTAACCTCCACCAAAAATTGCTTTTAAACTGCGTTTGGAGATTGGAATAGGTTTTTCTCTCAGATCTCAAAAACTAAATCCGACACTTTTCAGAATTATGACGCTGGGATATAAAAGCCAGAATATAATGGATATTTTAAATTTTCGACGTGTGAGTCATACGACGCTAAAGATAGATTCATACAATTATAATTCCTATAATAGCTTCAGAAAGTAATATATATATATATATATAAGGAGGTAACTTGATCTAGTGGTTTGCCACGTCCGCGCCAAATCACAAGGTCTGTCATTGAGTCAGGTGGCGCATTTTCGATTCCGCGCTTCAGCGTGACAACGATTCGGCTCGTCTATCGAACCTCCTGAATTTCCCCGGGTTCCCGAATTCCCCGGTTTCCTCACACTGATAAAGATATCTACGCGACAAGCGAATTATAAGAATGCAGTTGAACCGTGTGCTAGTCTCAAAAAGACCTAGTTTGTGCTGACTTAACGCTAAACGGAAATGTTTGGTTCTGCATCACATGCTAGAATCAATCTGATGTATATCTGAACTATAACTTATCATACCTTAATACTGGAAATCTGAGCATAACCATAGCAGCAGTCAATACAAAAATAATAGAAAGTAGTAAATGTAATAATTTTTTAGAGTATTCAAGAAACAATTTGAATTAGAAGACTTCATGTTAAACCTACCCCCAAATATCGCGTCTTTCAAAATTGCAATGCAGAAGTTATAGATTGTCCATTGAGACTTTATCATATACCACTAAACCTGCGGACCAGACAGAATATAGACATCGCCTTTAATAAACAAATATCAAGCCAAATAAAATGACTGATGTTTAATGAAGTGCAATATCTATATTATTTTAAGATGCTATTAATTAATGTTATATCTAAATCGTGTATAGTTTGATGTGAATGAATTGTGAATATAATGAAAATGTAAAATGAAACTTAATGAATTCTTGTAACATGATGGCTTTCGCGAATAAAGTATTATTAAAGAACTAAACTATCTACCAATCAGGAAAACAAGCATCAAAATTAATTGGTATTTCTTACAAACGTTACCTGTCAAGTTCCATCCGATTCTGTTCGCTAATTATTGGAAAAACATAATTTGACAAATATAGTTTGTCCCGATAACTATTATTCTCCCAATCTGATTTAAGTACAGATTATATTTCGTTTCGTTTTACTTGTCGTTACTGCGCTAGGATCTAGACGAGTTGTTGTTTTTCACGTGTTCTGAGTGCTTTGAGAGATTATCTAATGAAATGATCTGCGGCGGCGACTTCTTGACCTTTCAATGCACGGAACTCCCACGCTAACGTGTCAGATCTTCATGTATTAGGCCGCCGAAAGTATAAAAAGAAACGAAACGAAATATAGATCTGTAGTTTACTCAGATTGTAATTCTCCTTGTATATACTGAAAAATATAATGGTCTTAATCTGAGGAGAAGATGAACTATGAGGTGCAGAAATAAAGAATCAGTCTCAATACTGTCCAATTTCGATTACATCAACCAGTTACAATATCTAGAGTTTTGCTAAAAAAAAAATCCAATGCAAATCGAAACAATTTTCGAAAACACGAGGGTGCTGAAAATCAGTTTGTTTGGCCAATAAAAAAGACAACCAGACATTTTAACTATACAGACAATTTAACACCAATTAACATCCGAGTCTGTCTGACAGTTGTCTGATTCATTAGTACTCACACTCTTCCAGTAAAAACAACACTCCATTTTCGGGATTTGACATAAGCCTTTTAATTACCTTTCTTAAAGCTACAATTTCAAATTTTTAAGAAATATTTTTAAAAGTTATGAAAATAAAATCTTAAAATAGATGGTATCCATAAACAGTCCTGCCTTGTTAAAGAATAATCCTATTAATCCTATAATTCACTATTGACAGCTGAGAAATTGATTAAAATATAATTTTCAACTTCAAATTCCAACGTTGGAAAATGGTTTCCCCATGTTGCCAAAGCAAAACATGGGGAGGTAATTGTGTTGTTATTTCCTGTGTCATAGATTTTTAAGGGTTGGAAATAATGCCCATGTTCGTATAATAGTGAGTTGATAACCTATTGAGCAAATGCATAGAAAAACTTATATTTTGACTTTCTTAGAAAATTTGAAATTCTCGCTTTAAACTCGAAGTCTTAAAAATTTAGACTTTGTATGTAGTTTATTTTTTAAAGAAAAAAATTCGTTGACGGTACACAATACTTGTGTTAATGGTATAAAATAAAACACACAAGATTTTACAAATCTACACAAGTTTGTGTTATTACAATGCAAAAAAAACACAAACTTGTGTAAATTAGTTTTAACACAAGTACTTGTGTTATGATCCAGCACAAGTTTTTTTTCAGTGTAATCATTTCATTTATTCTTCACCTATGAGCTACCCAGTCCGTCAGTGACAATTTTAACAAGGGGATGCAAGCAAATTTGTGATTATGAACGGTTGTAAACTGCGCATTTTTCGTCACTCGAAACCGAAATCAGAAGAGTTACCACCATCCATCAGTTGCGTTAACTGGTTTCCTGTCCCACTGCTGCTGGGTGCCAACATATAAGGGGAATTTTTCAGTATCCCTGTTGAGAGCAAGGGAATGACTGCAGGACAGAAGGACACTATTTTATCATTAGGGCAGTGACTATACCATCCCAATGGTGCCGGCATTTTGATATGTATTTGAAGTAACTCTTTCTAAATCTTAGGGCACCCTTTCAGAAATGAGGGCACCCACTCACACACACCTAGAATGGCCTAGTGGTCTAGAGTGCCGCGCTTCGACCTCTAGCTGGTCGGCCAACTCTAGCTTGCGGCTGTGGTTTCGAGTCCTGATGTGAGCGTGTGTGGCATGGAGATAAGGGCGCCTTCTCAACTTCGTGGGTTTCCTCCGGGCACTCCGGTTTCCTCCAACTGCTAATGACCCCTACGCACAAGCAAACTTTTGAAATAAAATTAAACCATATGTTAGTCCCGAAATGACCTAGTTGTGTTGAGCGGACGTTAAACCCTATCTCTCTCTCTTTCTCTCTCTCTCTCCCTCTCTCTCTCTCACACACACACACCCACCCACCCATATGCCTGGTAGGACATCTCATCGGATTAGAACGTCATCAACCATATCAGGTGTCTAGTGTATTGACTATTGCTTTTATGGGGGCAGTGTAGGATTAGCGACATGCACAACTCTGTCGCTACGGCCTATTCTATAATCAAATTCCACTAAACATATAACAAAACATTGACGGATCTAGGTATTTTTACTGGAGTGGGTTTGCCAGGCTCCTGTTAGAGGGACGATACCACTCTTGCTGGCTTGACAGGTCCAGAAAAAAATAGCCTTATTCCAACTTCTAGATGTCTTAGTGACCTACCTGTAGTGTAAATTATCCATTACATCCTATTTTACTTGTCCAGAGGGTTCGAAAATATGTTTAAATCCAAGTTGCATTTGAAAGTGTTTACGTAAAGCTTTTCAAACGATGTTGTTACCATGTAGTTAAATTTTTCCAATTTTTTAAATTATGTGTGTTAAGATGAAATTTGTATCATCAATTAATTGGAATATTGTAAAATAGTACAATTTGTTGACCAGAATAATGATTGGTGCATATTATTCAGTTAAAACAAGAGTGATATTGGGGCTTTAAGGAAATTTGAGCTTTTGATGTCAAATTTTACAATGTCAATCACATCGTGATTCAATTTCATTAATGCGACGCATTTATGATTATTTCGTGCCTTGAATGTCAATCCCATCTCATCATCTGATGATAAAGGATAAAGCACAGCATGTTAGGGGATGTTAATAACACCTTGCTATACGACAAATAATATCCCAAGATCTACCAGTACACTGTACTGGTTGACCGCATAAACAAACCTATTTTTCAAATGTTTAACATTCAATTCTTTAAAAACAATATTACTATCGAAGATTAATATTTTTAATAGAAATTAAAGCTCACTAATACACGTAGAGGGGCCCTGGATGTGCCGTCAGTTCGTGATGGCTTAGAACGTTACTTAAGATTTTCAAGCGTAGTTTCATGTTGTCTTTGATGGAGGATGGAAAGCCCAGAAAGGAACAGCGTCTAGTCATTCGGTTGAGAAGAAGACAAAGCCAATCGTTCAGGTAGACGTAAAAGAACCCCTGACAGTTGGCATTGGGCGGTTCAGAGAAGTCATTAAGATATCCACTCGACATTTCGGGACTACTACACGGTTTAATTTAATTGCAATAATTCGCTTGTGCGAAACCGGGGAACCCGTAGAAAATCCCACGAGCTTAGACAGACGACCATATTCTTTGTCCCGTACACCGTCCTTGATTTGAGTATCTAATGTAAACACTTATTCATGTAAAGATTTCACCAATAACGAACATGATATATATTTAAATAGAATAAAAAGCTCAATATTGCAGAATACATGGCATACATTAGACTGGTTTCCTATTTTTCTTAATCTTGATACAAATTCATAAATAATTAATGTTGTAATAGTTTATTAGAACAAGGCCACCGTATTAATATGTTATTGTTATTATTTAATTTTTTTTCCCCATAAAACATTATACACCCAAAACAGATGATCTTGAAGCTTTCCCAATGTATGATCTTGCTGCAGATTCTAGGTGTTCATGTTCTTAGTATCTTAGGTAAGTTTTAGACCGTTATTTTATGAAATAATGCATTTATATAGGGCCTGAAGTAGCATTCGACGCTGGCCATCACACCAGCACATCTAAAGCTTGCAATAAGAAGGCTCCCGCTCTGACAAACTGGAAACTATCAAAGCGAATTCCGAGTGTTTAATTATAGAGAATCTGCCATTAGCCCCTGTCGACTGCTCTCATAGGGCGTTTATCCAAGTTAAGAAGTGGCAGTGATGGCTCAGTGAGTAATACACTGGTACGCTAGCCAGGAAGTCTAATCTTCGCTTCCGGTGTGGTTTCCTCCGATAAGGATAGCTGTCTAATCGCATGGATGGGACAAAGAACAAGGTTCCATGTACATGGCGTGCACATAAAAGCACCTTGACATTTGGAATTCGATGTAAGAGTAGGCCGTAGTTCCACTGTTCGGGAACCATATCATATTTCATATGCTCGTCTTTATCAGCCAAGGGATCTTTTACGTGCACACCAATGTGTATACACGACCTCGGTTTTTCGTCCCATCTGAACGAATAGACAGCTGTCCTTGGACAAGCCGATAAGATAAATATTGAAATCAAATGTATTGGTTATACGTGTTGGAATCGAATGCTTAAACGATGTGTAACACTCTTTTGTTTATAAACTGTATATAAATACGCTACATTATAATAATATCTTCTTTTTTATAGGTCAGAACCATCTTCACAGCCATGGTACGATTATGCATTCTCACACTGATACAACATTTCACACGCATCCTAATATGCCCCCGGGCACGGGTTCGCGACCAGGTAATGTTACTCTAATCAGCATTATCATGTAGGGCGTTGAACGAATGGTCAAATGTGTACCTTTTAGATCAGAAGATCTGTCACTGAGTCTACTGGCTTGGATTCTATTCCGCCATTGTATATATGACAAGGAGACGAATCGTCGACTTTCTGCATGCCACACAGTATCCTCCCCACTGCTAAATACCACCACGCTCAAGCGAATTATTGAAATAAAATTGAACCGGTCTGCCATCTTGAGTGTGAAATAGCGTTATTGTAGTCCACTTACACAAGAGTGATATCGCAGTCAAAATGACCACTTTAGAGTCGCTTTAACCTACAGAATGACTGATGTGCTAACGCTAAACTGTAACAGTACAGCAACAATTTGTTAGCTTTACGTAGTGGAGGCATCGGTTCAAATCTGGTACTTTGTTAGAAACATCTCGATGTTTCGTCTTTAAAATGTAACTGATTTTCATAATTTGGTTAAAATATTGTGATGCCATTCCTAAAGTCAACTTATTGCAAATATCTTGAAATGTATAAGCCCACTAAACATCTTGGGTTTTTGTTTCAGTACCGGGAAGACCTCGCCTTCATCGACATGGTAGTTTAATGCATTCACACCATTCTGGGACTATACATAATCACCATAATCTACCAGAAGGTTCTGAAACAGGTGATTTTATATTTTATAATAGTAATTGTATATTGTCGAATTTATCAGAATGCAGAGTATACGTCTGTTATATACCTAACATAAATAAATGGAACATTGACAACCTATACCAATAAAAAACCCAACAACAAAAGAAACAAACCAGGCGTTTTTCATAATCATTTAGTGTCGAGTAAATGTGTGGTAAACTGAGTGATATCTAGGAACCCCTAACCGGAAGTGGTCGAAATTTTGGCTTCTCTGGGATATTATTAATGTAATTATAATCTGCAAGTTTCATTGCAATCGGTTATTAATTGAAACTCTTGCTGTTACACATGTGGCAAATAACCACTGCCTATGAAAGTCATGGGCAAATCATTGATTGCTCTTAATAAATAAAACGAAATGGGATTAAACTTCCTACTGTTCTGCTCCGACTTGGCTGATGAAGACGGGCATACGCCATAAAGTGTGCTTTGAGCGACATTTTGCCAGGACAGCGGCGCTACGATCTTCTCTTATACCGAATTCCTACTGTCAAGGGACCTTTTACGTGCAAGCTAGTATCAGTTATAGTCCCATCCTAAATATTAGAAAGGTCTAGACCAAAATAACCAAACCACAAAACCAGATTGCTTTTTTTTTAAATTTTAGTTGTGACAGGCATCAATTTTCATGGCCATGGTTCTGTAACGGCTTCACACACAAGTCAATCATCCACCCATTTTCATCCAGATCTACCCCAAGCCGCCGGACCAGGTAAGTCACAACTTAACAAACAAACGTTCCCGTCCTTTTTTGTCAAACATCCGTTCAAAGTTAACCACTACTGCCTCCCTACTATCCGTTTTAGAAATATGTCACTTATCCACCTCCCTATTCCAGTTAAAAGGCCCAGTGGTTTGCTCTGAACAATTTGATTTTTTAGTATAACACCGTAGGTGCATGAGTGACCAAATTGCACTTTTGTAAATAAATTAGGTGTATGCACCTAATAACACAATAACAAAAAATCCCCACTCCCCGCCAAGATAAAACACCAGAAAAAAACCCCACCACAATGAACTACATGATTTCCATCATAGAGTAAATCTGTACTATGTCATCGACGGTTGGACAACATTTAGCAAATACTCTTAATTTACAACAATGCTGCTCCATCATGAACCCCTTGGTTGGGATTGCCTAGTGGTCTAGAGTGCCACGCTTCGACCTCTAGCTGGCCGGCCACCTCTGGCATGCGGCTGTGGTTTTGAGCCCTGGTGTGAACGTATGTGGCATGGAGATAGGGGCGCCTTCTCGACCACATGGGTTTCCTCCGAGCACTCCAGTTTTCCCCCACTGCTAAAGACCCCTACGTGCAAGCGAATTATTGAAATAAAATTAAACCATATGTTAGTTCCGAAATGACCTAGTTGTGTTGAGTTGGCGTTAAACCCTCTCTCTCTCTCTCTCTCTCTCTCTCTCTCTTCTATTGTCGCTTAGCTATGTAACTTTGTATTGTTATCGTCGGAATTAACGAGAAAGTGAGATGCAATTGTCGTAACCGGACACGCTGTAGTGAAAAATACAGTCAGTCTGCAGAATTTACTGGAATTAAAATGTCACGTTACCATGACAATAACAAAAAAATCTTTAAAAGCTTATTTACTATTAAAGCAAGAAGGCCACATCACTATGGTGATTAGAGAATGGTAAGGTGGAGCTGGCGTGTAAAGTCTGTCATTGAGTTAAGAGGTGTGGTTTCGATTCTCAGCTTGTACGTGGCAAGGAGTAGGATAACGCCTTTCTTGGTATTAATTCCGCTTTCTTGGTATTAATTTCGCTTTCTTGGTATTAATTTCGCTTTCTTGGTATTAATTTCGCTTTCTTAGTATTCGCTTTTCGCTTTCTTGGTATTCGCTTTCTTGGTATTAATTTCGCTTTCTTGGTATTTATTTCGCTTTCTTGGTATTCGCTTTCTTGGTATTAATTTCGCTTTCTTGGTATTAATTTCGCTAATTGATATTAATTTCGCTTTTTTTGGTATTATTTCCGCTTTTTTGGTATTAATTTCGATTTATTGGTATTAATTTCGCTTTCTTGGTTTTAATTCACAAGGAATACCAAGATGGCTACGGACGTTACATCAACAAAAACCATCTCAGAAATATTATTTTTAACATTCTTTTTCTCTCTGGATGTATCGTTATATTAATACTTCACATTTGGATGATCCAAAGTTTACAAAGCATTCTTAGACTTAAGTTGATGATTTACTCAACATTCAATTACTGTTTATGAGAAATCTCTTTGGTCCAGAAACACAAAGCTTTGCACTTAGATGTCTTATTGGTGTATTTAATATATTAAAACAACAAACGTTTAATAAGGGGCTATTTTTGGTTAAAATAAAGCGAACTGTTTTGAGTAAATTCTCAACTTGAGTCTGAGAAAGCTTTGTTAACTCGGGGTCCGATCCTCACAGTCATGGTGATCCTATAACACTATCACATCATTGGTCCAAATAATATCACGTTCCTCCTCATGGCATATATTATGTGTTTTAATATGAATTGTTCCCAGAGAATCACCCATATATTCCTATTATTAACATTAACAACACACTTATTTCAGCACCAGCCGGTCCTGTTTCCCCACACCATGGAGCTGCTACAAATCCGCTATCTACTTCCGGTGTCAATATGGGCTCTTTACCAGGTAAATGCCAAGTACCAAGCGGTATCAGATTTGTTTGTTTGTCGGCGCGACTGCAAAATATTATATCTTAGGGTATTGCTAAATTATACGTATATAAAAGAATTCTGCTTTATTTTTACATTATTTTGACTAATGTATATAGCTCTAGACTCATTTAAAATGGATGAAAATGTTGTAATCAAGGTCAAATACGAACGAATCTCAAATGTTACAAGGACTGGTTTGTATTCAACACAGTCTAAAGCTTGTTTTTGTCTCGCCTGGAAACTTTTTATGTCGCGCCTCAGTTATCGAATTCTTAAGGAATCTTCAATATATTTACATGAAGTAAGATATTCCAAATATGGACAAAATTTTTTAAGCTTTCATTTCTGAAATCACCTTTATTTGGTTATAAAAGCAAAATCCGGTACCTTAATTGTACAGTCGACGGTCTATGCAGATTGTGAAAGTAAAGACGTGTTAAAATCTAATTAGGACTTACACAAATATACAATATTCGTTTAGTAGATTTTGGGTAGCCAGTATCGCATCCATCCAAGCGGTTAAAACGTGTCGGTTGCAGGAAATCCAGACACACAGAGTTATGGTCCACTAACACCTTCACATTCCAGTATTTCTGGCCTTATAAGGGGGGGGGGGGTCGTATGACAATGGTCACGATGGTGATATAATCTACATGTATTATCAAACCATTGTTCGGATTATCAACCATCATTTAGTGACGTGCGAGATACATACATCAACCTTAACTTTAAATCACAGAAGTGTTGAGACACACCACATGTAAATGGCAATGGTCACTAAGGATTGTCTTCGACATCACCCTTGGTGGAAGTGGACGTTAAACTCCAAAAACGAGCGAATGAACGACGCCCCTAAGGTGACACCGATACTCATTCTGAACATCTAAGACACGCTAACTGCGGTGAATTGATCCCAGACACCATGACATTGACGTCAATGGGTCATAAGATCAACACCACGTTACATTGTAAACAAATAGGTTTATCTTCAGCATTTCTTCCTTTGTACCCACAAAGACTATATAATTCGTACAGTCATAACATGTTCTCGCTTCTTCCAATGATTTTTCACGAAAATACCATTGACGTCGCCACTTTGTGGTGTTGATGCTCATACATATTTATTCAATAACTGAACATACAAGTACTAGGCTTCTCATTATTTATATTTACATTATCACCCTCGCATCCTTCCTCATCCATCCCAAGGGCATTCACTCTCCTTCCCCTCACTCCCAAGGGAACTCACTCTCCCTGCTTCAACCGGGACTCAGCCCGACACCACAAATGGCAGGGTTTCATAGAGGCCGCCATCTTGACACTATTGTGTGCGGGGATCGTGTCTATTTCTGATATACACAATTTATTCCGATATGTTTTAGCGTTGGGATTGAATAATAGTTAATAGTTGTGGTGGCTTGGTGGTCTAGAGTGTCGCGCTTCGAGCTCTAGCTGGTCGGTCACCTCTGGCTTGCGGCTGTGGTTCCGATCCCTGGTGTGAGCGTATGTGATTTAGAAACGGAAATCCTTCTCAAACTCGTTGGTTTACTCTGGGTACCCCGGTTTCCACCTACATGAAAGACCCCTGTGATAAGACGTTAAACACGAAAAACAACAACAATGGACTAATTGTAGCCATGTTCAAGATGCATAATTTATAAAACTGGAAATTGCATACGCAAATATCAATGAAGTACGTATTGTCTACCCTACATGTAGTAGCAAATCTGGTCGCCTACGTTATACCCACAACTATATTGACAAAACAAATTACAGAAGTCCTACTTTTTTTTCAGTTGCAGGAAGTCCAGATGTGCACAGCCATGGTTCTGTAACACATCATCAGTCTAGTATATCAAGTACAGTACCGGGAGGTCGAGGTTTCCACAGGCATGGTATTAATGTACGTCTTTCCAACCCTGGCTCTTCTGTTCACTCCCACCGTAACCTGACTGAGATTTCTGATCTTGGTAACTATATTTACTAATATATCCTATATCTAATGCTAGAAATAGAAGTAAATGCAACAATAACTAACTAGGATTATCTATAAAGATTTTACATATTTTCTTTCTGCATTTTATTAAACTCTTAACTAGACATACGCCCCCAATCTGCACAGTGGCGTTGTCGGGGTAGTGCGGGGTTCGAGTATCTCCATCCTCTCTTCTGCCTACATAATGGGTAGTCGGGGTGTTGTGGGGTTAGCGCACCCCAATCCCCTCTTATGCCTTCACAATGGATGTGTCACGTATTCTGAAAAGGAAAAATGCAGTATAAGCCGGAGATTCGGTTGTGGATCTTGTCCTGACTGCCATTCTAAAACCAACTGTGCTCAATTACGACTCTTTCTTTAAACGAAAAGATGTATCGGTAAGTTATTGGTAAATCTAACATTTAGTGGGAACACTAAAATCATGTTATATATCATGATGTTTCTTCCCTGCACCAAAATGTCCATTATAGGTTAGCGCCACGTAGTTACTTTAAAGTGTTTAAAGTGAAATTATGGAAGATTCGTTTATAAAGACCTAGATTATGGTGTAAATTCCAGTCAAATTGACCCGAGATATTAGCGTTTGAATTAAAGGCATAGCCTGATCGATCATCATTACTAAAATCGGTACGATAAAAAACATAGTCTCGATTATTCATTTTTGGAATAAATTCGACACATAATAAGATGGCATCGAGAGTTGATTAAGGTCTTTTCATGTTAATGAATGACTAATTAGTAGTTTATATAAGATTTCAAGCACAAAGAAAGACCTGCAATAGGCAGATTTAACTCTTGCATAATGTATGTTTAAGATAAATTTTTCGATTTGGTTTATTTCAGTACCAAGAATTCCTGACACCCAAAGTACTGGATCGCAGCCTGGTCTCCCACGTGGTTTAACACCAGGTAAGAACCAATAGTGTATCTTGGATTAATATCGTGCTAATTATTCGATTACAAGATTTTGTAAATAATTTCAAACTTAAGCTGAATTTTGGACATGATTAACAATGGAATACTTTTCCATGTAAATTACCAATCTATAAAGATTCAAACCCTTGTGCCTTTGTTTACAATGTTTATTTATGAGAGTATAGCGGAACTATCCGAAAGCTGCCCAGTTTCTTAACGATCATCTTTGCTTTCGAAACTCTACTTATAGTCTTCCAAGTAACGAACCAAAGACATACCTCGAACCCTTCAACAGGAGGTAACAGACGGAGGGACAGCATGGCTTTTAATAGAGACGCCTCGCCACCACAAGCGGATCGATTCCGGGGTAATTTATCACCAAACAGAGGTGGCCCCGTTAATACATCAGCATCTGGCACAAACATATTCAGGACACCATCTCAGGCACCTCGAATGCAGACAAGTTTTGCCAGCAGGGGCCGTCCATCGCAATCATTCCGAGATCCACAACCAACTTCACCACAAAGACGTCAAAGGGTCCCAAATTATTCTCTGGCTGGAGGTGCCAGCTGTAACACACAATGCCATAACGGTAGGGCGCCCCGTTCTTGTTTTTGTGCAAGATACCTGTGCCTTGTAAGTTTGAACTTCTAAGTTTTAAGAATTTTATGTACTCCGTTTGGCGTGAAAATAAAAAAATAGATTTCCTACTGATGTCCATACTTAAAATCCTAAAATGCCAGGAACCGCTAGCAGCAGCGATATCTCATTCCAAAAAAAACCCTTTATACAATTAGACATCGGTGCTAATGCTACACTTAATTTCTACACTTAATACTAGTAAAATACACGTAATTTATAACTTAATACTTGTAAAATACACTTAATTTATAACCTAATTCTTGTAAAATACACTTAATTTATGCACTTTATACTAGTCCAATACACTTAATTTATACTAAAATATCAGGAACCGCTAGCAAAAGCGATATCTCATTCAATAACATAGGTGCTAGTGCTACACTTAATTTCTACACTTAATTTCTACACTTAATACTAGTAAAATACACCTAATTTATAACTTAAAACTTGTAAAATACACTTAATCTATAACTTAATATTTGTAAAATACACTTAATTTATAACTTAATACTTGTAAAATTCACTTAATTTCTACACTTAATACTAGTAAAATACACTTAATTTATAACTTAAAACTTGTAAAATACACTTAATCTATAACTTAATATTTGTAGGATACACTGAATTTATACACTTAATACTTGTAAAATTCACTTAATTTATACACTTAATACTAGTAAAGTACACTTAATTTATAACTTAAAACTTGTAAAATACACTATATTTATATACCTCATACTTGCATATTAATAATAATACAGCATATAATATGCTTAATTTATATACTTAATACGTGTATATTATTAATAATACAGCATATAATAATGTTAATTTATACACTTAATACTTGTATATTAATAATAATACAGCATATATTATGCTTTATTTATATACTTAATACGTGTATATTAATAATACAGCATATAATATGATTAATTTATATACTTAATACGTGTATATTCTTAATAATACAGCATATGATATGTTTAATTTATATACTTAATACTTGTATATTTATATACAATATAAAATGTTTATTTCAGTATCAAGGGTGTTCATCAAATTGTGAATTATTAAGGGAAGGTGAATATATACGAGCATCATGTAAACAGTTTGTAGGTGGGCCGTATCATATGCCTAAGACGACTTCTAATGATTTACCAAGTAAGAACTATTTGATAGTTTCATTATATTTCAATGAATTCAGCACAAGTTTTTAAACCTTACCCTAGAGTGGTCCTTTTCATACATATTGTTATTAAGAATTTATAGTTGGTATAGTCCGTGATATTACCTAAATGACGATCATAGAATTTAAGGCGACTTTCAAGACTTTTGACCCTACGACGTAATAGGGCTGTCACACATTGACGTATAGCATCAGCGTATGCCGACGTATGAGAATTTTAGCCAACACGCTGATGCACGTTGAATACGTTATGTGTACGCTTTTGACAAGTTACGAGAACGCTGAAATACGGTGGTATAAGTTGCTATAACGCCGAACGCGGCACAAAAATTTTGTTCATCCATATAATTTTCAGCGTATGCCGACGTATTGCTTACACGTCAGGCGTAAGTTAGAAGAATGCGACAGGTAAGATATGCACGCGTTAACGCACGTTACATGTAAGTTAATCATACGTTGACATACACGTCGGCTACAAGCAGGGCAACACTTTAACTTATTCTAAAGTATGAAATAATTATCCAACACGCTGGCATACGCTGAAGCAGAACGTGTCGGAGCGTACTTCGACGACCACATGTCGTCGCAACCTCTCAGGGTCCGCCATGATCGTAGACTTCTGCGCATGCTCATCTCTACACACGCTTCAAACACGTTCAGTAAGTTTTAAGGACGTCAGAATTACGTTGCCTATAGGCTAGAAATAGGTTACGCGTACGTTGCTCAATTACCCAACTGGTAGCCGACGTGTATATCAACTTATGGGTCACTTACATGTAACGTGCATAACGCGTACATAACGTATTGGTTACTTACATGTAACGTGCATAACGCGTGCATAACTTACCTGTCGCGTACTTCTAACTTAAGCCTAACGTGTAAGCATGCACAAAATTATGGGCGGCGTTCGACGTACAACAACTCATACCACCGTATTTTAGTATGCTCGTAACTTGTTAAAAACGTACCCATAACGTATTCAACGTACACCAGCGTATTCGTTAAATTTCTCATACGTCGGCATATACGCTGATGCTATACGTCAATGTGTGACAGCCCCATAATTACTTGTGGGTTTAGCGAGCCTCAGTTTTAACATCTTACCTCACGTGATCGTCTAAGTACGCGTCAACACGTTATGCATAAGTTAGGCATAAGTTTGACTAACGTTGTGCATGAGTTCTGCATAAGTTGTCTAAAACGTTATAGTGTGACAGGCCCATAATGGGCCTGTCACACTATAACGTTTTAGACAACTTATCCGACGTATGAAAAAATAGTTCCAACACGCTGGCATACGCTAAAGTTGACTTTAAATATCAAGAGGGCGCTTATTTTTGGACGCATATATAACGTACTTATAACTTGCTGAACGATTATATAACTTATGTTTAACGTATGAGTAACTCATCCATAACTTATCCCCAGCGTAAACATAACTTATACAAGTATATGCCAGCGTGTGCCCCACGAATTTTAAGCGTTCTCGACTTATGCAGAACTCATGCACATCGTTAGTCAAACCTATGCCTAACTTATGCATAACGTGTTGGAGCGTACTACGACGACCACGTGAGGTCAGATATAAAAACTGAGGCTCGCTAAAACCACAAGTAATTATGGGGCTGTCACACATTGACGTATGGCATCAGCGTATATGCCGACGTATGAGAAATGTAGCGAATACGCTGGTGTACGTTGAATACGTTACGAGCATACTGAAATACGGTGGTATAAGTTGTTGTACGTCGAACGCGGCCCATAATTTTGTACATGCATAAAATTTTCGACGTATGCGGGCGTATTGCTTACACGTTAGGCTTAAGTTAGAAGTACGGGACAGGTAAGTTATGCACGCGTTATGCACGCGTTTTGCACGTTACGTGTAAGTTACTCATTAGTTGACATACACGTCGGCTACCAGTTTGGTAATTGAGCAGCGTACGCGTAACCTATTTCTAACCTATAGGCAACGTACTTCTGACGTCATTAAAACTTACTGAACGTGTTTGAAGCGTGTGTAGGGATGTTCATGCGCAGAAGTCTACAATCATGGCGGACTCTGAGAGGTTGCGACGACACGTGGTCGTCGAAGTACGCTACAACACGTTCTGCTTCAGCGTATGCCAGCGTGTTGGATAATTATTTCATACATCGGAATAAATTATAATGTGCCCTGCTTGTAGCCGACGTGTATGTCTACGTATTAGTAGCTTACATGTAACGTGCGTTAACGCGTGCATAACTTACCTGCCGCGGTCTTCTAACTTACGCCTAACGTGTAAGCAATACGTCGGCATACGCTGAAAATTTTATGCATGAACAAAAATTTGGTGCCGGGTTCGGCGAAATAACAACTTATACCATCGTATTTCAGCGTTGTCGTAACTTGTTAAAAGCGTACACATAACTATTCAACGTACATCAGCGTGTTTGCTAAATTCCTCATACGTCGGCATACGCTGATGCTATACGTCAATGTGTGACAGCCGCATTAGACATTTGATTAACCAATCAGGACGGGCCGTTACAAATCGTTTCATCGGCTAATCCCTCACCTCAACCAGAAGTGGCTCATATAACAACTCTTTCAAGTAAAATAAAATTTTGACCTATAAAAAAAACGAATCTAAATAGGATTTGAATTTTAATCGGATTTGGCATCTTTGGAACGAGATAATTTTTATGTGCCGGAGCAAATGTAGACCACCTCCTTCCCCTCTCAGAGTAGGGCATCGGAGGCCGGATCGGGGGTTTTGCAGCACGAATACTGGTCATACCGACGCGAATACAACTAAATCGATATTTATGAGAACTTGGGGCTTTATGCCGTCAAGAGACGCACGGGGTGCACTGTCTCTCATTTGGGTCTTCCCACCGCTGATGACGTCTGGCCGTCTGGGTATAAGGGTTAACCGTTGCGACGAATTCGGCGGATCATTTATGATATGGTGACTTAAATAATATTCCACCGGGTACAACTTTATACATTTAACCATCTATTGTTATTTTCTTTCCAGGATGTGCTCAGTCACTTGATCCAGGAAGCTGTGCTTCTAGACTGTATGCTCGTTACGGCTATGATACTAAAAGGCAAGGTTGTGTGAGATTTTTTTACAGTGGATGTGATGGAAACCAGAACAGATTCACAACTAGAAACGCGTGTAATGCGTCTTGTCCATAAACCAGTACCAACAGAGGCCGTAATATATGAGACTATTGTACATATTACTGTCCTAATATATTTACCTTCAACTTACTTGTAAAATATTCGCAAAAAAGACTAGCCTACCTGCTTTCAATTAAAGCCATCTGAAATTTTGTTCCTCCTTTATTCCGCAAATCAGAAGCAACTAATTGTTTTGACGGAAATGAAATGAATTGAAATGGAATTTAACTCCAACAGATCTGCCCCGACTGTTCTAACGAAGGCGGACTTGCACCTACCAGGAAAATTTTGCCCGGACAGCGGTGCTACGGTCTTTCCCTTATATCGAATTCTAACTGCCAGGGGATCATTTACGTGGGTCCTCGGGTTTGCCTCCCATCCTGACGAATATACATTATGGGGGGTTTAATCTTGGGGTAATCGTTGTACTGGTAATCTTACCAGGCCTTATCATACGCTGATGTCAGTCGTAGCAATCGTGTTGATAGTAACGAAACGTATCCGAACGTGTCTGCGCGTAACACACCATGTACTCAATAAGGACAACCCAAAGACGAACGCATCGCACGACAGTGGGGACCTAGTGATAATAATTCAATAAAGGATGTATTATTTGAAATGAAAACAATACGCATCTTTAATTTGCTTGTTTGTTCTATTAATGTACAAGGAATTAAAGATACATTCCCGTGTACAAACTGGGGATTTGATGATATATTTGGACTAAAAACATATTCAAACTAATTAATTTGTCATAATTTTGATTGAAATCCTATTCAAAACAATGTAAAAATCGATCAAAAGTGGCCATGTTTGTGTTACGTGACTTACCTCTCCCCGTAAGATTTCATTGCATACACACGACGACTATTTAATACAAATATTGAATCCTAATTAAATTCTCGAATTATCCATTGCCCGCGTGTTTTCCCATGATTTTTTATCTCAGAAAGTGTTGTATGTCGAACTATTCATAAAGTTTATCAACATGTATACAAAGCGCTCAATGTTCGCGTAAAACCTTCGACGTCAGGCGTGCATATTCCTAATCGTCCGGTTCTCGATTAGGGAAAACCCCATCTTCAATAGAAGGCTTGATCTTGCCTTTACTACATACATCTTATTAAGCCGTTTATGTAACACTCCGCATTTTTCGGCACTAAGTTTGATTGGGTACAGGCACAAAATGTGATCCAATCAGATTCCTTTGTTAAATGGGTTATTAAAAATAGACTACTTTCAATTCAATTTTTTTTATCGAAGGCTCGGATTAGCCCATACCGATTACGTGATATCACCCATGCTGAGTTGATTGTCCCTTATTGTGTGGCGAGTGGTCTTTTTGCGTGGTAGCTATTGCGTGCCAGTTTGATCTCTACGACAGTACAGTGTAAGTGTGTTATCACCCGGTACCATATAGCTGACCTCGGCTGTATGACAGTAAGTGATATGTACCTACGGCCATACATTTGCGATGAACAGGAAAACGTGCCGCTTTTACAAACAAGTCCCAAATTGCGTCTTTTGTAGAATGTATATACCTAAATGAGCATATATATTATTCAAGGCTGCTGGTTGAATAATATTCCCTGGTAATTCTCGATAGTCGAAATCTAATGCCAAACTTAACGTATGTCATATAATAGTACGGCATTTCGGTCCTCCGTCATTTCGGACTCAACACAGGCGACGTTTCGGACTCAGTGGGACGACTTTTCGGAATTATTTGTCGACTTTATGGACCCAGTCAGGAGACGATTCGGACTCTGACAAATAATTAAAAGACTGTTGAAAATTTATGAGATATATAGTAACAACAGCTGTTTGTTTTTTTGTTTTATGTGAGACAGATGATAGTTGTCTTTCGTTTTATTTGATTGATCGGCGATTGTTGAGACCGCGTTTATTAACACTGCTAGTTCTTAGTTGTTTCTAGTGGCTTGTAAAAAAAGAGTGAATGTCGTGTAAATATTTACTTTTGTTTTTGTGTAGGTCACTTTCAAATAAATTCATCAGCATATATAAAACTTTTATGGGAAACGATGATTATCAAAGAACCGTAAGTGCAACTAAGGTTTTACCGTTTGGTGGGGCATTTTACTAACCACGTGGAGCATTTTAATAAATATTTTCTTTCTTGTTTTAAATTGGCCTATTTGTAATATATTCACAAACAACTTTTTTTATAAACATAGTATAGATATAATAATATAAAGAAATAAATCGTTCTTTTCGTAAACATTCAACATTGGAAAATTCACGTCCTGTACTTGATGGCCAGCGGTAAATTTACCTGCATGTTATCTTTTTAAAAATCGTTTTGGCTTATTATGAATTTATTTGACAGTGTGTTTAACCTCTCCTTTTAACTTATTTCCGAGTCCGAAGCGTCACCTATCCAAGTCCGAAATGTCACCTATGTCGCCCGAAACGTCGAGGCCATACTTTTGAGAGTCCGAGATGTCGTAAGTCCGAAATGACGCAGGATCGAAATGACATGTAATTCAATTTTTCATTCGGAACCTTTAAAAAAGTTTAAATATGGCGGTAATGGTCATACACCCGAGATTAGATGCGTAGAATCTGTCGAGGTTTGCCGAATAAGTGTGTTATGTGCCACGACCTCTGATTGGACAATGCTTATTAGTCACGCGTAAACACAGCAAGCGTAAAAGTTCGGGAGTTGCCCATTGTTGAAGCAACGGTTAGATGTTGTAAAATTCGCGGCCGTTGCTTCAGGAACATACACGGGGAAACCCCTACAATTTTGTCCTGTATGTATACGTTCCATGAATGTTTTTCAGGGAATCCAGTATTTTTCTAGTAAGATTGGATATTTCTACTTTCCATATATACCAATATTGCCATACTTTTATAGGCAATAACCAGCCTATAATTGGGAACCTATCTTTATGATCATTATCTGGACCAAAGGAAAGTTAGTCGATGATGTAATAACTTTTTTTTTTACGGCTATGGTGGGTTGAAATCAGATCAAAAAAATGTCTGATAATAAATTGTTATGGTATGATGTTCCATTAATTTAATTATTATATGCTTTTTCCGTCAGAGCAGCTAAATATGAAATGATTTCCTAAGCCTCGCCGAGAGTCCTTTTTTCATCAAAAGCTGTAAAAGACTGTCCCGATTTAAACAGAGTCTCAAAAATAAAAGTCCGAGTACGTTTAAAATCTATGCGCCAAAATATAGAGGAAGGGTTTAGTAACTTTGTCTTAAAATGTCAGCTAGTGAGTCAATAGTAAGTTCTTTTGACGCAAACGTCAAAAATGTTTGTCCGGACAGGTACCCTCTTAAGATTTGGGGTCAATTTTTTCGTTGAGTGACCTGATAATTGATTCCTGTTCCTTTAGAGGTCTATACAGTAAATGGACCATGTACTGTACGTGATAAAAGTAAATTTCACCTACACGTCAATTTAATAAAATGAAAGTCCGGTTGTATCCAGATACCTCATAATACAGCTCAGTGCCGAATCTATGGCAGGCAAAGTGGGACAAATGTCCCCCCCCCCCCACATAAAAGGGCCCCTACAATTCTGTGTCATACTAATATTTTTTTTGGGGCGGAGCTAACCAGTACCTGGGCCGAGGGGCGAAGATTGGGGCCCTGGGTCGAGGGGGCGAGGATTGGGGCCCTGGGCCGAGGGGGCGAAGATTTGGGCCCTGGGCAGTAAGGGATATTGAGGCCAGAGATCTGTTAGGCCCTGAAATTAACTTAATTTTATAATTTAGAGGTTCTATCAATCAGTAGATCCTAACCCCTTCCGGGGACCACATCCCGCGATGGGGGCCCCGCACTGTTGGTATGTCCCCGGCCCCCAGAAGGTTAACCCGGCCCTGATACAGCTTGGGAAACGGGTCTCCATCTCCACATGAAGACGGATGCCTCTAAGTTTTTTGAAAACATATCACAAATAATGAGTGGGTTGCTCGGCCTTAGGGGATTTTAAACGATTGATTTAACACATCATTATTTCATATTGTTATATAATAATATTTTGGTAGAAATGTAAGCCAATTCATCCTCGTTGTCTTAAGTGGAAAACTGTCTACAGCGAAGAACGGTAACAATATAACGTATTCAGTGCCCGAAACCATTTCATATTGTTGTATGATTAATTATATAATGCGAGACTGTACAACCTCGATATCTTAAAGCTACAATTTCATATCTTCTTTGGTTGGCATTTAGTAATTGAACATAATACAACGAATCTAGGAAAAAAAGGCACAGGAAAAAAAGGCACAGAAAAAAAGTCACAGGAAAAAAAGTCACAGGTAAAAAAGCCACAGGTAAAAAAGTCACAATTTATATTGTTGATAAGTGTAAAGAACTTGGCCATGAGATGTTTGTAGAAACGATCGTGACTGATTACAAAGACAGTATTTTGCGCTCTTTGCTTGTCGTGTTTGGTAGAGACGTGGCAGCCAAAGGATGCTTCTACCACCTGGCACAGTCAACCTGGCGACATGTCCAGACAATAGGACTAGTACCCCACTACAAGTCCTAACCCTTTCCATGAGAAGCCCCCCCCCCCCCCCATGTTCCCTCCTGAAGTTTGGAACGTACATGACGCAACCATGAACAACATCTGCAAGGATGGAACAACAAGTTTTACAATCTTGTCGGCCAACACCATCCATCCATCTGGAGGGTGGTGGAGTGGTTCCAGATGGAATCAGCCACAGTCCAGACTGTCGTCGCCCAGGATGCCATTGGCAATCGACCCGTCAGAAAGGTCAAAAAGAAATTTGTAAAGATGCAGAGACAGCTACGAAATCTGTGCAGGGATCGTGTCAGCGGTGCCAAATCCATTCCATTTTGTGACTTTTTTACTGTGATTTTTTTTCCTGCGACTTTTTTTCCTGCGACTTTTTTACTGTGACTTTTTTTCCTGTGACTTTTTTTCCGCGCACCAATACAACAAGGTACAATTTTATGGATAAACAATTACTGAGTTTGATACTAAGAGACGTTTCGACGAGGATACTCTCGTCTTTATCAAGCAAATGATACAAAAAATATGAATTTTGGCAAATATATACAGAATATGCAACAAAGATTATAATGCAACAAAGATAATAATCAAATGCAATTATAGCTTAAAGGGACAATAACACTCTTGCTGGCTTGACAGGTTCCGAAAACAAATATAGCCTTATTCTAACTACTACTGTTGTGTAAATTATCTTACTTGACACCTATCTTACTTGACACAGGGTTCGAAAATATGTTTAAATCCAAGTTGCATTTAAAAGTGTTTACGTAAAGGTTTTCAAACCATGTTACGGCATGTAGTTGTAGTTTTTCAATTTTTAAAATAAGGTGTGTTAAGATAAAATTTGTATCATTTATCAATTGGAATATTGTAAAATAGTACATTTTGTTGACCAGAATAAAGATTGGGACATATTATTCAGTTACAACAAGAGTGTTATTGGGGCTTTAAAACCTTTGATTAGGGGCCATTAAGAACTAAACCTACACAACAGAAATCTCTTACGGGGATTAGAAGGTAATAAATGTTATTATATATATATATAAAGATCTGTGTATTAACCTTGGAAAACCAATTAACCCGAGCTATAGATAAGTGTGTATAAAGATAAGTGTGTATAAGTATATATAAGTGAACAAGAGTGATCACTGGTGCAGGTGTAAAACAATAATAATAATTACCGTATTTCCTCGAATACAACCCCGGGGTTCTATTTCGTTCAGCACCCCCCGACCCCCGGGTTCTATTCGAGGCCCGTATTATAATCGAGGCCGGGTTGTATTTTTTCAGACCCGAATTAATGCTTCAAATTATTCTATAGGAATGACATTTTGGACAAGTAAAACAAGCAGACAGGGTCGGTCTTGCAAATACGAAGGCTGAACTCTCTGTGCGTGACATGAGACAATTCTACTCCTTGTGCAGGGATCATCAATTAATTTATATTTTGACAGGGAGCATTCAGTTTTTACGTTAGACCCGGGTTATATTAGAAACCCGGGTTCTATTTGAGACCCGGGTTGTATTTATCTCAACACCCCCTTACCCCCGGGTTCTATTCGAGGCCCGGGTTGTAATCGAGGCCGGGGTTGTATTCGAGGAAATACGGTAAAAACTAAGTTTATAAAATATATTAATTCAATAGACAGAAAATCGTGAAAGATATATTAAAAACGTGTTATTAGACTGAAAAAAAGTGAGGTAAAGCCCTAAATATATTGATTAAAAAAATTGTAAATTGAGGATTGTGAAACGATTCTAGGACATTTGCCACCTGGATATTTGCCACCCGGACTTATGCCATCGGATTTATACCACCCCGGGACATTTGCTACCCGGATGTATACCCCCCGGACTTTTGCCAACAAAGGACATGTGCCACCCCAGGACATTTGTTTACGACTCGGACTTTTGCCAACATAGGACATTTGCCACCCGGATGTTTACCACCTCCCAGGCTTTTGCCAACATAGGATATGTGCCTCCCTAGGACATTTGCCGCCTGAATATTTGCCACCCGGACAGTTGCCTTCTGGATGTTTCCCCCCCCCCCCGATTTTTGCCATGCAGATTTTGGCAAATCTATGAACATTTCCCATGAAAATTTGAAATGAATTCTTGCAAACATTTTCATGACAGTGACGTTTTATTTGAAGTTGCACCCCCCCCCCCTTCAAATTCCTCTGTTTTTTTTCTTTCTTTCTTCTCTACAAAACCGAAATTGTCTGTGTACACGAATGTATTCGCATGCCCTTGTTTGTGTACATGCGGGGGAGAAAGGGGAGGGGAGGGGGTCTGGAAGGAAGGAGGGATAAAGATAGAGAGATATTCAGATGCATGAAATGGATCTTCGAAAGCTTTTGAAGTTTTAATGTCTCTTTTTGTGTTTTATTCAGTATCATATAAAATTTTAAAAAGCCAACCTCAGAATATCGGGAACCAGAGTACCATCAATAAAGCAACAAACATCTCCTTTGGGTATCTTACCAAAAACATCCACCAAAACATGTGGAATACCTAGTGGAAAGGTCCGGATGGCAGATGTCCTATGTCGGTAACAGTCCGGGTGGTAAAAAACCGGGTGGCAGATGTCCTAGACGAGATAGCCCCTCTTATAACAGTTAAAATTCCTTTTTCAACACGACGTCATATAAATAGTTTGGACGAGATAGCCCGTGTATATGGCCCGCTGTCATATAACAACTACAGTACAAGGCTGAACTTGACAGGCTAGCCCGTCTATCCGAGCTGGCACTTCCCATGTAACCAGGCCCTTACTTGTAACGGCGACAACAAGTAAGTTAGACGGTTATCACAAACGTTTATTCAATTTAATATTGTTTAAAGATTAAAAATATAATGCCAATTAACTAACAATACGAATATATTTTATTATAAAAACATCGGTGAACTGATCTTAATTCTAAAATCATAACGGCAATTAAATAACACTACGAATATACAGCGAGGAACTAATCTCGTTCGTTACCGGTAATCACCCATAAATCAACGAGTAAAACTTATTTATTCCATGCATTATCCATATCATAATGCCAATTAACAAACAATACAAGAAATAATAATGAGTACATGCATTTATAATGCGCTATATCCATTAACTAAGTTGTGCTCAAATCGCGACACAATTACTATCCCGGTCCCTAGAATACAGGTAAAGCCTGCCTGTCTACTTCATTGCAAAAACATCGGTTAAAGATCATACAATAATCAAACAATACGAAAAACTTTCTTACAAATATAGGTGATTCGATCTGAAATTGTGTACGAGTCTTATTCTTAGTTGTGGACGACATCACCAGTAGTTGTGGACGACATTACCAATGCCTAGTGGACGACTCCACCAACGGGTGTGGACGATTTCACTGTGGACGACTGTGCTTGTGATCGACTTGACTGGCACACAAATCGAGCACCATTTGTAATAAAGTGACCCGATGAACGACTCTTAATATATCCTACAGAAGAATACTATCGGTGTAGACTGAAATAACCACACGTAAAGACTGTCATTCAATTTGGACTCTTGGCGTATTTCGCCGAACACAACTGGTTTGGAAATTACAGTAATAACGGAAACGATTAAATGTAAATCAGTTTATATACATTCATATTTCATTATTATATACGTTGCGACGCATTTGTGTAAACTTCCTGACGGCAAAGACTAAATATTTAGCTCTTTTAATGTACATTCATGTAAGTGTGTTATGATGCTTTAGATCCTGCAGTTTTCTTGTACAAACAGAAACTTAGTGTTTGCCTTGCCTTTAACCTATAACTAATTAAGCATAAACCATTATATTTCATAGATAGATAAGGCTGTTTGTTATTGATATTGACATAATGTTGTCAATGTTGTCAAAACTTAAATGTTGTGCTACACGCCTATATTACTTTGTCTGCAAATTACATGTATAATTAAAACAGGATGTTTTGGAGAGAAACTGTCAATAAAATGCCACGTCAAGGCCAATTGCTAAAGCATTACTTGTTTACATTAACCATATTTGGCTAATTATTTACTAATAATCTACAAATCAGCTAATTAATAACTCCCCCTAACGCGCTACATCGGCGTCAAAGATTGTCAACATTTTATATAATTTCATTTGCGGACCCCCCCCCCCCCTCAATATATTTCTCACGGCTACGCCGTTGCTCACTCTCAATTCTTAGAAGGACACGATATAACGTGTCCAATCGTTAGCGGCTCTGACTAGAGCGAGCTGCGTGGATTGTGATAGACTGAAAGACATGCCATTATTGAGTTCATAGATTAATGTTTTAAACTTGGTTTCCTGTTTAATCTAAAAACATATTTTAGAAGAATAGTTAGTTCTTGTGATTTTTATTTGTAATAAAGTTAAGTTTAAGATTGGGGTGTTGCAACAGTATACACGTCAGCCATACCTAGACGATTGGTGGCTAAAACAAAGAATGTAATGCAGGGTATGTCAATCTGTTTAAAATACAGATCTATAGTTTGTTTCGGTTTTTATACTTTCAATGGCCTGCACTACATGGACATCTGATCAGTTGCTTTTGGCCAGAGAGGGATTTCACGGTCCACAGCTTCAGAAAAAATGGAAAACTAGACACTTTTCTTAGAATTTAAATTACAATATACCAATACCAGAATGAAGAATGAAAACAACTTCATTTCACCATTTATTACCGACAGAATAGCATCGATAGGTGATACAAACAGGGTGTTCTTGCAGTGTAGTCCAGGGTCAGTAATGTGAGATACATGTATCCAACTGGAAGTACTAGTACCAATTATATTAGAACCGATCACGGGGACGTGAATTTGGCTCGTTGTTCGTTATTCGTTATTCACCAAACATGGAATTAATGACACAATAAAGGCATTTTTAGAAAGAATATGCCGGGAGTTGGTTTTTATGAGTCTAATTGGTTAATAAATCTTCAAAATCTTGGGGAAAAGATTCTAACAGTCTGTTTTTCTACACGAACAACTAGCAGTTTCATATTGGTGAATAACGAACAACGAGCTGGTTTGTTGTTCGTTATTCACCAGATATGGAATTAGTGGGTTTTTATGAGTCTAATTGGTTAATAAATCTTCAAAATCTTGGGAAAAAGATTTTAACAGTCTGTTTTTCTACCCGAACAACTAGTAGTTTCATATTGGTGAATAACGAACAACGAGCTGGTTTGTTGTTCGTTGTTGGCGAATAACGAACAACGAGCTGGTTCGTTGTTCGTTATTCACCAGATATGGAATTGATAACATAATAAAGGCACTTGTAGAGAGAATATGCCGGGAGTGGGTTTTTATGAGTCTAATTGGTTAATAAATCTTCAAAATCTTGGGGAAAAGATTTTAACAGTCTGTTTTTCTACCCGAACAACTAGCAGTTTCATATTGGTGAATAACGAACAACGAGCTGGTTTGTTGTTCGTTATTGGCGAATAACGAACAACAAGCTGGTTCGTTGTTCGTTATTCACCAGATATGGAATTAGTAACATAATAAAACACTTTTAGAGAGAATATGCCGGGGTTGGGTTTTTATGAGTCGAATTGGTTAATAAATCTTCAAAATCTTGGGGAAAAGATTCTAACAGTCTGTTTTTCTACCCGAACCACTAGTAGTTTCATATTGGTGAATAACGAACAACAAGCTGGTTTGTTGTTCGTTATTGGCGAATAACGAACAACGAACAACGAGCTGGTTCGTTGTTCGTTATTCACCAGATATGGAATTAGTAACATAATAAAGGCACTTTAAGAGAGAATATGCCGGGAGTGGGTTTTTATGAGTCGAATTGGATAATAAATCTTCAAAATCTTGGGAAAAAGATTCTAACAGTCTGTTTTTTTTTTACCCGAACAACTAGTAGTTTCATATTGGTGAATAACGAACAACGAGCTGGTTTGTTGTTCGTTATTGGCGAATAACGAACAACGAGCTGGTTCGTTGTTCGTTATTCAACAGATATGGAATTAGTAACATAATAAAGGCACTTTTAGCGAGAATATGCCGGGAGTGGGTTTTTAGACACCTAATTGGTTAATAAATATTCAAAATCTTGGGAAAAAGATTCGAACAGTCTGTTTTTCTACCCGAACAACTAGCAGTTTCATATTGGTGAATAACGAACAAAGAGCTGGTTTGTTGTTCGTTATTGGCGAATAACGAACAACGAGCTGGTTTGTTGTTCGTTATTCACCAGATATTGAATAGGTAACATAATAAAGGCACTTTTAGAGAGAATATGCCGGGAGTGGGTTTTTACACGCCTAATTGGTTAATAAATCTTCAAAATCTTGGGAAAAAGATTCGAACAGTCTGTTTTTCTACCCGAACAACTAGCAGTTTCATATTGGTGAATAACGAACAACGAGCTTGTTTGTTGTTCGTTATTGGCGAATAACGAACAACGAGCTAGTTCGTTGTTCGTTATTCACCAGATAAGGAATTAGTAACATAATAAAGGCACTTTTAGAGAGAATATGCCGGGAGTGGGTTTTTACACGACTTATTAGTTTATAAATCTCAAAATCTTGGGGAAAAGATTCTAAAAGTCTGTTTTTCTACGCGAACAACTAGCAGTTTCATATTGGTGAATAACGAACAACGAGCTGGTTTGTTGTTCGTTATTCACCAGATATGGAATTAGTAACATAATAAAGGCACTTTTAGAGAGAATATGCCGGGAGTGGGTTTTTATGAGTCTAATTGGTTAATAAATCTTCAAAATCTTCGTTATTCACCAGATATGGAATTAGAAACATAATAAAGGCACTTTTAGAGAGAATATGTCGAAAGACTAGCAATTTCATATTGGTGAATAACGAACAACGAGCTGGTTCGTTGTTCGTTATTCACCAGATGTGGAATAAGTAACATAATAAAGGCACTTTTAGAGAGAATATGCCGGGAGTATTTTTTTTTTTAGTCTAATTGGTAAATAAATCTTCAAAATCTTGGGAAAAGGATTCTAAAAGACAATAAAAGACAACAAACCAGCTCGTTGTTCATTATTCACCAATACGAAACTGCTAGTTGTTCGGGTAGAAAAACAGACTGTTAGAATCTCTTTCCCAAGATTTTGAAGATTTATTTACCAATCAGACTCATAAAAACCCACTCCCGGCATATTCTATCTAAAAATGCCTTTATTGTGTCATTAATTCCATATCTGGTGAATAACGAACAACGACCCAGCTCGTTATTCACCAATATGAAATTGCTAGTCTTTCGGCATATTCTCTCTAAAAGTGCCTTTATTATGTTTCTAATTCCATATCTGGTGAATAACGAACAACTAACCAGCTGGTTGTTCGTTATTGGCCAATAACGAACAACAAACCAGTTCGTTGTTTGTTATTCACTAATATGAAACTGCTAGTTCTTCGGGTAGAAAAACAGACTGTCGGAATCTTTTTCCCAAGATTTTGAAGATTTATTTACCAATTAGATTCATTATAACCCACTCCCGGCATATTCTCTCTAAAAGTGCCTTTATTATGTTACTAATTCCATATCTGGTGAATAATGAACAACAAACCAGCTCGTTGTTCGTTATTCGCCAATGACGAACAACAAACCAGCTCGTTGTTCGTTATTCACCAATATGAAACTGCTAGTTGTTCGGGTAGAAAAACAGACTGTTCGAATCCTTTTTCCCAAGATTTTGAAGATTTATTAACCAATTAGGCGTGTAAAAACCCACTCCCGGCATATTCTCCCTAAAAGTGCCTTTATTATGTTACTAATTCCATATCTGGTGAATAACGAACAACGAACCAGCTCGTTGTTCGTTGTTCGTTATTCGCCAATAACGAACAACAAACCAGCTCGTTGTTCGATATTCACCAATATGAAACTACTAGTTGTTCGGGTAGAAAAACAGACTGTTAGAATCTTTTTCCCAAGATTTTGAAGATTTATTAACCAATTCTACTCATAAAAACCCACTCCCGGCATATTCTCTCTAAAAGTGCTTTTATTATGTTACTAATTCCATATCTGGTGAATAACGAACAACGAACCAGCTCGTTGTTCGTTATTCGCCAATAACGGACAACAAACCAGCTCGTTGTTCGTTATTCACCAATATAAAACTGCTAGTTGTCGGGTAGAAAAACAGACTGTTAAAATCTTTTCCCCAAGATTTTGAAGATTTATTAACCAATTAGACTCATAAAAACCCACTCCCGGCATATTCTCTCTAAAAGTGTCTTTATTATGTTACTTATTCCATATCTGGTGAATAACGAGCAACGAGCCAGCTCGTTGTTCGTTATTCACCAATATGAAACTGCTAGTTGTCGGGTAGAAAAACAGACTGTTAGAATCTTTTTCCCAAGATTTTGAAGATTTATTAACCAATTAGACTCATAAAAACCCACTCCCGGCATATTCTCTCTACAAGTGCCTTTATTATGTTACCAATTCCATATCTGGTGAATAACGAACAACAAACAAGCTCGTTGTTCGTTATTCACCAATATGAAACTGCTAGTTGTTCGCGTAGAAAAACAGACTGTTAGAATCTTTTCCCCAAGATTTTGATATTTATAAACTAATAAGGCGTGTAAAAACCCACTCCCGGCATATTCTCTCTAAAAGTGCCTTTATTATGTTACTAATTCCTTATCTGGTGAATAACGAACAACGAACCAGATCGTTGTTCGTTATTCACCAATATGAAACTGCTAGTTGTTCGGGTAGAAAAACAGACTGTTCGAATCTTTTTTCCAAGATTTTGAAGATTTATTAACCAATTAGGCGTGTAAAAACCCACTCCCGGCATATTCTCTCTAAAAGTGCCTTTATTATGTTACTAATTCCATATCTGGTGAATAAACGAACAGCAAACCAGTTCGTTGTTCGTTATTCACCAATATGAAACTGCTAGTTGTTCGGGTAGAAAAACAGACTGTTCGAATCTTTTTCCCAAGATTTTGAAGATTTATTAACCAATTAGGCGTGTAAAAACCCACTCCCGGCATATTCTCCCTAAAAGTGCCTTTATTATGTTACTAATTCCATATGTGGTGAATAACGAACAACGAATCAGCTCGTTGTTCGTTTTTCGTTATTCGCCAATAACGAACAACAAACCAGCTCGTTGTTCGTTATTCACCAATATAAAACTACTAGTTGTTCGGGTAGAAAAACAGACTGTTAGAATATTTTTCCCAAGATTTTGAAGATTTATTAACCAATTCGACTCATAAAAACCCACTCCCGGCATATTCTCTCTAAAAGTGCTTTTATTATGTTACTAATTCCATATCTGGTGAATAACGAACAACGAACCAGCTCGTTGTTCGTTATTCACCAATATGAACCTGCTAGTTGTTCGGGTAGAAAAACAGACTGTTCGAATCTTTTTCCCAAGATTTTGAATATTTATTAACCAATTAGGCGTCTAAAAACCCACTCCCGGCATATTCTCTCTAAAAGTGCCTTTATTATGTTACTAATTCCATATCTGGTGAATAACGAACAACGAACCAGCTCGTTGTTCGTTATTCGCCAATAACGAACAACAAACCAGCTCGTTGTTCGTTATTCACCAATAGGAAACTACTAGTTATTCGGGAAGAATAACAGACTGTTAGAATCTTTTTCCAAAGATTTTGAAGATTTATTAACCAATTCGACTCATAAAAATCCACTCCCGGCATATTCTCTCTAAAAGTGCCTTTATTATGTTACTAATTCCATATCTGGTGAATAACGAACAACGAACCATTTATTTACCAATTAGACTCATAAAAACCCACTCCCGGCATATTCTCTCTAAAAGTGCCTTTATTATGTTACTAATTCCATATCTGGTGAATAAAGAGCAACAAACCAGCTCGTTGTTCGTTATTTACCAATATGAAACTGCTAGTTGTTCGCGTAGAAAAACAGACTGTTAGAATCTTTTCCCCAAGATTTTGAAATTTATTAACCCATTAGACTCATAAAAACCCACTCCCGGCATATTCTCTCCAAAAGTGCCTTTATTATGTTACTAATTCCATATCTGGTGAATAACGAACAACGAACCAGCTCGTTGTTCGTTATTCGCCAATAACGAACAACACACCAGCTCGTTGTTCGTTATTCGCGAATAACGAACAACGAATAACGAACAACGAGCTACCTTCACGTCCCCACCGATCACTTGGTGTGAATTCGTAGCCAACACCAAAGCAGTTAGCAGACAACCTTTTTATTCGTTTATCACAGCTAGACACTTTTGTTGGAAAGCGCTAGACTCATTATTATCGATGATCGAAGAGTACTCTATCGAAATAAGTGCCGAAATATACAGGGCATTACATGCAACCGGCCATGATAAGATGTACGGGGTTAAAGCCAGACCAAGTCTGCTATTGAAGATGATGTAGGTGTGGTCTCATCGATCATCGATTTTGTCTTTTTCACGGAAATCATATGACAAGATGTCGAGATATAGTTATACATCACAACATAAAATCAACCGCACAATATCTATATATGCCAAATAACAAACACTTAAAAGTTATATTTTCCTTATCTGTCTCTTCCTTCATAATCGCACAATTCATCCTCGTTGTAAATCGCGACTCCTCGTACATGTTGATTTCACTTCTTGCGTCATACGGCATACATAGAACTATTAATTTTGAGAAGCTGAGCGACAGTTTCGTATCTTCTTCCGTATGTACCATCATAACCTCTTGATGAATTACTAAGTTTGACGCAACCGGATTTCACCTCCAAATGAAAGGATATATATGAAAAATTAATTATATTATCCATAAGTCAAGCAGTCAAAGAGCCAAGTTTTTGGCACAGTCAGCCAAAAAAGTCGACTCCCGCTGTATATACGAACTGGGTAGCATTTACGAGAGAAAGAGAGAGAGAGAGGGAGAGAGAGAGAGAGAAAGGAGAGAGAGAGAGAGAGAGAGGAGAGAGAGGGAGAGGCGGATTGGGGAAAGAGAGGGGGGGTGTGTGACAAAGAGAATAGGTCATTTCGTGACTATCAAATGGTTCAATTTTATTTAAATAATTTTCTTCCGTGTATGGGCCTTTATCAGTGGGGGTCGGGGGGCGAAGGACCCGGAGAAAACCCACTGGCAATCCCACCCCTTGTCAAGTACAACTGCTGGCGAATCGAAACCACGCCAGGTGACTCAATGACAGACCTTATAATACAGCGCTTACGCGCTAATCATTAGCCTCCACACCCCCCATCCGACGAGCATATTTGTGACACATAGCTGGACAAAAAAGCTTTGGGGGTCGGGATGGCCTAGTGGTCTAGAGTGCCGCGCTTCGACCTCTAGCTGGCCGGTCACCTCTGGCTTGCGGCTGTTGTTTCGAGCACTAGTGTGAGCGCATGTGACATGGAGATAGGGGCACCTCTGGGCACTCCGGTTTCCTCCCACTGCTAAAGACCCCTAGGCGCAAGCGAATTATTGAAATTGAAAACAATACGTTAGTCCCAAAATGACCTAGTTTATGTCGAGTGGACGTTAAATCAAAGTTCTCTCTCTCTTTATCTCACATAGGTGGACCCGAATATGACATTCAATTTTATCAGCAACACCAACAAAAATCTCAAATTGACACGCTTTCATCTAAACAGAATAATAAATGTGGTTCGGTTCTTTGGGCCACGGCTTCGACCCGCCACAGTTTGGGTTTTAAAATGTCTAGTTGCATGTGCTAGTGCCGCAGAACTCTCATAGCATGGCATATCAGCCATAAACTTATTTAAGAACGAGAACGATTTTGACTTACACTTGGTTCTAGTTAATTTATTAAAATTTGAAAAGGAACCTGGACTGTTGTTGTAATAGTAGTCAAAGAAAAGATTACAACGTGAAGATTAAAGAACTAGTTAAAGAATGATTTTGTATATACCATTCGAACGGTTATACATCGTTCCCTGCCCCCTCCCTCACCCACACCCCGTCCTGCACTTCTGGTAAGTGGCAGGAAATCCCGATAAACCCTCTCGGCAAAACACGGGACATTCAAATTAGCGAGGCATCGTGACTTGGAATCGATAACGGAGTCGTTACTATATCCAGATTACACCGGAAACATTAAAAACAGAAATAGCCATTATTTGATATATATGCCTTAAAAGTATGTAATATATCAATGTTTTTTGGGTTTTTTTGGGTTTTTTTTTTTTTTTTTAATATGACGTTCTTTATAATTACATCCGCGTACTATATAAATCAACGTCGTGGCGATGACGGTATGAAATCATTACTGACTGGGTGGTCGAGTTGAGTAATTCTTCAGCCAATACCTTTTATTAAAGAGATACATTATAGGAAAATAGATAACGAACTGTCAGTTCTCACTATAATAGTTTAAAATAAGATAATGTAGAGGGAATTCGCTCAAAATTTAAGTCAAATTGATCCACTCTGAACCGAGAATTCATCGATTTAGTTTACGGCCTAGCCTCGGCCATCATTATTAAATCGGTACGATGGAAACATAGTCTCGATTACCATGCAGTCAAGATTAAATCATGAATGACAGTTAAGCAGCAAATCGCATCCTAATCCAATAAATATCGCAAACTAGAGTTGGTTATGGACTGGACTGGATAAGTTAAGACATGCCTAATTAATAGTTTATATAACATTTCAGGCCTAAAGAAAGACCTACAATAGGCAGATTTAACTCTTGCATAATGCATGTTTAATATTGAATCTGTAATGCTGAATGTAAATGGAATGTGCATATCTATTTTTATGGAAAGAGGTTGGCGGCAAACTATTTTTGTTCAATGATGTAAAAACAAAACGTATTTACAAAAAGGAAGTCTAAGACGATTAATTTATAATTTATTTGGTGTTTCTTCAACCTCTAAGGTTGGTGTTCACATAACAACTGACGTCAAAATATTCAAATTGGCTTCATATTTCACATAACTGTCATGATGAATTGCAATGGGAATCCTCATGATATGTCATTAGAAACATTTAAAAAACAACAATCCTATCACCTGATTGGTCATAGAAGATTAATTATATTTATCAGCGAAGACTTTTAGGATGCAGAAAATGACAAGCCTATTATAATCCATCTTCGATATGGGGTTTTCTTTCCATAAATGTAGCTATGTTGATCTATCATCAATCATAGCGATAGGTTTAAACATAAACACATAAGCAATAACACTAATATCTCAGTCAATACGTGTGCTGCAGGTTGGGTAACATACAAACAAAGAACGTCTGTGCTGGGGATTTGTAAAGTTTAAGTAAGTATAAATAAATACTTTAAACTAAAGTATTTTTTAACTTTTTCAGTTAGAAGAATTAAATTAGAAATAACATAGTTTAGTGGGATATATATTGAAGATCAAAGATTATTCAAGATGAAAGGAAATTGTTCTTGGAAGAGTTTTAATTGAAATAATGTTTTTTTCATCATATTGTTTTCGAGATTTCGTGAATTGAGAACAAAATGTGTCTTATTGAGTTTGCCCACTCAAAGGATGTAGTCAGTAATTATACAGATCCCGTTCTTAGCAACAGTTTGACGGAAACGCTCATAGCAGGATAACATTTTCTTATTGTATTGTACACGTAATAATAGACATGAACGTCACCATAAGTATATTTAGACTAACATTACGCCAGTCCTATTTCATTTGTCTACGAGGACTCAAATAAATCAAATTTCCGGAAATGAAATTCGCCAAATGAAACGCATGGTGATGATATTTTTAGCAGATTAAATGATTGCTGTCACACATAATGGATCATCCAAGACGCAGATCCGGTGACAGTAAAAGATGTGACAGCTGATTTGGTGACGTCAATCACAGCAATCGGTGATATATCCCCATTAAGAAAAATTAAAAGCTATTACATTTATTTGAATGTAGATCGCGTGACTTGTAGTGCTGTATATATTGGTTTTATTTTACATAGGATATGCATCTCTTTCTTGGAATACTCACTTTAACAGCCGCCGTTCATCATTCTCATCAATGTAAGTATCCAATTCTACTGTAACATTGAAATGAAATGAAATGGGGTTTAACGTCATACTGTTATGCACCTTACCTCGGCTACTGAAAGCCGTACATACGCCATATAGTGTGCTATAAGGGAAATTTGGCCGGGCAGCGGCGCTACGGCCTGCTCTTATATCGAATTCCAACTGCCAAGGGATATTTACGTGCACGTCAATGCGTACACGGGACCTCGTTTTTACGTCTCATCCGAACGACTAGACAGCTGTCCTTGTCAGGCCCCCGTTCTGCATTACTGACAAGGGGAAACCACGCTGGAAAATCGAGATAAAACTTTCTCGGCCAATGCAGGGATCGAACCCTCGACCTCCAGGCTAGCGAGCCATCGTCTTACCGTGTAAGATTGAGCGAAAAATAAGTTATTTTTCAGTTCTTGTATGTCTTGATAATAAATATGCACTATTACCACGTGAAAGATGTTTTGTTTAAAAAATCAAAACTTTAAAATGTCTTCATAACTTTTACGTATTTATAGCCGAATCACCCAATCACCAATATTGTGCGCTATGGATAGTTCCGGTAAATCATCACATCGGGTGTTTAAGAATGAACCTTTGCTGTCAAGATGTGGAAAATGTTCCAATGATCATTAATATGCAACTCCTGCAACGAACTGATTCCTATTTGTCGAGAAATCGGCGGAATTTCAATATAACAAATCCCGCCAATCAGTAACCACTAAAAGCGGAACTTAGGCACCGACTTCACGCTGATTAATGGCCGGTGTGTTTTACCAGAGAATAACGAAGGATACAGTTATGTCTGAGATTGAGTTTACATGAATAAATGACTCCAAAAATTCGATGCATCGATTTGCAAATCATTTTTTCCATGGCCGCGATTTCACTCATATATCGGAATAAAGGCTAAATATAGAGATTAATGTCATAGGCCTAAACAGTTTGTTGCAAATCGACCAATTGTAACTTGGGTTTTTTTAAAGTTACAATTTCATATTTTTAAGGGTTTTTTTTTTTAAAAAATGTATTAAAATAAAGGCTTAAAATAGATGGTATCTATAAACAGCCCTACCTTGTTAAAGAAAATTCCTGTTTATCCTATAATTCACTATTGCCAGTTGAGAAATTGGTAAGAATATTTTTTTCAACTTCAAATTCAAACGTTTGAATATAGCTATTCCATGGGAGAAATAGGAAAACAAGGGAGGTAAATGTGTTATTATTTCCGGTGTCAATGAATTTTAAGTGTGGGAAATAATGCCTATGGTCGTATAATGAGTTGACAAGCTATTGAGCTAACGACATATACATAATATGAAATTCTCGCTTTAAGTCATATTTTGTTCATATTGTCTCCAAACCGACATCTTTATTTGTCCATGCACATCGCTTTAATTTGCTTATTTACATTGAAATAGGATAGCATACATATGAATTTTGTTTTAGATATAACATGTGTTTATAAAATATTATGTTGATGGATCGACAAGAATCGTATCTAATTCATTCATTTATTGTGAAATGATTACAAAGTTGATTCGTAGCGAGAAACTATAGTTAATATTTATATTTTATGCCTACAGTTTATTATCGTAGACAGTCAGATTATACAAGAAACCGATATGCTGGCGCCACCAATACTAACCAACAGCAGCAGCACCAACAGCAAACGCAACACCAACTGCAACCACAATCACTACTGAGTAATCTTTATGCATCTTTTACACGACAAATTCAAGCAGCACCACAAAATCCTGCACCATTACCTGACACTGTCAGAAAATATCGATACAGATCATATGGACGACCTCGGGAACCTAAGAAACCAGTAATTAAACCTGAAGAGTCTTTAATAAATCCAGTCGGTGGTCCAAGTTCTCTTGTTAACCCAGGTACAGTAAACTAGTTGACAGTCTTTAAAGAATAGGATAGGTACCCAACGCATTGCTATGATAGGATATTCAAAAGTACAACCGAACTTCTCCAATGAGAAGTATTAAGATGTTTTTGAAAGTCTTCGATGTAAATATCGCATTAAACATATTGATAATTTAAAGATAGCAACCGTATTGAAAGAGAACGATGTGCACTGATCGTTTTTAAAGGGACAATAACACTCTGGCTGGCTTAACAGGCCCAGAAAATAAAAAATAGCCTTATTCTAACTACAAAATGTTTAAGTTTCCTACCTGTTGTGTAAATTATCCATTACAACCTATCTTACTTGTCCAGAGGGTTCGAAAATATGTTTAAATCCAAGTTGCATTTGAAAGTGCTTACGTAAGGCTTTTCAAACCATGTTACGGAATGTAGTTGAATTTTTCCAATTTTTAAAATTAGGTGTGTTAAGATGAAATTTGTATCATTTTTTAATTGAAACAAGAGTGTTATTGGGGCTTTAATATCAAATCTTCTACCAATGCTAAAAATAGTAAATAAAACCCCAAACCCATTACTTGTTTATCGTAGATCTTCATGGTCCTATCGGACTTCCATCGCCAGTAGTTGATGTACACAACCCACAAATTCTGGTAGCTGATCCAGTGGGCCCATCGGTGCCCCTACATCCAGTTCATCCCATACACCCGCCACACCAAGAACATCCAGTAGAACCACAACCAGTAGCCATTGACCCACGATGTGTAGAAATGTGTCAGACTAACATAGCACCCGAAAAATGTCACTGTGCTGAACATTTATGTGATGTAAGTACAAATTATCATTGTTTAATTCGAATGGAAAATGTTTTTTGTTACAGTTCATATTATGTTTTTAAAAGATGCCATACTCACTTCTTCCATTCAAAGTGTCGGATTTTTTAATATAACGTTCTACAATTTTCAGATACAACAGTGCCTTGCAACTGAAGTTTGTCAATTAGTTAGGGAGAGGGGTATGGTTGAAGCTTTATGTCTACCCGTTGATGCACTTACTGGTCGACCTGCTGGTCAAAGTCATGGAATCCATCACTCGACAGGCAATATATTTATTTTATTTGATTTTACTGTGTGAATTATGGTGACATTAATGAGCCCAGACAGCGGAGCTACAGCCTACTCCTATATATCGAATTCCAACTGCCAAGGGATATTTTACTTACGAACATGCTAATGTGCATACAGGTCACCGGTTGTCGTCACACACGAACAACAAGACAATTGTTCTTGTCAGGTTATCCAGACTGCACCACTTGCAAGGAGAAAATACGCCGGAATTCCAATGAAATTTCTCGGCCAACACTAGGGGCGAACCCGCGACGAGGTTGTATCGTACTTACTTAGCCACCATGGGTTAATGGTAAAATATCTAACGGGTACCATTACAGCATATCAAATAATTCTCATTTAGAATATATTACAGTTCTTGCTGCGTTTAGATATTGTTATCCTGTACTTAACACAAAGTAGATGGTATTTCTGTTATCATGTACAACGTCTTGTCTTTCTAGGCTGTGGATTACATATGGATGGAGGTTCACCATGTGGAGGACCTTCGACTACTGCGTACTATTTTAATGTTGAGACACAGGCATGTGCTTCCTTTGGGTACACTGGCTGTGGTGGAAATAGTAATAAATTTACAACACTACATGAATGTGAAGAAACTTGTTCACAGCAGCATATATCACCTGGTATTATAGATCATCATAATTCTCCTACAATCTCTCATGGTACTGGTGTAGCTGATCATATAGAACATATAGCAACACCAAATGCAGGTAATTATCAACATCAGTGCTAGTATTGATGTAGTTTTTCTTTATTGCTTACAATGGCTGGTTGTACATTATGTCAATGGTAGCTTCAGTTTTGTAAAATACAAATCGAACTCATCGTCACATTCATGCCTGAATATCAAGGAATGGGTTACTCTGTCTAGTAGACATGTTACCACTTCAGGATTCCACGTAGCTGCCAAATGTTCGTTGTGTTGTATTTTTAAACTACTGTGCTATCGATTCGATACTGTCGCTTATCTGTGATCTGGGAATAACACATATTAAGAGGATGGCGTATAGGTTGATCTGTGTATAGAGTAAACCCCCGCCCCCTGTTCCATCGTATATATTATATTGGAATTTACAAGGGGTATTTACTATATGACATAAATTATCCATAGCTGTAGCAACGTTACGCTAGCTGAGCACTGACCAAACTGAAGAGTCGAAAACAGCTTCTCCCTTTTTGACCCTTTGATTATACCTCTAAGCATATTGGTCGTGCATGACAAGCAATGTCTACAGAACCTACCGAAGAAGCTCGCGAACATCATGAAATTGATTGTTTAAAATGATTGTATTTTTTTTTTTAAAAAAAAGCCTAAATCATCTATTCTAGTTGTCGGCGGTGGTCCCAATCATGGTGGACCAGCAGAAACTGATCCACAATGTGTAGAAATGTGTCTGACTAACATAGCACCTGAAAAATGTCACTGTGCTGAACATTTATGTGATGTGAGTACAAATTATCATTGTTATCAAATTTAATTTTAACTCGAAACAAAAGATTTAATTGTGTCCTTAATGATACAACAAGCGACTGTACAAGAGTACACTTTTCATCAAATCACACGTTATCCAAATACTTTTTTTAAACGATTAAATCAAACTTAAGCTGTTTGAATTTTACATTACTGTAAAGCTATAGCATTTACGCAATGGAATTAAACTAAATTAATGATAATTGTTCTATGTGAGGAGATCACGTGGCTTAACCCTTCATTATGCAGTAACAGTCTTTGTATTAATATTTACAGTCTTTATAACCATGGTAACAGCCAAAATGATACTGATTTTGTACTGACCATGACTTATTATCCCTTTGACGAGTTGGATTTTATATTATATGCTACTATTTTCAGTTACAACAGTGTCATAATGCTGGCGAAGTTTGTCAATTAGTTAGGGAGAGGGGTATGGTTGAGGGTTTATGTCTACCTGTTGATTCAGTTACTGGTCAAGCTGCTGGTCAAAATCATGGAATCCATCACATGACAGGTAATATATTTATTTGAGTTGTTTTATACTGCGTCTAGATATTATTATCCTGTACTTAACACATAGTAGATGGTATTTCTGTTATCATGTACAATGTCTTGTCTTTCTAGGCTGTGGATTACATATGGATGGAGGTTCAACATGTGGAGGACCTTCGACTACTGCGTACTATTTCGATGTTGAAACCCAGGCGTGTGCTACCTTTGGGTACACTGGTTGTGGTGGAAATAGCAATAGATTTAAAACACTACACGAATGCGAAGAGACTTGTTCACAGCAGCACATATCACCTGGTATTATAGATCATCATAATTCTCCTACAATCTCTCATGGTACTGGTGTAGCTGATCATATAGAACCAATAGGAACACCAAATGCAGGTAATTATCAACATTAGTGCTAGTATTGATGTAGTTTTTCTTTAACGTAACCCGATTGCAATATTTTGAGCCTTTCACTTTCTAGAAGACTAGAAACCCTTGCTAACAATGGCTGGTTGTACATTATGTCAGTAGTAGCTTGAGTTTTTTTAAAAAAATACAAATCGAACTCATTGTCACATTCATGCAGGCCCCGCGGAGTATGGGGGGCTAGGGGGGCTTTAGCCCCCCCCCCCCAATAATTTGGCCGCAAGTACTCTTTTCTCCGGGTTATTGCGGCCCCTGGAACCTCGCCTATAAGGACCTATACATGCGTGAATATTAAGGAACTGGTTACTCTGTCTAGTAGACATGGTGCCACTTCAGGATTCCTCTTAGCTACCAAATGGTCGTTAAGTTTTTAAAGGTTACGTACCCTTGGCATGCTACAGCTGGGCACAACACAGGCGGTTGTGGCGCGGACGATGGATGTTTCTCAGTCTGGCATAAGCAGGCTATAGTCCAGATAGCGTGATACACAATCTGTACAGGACAGACAACGCTCAGGTCAACCAAGGGCGACAACTCAAGCCCGGGATCGATTTATCCGTACCTTGGCCTTGAGAAATCGTGTCATCACAGCAAATCAGATCAGCGCTCGTCTTCAAACAGACACTAGTGTGAGAGTGAGTGGCCAGACCATTCGAAATCGACTGCATATGGGTCACCTTCGCGCCCGACGTCCTCGCGTGATCCTTTGTTTGACAGAGATCATCACATTCAGGCAAGACGTCGTTGGTGTAGGAATCGTCAACACTGGGATAATCGATGCTGCAGCAATGTGATGTTTTCAGATGAGTCAAGGTTCACTGTTGATATTTTGGACAGACGTAGGAGGGTGTGGCGTCGTCGAAACGAGCGCTTCCACGACGTTAACGTCATCAGACATGATCGATTTGGGGGTGGTTCTGTTATGGTGTGGACAGGCATCACTGTTGCTGGAAGAACGGCTTTACATGTTGTTGCAGGGCGTGTTACAGGCCAGTACTACCGGGACAACATCTTGGCAGTCCATGTTGTGCCGTTCGCACGACCTCATGACCGCCGTTTCATCTTCCAGGATGACAACGGAAGATGTCACAGGGCCAGGATCGTTACAGGTTACCTCCAACAACAGAACATCACCACATTACCTTGGCCAGCACTGAGTCCCGACCTCTCCCCAATCGAGCATGTCTGGGACATGCTTGGACAGAGGTTACGTCAACGTCAACAACGTCCTGCCAATGTCCAAGAACTTGCTGCTGCGTTGCAGCAGGATGGGACAATCTGGGCCAAAATGACTTTAGACGTCTTAATCGGAGTATGGCACGTCGGATCAATGCTTGTTTGGCAAACAGAGGAGGATTTACCCGTTACTGACTTTTTTGTGATGCCGTGGTAACTTTGCTGTTTGACCCCGGGTATCATTTTACCTTATAATGGTCAGTCTGTGCCTTACTTAGTCTTACAATCATTTGGAATAAATCGATGAATGTGAACTTCACTTCATTTTGTCATTTGTTTCTTCGTCAGTTTCATAAGGTGACTTTAATAACACTTTAAAAATTTTGAATAGTATATCTTTAAGCATATTGGTCGTGCATGACAAGCAATGTGTTATGGTGTCTACAGAACCTATCAAAGAAGCCGACGAACATCATGAAATTGATTGTTTAATGCTCGGTTTACACTATAGATTTTTTAAAGTAAAATCTGACTTTAAAATGTCTTTGGAAACTTTGACTTCAAAAACTCTGTGAAGTCAGTTCGTTCACACTTGCAGACATTCACAGAAAACAATTTTGTCTGACAGAATGAGGTCACCGAGTGCAGTCATGTTACATAGTTATACATGTAGTACTGTTCATATTATTACCAGCAAGCATGGAAGAAGCAGCCCGTTGGCTAATAATTGCCTGTTTGTTAAAAAAGAAAAAGAAACAAAAATCAAAAAACATTCGCCATTTTGATGATCATGTGATAAAATCCCGCTAGATGGTCTCTGATTGGCTAGCGGTATTACTTCCATCGATTTTACTTCAAAAAATCGCACAGAATAGAACCGGTTCTATTCGATCGAAAAGTCGGCGAACGACAAATCTATGAACGACTTTTTCGTTCAGACTATAGATTTTTTGAAGTAAAGTCGATGGCTTCAATGTCGGCTGCAATTTTACTTTAAAAAATCTATAGTGTAAACCGAGAATAAAACGATTTTATTTTTTTAAAAAAAAAGCCTACATCATCTATTCTAGTTGACGGTGGTGGTCCCCATCATGGAGGACCAGCAGAAACTGATGGTCCACAATGTGTAGAAATGTGTCTGACTAACATAGCACCTGAAAAATGTCACTGTGCTGAACATTTATGTGATGTGAGTACAAATTATCATTGTTATCAAATTTAATTTTAACTCGTAACAAAAGATTTAATTGTGCCCTTAATGATAAAACAAGCGACTGTACAAGAGTACACTTCTCATCAAATCACACGTTATCCAAATACTTTTTTTAAACGATTAAATCAAACTTATGCTGTTTGAATTTTACAATACTGTAAATCTATAGCATTTATGCACTGGAATGAAACTAAATTAATGATAATTGTTCTATGTGAGGGGATCACGTGGCGAAACCCTTCATTATGCGGTAACAGTCTTTGTATTTATATTTACAGTCTTCATAAACATGGTAACAGCCAAACGATACTGATTTTGTACTGACTATGAGTTATTATTCCTTTGACGAGTTGGATTTTATATTATATGCTACTTTTTTCCAGTTACAACAGTGTCATAATGCTGGCGAAGTCTGTCAATTAGTTAGGGAGAGGGGTATGGTTGAGGGTTTATGTCTACCTGTTGATTCAGTTACTGGTCAAGCTGCTGGTCAAAATCATGGAACCCATCACATGACAGGTAATATATTTATTTTATTTGTTTTTACTGTAGGATTCTTGGTACCACATTTCCGGGTACTATTTCACGTAATATCAAATAGTTATGATTTAGGAAATATGGTCGTTTTTTACTGCGTCTAGATATTATTATCCTGCACTTAACACATAGTAGATGGTATTTCTGTTATCATGAACAATGTCTTGTCTTTCTAGGCTGTGGATTCCATATGGATGGAGGTTCACCATGTGGAGGACCTTCGACTACTGCGTACTATTTCGATGTTGAAACCCAGGCGTGTGCTACCTTTGGGTACACTGGTTGTGGTGGAAATAGCAATAGATTTAAAACACTACATGAATGTGAAGAAACTTGTTCACAGCAGCATATATCACCTGGTATTATAGATCATCATAATTCTCCTACAATCGCTCATGGTAATGGTGTAGCTGATCATATAGAACTAATAGGAACACCAAATGCAGGTAATTATCAACCTTAGTGTTAGTATTGATGTAGTTTTTCTTTATTGCTAACAATGGCTGGTTGTACATTATGGCAATGGTAGCTTGAGTTTCTTGGTTTTACTTTATAAACCACTGGTTTGTCTATGGCATGGGGGGTATCCATTAACTTGAGTTCCTTAAATCCATGCCGAACCCACCTTCTTATTCACATGGCTTGCTAATAAATTAAGGAACTGTCAATTTGATGTTTGCTCGAATATTTAATTATTACTAGAAGACATGATGCCACGTAGGGCTTTCACTAAGCTACCACATGCTGGTTGTAGTTCGGTCGTACATTGAGTTGTGTGACGTCGTAGACAAGGATGGGCCATCCCAGTAGATTACTGAAATGGCGTAGTCTAGAGGTGGATATGTGTACAAAGCCATACAAGCCTGACTTGTCTTCTTATATATTTAACTTCCTGGTGGGATCCCCCATAGTTACATCACGGTTCCGCAAGTGAACACTCGAAAACAGCTTCACCCTTTTTGATCAGCTTTGATTATATGTATATCTCTAAGCACATTGGTCGTGTATGACCAGCAATGTGTGGTGGGCTTCAAAAACAAACCGCATAAAACACGACTACATAATGATATTGATTGTTTAACAGAACCAATACCAAAACCTGAACCAACTGTTCTAGTTGATGTAGGTAGTTCCCCACCTGGAGTACCAGCTGAAACTGATCTACAATGTATAGAAATGTGTAAGACTAACATAGCACCTGAAAGATGCCACTGTGCTGAACATTTATGTGATGTAAGTACAAATTAATATTGTTGTAGAACACGATACAAAAGATTTAACTATGTCCATAACGATACAATAAGAAAATGGAAAACTGCTTTTGTTGCAGTTCATGGTTTTATACATAAAATATAAGTTCATTTATCAAATAACACAATACCAAAAGATATTTTTGAAACGAATAACTCCAACTTCAACCCGGAATAACCTGCTGTCTGAATATATAGAGCGGAATTTGGGGTTATTCTTCTAAAAGATTTTCTTTAAACCTGTATCGGGTTATTCTTCCAGAGTACGGTTTTTTCTATAAGAAATCATGATATAAGGATTTTCTTACGGGATTCTGCGATATTCTCATTTTCGTACATCTAAACATAGGCTTATTAACCTACCCGACGTTAATATGTTAGAGAACACGAGGGCGAAGCCCAAATGTTCTCTATCATATCAATCCGAGAGAGAGTAGGTTTATATCAAACATATACAACGCCATTACCCTTAAATTAAATGGACTCTTCCATTAAAAGTGAACAATGATTGGATACCTGGTCGATAGTTTCCGTCAAATAACGAAAATTACCGAATTATTCGCGTGGAAGCATTGTTTATACTTTCGCCTTTTTGGGCTGCGAAAGTCCAAAGAAGGATTTGACCAACTGTGTTAAGTGGATTGTACTCAAAAATACTTTACAAAGTAACCCTTGGGCTATAAATACTTTCAGCGCTTGCCGTGTGTCAAGAAATAATCGAAATGTGGAAGAAAGGGAAATTTTGTAAGATATCTTAAATATGGATAACAGATCTAAATATGCCGATAAGTATGCCGCCTGTCTATGTTGGTGCTGAATGCTTCAAACTGTACCATAAAATGTTTTAATAAAAATGTATTTCTGTGTTCTTTGTATTATTTCGATCATCAACGTCTTCAGCGGTTCATATGAGCCGAATATATTGACCTGTCATGACGTCATTAGCGGTTGATTTGAAATATCAACCTGTCATGACGTCATCAGCGGTTGATATGAACAGAATATATCAACCTTTGATGACGTCATGACAGGTGGTTATGAGATATAACTGCTATGGACATCAAAGAAAAAACTACCGCCAGTTGTATATGCACTGGATAAAAATTAAATTAATGATAAGTGTTGTATAGTGAGGGACTACATTCTATATTCGTACTGCAGAATGTTCTCGTTGTCGGGCTTTGCTCCTGTTTGCTCACTACATTTATTATTTTAGCGTTTTCCGAGTTTCTGTCCGGATTATCGCCCTTATTGTTAAAATTATTTGACGTTCTAACACCTGACGTCAACTGGCTGTCTATCGCCAGAGACGACCACTTACAAGATCGGTCGCATTTTTTGGTTACGTCTTTTTTGTAAATCATTTTAGTGAAGCCTGTACTAAAACAGGCCCGGGACTGTACAGCGCAGTGGACGCTTACGGCTGGCCTGAGTGGCCCCCGGATCCAATCACTTGATTTGATAATTGTTTAGTTTTTGTAATGTCTGTTTTCTGTCTTGTTCGCAGGTTTATCTTGTAGATTTTTTGTTTTGTTTGTTTTGCGTGTAGTGCAGTCCTCCTGCATTTACTATTAGTTTTATGTCCCAGGCGTAGTTAAACAATAAAAACAGTCAGTATGCAATAAAACAACACAACATTCTTTTTCTAATAACAGTATTTTTGGTGAGGGTAATAGTCTTTGTATTTTTAGTGACATACTTTATACTTATAATTACAAATTTTATAGTTATAGTAACAGCTTTTATATTTATACAACGGAGCATTCTTTTTCTAATAACAATATTTTTGGTGAAAGTAATAGTCTTTGTACTTTTGCAATTTTAATATTTATAGTAACAGCTTTTATACTTTTAATAACATTATCTATGCTTGTAGTAGCAGTCTCTATATTTATAACAGCAGTCTTTATACTTGTTAATTAATCTTTATAAATAAAGTGTAGTATTATTCTTTACACTGATAGTAACACTCTTTATAGTTATAATAACAGTTTTTTTTTATATAATTATAGTAACACTGTTTTTACTTATAATAACAGTCTTTTTAATGATATTAACATTCTTTATAGTTATAATAACAGTTCTCATACTTTTAATTATTCTTTATTTTTTTTAGTAATATTCGTAATTCTGAGTAACATTGATAGTAACACTTTCTATACTTATACAACAAACTTTATAATTATAGTAACATTCTATATACCTATATACCTATAATAACAATGTTTATAATTTTAATAACAATCTTTATAATTATAGTAACATTCTATATACCTATAATAACAATATTTATAATTATAATAACAATCTTTAAAATAACATCCCTTATACAGTAACATGATACTGATTTTGTACTATGACTTATTATCTCTTTTAGAAGTTGGGTTTTATATTATATGCTACTATTTTCAGCTTCAACACTGTCTTAATGGTGAAGTTTGTCAATTAGTTAGGGAGAGTGGTATGGTTGAGGCTTTATGTCTACCTGTTGATTCAGTTACTGGTCAAGCTGCTGGTCAAAATCATGGAATCCATCACATGACAGGTAATATATTTATTTCATCGGGTTTTACCGTAGGATTCTTGGTACCACATTTGCAATGTTATAATGTCACAAGGTATCATTAAGATTTATATTTTAATGCAATCAAACCATTAGAATAAGCAACAAATAACGGTATCAGCTTACCGATGATTACTTTAATATGAGATAATTTAGTCCAGTTGTTACTACTGCGTTTAAATATTATTATGCTCTACTTTACATAAAATCAAAGCTGACGAAAACGTTCCATGTGGCATAGACGCACACTTCATGTACACTTAAATCCTTAATAGCATAACTAATTTACAGTTGAGATTAAGAACACTACAATGTCTCGTCTTTCCAGGCTGTGGATTACCAATGAATGAAGGTACACCATGTGGAGGACCTTCGACTACTGCGTACTATTTTGATGTTATGACCCATGCGTGTGCTACCTTTGGGTACACTGGTTGTGGTGGAAATAGTAATAAATTTAAAACACTACACGAATGTGAAGAAACTTGTTCGCAGCAGCATATATCACCTGGTATTATAGATCATCATAATTCTCCTACAATCTCTCATGGTACTGGTGTAGCTGATCATATAGAACCAATCTCCGGTATACAAAACTAAAATTATCCTATTAATACTTTTATGTACTTACCATCAATCCCCAACGTTGCGCAGTGTGTTTGCCGAATAATGACTTTCTTGAGCCTAAGTGGGTAATAGGTTCGAACCAACTGCCGGCCGAGAAGGTTCATCGTATTTTTCCGGCATGGGTTCGTTCTCCTTGTCCGGGCAAAATTTGCCTCATATGGCGTATTTCCGTCTTCATTATCCCGGTTCGAACGTAGGGCCCCATTTCATATTCGTGGATTTCAATAGTCCGCTTTTGTAACGAACCAATACGAATTCATCCACGATGTTCAAGTAGTTTTGGAATTATTCTATGGATGTAATGTCTTTATCTTTCAGTTGGTGTTGTACTCTCGCCCTCACCTCTACCAGTGACAAATAATGATGTATCAGATTGTACTTTATTATGCAAGAAATCTCTCGTCCCAGAAAGATGTCAATGTAGTGATCACTTATGTGACGTAAGTCGTATGATTTATTTAAAACAGTGGCTCTCAACCTTTTTGCCATACCTGAAACAAAATAAATGACGCGACCATAGCCACAAAATTAGATTCCACGTGCTTTATGGAGTAGGCCTACATATAAATTTGGATTAAGCCATCGGGAACCTTCAGTCAGTATGTCATCCTTTTTTAATAAATGTTTTTCTCTTTAATTTTAGCATAAAACATGTGATGGTGGTACTGTTTGTAAGTTGGTTAGATTAGAGGGGTTCGCTGAAGCTAAGTGTGTCCGAGCTAGATCAGTTTCCGGACGTAATAGCCTTCGTCGAAGCAACGGTAAGCAATATGTCACGGCTAAAAACAATATAATTCAATGCAGTGTGTACTCTAAAAAATGACACAGATGATCTAATCCAGTTCATATCCATGCCATCCAAAAGTCTGTAAATTTGTCGTGTGAATAAGTATATAATAATTTCAATTACATTGTAAGCGAGAAAAGAAAGACTTCAAATAGGCAAATATAGCTCTAGCATAATGCATCTTTAATGGGAAGACAAGTTTGCACAGCTTAAAACGGTGTAGTATACTGTAATGAACTGAGAGTGGATTCATGTGTCACGAATAGGACAAAAGCGTCCCCCTACCTTGACAACATGGGATAATTGCTTTCAAACACCTGACGTACTCCTTGTTTGTAGCTAATTTACTAACTATAGATAACTGGAGTTTGCTCCACACTAGCCATAGCTCCTAGCTCCTCGGTGCTTACAGTTAACCTCTAGATTCATGGGGTACTCGCCAGAGCTAATCAATGTGTATTGCTAACTTTCTAGATACCTGCCGTGACCGCCATAACTCCGTATTGGCTGTAGTTACGTTGCATGTTAATAAACCAGTAATTGTTAATCCATAAATAGTGTTTTGTGTTACTGTTCAATTACTGAATGCCACTTAAAGAAGTAAGGACCTTTCTAGATACCTGTGCAGAGCCTCGCTGCTTGTTTCTAATTGTCTCGATAGCCGCCGTTGTATCGGTAGAGCTTCACTAATTATAGCTAACTTTCTAGATACATGTACCTGTGTGTAGAGCCTAGCCAAATCGCTAATATCGCTGTTATATTTGTAGAGCTTAACTGGTCATAGCAAACTTTCTAGATGCCTGTGTGTAGAGCCTAGCCAAATCGCTGTTATATTGGTAGAGCTTCACTGGTCATAGCCAACTTTCTAGATACCTGTGCAGAGCCTCGTTGTTTTTAGCTAACTTTCTAGATACCCGCCATTGTATCGATAGAGCTTCGCTGCTTATATCTAACTTTCTAGATACCCACCGTTGTATCGGTAGAGCTGCACTTAATAAAGCAACTTTCTAGATACCTGTGTGTAGAGCTTAGTTAAATCGCTAATATTCGAGTCCTAAGAAAATGTTACAAATGTAATGTGAATGTATATAAATTGGTTTCACCTCAGTCGTTTCCGTTTTCAAAAAAGTTATGTTCGGCGAAATACGCGAAGGATCTCAATCGAATGACAATATCTAGCGTCTGGTTATTCCATGCTACATCGATAGTATTTATTGCGCATTCTCTCCAGATAAGAATATTGTGTCACCGTTTGACATGACTTGTGGAATGTGTCAAGCCTCGTTCTTCGGAACCCTTGTTACAAAAGGCGCTAAAAGGCATTGTGGTAAAAAATTTTGTTTGGTTTAAATATTGGATATCAGAAGCCCATATGTTCCTGGTAAGGTTACATTATCAATGTTGATTCTATTCACAAATAATTCGTGTTTTTAATGTCGGATGATATTGGATGATATTGACTTAAAAACTTAGCAACCTTAAAGGACCCAAGTAATTTACAATCCTCTAAAATCTTCGACATCGAAAACACGAATTATTGGTAAATTTAAATCAAAATTGATGATGTTAACTTACAGGGAAAAAATGAGCTTCTGATATTCGAGATTTAAGATAAAATATTTTTTTTAACATTGGTACACGAATCGTGTACCATAGTGCGTCTATCAGCATCAATTGTAATAAGGCACTGGGAGAACGAGGCTAAAATATCCAACAACTCAAAGCGCTTGTTCATATCCTGGACGCGGATTCTACACAAATGCTGTAGTAAAGAAGTATTCTACATGATTTATGGCCAAACATTACATTTCCTTTGTAGACTGGAATAACTAGACGCTAGCAATCACACATCGATTGGGATATATCGCGTTTATCGTCAAACATAGCTCTTTTTTTTAAATCAAGAGTAAAAACGAAATCAATTGAATGCAAATCCGATAGATATACACATTCATATAACATTATTATATGAGTTGCTACTCATTAATGTCCATTTCTAGGTCCAAAATGTTAGCGACTTAGCTCCTTAAACTTTCTATTACTAACCTTCAAGATTGTATGTCTACTCTGCAATGCTTACAATTAAATGAAGCAATAGCTCCTTAGGCCTTGAAAGGGAACTGTGAAGAGGTATTATCTTACCTGAAAAATATGATCATGTCATGTTGAGAGGGAGGGATGGTCAATGGTTAGCACGTGCGTGCTGTATCATAAAGCCTGCCATTGAGTCAACTGGCGTGGTTTCGAATCCCCGGTTGTACGTAACAAGGAGTAAGGTCGCCTGTCAAACCTCGTGGGTTTTCTCCGGGTCCTCCGGTTTCCTCCCTCTGCGTAAGAGAATTATTGAAATACAATTAAACCACATGTTAGTCCCGACATGACCTTGTTTGTGTGGAGTGGACGTTAAACCATATTCCTCTCTCTCTCTCTCATGTTAATAGCGCAACATTTTTCCAAAAAATTAATTAAATGAGTAGTAAGAGTAAATGCAACGACCGATGTCTATTTTCAGCTTGTGGATTACCTAAGGATGCAGGAAGCTGTTTACGACGAGGCAGTCGTCGATTCAGCAGAGAACGTCTCGTGGCCTATTTTGATGCTGAAACTCAGAGCTGTAGAAGATTTTTTTTCAGTGGTTGTGGTGGGAATGCTAACCGTTTTATGACCAAAAGAAGATGTGAGAAGTTTTGTTTAGAAACGAGGATGACCGATGGTCCTAACGCTGGTAACAGACAAGTGCGCATCCTGGGATCTGGTGGCCGTGGTCCTACCCCATCTATTAGTTTAGGGTCAAGCATCTTTCAGTTACCAATGTTACGCTCAGGCCAAGGTAGTACCCATTCACAGGGTCTGTTCCAGCCTTATGTCCGTAACTTGTTCGGTATGGGAAGCTATCGACGTACAAGGCGACCAAGTAATAGGCGCACCACTAAAACTAAACCCTAGCCATTTACACCCTTAATTAAACTGGCCATTATATAATGTGCGACCATGGGTTTTAAATAACAGAAAAGAAAAACATTTTACTCATTAATATTCTAAACTTTTTGAGATTTAATTTAAAAAATTGTCTTTTTTCTAAGTTGTTTTAAAAGGATACTATGCCTTATTTTCAATCGTGGATTTTAACTAAATCTTTTACTCATTGAAATTTTTTAAAAATAATAAAAACATGGTATTACGCATAGGTTTCAGTTGACATAACCCTGTATATATATATATGTATATTAAATTTAACGGTATTGACAACGAACGATCAAGTTACGGAAAACAATTTTTTTGATAAAAAATCACGGCTTTTATTGTGAAAGCACGACGTTTCGACAAATACCCTCGTGTCGTTATCATTGGCTTGAAAGCGATAGGAGGATACTTATCACAACGTCGTGCTTTCAGAATAAAGCTAGTGATTGTTTCCCATTGTGTTCTGTTTATGTGTTTCCCAATCGCTAAATGCCACTTAAAGATCATGAACAATCAAGTACGTTTACCTCGATGACCATTTTCACTTTTTTAAATTTTCTGTATCATGCGTGAATTAAACTGTTGTAAAATATATATTTATTTATTGTTTGTTTTTGTATGACACACCTTTTCTACTAATAAATTATAAAATAAATAACCGCAGTGTCTTCTCATTAGTACCCGGGGGGGGGGGGGGTCAGGTGGCTAAGCTAGTAAGACGTTGGTTCTCTAGCCTGGAGGTCGGGTGTTCGATCCCTGCATTGGCCGAAAAAGTTCCCAGTGGAAATAATTCCGTGCCTCTTCTGCCTTCAATTCAAGATATGGAAAAGTATTTGACGTTATCGAGAGAAATTTTTCTGTGCTACGACCTACTCTTATATCGAATTCCAGCTTCCAGTGGATCTTTTACGTGCATGTCAATGTCTACACGGGGTACATGCCAAGGAGAAAACACGCCTGAGAATCCCGATGAACTATCCCGGCCAACACCGGGATGGAACCCGAGATCACCAAGTAAGCGAGTCACTGTCTTACTAACTTAGCCACCGTGGCTTAAGACCCATCAACAAGTTGTTAATATGACCTTTCTAATATACGGCTCATTTCTTTCTTAACTCACTGAGATAATTATACCGAACAGCTCTTGAGCTTATATTATATCAAAGTTGTTCTTGCTGATGTGAAAATGGTTAGCGAGAATGGGTGACTGGGCCATATGGACACAGATCACCAAATATACGAAACAGGGGGGGATGTTATTTTTAGTATTTCTCTCGTTTCCCTTTTTGCCCCTTTTGCATGTTGACTTTTGGGTTGAAAATATATTTTCTGTCAGGTTTTGGTGAATATTCATGATTTTGAAGCGGAAGGATAAATGAATTGAGTGGATAGGATGACATGTAGAGCCGTAAATTATACGTTTATTTGTCTGTACTTCCAGCTTGAGTATCTCAAGTTTTTCATGAAGAACCCCCACACGTTCTTTTGGGCAAGACTTTGCCACATGGTGCTCCATCTGTGGTAGAAAGCTTTCTACCCAACGAAAATTTGGGAACAAGGTTTGAGCTGGTCTAATAGACGATAATTTGGGAAATCTTTAGTGATCTGTGATATATTCTAGTCTAGGATTTACCAGTTTCCGTTAGTCACCGATTGTTGTAGCTGTGCTGGGCAATCTGACAACAACTGACAACAGTCGTGTTAATATTGACGCAAATCAACAACTGCCTCCTAAATGTGGAAACCAGTTCAATTATCCAAGGGACGAAACATCTATTCTTGTTCAAAACATGTGATCAAAGTCAATTCATAAACTAATTTGACATGACGTTCAAATATTATATACGGAGTGGGGTTCACTAGTCCGCCGGTGCACTAGTCCGCCGCTTTAAGAAATGCTATAAATATGGGTATCAATGCACCTAACCCTAACCCTAATAATAGATATCGGTGGACTGATGAACCCGCGGACTAGTGAACCCGTGCCTTCCTCAAATATGTGCTTTGCTGTATGGGTTTTGCGTCTACCTTAACTTGTATTTGATCAAAATAATACGGCTATGACTCAGTAAGTTCCCCGGGATTTTCCGGAGTGGTTTCCTCTTGTCATTGGTACAGGACAAGGTGGAGGGGGTAGACTGGGGCGGGGGCTGGACAGGCCAGTATCTAGTTGTTCGAATGGTATGATACCCCGAGGTCCCTTTAACACACTGACGTTCACGTAAAAAAATCCTTGGCAGTTGTAATTCGAACCTCGAATTTCCTTTTTGTTTAGAATCGCTATGGTTGTTCGACGAGTCTTCTTCGCGTTATTTTCACAGACGTACTGCCCCTGTCACCGAAACTGTATGGACGCTCTGCATCTTTATAGAACTCGTTTTCATTAGCCCGGTTCGGATCCGAACAGTAGGACGTTAAACCCCATTTCATTTCATTTCTTTATTGAAATCGACGCCCACCCACCTACTAGCATTGTCGTTCTCGCCCGATTACTCAAAAGCCATCCTACAAACTGCTTTTGATATATCGTCGTCCAACATTGCAAATATTTTCATAGCAAGGATATTTACCAAACTAAAGAGTGGATATGTACGAAATCATGTATTATTATGATTGATGAATATAGTCTGTATTCACATGTAAACACGTTAATGTACATAGATCTATCTATCATAATGATGTATATAAAAACATATTACATTTATAATTATTATTTCAAATGTCATTACTGTTTTGACAGCTTCCTAACGTTAGTTATAAGTTTGCACCATCAATATCACAATATTAATTAGTATTTTGACAGCTTACTAATGTTAATTATGTGTTGACATCATTACCAGTTATGTGAATGGATGAGGAGGGTCTTCGGTGTCAGCTAACTCCTCGCAGTGTTTCGTTTGAGTAGGGAATACTCTCGCCATTGCTTCAGGAATATGGGGCTTCGTCTGCTCTCGTCATTCCCCAATCCCCATAGATATACTAATATATATGACCATGTCACAATAATATAATAATAAAATAAAATAAAAACCAAGTACGAGCAATCCAAACCATAAGACAGAATTCGAAGTCCTAAAAACGTTATAGGCAAAATAGTGTATTCAAGCAAAATAGTGTAATCAGCAAATAATATAGCTAACATATTCTAGATATGGGTATGAATACCAACTACTGGAAGCGTGAATAGAGGACGGGGTGTTAGAATGTTAGGTCTCTACTCTACTCCGCTACTCGGGTATCGAATCAAATGTAAAATATTAACACGGTTATTTACGCATAATGCTCACAGCATGGACACACAAACATATTTATATTTTTCAAGTTGGGGGGGGGGGGATAAAACAATCCGCCTAATGAGTATTAGGAAGTCAATTATGTATACTCCAAGATAAGCAGCTAGATAAGTACTAGTAAGTATAGCATTATGTAATTTTTAAATGGCTCAATTGAACATTGATTTCAAGGCCTCTAGTTTGATTCCAAATAAAATTACAAGTACCGTATTTCCTCGAATACAACCCCCGGGTTCTATTTTGTTCAGCACTCCCCGACCCCCGGGTTCTATTCGAGGCCCGGGTTATAATCGAGAGCGGGTTGTTTTTTTTCAGACCCGAGTTAATGCTTCAAAATCTTCTATAGGAGTGACATTTTTGACAAGTAAAACAAGCTGACAGAGTCGGCCTTGCAAATAAGAATGCTAAACTTTTTGTGTGTGACATGAGACAATTCTACTTCATGTGCAGGGATCATCAATTAATTTATATTTTGACGGGGAGTATTCAGTTTTTACGTTAGACCCGGGTTATATTAGAGACCCGGGTTCTATTCGAGACCCGGGTTGTATTTATCTCAACACCCTCTCACCCCCGGGTTCTATTCTAGGCCCGGTTGGAATCGAGGCCGGGGTTGTATTCGAGGAAATACGGTATTATTAGTCGTTAAGCCCAGCTTATGTCGACCTACGATACGATAAAACTGTCGGCGACTAGCGGCAACTGACAGCTTATGTCGCTACGACTGAATTTATCCACGACTCGACACAACCACGTGAAACCAGTTGGCCCAAGTCGTAAGAACGCCTGCGACTAGGGACAACTATAGTTGTCTCCAGTCGTAGGAGTAGAACATGTGCGACTCGGAGAAACTGGAGACAACTGGACGGCGACTGGTTTGCGTTCGACTCACACCAGACGTAAAATCGCTTAGGTCGCCCAAGTAGTCACGATTGATTAGTTCCACTTGATCGTAGATCAGTCGCCGATAGTTTTATCACATCGTAGGGCGACATAAGCTGGGCTTTATGGCATCACTAAGTATACAAACATTTTACAATAGAGAGCAGCAGCTGTAGCTAGGATACTAATCAGCGTTAGTGCAATTTGTCATTTCAATGTTTGATGCTTGTGAGCACATGTTTCCAAAACGTCTCTGTCATGTAGCGCGGTGAATCTACTTCGATTCATGAATGAACTTTACTTTCATCATCTGTCTAAATGGTTAAAATCAGAGACCAATTCGCCAATTAATCGAGGAAATACATATAAGGAAGCCCAACCATCCTATACATTTATTTTAACTTATTCATTTTTACTTTATCTTTACTTTTACTTTAATTTATTTTATTTTTATTTATTATCTTCAATTTATTTTTTATTTTTTCTACTTATTTTTTATCTTAACTTATTTTTTTCATACGACGTAGGGTGGGTAAGTAAAACGTCCTCTCGAAGGAAGCCCAACCACCTTACAACTTTATTTTAATTTATTCATTTTACTTTATCTTTACTTTACTTTACTTTTACTTCAATTTATTTTATTATATTTTATTTTTATTTATTACCTTTAATTTATTTAACTAATAAATTTTTAATTAATTAATTTTACTTTATCTTTACTTTACTTTATTTTATTACCTTAAATTTATTTGACTACAACTTTATTATACTCTCTTTATTTTTTTAATTTTATATTAGTTTAATTTTATATTAGTTTAATTTTATATTAGTTTAATTTTATATTAGTTTAATTTACTACTAACATCTACTAAACTGGCGGGATAGTGGAGTAAGAGGGGGTCATGATCAGACGGGCTCGGCATCTAAACACTATTCTGCCAAAACAAATACCAGTGGGATAGTGGAGTAAGGGGAGGCCACGAGAAGACAGGTCTGGCACCTAAAACACAAATCCCACAAAGAAGACATCTACCAATCCAGAAACAGAAGAGATCATCTACCAACGATGTGTTTTTATTAAATAAAGGGAAGAACTTCCCACTAAAACCTATTCCATGGCCTAAGGCCAAAATGGAAAGATTGCAAAATCATATTCTAAAAATCAGGAAGCAGCTTCGGCTCTCCTATGTCTTGTCTGTGATATCACTTAATAAAGTGGAAGCAGACGATAAACACCAAAAAAAGAAAAAGAAGTATATTTTAAATTTTCATTAAAAGTCAAACACATTTCAGTTTGTTAGGTTTTCGCGTGCGCGTTGTATCATCATTTGTTGTTTTTTTTTTCGACTGGCGTGCGTGATTTTGATCCTGTGGTTGTACGAGACAGGAGTAGGATCGTCTGTTCAACCTTGTAGGATTTCTCCGAGTCATCCGGTGCTCTCGAACTGCTATAAAGACCCCTACGAGCAAGCGAATTATTAAACCAATATTTAGCTATATTATTTTTATGCTTGTCCCAAAATGTCCTGGTTTCGGTCGACTTGATGTTCATCTCTCTCCCTCCCCTCCTCTCTCTCACACTCTCTCTCTCCGATTCTCATTTTTACTATTAGTTCCCTCATTTTATTCTCCTCCCCTGAAAATGTTCAAAAATTACTATTATTGATTTATTCATTGTATTTGTTTGTCCCCTTTTATTGGTATGTCCATTCCCGACACTTGCCCATAGTTACTATCAAATTCCTAATATTAATAGTGTGTCCTCCTCTGAAAACGTGCCCATGGTTACTATTGGTTCCTTCCTTTATAAATGACCCTTTCCTGAATCATTACTAATCGATCCCTTCATTTAAAAACTCATAGCTATTACCGATGTCTTCATTGTATTAGTGCCCCTCCCTCCCCTGGACAAATACAGTCCTAAAACGCCCATTAATTGCTTATAAAACAGATAGATTACCGTTGCTATGGTTAGGAGTTAATACATTTTTTCAATATCGTACCTATCTTCATTAACGGGAAATGAATGTGTCGTTCGGCGTCCTGTAATACTTCCTGTCCTATACGTTTAAATCGATGCCATTATCCTAATGACAGATATATTTAGGTCCCTTAATTAATCACACTTCTTTTGTTTTGTGATGGTTTAGGGGCGGATGTAAAAAATCTGATATGACGTCAAAGATGGCGACAATATCATATAGATGTAATCTTTTATGTATATGGCATTGGTAATCATATGAAATATTATATTGGATGTATGTATAATAAGACAATCTATATCGATATCGTAACAATGAACGTATTGGTCAAAAGTTTTACATGTGGGTCGGGTTCTTTAAAGGGACAACAACACTCTTGCTGGCTTGACAGGTCCAGAAAAAAATAGCCTTATTCTAACTACTAGATATTTAAGTGTCCTACCTGTTGCGTAAATTATCCATTACAACCTATCATTCTTGTCCAGAGGGTTCGAAAATATGTTTAAATCCAAGTTGCATTTGAAAGTGCTTACGCAAGGCTTTTCAAACCATGTTACGGCATGTAGTTGATTTTTTCCAATTTTTAAAATTAGGTGTGTTAAGATGAATTTGTATCATTTTTTAATTGAAATATTGTAGAATAGTACAATTTGTTGACCAGAATAAAGATTGGAACATATTATTCAGTTACAACAAGAGTGGTATTGGGGCTTTAAGATTGTATCAGTAGACATCTATCAACAGACTACGAGGCGGGTTTTTTTTTTCATTACATGTACTAAATCAGAAATAACAATGGTTCATAAATATATTTAAAATTTTTAAAAATATAAACATTAAGAACACATAATTTAAAAAGTAAATGTGCAATATATATATATTTATCTTATGGTCTAGTTATTATTAGAAGTTAATGGTATATCCAGTTACATGGTTTCCAGACACCAAGGAGTTAACAGGAAGGAAGTTCGTCTGTCTAACTGCATGAGTTCCCCATTAATAATAATTAATAATAATAAAATGTGTCTATTTATAAAGCGCCATATCCGCAAAACCTGCTCATGACACTTAATACTCAAGTCTCTAATAATATAATTTTAAACAGATTTGAATTTATTAAGTGTAAGACTTCTGTGAAGGTCTGATGGTAGTTTATTCCATCCAGGCACTGATAGGCAAGAGACAATATCTTGAAATCGACCCTGGCTTGCAAATTGAACAGGCAACTTATTTAGATTTTTCAGTACAGGATTGATATGAGAGCTATGATTTAACCTAGTCAACATACGAGCAGCTTTATTTCGAATGCGTTGAAGACGTTCCATTTGATACTTTGGTATGCCGACAATTAGACTATTACAATTGTCAAGTCTAGAAAAAATGAGAGATCATGTATATAGTTGTCTATGTTTGACTGAGAGTCAATAAATATACCAAGGTTTTTAGCAACTAGGGAAAAGGGATGATGACATTGTTGATTGAGATAGATTTGACGGTTATTTTTTCGAGTCGTGGTTTTGGTCCTATGACAAGTATTTCCGTTTTTTCCTCGTTTAATGCTAGCTTATTTATATTCATCCATAATTTTACATTCTGTATGCAAGCTGTCAGTTTACATTGTATTTCTGTTTGATTTATGTCCGGAACGAATGAGTCAAAGGGCTGTGAGTCATCAGTTGATAGCGATTTGAGAAGATGCCCGAGCTGCTTCATGTACATGGTAAACAGCAAGTGACCGAGAACAGACTCTTGCGGAACACCACAGTCTCACACGGGGGTACTGGTTTGATGATGACTGTTTGAGTTCTATTTGACAAGTATGAAGCGAACCAATGTTAGCAAGTTCCCGTTATACAAAATTCTGTGTCCAGTCGTTCCAGGAGTTAAGAGTGGTCGATGGTGTCAAATGCGGCCGACAAATCCAAAAGAACATGGAATCAGATTATTTATTATGCAATTTAGAGCAGTTTACGTACCATGTTTAGATCTGTATGCAGATTGAATTTCATATAACAGATTATGTTGATTTAGATGTTCAAGGTGGCTATTCTTACTGCCTTTTCAAGAACTTTAGAAAGGAAGGTCAAATTTGACACTGGTAGACAGTTCTTTAAAACATTATTGTCCAATGTATTCTTTTTTATCAAGGATTTAACAACTGCGTGTTGGAAAAGCGACGGTAATGTACCAGATATCAATCTACCGTTGATGATGGGTGTTATTACTGGAAGGAGAACATCAATATGAGCAAGAAGTAAGTTAGTGGGCAAGGGGTCAAGTTCACAAGACGTAGGCTTGGAGTCTTTAGTGATTTTGAGATAAATCTTTACCATCGTATGCAGGAAAGGTTGTTGTGGTGGATGGATTGTTCATCGGGAATACCAAACGAATTCAGGCCCATAGTCAGCTTGCTGGCGGAGGGGGGGGGGGCAGCCCGGCTGATAGGAAGGGGGTCCGGGGGGTCACTCTCCCCGGCGATATGGTCGACAACTTTTTGTCAGGGGAAGCAAGATTATTTCCCCCTTAGCTACGGGCCTGAACGAGTTTCGAATGGTTGTGATTTTTTTTTCGGGGAAGTCATAACTGCAATTATTTGATAGAACAGAAATGTCGTAAGTATCTGGGAGTGTGACACCTCTAGGTTTTCCTAATAAAGAACACATGAACGAATACAGAGCCTTAGCATTTCCAGAAATCGAGGATATCCTCTTAGAACAGTTCTTTGCCCTTTCTGATTTTAAGAGCTTTTTGACATTTTGTCTCTTTTGAACATAGTTTTGTCTGTTAACTTCTAACTTTGATTTTTTCCAAGCGACGCTCTGCCGGACTCCTTTCAGCGTTTGCCTCACGAATTGAATCAGAATACCAGGGAGCAAGAGATTTGACTGTTTCAGTGCTGACTGGAGCATGTTTACCGATGAGGTTTGACAGCGGTATGGCTAAAAACGCAGTCAGCATTTCAGGAGGGTGTGTGGTCATTGCTGAACATAGCAAGTCATTCCGAAAATCATTGTGATTGACACCTTTAATGTTTCTACAATGTATGGTTTTGACATTTGACATTGGCCTCTTATGGAAATATATTATTGATTGGCCACCAAACGGCTTTCAACGGGAACATAAATTTAATTACTTTTATATAATAACTATATGCATATATATATATATATATATAAACAAGATGGCTATGAATACATTATAAATCTCTAGTGGTTTAATGACTTTTAATGAATGAACCGACTTATTTGTGTCACCGACCTGTTTAAATATAGATTGAAGGAACCAGTAGCAATGACTAGAACATTTTAGAGAAGGGATCACTATGTAAAATGAAGGAATCAATGGTAACTATAGGAAAGCTTCCGGAGAGGGCACACTAAAAAAATTGAAAGAATTAATAGTAATTAAAAACAAAATGAAATAGTCAATAGTTACTTTGGTAATGTTTAGGGGGGGGGGGGCACTAAACTAATAAAAATGAAGTTTCACAGGAGGGATCGCCATGTAAAATGCAGGAGCTTATGGTAGCTGTGGAACAGTTTTTGGGGAGAACACACTAATAAGATAAAGGAATCAAATGTAAAGCTTCAGGCAAGGACACACTCATAAAAGTCTTCAACATTTTTCTTAGAACACTTGTCACGGAATTGTGTTTATAGACAAGGTAGACATTTTGACTGCAGGCCTATTTTTGGTCATGGTTTTTTTTACAAGACGTCTCATTTACATCGCATGTCAATACGGATATTTGCATATTCTGTGATTCTTTCCCTAAGATAATTTAGAAAGTAAGACCACTTTATTTTTTCCAATGAGAACTAAACCCGTTTCTTTTTTGTTGTTGTTTTTTTTTTTAAAAAAAAACACATCAAGATCTTATCAGTCATAATTTGGCCACCCTTCATTTTTATGGGGATTGGTAATTTGTGATGATAGTGATGAATCTACTTAGATGACGTCATTTTTGTTTTTATGACTGTAAAAATTCTCCTCGGGCAAAGGAAATTGAACAAATGATTTTTCATATGATCCTACGTATTATGACATTATTGTATGATTTATTTATCTTTATAACAATAGGTTATAATAGGTAAATACAAACAATATTCTCTATCAAATTATATTACCAGGTAACATTACAATAAGGTAGGTCATTCTGATGATTCAGTTAAGTTCCGTGAATTATGGAACCAGGCCCCGAGTTCACAAAACATTCTCAGACAAAAGTTAAGAATTTAATCAAAATTTTTGAACTTATTTTAACTAACTTTTAACTAGCCTTTTATAATAATTTTGCTGTTTATATGTATCAAATACATCAATAAGAAACTATGTGCAAAGTTTTGTGTTTCTGGATGAAAGATATTTCTCATAAACAGAGATTAAAAGTTGAGTAAATTCTTCATTTAAGTCTGAGAATGCTTTGTAAACTCGGGGCCAGACAGAAAAATGGCAGTGCATACTTCATTAATTTAAATATTTAAATCTTGTAGTTTGTACATGATATATTTATTGATTTGATAATTCTCCAGTCTTAGGTGTCTTCAAATAAATAATTCACAGTTTCCGTCGCAAAAAACAGAAATAATTGAATGTTTATCTTTTGGATTTATTTTAATATTTCACAACGTAGTCTAAGTAGTAAATGTTAACATAGGGTACAATTTTATGGATACACAATTACTGAGTTAAATGCTAAGCGACGTTTCGACGAGAATACTCTCGTCTTTATCAAGCATTGATACAGCTATGTGAATAGCAGGCAAATATATGTTTAATGCAAATCAAAGAAGATGAGAAAATGTTACCTCCCCTTAATTCGAGTGATTTTCTTAGAATTTTAGATCTGAAACAGAATGGACAAATTTACTGCGATTTTGGTTTTTTTATCTGTTATATCTACATGTTTGGCAAGTCAGATTAGTAAGTTAGTTACATTTTCTTATAATACTTTTCTTTGTGGTTTTGGAAGTCGTGAGCACTATGCTTGGTTTATTAAACAGCAGAGCCGGAAAGGCTTCGGCTCCCCCACCCACATTCCCTGCCTCTGCAGATTCTACTAAACACTATATCTGCGTTATATGTGTACATGCTTGGCAAGTGCACTATACATTAGATTATTAAACAACTAGGCAAAATAATTTAGTCACAAGTACTCTTTTCTTCAGGTTATTGCGTCCCCTGGACCCTCGCCTATAGGGACTTAGGTTGGAAGCCCCCCCCCCCTGCTCAATCAAGTATTGCTTCCGCCGACCCTGATTTTTAAAGTTTACTGCCCTATGATAAGTTTGTATGCCTAACTATTTCTGGTCCATTTGTCTGTTTTCAGGAATGAGTATATCTAGGAGGAGGCCTATTGAAGTTACGTGTAAAGAATGGTGTCCAATGGGTCGGATTAGAGGGACATGTAGATGTAGCATGTCATGGTTACCTGCTCCAAGTATGCAGAGACCCTGTCTGGTAAGTTTTTTTCGCCTAGTGTAAACCGAGAAAGTTCCTTGGATTCACCGGCATGTTTCTCCTTGTCGGTGGTGTAGACGATGTGTCGGGGAAGGAACGGTATCGGCGAAAAATTCGAGGCCCCGGGTACACATGTGCACGTAAAAGATGCCTTGGCAGTTGGAATTTAACATACAGTAGGCCGTAGTGCCGGTGGCCTGGCAAAATCTACTACATGACTGCATTACGAAAACACAGCTCTTAGTCCTAAGGCTATTTTGGAATCCGTACCTTCTATTTTTCACCGCGATTCTTTATTTTTCGCAAAAAGGAATTATGTCTCGTTATATCTGACCCAAATTATAATAATTCAACATTATTTTCAAGTAGCGATGTTAGCTGGCAAAGACGTGTTGTTTAGATACAGCAATTGGGAAGGGGGGTTAGGGTGGCCTACATGTCAAGAATGCTTCGACCTGCAGCTGACCGGCTACCTCTGGCTTACGGCTGTGGTTTCGAGCCCTGGTGTGAGCGTATGTGGCATGGAGATAGGGTCCCCTTCTCAACCTCGTGGGTTTCCTCCGGGCACTCCGGTTTCCTCCCACTGTTAAAGACCCCTACGCGCAAGCGAATTATTGAAATAAAATTAAACATATATTGGTCCCGAAATGACCTAGTTGTGTTGAGTGGACGTTAAACCCCATTTCTCTCTCTCTCTCCCCCTCTCTCAGCAATTGGGAAAACAAGACAAGAGAAACGCCTATGTCGAACACCCACAGCACTGCTGGGACCTGTTTCATTAAATTTTAACTAAAATAAAATTCAAATGTTAGTAATTTGATTGGATAATATAAGATTTATTTTAGTGCTTAGCCAATCAAAATTGAAGTATCTACTCAAATTTGGATTTAATCTTTAGTTAAGATTTCGAGTAACAGGGCCCTGGTTTTTAACATGCGGGTGTAACAAAGAACTGCCATATATTATATTTGAAGTGGGTTTTCAAATACTTTCAGAATATGGTCTGTAAGACTAATGAATTTTGTATGGAATTTAAAATGACGCCAGTGTGTATCCCGAAAAACAAACGTGATCGTAAGTATAGTTATTTGGAAAATGCCCATCAAACATCTCCCGTCCAAAGGCAAAACCTAGTAACTCACCTTTTTCTTATTTTGAGAAAACAAAGGAAAACATAATGAATGAATATCAAACCCCAGCTCATCCATTGATTTGACTATTGAGTTATCAGGTTTTGCTGTGGTATACTAGACACTAGCTATGAGAACGTAGCTAAAAACGATGAGATATACTGATGTGCTTGTTTTTAGCTACGATTGGCCCCCATCATTTCCACGTTGCAAAATAATAGCCGCCAAACTATTACTCTCGGTCACCCATAACCCCCTAGTCTTAAACGTACGTAGAATATTTGTCTGGATGAAAGAGACTATCAAAATATACCGTTTAAAAACATGGCGGTCTTAGGGAACGGCTGAACGCCTCGATTTTGAATACGAAGATTTGTATCCGTTTCAGTTAAGATAAAGTCCTTAATTGTAGTGGTGTGTGGCGGAAATATTATTATTAACAATAATCAATCTTTTTTTCGATGAAAAATGCTGTCAATTTTGTGTAAATGGCCCCGTAATGAATCACAACCGGCCTTGCAACGTTAGTTGTAATGTGAGCAAGAGTCATCTCGAAACAAAGAGGGTTGAGAGATGATTTGTTATCTAACTAGACATATGAAGGAAGTTGCTAGGTTGTGTCATGGGTGTAACTGCTTACAAAATCAAAAGATTGAATATCTAGTACAACAACAGGAAGCACATACACTAGGAGCTACAAATTTGGTTCTAACTCAATTTTGATAAAAACGTGAGTTACTAGGTTTTGCTTTTTGGCGTGGGGATTGTCAATCTGAAAATCTATAAGTATCCAATTTGTTAATTTATTTGTGAAGATGTTGCAAAACCTTCAGCTAGTCATATTTCAGTCAAATGGTGCTTTTGAAACTGACCCTCTTTAAAAAAAATTCTATGTTCTTGTTGAATCAATGTGATTAAAATGCAGATAAGTATTTCGTTTCGTTTTTTATACTTTCGATGGCCTATAGAAACTACACTAAAACGAAATTTTGAACTACAAAAAACTAAACGAAATAGGATATGTGTTTTAATCAGATTGTTGTTAAATGGCAGTAACAAATTCGACGCGGAATCGCACATTTAATTTAAGCCAACAAAATATCTCTATATTTGAACTGTTTATTCCCGATTGACTTTAAAATGAAACGAAACGAAAACATCGCACGGAAGTTTCGGTCCTGTTGAGAAGGACAGTCTGTCTTACTATACGATTCATCTGGTTTCCTGCGAGTTGATGAAATAGAAATTGTACCATTAATTTTTTATCTTAGTCCCAAAATGGCCTTTATTATGTTTGTCCTAAAATGGCCTAGTTTGTGTCCAGTGGGTGTTAAACCCCATTGCCCGCTTTCCACAGATGATCCGTGTTATCGTACAACAATTTACACCACTAAAGGTTGTGAGTTGTATTCGGTTTCCAACCCGGTGAGTATTAATTGACTGAGTATGTTTAACTGTGAATAGAATTCACACGTACGATTGTTTATAACGAATTGTTCACGAACTATTTTGACGGATAAATTCTATGCCCGTATTTTTTTTTCAGCCTGTGATCAGGATATTGAATATGGATCGTGTAAAGATACTGTCACGAGATTCTATTTTGACACAACTAACGGAAAATGTCTTCCTTTTTCATACTCAGGATGTGGTGGAACGGAAAATAATTTTCGCACAATACAAGAATGTCTGTCAAATTGTGCAACCAGAATGAGAATTCCAGCCTACCTTTAAGTTCAAAACATTTCACAATTCGGTCATTCCGCATGTGGTTGTTGGACAGTTCGGGGATCTATGCCTTTAGAGTTTATTTTTGATTCTGTCGGCTTTTCTATGCCAACTTGATGACAATCAGTTATATTTTTCACGCCCGAATGTCACCAAGCTTCCCCATTCTAACAGCTAATAACGCAATCTGATTAAAATACAGATCAATATTTCGTTTCTTTATTATACTTCCGATGGCCTCGCTACTAGTAAAGTCGAGTAAAACGAAGTTGTGAACTATACAAAACGAAACGAAACTGGATTATGTTTTAATCAGATTGCTAATAACGCGATGCTGCGTGTCGTAATCTCCACTACGGGACCCTCCCAAAAACTATGTACCCCCCCTTTTTTTATAGCAATCTTCGTGGTTTGTTTAGATAATACATTTGCAAATCCGGTGTTGTCGTTTTTTTAATGATTTTGTTTTTTAATAAATTGTTTATTGTAAAATCTTGATTGTGTATCTTCGATCGAATACGAATGAATGGTTAAATCGGAGAAACGTGTCTGATTGATCGGATGGAACGAAACATTTGTATAGGATGTGACGAAACAAGTATATGTGATGTATCGAAACATTTGAATCTGCTGTCGCGAAACATCTGTGTGAGACATAACGAAAATGATGACAATTTTATTGTCTTACAAAAAAGTCCGTGATCATTAATTAGTAACAGATATGCCTTAATGACACCAGTAAAATAAATGACACCACCTTCTTTTCTCACAAAAACCTATTGTTACCTTTCAACCTTTTCAGGAAGAAACAATTTATCTTGTCAAATGTACTTTTTACTTTCCTTTATAAATCTCGTTTTACCAATATTCATTAATGAAAAAAATAATGAATAAAGGTCGTGGAAAGGTAAAAGATATGAATTAAAAATCTTCTAATTTCAAGTGTATTTTCCGATGTGCGCCTATGGCTAGATCTAATTATTAAGGCCACCTGCAGATTTCACTAATTTCGCCGTGATATAAATAATGTGATTGGTGGTGAGATTGTGGTAAGTTTTAACGTATAGGTAATTTTTAGATAGATAAATATAAGTATATTAACTGGCCCTTGGGAGATTAATTCTATTGTATTAAAATCATACTGTAGTACATCTAATGTACAGTATTAATCATAGGTAACAATATTTTAACATTTATGTGCTCTTCCCCCTGTACATACGTCAACACCTGTCACCTGTCAGTCACGATTATCTTTTGACAGGTTGTCATTAACGGTACTTTTGATAGGCACGGTGACGCATTACATTTACAAAGACGAGACATAGGGCAAACGCCAGTCTATAGCTATATCATTAATATATATTTCACGCATGTTGAGTGACGTGAAACCCCTAAAAAAGAAGAAAAGGAAGAAAATTGTGTTACAAAATAATTTTTAAAAAGTACATATTTCAATTAACCCTTGGCATGCATATTTTATTACTGTCGCTATATTTTTTTTGTCACAGGCACAAGATGTCAAAATTTGTAATAATGTAAACTTGAAAGACAATTTTTGGACAGCTTATGTTTTATGAATAATACAAATATACTTGATAATAAGAGGGCATGAGGTCACGTTTAATTGATAAGGCGGTCTCTAAGTAAGAACCAGGCTATTTTTTGGTTTATTTGTTTAACCCTTAGTTATGCGCACGCATTAAATTTCTTTGTAGGCCCTACACTCGTTATGCATTATGCACAAGTGATAATATGGCAAGCGCACACCCCGCACATTAATTTCCTGTACGCACAAACCGAGCGGCTAGATACGAAAGGTGATCCTGTGACTGGTAGAACATACAGGATAAAGATCAAGACGTCCTGTTTACAGTAGTGTTTTAAAGGGGACCACGGTGGCTAATTGAGTAAGACACTGGTTCGCTGGCCTGGAGCTCGGGTTGCGTTCACGTAAAATATCCCTTGTCGGATGTAATTCGATATAAGAGTAGAAGGCCATAGCGCCGCTTTCCGGGCAAAATTTTCCTTAAAGCACACTGCATGGCGTATGCCCGTCTTCGTTAGCACAGTAGCGACAGAACAGTGGCATATTAAACATCATTTCATTTGTTACGTGCATGATATGTTAACCCTTTGACGCCCGAATTTTGCTTTCTGTGTGGATAATTCTGAGAACTGAGTCGGTTTCATCGCTCACCTAATTTTAAAATACCGACACAAAACTCTATTGGATTTTCGGGCGGGGTGTGGGCTTAATCTTGTATTAAGTTTATTGATGGGTTAGTTAATACCCCCCCCCCCTTTAAATAATTCAAAATCCAATTATTTTAATTCAATAATGTTTATATAATTGTATTATAAAACAAAAGAACAAACAATATACATATTCGAATTAAAATATATATTAAACAATGATTTACAAACACAGAACCTGAGAGGTTACATCATTAACAAATACATATAAAATGTAATAAACTGAAGAAAAATCATTAAATCAACGATATTCAAAAATCCCATTTCCCGCCATTAAAAAGTTTCTCATTTGTTGAATTTTTTAAGGCCAAATTGCAAAAACAAAAATATCCTACTTGCTAAAAAAAATGTTTGGCTTCACATTGTTTTCAATCAATTAAAAACACAGATTCTATTTCGTTTCGTTTTTATTGTTCAAAATTTAGCTTTACTACTGTAGTCTTGGTCACCCAAAACCACCAAGTCTTCTGGTTAAAGAAACGAAACGAAATACATATCTGTATGTTAATCAGATTGCATTGTTTCATATGAACTTTTAAACAGTCTGTGTTGAGTAATCACCATCTCTTGAAATTCTTGGTCCATGTGCCATCAAACCCTCCGTTTTCATATTACGTTATACCTTTAAAACCCTTAAATTATATTGTAATAGTTTTTATTCCTGCCATTAGGTGTTCATTCAATGTCCACTACACGATGTTAAGCATGCTCTTAAAGTACGGAAATTATTTTGGTTGGCACCACATCCAGAATACACAAATCGGTTGCATCGTCCTGACCTCGAATCGTAATAATATCTATTTAAGAATGCTCTGCAGTTACCACTAATCCTAGGTTGATCACATCGGCTTGTAATTACTAAAATTATAAAAATAGCTCAAAATGATCAAATAAATCTGTCCTTTAGAAAAAAATGGGAAAGCCCCACATAAAATATTGAATTGTTGGCTATGTGTCGATAAAATAGCTAAACATGTCAACAAATACAGTCATTGCAGGAAGACTGCACAGCAGAGAACAGAAAGGGGTGCTGCCAACAATAAACCCGGATATCAAAGCCAATCCAAAACCGTTAGCTACGGGTACATACCAGTGGATAACAGCTGAGACGTTACAGCAAAAGATGGATGTGGTCACCCACCACAACTTTTAGCAATGAAAACAGAAATGAAATAGAGTTTAACGTCCTACTTTTCTGCGCAGACAGAACTAATGAAGACGGGCATATAAACTGTCAAGTTGTTTTTTTCTATACATGTTCACAACAATGTGTACGGGGCCACGGATTTTGTACCATCAAATCGACTATATGTTGTCCCACCCCAGGACCTCCGCCCTTCAGCACTGACAAGTGGGGTCCACAATAACACTGGGTTCGAACATGGGGCCTCCAAGTTAGCAAGCCAGCGCGGCTCCACAATGAGTTTTATGAAGACAAGAATGCCCATCCACCCAATTTAAAGAGTGTAAGAACATACGTACCATTAGTATTGGCGTTATCTCGTACCCAGTTATTTAGAGTAGGGAATAGAGAGAGTATACACAAACCCCGACCATTTATCAGATGACACTGTTGAAAAGTTGCACATTTCATATACTGAAAAATACATCAATTTATCTTATAACATATACTGAAAAATATATCACATTATATAACATATACTGAAAAATACATCACATTATATAACATATACTGAAAAATATATCACATTATATAACATATACTGAAAAATATATCACATTATATAACTTACATTTAACAATTATATCCATTATACAATAACATAAAATAAAATAAAGCAAAGGGTATACTAGGCTACTGTTGACACGACCGGGATTAAGCCGATGGTCCCAAATATTTCCGTAAATATAGACCACAGTGGAAATTGGTCTTTATATCACAGGCAATTCTTTTGCGGTCCTGACTACTTGTGTTAGTTTCTTTTTCTTTTGGACTCAATTGGTATTTGACCCACAAGGACCCTCAATTATTGAGGCTCCGAAATTTGATTGGATAATATTGGATTGATTTCAGTGCTTAGCCAATCAAACTTGAAGTATCTGATAAAAAGTTCGGATTTATCTTTAGTTAAGATATCGAGAAACATTGCCATGGGGGATATGAAGAATGAATGGGGTTTGAATTTGAAAGGAAAAACCTTTCTAATTGTATGTACATAATATATATATACACTATAAGAATCAGTGGCGGAATGGTCTGAAGAAATGGTTGCCAGGAGACAAAAGGGGCCTGCCCACCAAAACAATTCTACCATTTAATTTTTAACATGACATTTTATGATATATATTGTAAACAATAGCAATTATCATAACCCCGTAATAGGATTGAAGATATCACAGAACTTTTATAATATTTTATTGCTAATAATTTTTTTTCTAATATTTATATATTTTTTGATAATTTATATTTTAAATACATTGTCTAATGTCAAAGGGGGGGGGGTAGGGGGTGCCATCGGGCATTTTGACAACCTTGCCAGTCCGCCACTGATAAGACTCTTCTCCAACTTACTGAACATGGGTTGCTTGATGGATAATTTTGTTGAATTAAGGTCGATGGTACCGCGCATCTACATTCTCCGGGTACTACGCCATTTGTTCCACAGTCTAACATACAACTGATTTCTCTCGGCTGTTCAATGTTACCAACAGGAAGTTTACATTGGCACTTTCCTGGAACCAGTTCATTATTGGGACAATCGATCATACAAGCAAGTCTATCAGCGTTTGGTGGTGGGGGGTAACAATTACAGGTTCCAGGAATTTGACCGTATTGACATTGTGACAAGCATCCGATATCTCGAACTGGAAAAAAATGGGAATCATCAAATACATATTATATTATAAAATTTTCTAGCATACAGAAGGCTTTCGGTATTTTTATAAATATCGGGAATGTAAATTTAGTTAAACTCTTTAAAATCAATCTCATATTTTGTGCAATCTGATTGAAATACAGATCTATATTTCGTTTCGTTTTTTTATACATGTTTATCTGAACGGTTGTAGTGGGAGGTTTCAGTTCAGCATATATCATGTGTGTATTGTCAACATTTTTATACTTATAGCCTTGTTTAAACTACGTATATCTCAACTCCTTATTAACATGTCCATGTTACCTCTTGGTGCTGAACACCTGGAAGTAATGGAGGGAGGGGGGGGGGAGGAGGGCGGCGAGTGAGTAAGACGTTGGAACGCTATCCCGGAGGTCCCGTATTGATCCCGGTGTTGACCAACAAAGTTCATCTGTAGTTTCTGGTGTGGTTCCTCTTTGTCAGTGGATGAGGATTACGATGGCTAAGTGGATAATGCGCTGGTTCGCTAGCCTGGAGGTCGGGTGTTCGATCCCTGCATTTTCCAGCGTGATTTCCCCTTGTCAATGATGTAGAAGGCGGCCCTGACAAGGACAGCTGCCTAGTCGTTCGGGTGGGGCAGTTGGAATTCGATATTAGAGTAGGCCGTAGCGCCGCTGCCCGGGCAAAATTTCCCTCATAGAACACTGTATGGCGTATGCCCGTTTTCCATTAGCCCAGGTTAGGTGCATAATAGTAGGACGTTAAACCCCATTTCATTTCATTTCTTTGTCAGTGGTGTAGGACGGAGAGCCTGGGAAGTGGCAATGTATAGTCGGGTGAGACGAAAAACCGAGGTCCCATGGACACATTGACATGCAGCGGCGTACCGCGTAGGCCCTCCATTTTTTAAAACATTCATAAGAATGTATATAATAATCATTGATTAGGAATATCATCCTTAATCGTTGCATCAAATAATAAACCCCGAACTGTTCTGAAGTTCAGTTTAAAATAGCGCACACACAATCACAATGCAATAAACGCTCCGACTTGGATCACGAAGACGGGCTTACGTTGGTTTTGTTATTCTGATTTTAACACGTCGATGTAGTAAGTATAAAACAAAACTTGATTTACATTAGATTTTAATTGGTCAATTTCTTTCCGTTGACTGACTTTTATTTTACACTACAACATAGTGCAATATAAAATATAAAACTTAATGTCTGATTTTAATTAGATAATTTCGTTTCGTTTCGTCTTACCGTCTTCAATTAGCCCAGGTTTGGTGCTTAAGCGTAGGACGTTAAACCCCATTTCATTCATTTCATTCATTCGTTTCGTCTTCTGATGTTTACATTACATAAAATATAAAACGAAACGCAGTAATGTTTCAGTTGAAGTCTACATACCTTGAGCGGTTACTGTAGATATCCATATAGATAATACACTAACTATTAGCACACTCTTCATTGTCATTACCTGTAAACAAACCGAGAAATATTACCTCATCTAAAATGATATTGATCCTTTAATGAGTCGATCAATCTGTGGAACGTTGTCATGCAAATCTGAGAAATGGCCGCCGGGTTTTTTGTTTATTTCACGAGATGTAATAAATACCTGTAATGTTGTGTACGCGCATCAATCAAAATTGACAGGACAGGTATATATACATATAGGTAATAAAAGTATATTTAAATTGGGTTAATTAATTAGGTGTCAATTAATTTTAGAAAATAAAAAAATGTCAATGACCTGCAACATACCCGGGGGTTGGTTGGCCAAATGGTATTATAAGGTATGATAAGGTACGCCATTGAGTCAACTGGCGTGACAAGGATTAGGGTCGCCTGTCGAACCACGTGAGTTGTCCTCCAACTGGTGAAAACCTCTACGGGTAACGTCTAATTGACACAAACAACATGTAGGTCATTTCGGGACTAAGATATTGCTCAATTTTGTGTCAATAATTCGTATATGCGCGTAGGGGTCAAGAGCAGTGGGTGAAAATCGGGACAGCCGGATAATATCCATGGGGACGGAAAGCGATCCGATTCCTTGTTACGTGCAAACTGGGAATCGAAACCACGCCACTTGATTCAATGACAGGCCGTATGATATGAAACAAGGCGCCCGCATTAACCCCAACGCTGCAAATTTATATATTGAAGATGCATTATGTAAGAATTGTCGATATTTTGCAAGGCGCACGCATTAACCCCAACACTGCAAATTTATATATTGAAGATGCATTATGTAAGAATTGTCGATTGTCAAGTGATATTGTCACGATAATAAACGAAGCCTCGATTGTCAGTCATTTTATAGAGTGACGTCCATTTAACCATAACCGATTATATGGTATGCAACTGTCAGATTTAGCTCTTAGATAATAAATCTTTAATAGGGTCTGATTAGCATTTGAAAAAACAGGAGCAATGACGACCTTCCATAGAAAATATATTAACAGGGAACGTGAATATAAGAATTTCGAATATTATGTTTTAAGTAAATATATAACAAACTAAATTCACGGGCTTTGGATTTGGCCGGGGTTCGTTTAAAACATGTCATTAAAATACTTGCAATGGTATTATATTTTTGTTTTGCGTGTAGTGCGGTCCTCCTGCACTTACTAATAGACCATAGTTATTTTAAAATAATATTGTTACAAATGCAAAACCGTACGGCAAACAAACATAATAGCACAGATAATCACAAACTGAAACCCCACTAAAGCAAAGGGTTGCCGTTTTAAAACTTCGGATGAATGCGAGTAGTATCACTATCAGGGCCTGGAAGTTTATCTTGCAAAATTCAATGAAACCGAACCTTTTATAATAAAAACTAAAATTAGTTTCCTACCTTGCTAGAATTATTCGTCAGAAACAAGTTATGTATCCTTCTGATTCTGTAATAAAGCAAATGACAGGCCTCGCATCTATATATACCCTGCGTTTGGCTTTACGGCTATTTACATACGCAGATACCATCGACCAAAGGTCAAGGCATGTCACAATTCTTATTTAAGACGCATTGAAGCAGAAACCGTGACGCAAGCACGTCATCCCCCAAAAGATAAAACGAGGAGGGGTGACTTTAAAAAGACAATTAAAATTGCAATCAAAACACGACATTGATGTAAAACTTACACGGATTGTTTACATTCAAATTACTTAATAAAAACAGTGTTAGTTATTCTTTTAGTTATTTGTATATGCAACTGGAATCAATTAGGGTTATATTTTAGGTAAATACTGCTCTATGTGGTGAAGCTATCAAATATGCCGTCAATTCCAAGGCCATATTTCAAAAACATCTTCGGATAGGGCAGATAAGATTTTGCGCCAACAGAAAGACATGCATAATGTATGTTTAATCTAGTAAATCCATTCACATATTGGTAGTTAATTGTTTCAATTAGTAATAGTATTTTATCATAAGAATATCATAGCTTCATTTATTTTATTTTCTGTGGCATAACAATAATTACAGATCAGTGTGTGAAAATGTACACCGTGTTGTATAGACTGGTTCACAGGCAAGTGAATTATGTCCCTTGATAGTTCTACCTTAAAGGGCGTATGACTCCACTCTTTGGAAACTTAAACTAGGCAAAAATGGGTCTAAAATCATATTAATGTAAACTGAATGTAGTATATATAAAGTGATTTATATTCTATTTTTGCAAAATAATATTGTAATTTGACTAATTTCTAATCAATTTTGTTCCGCGAAATACGTAGACAGTCCAAATGGAACGACAGTCCATTTTGCACGTGTTTTTTTTTTCAAATTATTATTGCGTCGTTTGTAGTTCAGATACTACCTCCACATTGTCTTGTAAGATATGTTTTGCTTTGTACAAACCCGAATCATAGAATACGCGACTTGTGTGTTTATTCGTAAAATTCGTGTATTTAAATATTGGATATCGAACTTCTTTATTTCAACGGCAAGATAACAACGTCAATATTGATTGACATGGACCAATTCTAATTTGTGTATTTAATTTCGAATAGTATGGAAAATATTCAGTTAGAGGTTTAGCTCCTTTAACAGAAGGTCGGTCTGCTGTCCACCGTAAATAAAAAAAAACACCCCGTCATGTCTGATATTTGATGGTGAATGGGCGGGGCTATCCCGACTTTACAAAATTTCCTCTATAGTCAAACTTTCTTTAACATTTTCCCAAATGTGATACGTGAAAATATCTATAGTAATCCGTGAAGGACCCGACTCACTCATACTGAAAATGGCAATTCTATGATGACCACGGGGATGAAGCCCAAATATCAACGCGTGGATTCTATGTCTGAGCCCTAATTGAAGACACAGTAGTAAAACGTAGGATTCTCATCAGGAGATTGTGATGAGAGAGAGTGAGAGAGAAAGAGGGGGAGAGAGGGAGAGAGAGAAAAATGGGGTTTAACGTAATCCACAATGACTTTTATATTTATTTGGTATATTGCAGTCACACTATCATACTAAACTTACGCCGTTTGTCTTCAATTCACTCCGCTTGAGAACAGACACGAAGCGAGTTTACCGACAATTTAATTTAATTCCTACATAGACGATTTTGAGTCAAAAACACTCAGTGCGACAGGTTAATCCTGTAAAATTGATCTTAAAACTATAGTCTGTTTAAGAACTGTCCACTAGTGATTAGCGTTAACGGCCTCTTAATCCCTGTTAATAAAATTTATTAACCAATTTATTAATGACGTTTTGAACACAGTTCATGACGACGTCATGCCTCAAACATGAATTCAATTCACTATTAATATAGCATGACAGCATGACATCCAAATATTTACAAGCTCATTAATTAACTTAATAAAACAAGAACAATCTTATGTCGAAATCAACATTTCACAGATATTACTTGGTGGCACCAAAAGGCCTCGAGTTAAGAGATATCGACAACTTGATATACAGGAATTAATCATTTGAAAACACGGCTATTAAATGGCACTTCAAGTGTTAATCAGTATGAAACAAATATTTCATATTAAAGGGCCTAAGTCCGTAACTCAAAATCATTCAGAATAATCGACATTGAAAACACGAAATATTGGTCAATTAAAAACAACATGAGCTTCTTATATCCGAAATTTAAGATAAAATACTTTTTTTAACATTGGTACACGAATCGTGTACCATAATGCGCTTCAGCCCCAGTTGTATTGAGAGACTCGAGGGACGAGGCTAGACACATTGCACCAAACCAAACGGAGTTATGTAGACTGGAATAACTAGACGCTAGAAATGTGCACTTGATTGCGATTGCTTGCTTATTTTTGTCGAACATAACTGATTTGAAATTGGAGTAAAAACCGAAACCATTGAATGTAAATCAGTTTATATACATTCATATTACAGTATTATTTGAGTTGCGACTCACTATTGTGAATTTCGAGTTCTAGGTCCCAAATGTTAGCGATTTAGCTCCTTTAAACGGGGCTTTAAAATGATTGTTATGTTGTAAGGCAGTTGCTTATATATTATATAATGCTATTTAATAAAAGTTAAATGTGTAAATTGTAATGTTATTTAATAAAAGTTAAATGTGTAAATTTTAATAAAAGTTAAATGTGTAAATTTTAATAAAAGTCTAATGTGTAAATTGTAATGTTATTTAATAAAAGTCTAATGTGTAAATTGTAATGTTATTTAATAAAAGTTAAATGTGTAAATTGTAATGCATTTTTATATGTGTATATTATTTAATGTTATTTAATAAATGTGTAAATTATTTAATGTGATTTAAAAAAAAAGTTAAATTTGTTAAAATCAACACAGTTTTATTATTAAAAAGGTATGGACTATTTTTCTCGGATTAACTCTGGATTATCGGCAACATTTGACATCAAAGCCCGCCGGCAAATTGGGAACAGCCCAGGGGCACACCTCACTTTTCCCACAGCCTTGGTTTAGAGTCTAGGTCCATCCGGCCATGACTAATTAACCAACAAAGGGATGTAAAGTATAGTCTGTAACTAGTTTGTGACACTTTAGATCATCAATGTTGATTTAAATTGACCAATAGTTCGTGTTTCCGATGTTGAAGATTTTGGAGGATTTTGAGATACATTTTAATAGTATAAATGTTTATAAACATTTTGATATATAATAAGTACAAATATATGATAAATAATTATATATTCATATTATATTAACTAAATAAATACATACTAACTATTAACCAAATAAATACATATTAACTAAATATTAACTAAATAAATACATATGAACTAAATATTAACTAAATAAATACATATTAACTAAATATTAACTAAATAAATACATATTAACTAAATATTAGTAGTCTAATTTGCCCTATCAACTGATAGTGGGAAGTGTTAACGGGGTCACTATATTATGCCAGGTTTTTTTTTTATATACATGAACAGTTAATGATTATCGAATTATAATTAACACCTTAATCAAGTGGACCAGTTTCATTATGTAGAGAACTGTGTTCAGCAGAAGCTGATCTGAACTATCCTGGAGCACATTGATCCGCAGTGAATATTCGCTTTAAAGGGACAATCCCGAATAAAACAGAGGCCCAAAAATAAAAGTCTGAGAATGTATGAAAATAAAGCGCCAAAATATAGGGGAAAGGTGTATTTACCTTGTCTCAAAATTTCAACTCAAAATATTGAGTCGTTTGGACGCGAAAGCCAAAACTGCTAATCCGGACACGTAACCCTTTTAAGATTTTGGGTCAATTGTTTCGATGGGTGACCTTATAAACAGATTACGTTTACTTGAGAGGGTTATGCAGTGAATAACCCATGTGCCGTACTTGATAGAGAAAGGCAAATTTCACCTACACATAATTTTTTTTTTAAAAGAAATGTTTGGTTTTATCCAGATAGGGATCACGGTGGCTAAGTGGATAAGGCGCTGGTTAGCTAGCCTGGAGGTCGGGTGTTCGATCCCTGCATTGGCCGAGAAAGTTCATCTCGATTTTCCGACGTGATTTCCCCTAGTCAGTGATGGAGAAGGAGGGCCTGACAAGGACAGCTGCCTAGTCGATCGGATGGGACGAAAAACCGAGGTCCCGTGTACACATTGGAGTGCACCTAAAAGATCCCCTAGCAGTTGGAGTTCGATATAAGAGTAGGCCGTGGCGCCGCTGCACGGGCAAAATTTCACTTATAGCACACTGTATGGGATGCCCCTCTCCAATTAGCTCAGGTTAAGTGCATAACAGTAGGATGTTAAAACCCATTTCATTCATTCATTCATTTATCCAGATACCACAAAATACACCTTGGGGCACCGGTCTAAAATTCCAGATGAAAACGTATCATAAATACTGAAGTAGTCGCTCGGCCGGTAAATACTGAAGTAGTCGCTCGAATATTTTAAGGGATTTTAACACAAAATTAAGCAGTTTTATTCCCAAAACAAATATCGGGATTAGCCCCTTAAAGTATTAAATTTCACTGTATATATTTTTATTCTTGTGTTTCTATGTTTAACGATGAACCAATGGTTCAAGGTTAATAAAGATTTGATTTGATTTGAACTGTCTTTCAAAGAACTGTTTTAGATTATCTTGTAGACCCTTAATTAATCCGAACTAATAATAATAATAATAATATAATAATAATATCAGTATTTGTATAGCGCATAAACACTGCTTCCACAGTTTCTAATGCGCTTAGAGTTCACTAGATTTGTTCTCGATTTCTATATCACAAAGGACTTTCGAAAAGGAAAGTTTTGAGTTTGATCTTATAAACAGATAGAGATGACTCTTGGCGTATTTGTAATCGGAGCTGATTCCATAGAAATGGCGCTGCGTATGAAATGCACGTTTTCCAGTCTCAAGTGTTGCACAAGGGATCTTTAATAAGTTTTTATCAGATGAACGTAAATTTCGGCTTGTAGTGTAACGAACTATCATATCTTGGATGTATGTAGGCGATTGTGAATTAAAAGCTTTAAAGGTTAATAATAAAATCTTGAAATTAATTCGTTGTTTAACGGGTAGCCAATGTAGTGATGATAATGTGGCAGATATGCTGTCAAATCGTCCTTTTTGCGGCCGAGTTCTGAAAAATATTGTAGCTTCTTTATGAAGTTTTCTGGAGAAGCATTGTGGTAGTCGAGCTTAGATGTTATGAAAGCATGTACTAGCCTTTCTAGATTATCTCTGTTTAAATACTTTATGATCTTGCTGACATTATGGAGATGGAAGAAGGACGAGGAGCGGACTGCCTGAAAATGTTCTTTAAAACTGAGGTTGGAATCAATAACTGCTCCAATATTTTTAGCCTTTGCTGACTGAATGATCTCCTTATTGTCAAAGTTAAGGGTAATATTATCAGATTGTTGCATCGTTAATTGTTAATTAATCCCCTAACAAAGGAAGTGGCATAGTGGGGGTAAATCGTAACAATAATTAACCAGTAACAATAAATAGATTTAGAAGTTTTACACCAGTGATACTAATTAATTAAAACAGTCTATAGTCCTACACCCACGGTCTAATATAATGTATATTTATGGATGGTAAGGGGGGTTAAACTGGACAAAGATCTATTCATAAAGTATAGATAGATATGTATAAGCACAATAATCCTAACCCATTGTGTCAACTAAAATTTGATCAGAATCTCTTTAGATATTTTGCTTGAGGTAATTCAGTGAATGCAACCTTGTACTATCAGTTATTAGTAATTTATGATACTGATTTAAAGTATTATAACGGTTATCTGGCATGTAATAAAGTCTGATATTATATCATCTAGTCGTATATCGAGAGTATAACGTAGTTTATTCTATCAGAGATAACAATCTTTAAAGGGATAAACGGGCATAGACAGAGAGAGTGCGTTACTTTAATACATCAAAGTATAAGTGGAAATACTGATTTAAAGTATTATAGTGGTTATCTGTAATATCATATATCGTGACAGTATGACGTAGTTTATTCTATCAGAGATAACAATCTTTAAAGGGATAAACGGGCACAGACAAAGAGAGAGAGAGGGAGAGCGTTACTTTAATACATCAACGTCAGGACAATATACTCGATTTTCAAATAAATTAGCGTTCATTTAGTTATTCTAGATTGTTTTTTCTCTGCATTTCAAACCGAGGGCCTGGTAAAGAACAACGTATAGTTGTTCAAATGGGACGAAAACCGAGGTACCGTGTAAATATTGGCGTGCAAGCAATTGCCCTCATAGCACATTACAGTATGCCTGTCTTCATTAGCCCAGTTCGGAGCGGAACAGTACGACGTTAAACCCCATTTCTTCCCATTGAAGTAAGGGCAATTCCAATAAAAAGACACGCGGCAAAAATAGGGTGCATATAAGGAGCTGAACAAGACAAGGTGTCTAATTGCCCCCCACCCCTCCAGTGTGTTACTTTAACGCAGCACCAGTCTTTCGTACGGGAGTTCAATGAATTAACATGTATACTCGTTTCAGTGGGGCAGGCGATCTTTTAACCCTTATGGCGTATTGCATACAGTTGAGGGCATTCACAGTCTTTATAGGGTAGTCGAGCTAATGGAGAAAATGTACAACGTATATACGCCCTTTGGACATACAGGCACTTGAAGGGACCAAGTCAATTGCCCGTGTTTGGACATGGGGTGGTATTTATAAACATTCTAAGAGTTGAAATCAACTCTTAACTGTCAAAAATTACTCCCAACTTTGTAGATTTCCCTTAGACCTATTTATAAAACATTTTACTTTAAGAATTACTCCTAACTATGACAGTACACATATTTAGGAGTCCTCCTGTAGCATTCCTAACTTGTTAAAAGTACTCTTATCTTGGTTAACATGGCCGTCCGTGTTCGCCGCCTCAGAGAGTTTAAAACAAGCAGATATTTCTTAGTGGAGTACAACAATGACGAGTTGATAAGGAGATATCGAATGGACATGGGTGGGATTCTTTTTGTGACAGATTTAGTTTGGTTAGGACCCAAGTCTTACATTAAGTTTAAAGTTACTCTAAGACCCTTTATAAATACTTCTAAAGAGTAACTTTTAACTAAATATTGTTTTAGAAAGTCTTAGAGTAAAAATTATGAAAACTCTAAGAATTTTTATAAATACGGCCCCTGGTGAACATACCTGGGTGAAGGAAAGGTAACAATTACTATTGATGAGGCGATTATAGTTCAACAGTAAGAGTTGTTCTTTAGACTTTGACGGTAAGGTCAGGCACGTGTACCCTGGTATCAGAAAAAGTCAAACCTTTATTTAGGTTTACCTGGCTTTAGTTGTTTTTCACTGCTCGTGTAGTTCTTGTTTCAAGGGCGAATATTGTTCGGCTTCGAGTTGTTATTGCCCTCGTCACCGGAATTTTGTAAACGTTTTGTAAAACTGTTTAAGACTTTTTGTCTTGTCAAACTTGCTAGAATTCTCCGATTAAAGGAAATATATCCCAAGAGTGGTGCTTCTCCTTTACGTCCAAATTTGCGCATGAAATCATAAGATCGGCAAATAAGTCACGCGGCGTGGTTTCGAATTCCCCCTTGTCCGTGACAAGAAGTAAGGTCGTATGTCCTTAACATCGTAGGTTTTCGTTGTGTCCACCGCTAAAGAAAGTACACACAAGCGAATTATTGAAATACAATTTAACAAAGTGTTAGTCCCGTAACTACCTAGTTTGTGTTGAGTGGACGTTAACCCCCACCTCTCTCCCTCTCCCTCTCTCTCTCACTCTCTCTCCCCTCTCCCATTCTCTCTTGTAGACACACACTGCCCCCGGTTCAACTTTGCTTAGGAAAACTAATGGCCAAACCCAAGAATATTAATTGAAATGTGAAATACATGTACGTTTTCAAACAACTTAAACCCGTCTTCATATGTAAATGGAGACCGGTGTCCTAAGCTGTATTATGCGGTGTCTGGAAAGACTAGGCTTTATTTTATAAAAAAAAATGTGTAGGTGAAAATTTTCCTTTTGTTATCAAGTACAGCACTTTGGTCATTCACTGCATAGACTTCTAAAGGGACGGGAGTGGATAATAAGCTCACCCAACCCACAAATTGAACAGAAATTTTAAAAGGGTTACGGGTCCGGATAAGTAGTTTTGACGTTCAAGTCCAAACGACCCAATATTCGGAGCTGTAATTTTGAGCAACAGTAAATACACCGCTCCTCTATATTTTGTCGTTTAAATTTCATACGTACTCGGACTTTTATTTTTTAGACCCTATATAAATCGGGAGTTCCTTTAATAGTAGCGTGAATCGTCTCAATGCCGATTTTTGACATGTTTATAAATGTAGAACGTACCGTTTTTTTTTTTTGTTTTTTTTTTTTTTTGTGGGGGGGGGGGGGGCTTTATTTTTGGACCAGAAACTTGTCGCTAACCGCTCCTCATCTTGTTCTTGTTCTTGGGTGATGCTCTTCGAAAAAGCCTATGGCTCTGTCACATCAATGGTGGATCGACATAAAAATTGGCATGATTGTTCTCTGAACACTTCTGCATGACTTTTGTGAATTAGTTTTTGAATTTCATCCAAATACATGACCCATAGTACGATCGTATACTTATTATCATAACGAAACGAAGATTAATGTTTTGTAATGTAATCTGCGACTCACACTACGGTACGATAGATTAGGTTACATGATTGAAACTATTGTCTGAAAGGTGTCTTTCAAATATCTATCAAACTGATGAATGGCTACACCGTTATATGAGGACAACAGTTGAATCTGAGGACAAGGCGGATCCAGCTTTACGAGCAGAGATGCGGCGTTTTGTTATTGCCTGTAATAAACAGCAACGTCAGACTCCGTCTGAAGACGCGGTGACTCCGTGAGTAAAACGTTGACTGGCTAGCCTAGAAAACGCATTTACGGTTGTCCAATTTTTAAAATTTTACGGAAAAATGGAGCAGCGACGTATCGTGGTTAGGGCAACAGATGTATACAGTCATATCATTTATGATTTAGGTGCATATAACTTAATAAACTATGCTAGTTTTAACAATACATGATTTTGACTTTCACCTCTATATAAACTTTTGTTTAGGCATGATCTTATTAAATCTAATTAATTCAACATGTCCATTACAAGCTATACATGATCTGTGTACAAGATCCTCACGACTTCAAATTTTAATGATTATGCACATGCCGTGACGAGATAAAAGAAACAATTGCAGATATGACTGTGTCTTATCTCTATATCCCCATGGTATATAGATGAGTAGTTCACTGACAGTTAGTAAGCGAGGAGCCGGGGATAAGAAAGGCTTGGACGAGTGTATGGACCCACCCGAGTCCAGCCACTGCCTTGGCAGAAGGGCAGAATAGTAAATGTTATATTGTTAGATGTGTTCCTGTACAAGACTAGATCATGTAGCAGTTTAATTGTAGATTAGTTCATGTTGTATGTATGTAACCGAAGCTGTTTTAGATACCTGATGTACATAAATCCTTTATGTACGAAACTGATATCTCTGTTATCACTACGATAGTGTTACACAGAGGATAATGCCTTGGGCCCGACGATTTAGTGACCCCAAAAAATATTTTGAAAAAAATAATGAAGACCCATTTCCGAAAGGAATTTTGATATTATTAGGATGGGGGATCCCAAAGGTCATCGGTCATAAAAAAAAAAGACAACGATATCAACGATGCCACATTGGGTAGGCCTACTGTGTGGGTAGCCGGAAGTTGATATCAAAAATGTTTCTATAACATGAAACCCGAAATATTATTTCTGGTTGACAGGTAGCAGCCTCGTTTAATTGTCCAATTTTTCCGTCCGTCCCCCGCTTCTCACTTCACCAGCTTGCTTGCCAAGAATCGCGAACCGATATCACCGAGCCCTGACTGGCAGTGGGCCCCCTCCCCGCCGGCCCCTCGCTGCGATAATGTTTTCTGCTTAAAACTTAGTATACGGCGGGGCTGGATCTGGGAATTTCGAAAAGGGGGGGCGCTGCAAAATAAGGGCACGCCGCTGAGGTGAGTAGTGGAAACAATCATATGCGAGCGTAGCGTTCAACATAAAATTGAGGAGGGGGCCCGGTCAGTTATGATCCGTCAATGGGGAGGTCCCCCGTACCCCCCCCCCCCGGCCCCTTCGCCCAGGTGGAAAGAACCTTGAAGTGTAAAATCAGGACTTGATGAGCGAATTAAAAAATACAGCTTTTCAACTGGTTTTCGCTTATCGACAGCTTACTTCCACTTGAACTTTGAAAATAAAGATATTATGATTACATGTATATGATTATTATATAACCAGTAACCACTTGTGACTTGCACAGCATTCCATTCAGGGCACATCTATTTTTAGTACAGGTCACATGACATGAATCACATGATGACAATATGGCGCTGTAGATAATGAGTTTTAAATTAGGCATCAGGTACATTTTGGAGCATTATTTATAGAAATAAATGTAGCGTAATTGATGTAGGTATTTAAATGGATAGTTTATAGAATGTTGTGATAGTTTCAAGAAGATTTTTATCTTTACTCATTCAAAAACCATAATATTTTTGCCGTTGTTTTCTTCTCGTGCAGTGACTATGATTAGGCTACTGACTACTGTAGACAGTGTTATTTTAATTTATACTTTCGACTATTTATATAATTAATATAGACATAGTATATATAATAATATGCAGTCACTTTTCTGTCCCGTGTATACATTGACATGCAGTAAAAGGTCCCCTAGCAGTTGGAATTGGATCATCTTCATTAATAGGGGGCAGAACATTTCATTTTTTTTCTTCTCAGACTCTGACATTTTCATCATTTTGGAAGCGCATTTACATAACTTGTCATTAATTGGTTAAATATCTAACCATTTCCCTCGTATTTTTATGTCTGTTTTGATATTAATGATAACTTGTGACACAGACTTTATAAATCAATATATATTTCTGGGTTGATTCATTTTTAATCATATCAAAAAAACAACACAACAGAAAGAACAGCACACTGGACACAAGTCGACTAGTTTCACAGATATTATTTGATTGCATTTTGTACGTAAGACAATCAAGTAATTTTGCCAGATGTCTTTCTAGAGCCATAGTTATAATATACATATAGGTAAGCTACATGTAAATCTGCAGCTGGAGTAAACAATGTTGCATAGCCTATATCTATATAGCTAATTCTTTGTAAATTAGATTGGGTTGGAAATTGAGATAGCGTTTAATCTGGCACCAGATTAGGTACCGGTAGGGAAATCCCACTATTTTCATACAATTTTTATTGAATCTTTTTGAAAAAAATATTCAGAATTTTTATCTTTCTTTTTCAGTTTTAAACGTTGAAACCATCAGTTAATAGCCGTTGTTGAATATGAATCAACATTCATTATGGTTCCTTACATTGTTGATGTTGCTGTATGTACAGGACATCCTGTCAGCCAAACAACCAAACATTATTTTTGTTATTGCTGATGATATGGTTTGTAAATTTCTTTTCATCCTTGTTCAACCTTGTGGGTTTTCTCCGGGTCCTCCGGTTTTCTCCCACTGCTAAAGACCCCTACGCGCAAGCGATTTATTGAATTAAAATTAAACCATATGCTAGTCCCCAAATGACCTAGTTTGTTTTGAGTGGAGGTTAAACCCCTTCTCTGTCTCTCTGTCTGCCTGTCTCTGTCTCTCTCTTTCTCTCTCTCTCTTCTCATGTCATAATTTATTTATGAATTCTTATATTGCCATAATTCTTATATCGACATAACACTTGCCGCACTGCTACCTAGTTTTTTTTAGACCAGTTGTTCTTTAAATTTTGGCTGGTATTTTTTAAACAACTGTACAGGTATAGTACAGGGATTGGGATGGGGGGGGATGGGTACATTTATTTCTCATTATATTTAGATATCTATATGGCTCTCGTAATACTAAGCTTACCCAACTAATCTGGACTGGCAGAACAATGTTGTTGTTTTTTTGGGGGGGGGGGGGGAGGGCATTGTTTCATATGGCTAGGCTGTTTGTTTATATACTAACTCTACCTGTTGGGACACCTGGTTAATTTTATTTTAATAGTACTATATTGTAGTGTCATGTTAAATCCCGAAATAATTTTATTAGATTAGCAACAATCACCTAATGGCTACAATGATTAACTCTGTAAATGGATAAATGATCCTATGATTAATTTCAGGGATGGCACGATATAGGTTTTCATGGATCTGATATGCTTACACCAAACCTAGATAAACTAGCTTATGAAGGAGTTATATTAAATAACTATTATGTTTCACCAATTTGTTCACCAACTAGAAGTGCTATAATGACTGGCCGACATCCTATACATACAGGTATTATTAGGATTTTGGATTTGAAGGAAAATGCAGGGGCCGGTTTCACGAAATTTTAACTAAAACTTATTTTAGTAATTTAATTGGATAATTATTAGATAGATTTTAGTGCTTAGCCAATCAAAATGGAAGTATCAAGTAAAATTAGGATTTTATCTTTAGTTAAGATTTCGAGAAACTTGGCCCTGATCTGATTATTTTGTAGTTTACGGACAATGCTGATCTGAATTGTTATTTGTAATGTTATTTAATGAATTTATCCTTTCTAGTGACTGGAGGGTGGATGTGGGTGGATTTTCTCTTTTAGAACACCTGATACCACTTTATATTTGAGTTGATAACCCATGTATCTTTTTTATTTTAATTAATATTGTAAGGTATGTTGCTCAGTAATTTGTAGTGTTTATTTACCCTTTCTAGTGACTGGATACTGCTCAATTTTGTTACTTTTTGTATAATGTAAGCAAAACTAGTAAGCATAATAACTTACCTTTCTAAAAAAACTCAAAGTATCAGAAGTTCTGAAAAACTGATATACTTTTCTGAATCGCTTTGGACTTCAGCTATCACAATTACCAACATAAAGACATAGAAAAGAGAAAAGATCCATCTATGCTCAAATATATGATATTAAATACAGGAAAAGGGTTCGGCAACACTTACTTAGAGAGTAATTAAAGCTGGACGGCTGGTACATCTGCGTGGAGACTGGATCAAAAAATGATACCAGCTGGGCGGAGTAGTAAAATAAAATGAAAGAATCCCCGCTCAACAGTAAACCACAACAGACTTATAGAAGTGGAGGATCGTTTAATAGGTTGACGTTTCGGGGGCAATACCCTTTATCAAGAATGATTTATGATAATACTGTGACGCCCTTCTTTACAATATGATATTACTATGTTACAGGTATGCAGCATAAAGTGATACACCATACGGTCTGCCATTAAATTTTACCTTAATGCCACAATATTTAAAGTCATTGGGTTATGATACTCATGCTGTTGGAAAGGTGAGAGTTCATTCAAATAATTAAAATGACTAACATATTTTACAGGAATGCAACATGAAGTTATTGGAAATGACACACCTTATGGGCTGCCATTAAATTTTACCATAATGCCGCAATATTTAAAAGCTTTAGGCTATGACACTCATGCTGTTGGAAAGGTGAGTGTTTAAAACTAGCCCATATAATAATATTGTCTGTCATCTTACAGCCCTATGTTTATTTTTATGTACTTTTAAAAAACAGTCCAGTTGACCTCATGATCTAAAGCACCGCCGCTAAACCACTCAAGCACCCAACTCCCCTATAGAATAATTGCATGTCCAACCTCGTAGGTTTTCTCTGGATCCTCCGGTTTCCTCCCACTGCTAAAAACCTATACGCGCAAGCAATTATTGAATTGAAATTAAACCCTATGTTAGTCACGAAATGACCTAGTTTGTGTCGAGTGGACGTTAAACCCCTATAGAATAAAGAGATTTGAATGAAGTAAACAGTAAACTAAAGATTATTGCAGGAAGAACTTGTGCCGTTAATATTTATGATATCATAATGCAACAGCATGCTTTTCTGTGGCTCAAACTAGGTCATTTTGGACCTAACATATGGTTTAATTTTATTTCAATAATTTACTTGCGCGTAGGGGTCTTTAGCAGTGGGAGGAAACTGGAGGGCCAGGAGAAAACCTACAAGGTTGGACAGGCGACCATACTCCTTGTCACGTACAACTTGGGATTCGAAACCACACCAGTTGACTCAATGACAGGATTTTTGATACAGCATGCACATGATAACTATTCAGCCATCAAACCCCCCATGCCAAGCTGGACATCAAGATATTGTGATACATTTTTAAAAATTTCAAAAAAACATTTACTCTGCTGGGAGAATAAATACTAATCTTGATTTTGGGTGGTTAAGTAAATTAAGGGATCAACCCTTTCATGGTGTTAAACACCTATATTAATTGATTAACTACTGCCTTGATTGACTTTCTTAATCTATGTGATTCCTCAAGTACTCACCTTATTATCTGCTCTTTGTTTCCAGTGGCATTTGGGACATTTCAAGAAAGAATATTTGCCTACAAATCGTGGTTTTGATTCATTTTTTGGATATTTAACTGGTCATGAAGATTATTTTGATCATGTAGCAGAGGGCGTAAGTTATTTTTTTTTAAATAAAATATTTAAGATAACAAATTGTGAGAATATCGATTGCTTGCCATATTTTCAGCTCTATTAGATCTTTGATGTGAGTAAGACGCTGGCTCGGTAAACCTGAGGCCTCTGGTTTCATTCCCGATGTTGTCCGGGAAATTGTTTCAAGACTTCTGCTTCTTGTCAGTGATGGAAGATTTAGGGTTTAAGAAGGACTCCAGTCATTCAGATGGGGACTAAAAACTGAAGTCCTGCCTTCACATTCTTGTCAGACCTTTTTTACCGAAAATGAAAGGGCTTATCTCTTATCATAATTTAAGCAGACATTTTCAAAACACATTTAAGAATCAGGTGTCAACGAAGCACTCTGGCATACACTGTTTAGACAATATTTTCACTGTGTATATGTGTTTTGATTAGATTTTTTATACATTTAGAATCCATACTGGGGTAAAGATTTCCGGAATAATACAGAACCTGTTGCTACTATGGATGGTGATTATTCTACAGAACTATATACATCACTAGCCGAAAATATCATTACAACTCACAATCAGAGCAAGGCAAGTACATCAGTCATACTTATAATAGACAGTCAATATGGCTATGAATTTCCTAAAATTCCCCTCCAATTAAACAAATCTGTCAGATTAATTAATAACCTCCTGATACAGGCGCGGATCCAGAGGCATGAAATTTTGAAACTTTAATCTAAAAGCCTGAATCAGACCCACAAAATTCGAGTTTGTACACATTGAGTTGAGCAGGATGAATTTACCTTCCAGAAATACGTCAGAATGCATCAAATTGAATCTAATTTGCCAAATATTTCTGGGGGAGGGCCTTCGGCGCTGGCGGCGGTGCAATTAGTTAAGCAATTATAAACCCTAGACCCCCCCCCTGCAAAAAATCCTGGATCCGTGCCTGTGATATAAAACTGGGTTTGTGAAATTTTATGATTTAACTTGACAGCTGCAAGGCAAAAGTTGGTTTACTCACATAGTACTTGAACTCCATTTAGTTCATTCATTCTTTTTTGAAATAATGTAGCTTGGCCTGAGGCACTACTCATTTTCTTTCTGAGGTAGAGATTTAAACAGCAGCAGTAAGCACATCGTGACATGTCTTCCACTAGTAGGAATAAACTTTTAAAAGTACTAAATCATATTTGTAAATTATGTTATATAGTTCCACTCCAGAATGTAGAGATGGGGATGACCAAATGGTGTAACACGCATACTTTAGATTAGACAGTCTGTCTTTGAGTCAAACTTCGTGGATTTTCTCCGGGTCCTTGGGTTTCCTTCCACTGCTATAGACCCCTACATGCTATTGAATTATTGACATAATATTGACAATATTTTGATTATGTTTGTCAGAAAATGACCTAGTTGACATTAAACCAAATTTTTCTCTTTCTCTTTCCTCCAGAATTGTGACCCCTTTAATTTATTTTCTCAATAACAATCTTGATAACATTTAAAACATAGGATTCAATGGTATTATTCAAATCTGGATTGAACCCTAATAACCCAAAATCCAGCAAAACCGGCTTGACGTTGTATCGCATAGGCCTATACCAGAAATGTCGGTTTTTCGGATTGGGGCATGTCAAGCTCCAATTACTTTGACGTCATAATAAATATGACGTCCTGTAAATCCATGTAGGGACGTGCAACACCCCATGTATAGTCAGGGTTCAAAGGGTTAACCCCTTGAACTCCACTGGCCCTAAAATCAAACCGCACCCCCACCCTAAGCTCCCAGGGCGCGATTTTCTGGAAATGGTGTTCAAGTGGTGTACTCTCAAAATTTATTCTGTCTGGAATATTCGTAGGCCCTACTGCTTGGTTAGGCCTGAAAGCCTGTTCATTGAACCATCTTGTGTCTCTAGTTCATCCTAGGCTGAGAGAGAAGAGGGTCGGACATAAGAAGCCCTTCCCCTCCCTCTGCAACGTGTTCCCTGTCCTCTATTCTCTTTGGGATCGCCATACCCACCAGGAATAGCTACAGGTATATCATTTTCTGCACTGTCAGCGCTAGTTACTATAGTCAGTAAGATCGTGGTCAGATTCGCTCTCAAATTCACTTTCAGAGTCATGACCATCGCCTAGCACACTCTCTTCACTCAAAATCTCGCCGATTACGTCACAGAGTTTTCATCCAAGCACTCATTTTGATGCGACAATTCCGGCAAAATAACTGTCAAAAAACGGCCTGCGGAGTTGTGTGTCAAATACGTCCAGGCCGGAAAACCGGCCTGCGGAGCTCTAAGAGTTAAGAAATTAAAAGCTTTTGTAAATATTGAAATGATCCTTTATTAAATCGACTTTTGTTTCATTTTTTTTTACAGCCATTGTTTCTATATTTAGCATATCAAGCTGTGCATGCAGGAAATGCTCAGGCTGATCCACTACAAGCACCACAGAAATATATTGATAGATTTCCTAATATTACAAATATACCACGAAAAATATTTGGTGGTAAGTTAAATGTGATAATCATATTTGTACATAAATAAGGGGGTTGGGATGGCCTAGAGGTCTAGAGTGTCGCACTTTGACCTCTAGCTGGCCAGCCGCCTCTGGCTTGCGGCTGTGGTTTTGAGCCCTGTTGTGAGAGTATGTGGCATGGAGAAGGGGCGCCTTCTTAACTTCGTTGGTTTTCTCCGGGAACTCCGGTTTCCTCCCACTGCTAAAGACGCCTACGCACAAGCGAATTATTGAAATAAGATTAAAACCCTATGTTAGTCCCGAAATGACTTTGTTGTGTTGAGTGGATCTTTAACTCCATTTCTCTCTCTCTCTCTGTACATAAATACCGTTCACAGATAGTTGATTCCGCTGGTGGCCTTTTTTTTTTACTCCTTACTAAACTTAGAGTGTCTACAGTTAGCTCATGCACTCCCTGTATCATGACTCCTGTCATTAGGTCATTGTTTCTATTCCCCGGTACGTTGTACGTGACAAGGAGTAGGGTCACCTGTCCAACCTCTGGTTTCCTCCCACTTAAACCATATGTTAATCCCGAAATGACCCCATTTCTCTCTCTCTCTCTCTCTCTCTCTCTCTCTTGCTCTCTCTCTCTCTCTCTCTGACTCATCCTCGACTTCGCCCAATTTTGTTTGAATACACTTTCACCATCCTTTGTTTTTGAATGTGGGGTATTTAGGGGGGCATCCCTAAGTGGAATAGCATTGGCTTGCTAACTTGGAGTCCCGTGTTCAATCCCTGAGTTTGCCAAGAAACTTCATCGACATTTTATCAGATAGTTGATTCCGCTGGTGGCCTTTTTTTTGAGATAATCTTTTAACTCCTTACTAAACTTAGACTGTCTGTCTACAATTAGCTCCTGCGCGCTGTATCATAAGTCCTGTCATTAAGTCATTGTTTCAATTCCCCTGTACGTTGTACGTGACAAGGAGATGGGTTTCCTGTCCAACCTCGTGGGTTTTCTCTGGGTCCCCTGGTTTCCTCCTACTGCTAAAGACCCCTACACGCAAGCGAATTACTAAAATAAAATTGAACCCAATGTTAATCCCGAAATGACCTCGTTTGTGTTGAGTTGGCGTTAAACCCCATTTCTCTCTTTTTCTCTCTCTGACTCAATTTTGTTTGAATACACTTTCACCATCCTTTGTTTTTGAATGTGGGGTATTGAGGGGGTCCTTCATAAGTGGAATAACATTGTCTTGGTCTCATGTTCAATCCCTGCGTTGCTGAGAAAGTACATCAGCATTTTCCAGTGTGGTTTCTTCTTGTTAATGTTGAGGGACCAAAGACCTGGCAAGGGACATTGTATAGTCATTTGGATGGCACGAAAAAAGGGAGGTCCGTAGTACACATTGGCTTGGCAGTTAGAATTACCGCTGTCCGTGAAAAAATTCTCTCATAGAACACTGTATGACGTAGGCCCCTCTTCATTAGCACAGTCGGAACGGAACAGTAGGACATAAACCAAATTTAATTTCATTTAATCAAGAGCAGACAGATATTATGATTTGACGTATATTAGAGTAAAGAAGTAAAAGTGGCTGTATTTTTATTTATTTATCTATATACATCGATATACAGGTATGGTATCGGCATTAGATGATGGTATTGGTAATCTACGATCTGTATTAGAGAAGACAGGTATGATGGATAATACTGTTCTAGTATTTACAACCGATAATGGAGGACCTACTAATGGATATGACAGAAATGCAGCTTGTAATTGGCCATTAAGGTTTGTATTACAAGTATTCATATCAGAAACTTGAGTCAGGATGGATATTCTCGCCAATTTCATTTTAACTTCTGACAAGTGTATATTAAAGATACATTATGTAGGATTTAGATATAGCTATAGTAGTTTAAATATAGATAATGAAAAAGGAATATATTGGAACATTCAGTCAAATTACTTTATTCTTAGCAAAGGTATCATTATGATTATAAACAAAGTCTTGATCATCTATTTTTAAATTTAATTATTAAATCCATTAAAAATCACAACCACCTAATGATCCAGAGAGTTGATTATGGGCTCAAGTCTAATTTTAAATGTCTTATTTATATAAAATTTGAGGTCAAAAGAAAGACCTGTAATAGGCAGATTTAGCACTTACATAATGTATCTATGTAGTAGTGTGTCTATCTGATTAAATTACAGATCTATATTTCATTTCGTTTTTTTATACTTTCAATGGTGTACACTATATGAAGATCTGACTGGTTGGTGCGATAGGTCACATCAAAGATCATACGAGCCGCTTTTGACCCTATGAAGTCAGAAATTTGATTAACCAATCAGCATTGATGTTAATAGTGGATTACCCACCTTGCCATAACAGATATTTAGTAGAACACCTCAATGATAACAACTCTTCCAGATCCTATTGTAGTAAAGACAAGTAAAACGAAATTTCAAACTATAAAAACGAAACAAAATAGGATCTGTGTTTTAATCAGAATGACAGAGATTAAATTTGTTTAGGATGATATCGATAATGAAATGTTGTTTTTTTTTGACAGAGGCTGTAAGAACACCATGTGGGAAGGTGGTGTACGTGGTAACGGCTTCGTTCACAGTCCTTTACTAAAAAAAAATGGTTACATCATGGATAACTTAATGCATATAACTGATTGGTTACCAACCATTTACAGTCTAGCAGGGGGTAACGCCAGCGATTTACCCAATCAAGATGGCTACAATGTCTGGAATATGTTATCAGATGATGGTCAACCAATTAGAACCTCTGTCTTACACAACATAGATCCTATTGAGAACTTTGCAGCTATTCGAGTTGGAGAGTATAAGTTAGTAATGGGTGATATTTCAAATGGCAGGGACGACAGTTGGTATCCACCACCAGATTTAAAGAAAAACACTCACAAACTAACATTTAATGATAAGCAACTAAATAATTTCAAGGGTGATAAGTTTACGTATAGGATGAGTTCAGAAAAGACGACGAAACCAATAACGGTGAATTGCGGTAAACGACCGGTTGATGCTGATACCAATTGTTTACCAAAATCCAAACCATGTTTATTTCACATCCCAACAGATCCATGTGAATTTAGAAATATCGCATCCCAGCATCCTGACATAGTTGCTGAGTTAAATCAGAAGATTGAAGAATACAAAAAGACAATGGTACCTCCAGGAAACAAGCCTGGTGATCCCAAGGGAGCAAATCCTTATAACCACGATGGATTCTGGGGGCCATGGATGTAAATAGTAATATTAAAGTCCTGATGCACCATTGGCATTTGGCAATAAACTATATAATTTCTCATAGCTTAAAGGAGGCATGGCTTTGACATTGCAAACACAACTTTACCGGCCAATTTAGAAAAACATAGATGTTGTTATCTTACTGTGAAAAGATTGGCTTCTGATATCCAATATTTAAACTAAAATGTAATTTTATAAAAATAGACAAACGAATCCGGTGCCAGAATCTTTCGAGCTCCATTTGTAATGAAGCGACTCGATGAACGAGGCTAAACATATCCAACAGGAGAATACCAATGATGTCATTTGAGAATACTACCAGTGTAGACTGGAATAACCAGACGCCAAAGATTACCATTCCATTTCAATTTAACCATTTTTCGACTGACATTCCTATTGGAGATTCATCTTTCACCTATTGTTGCCCGGGCAAAATTTCCCTCATAGCACTGTATGGCGTATGTCCGTCTTCGATTAGCTCAGGTTAAGTGCATAACAGTAGGACATTAAACCCCATTTCATTAATTCACCTATTGTAGTTTGCAAGTAATTCCTATAGGGCTAAAATGGTGCATCTGGACTTTAAATGGTAATGGTGCTGTTATTATATATATTGACAAACATTTTAAAATGTTAATGCTATATTAAATTCTAAGGATAAATCCACCCTTCGAAGATTTTTTTATTTATATAAAAAAATCAAAAATCATTCATCTTTTAATTAAAAAAAAGTGTTCTTCTTACTTTCAAAACTTAGCTTTAAGTGAAGTCAATACAGTGAAAGAAGTTCACGGATGAAAGATTATTTAATAGCTGCTTGTGCGATAGTTTGTTTATTTGCAGTGACTAGAAGCTCCCCCCATAACCTTAGTGTATTTTGTTAGGGTAATTAAATGAATTTTTTTTAAACATAATTGGATCCATTTTTATATTATAACACAACACAATATCTATACACACAACGACGACTGTCAACTTAATTATCCATAGAACTGAGTTGTTAAATTATGCCATTCAAAAATGACACTTCTTCACTAGATAATTAATATGCTATGGCTAAAGACATAAAACTGGTAACAAAATTATCAACTTTTGCAGATCGATTTATTTTTCATATAACAAGACTGGGGTCCATCCATAAAGTACGTACGCTTGAAGGGGGAGGGGTGGCAGGCCAAAAACGTACAGGTGCGTAAATTCAATGGCAAAGCGTACGTACGGGGGGGGGGGGTCTGAATTTTACCCATTTTGAGCGTACGTACTTTATGGATGGCCCCCTGCATAAATTTATGAAATTATGGCTACAGTTCTTCAATTTATCCTCTAAATATTAAAGTCAAAATAGATCTAGGCATATTTACCAAATTATTCTAAAAAATGTTACCACTACATTAATTCTACTCTCATGTTCATTACCAAAACTATGCAAACAGGCAATTTATTTAAGATAAGTATTATTTTATGTACATGATGTATTTTTAAACTGTATTTTAACAGATATTTACATTTGTTGATTCTGATTATTTCTGTTATTAAATTGTATGAACCCATTTTGATTTTTCTATTGGACCACATTTTCATGTGGATGTATATTTCCCTCAGCCCCTGTCCACCCTGTCTGTCCACAATGGTTTGTTGACTCTCTACCAGGGGTTCCATTTCGGCCGTATGAGCCGGTCGGGACCTACGGCTCTGGAAAATGACCTACACCCGATCAGACCCGTAGGTCATTTTGCATGCCGGAAAAATAGCATATTTTGTGCTAAATCATAAAATCCTGGACACGACGAAACTCTCGACTAACTAATTGTTTGTTAACACTCTCTCTACAAGTCATAAGTTTTATTCGATTTTAACGAAACTTTAAATATAGTCCTATCTCCCAAAGATCTGGGTTCCTTTTGATATTGGCAAATATCATAATATAACTTCATGGATTATGGCCATTGAATGGAATGTACGAAAAATCTCTTTTTGTGTAGCTTGTTATCTATCCAATTCTTGCCAAATGTGGGTGTATCTACCTGTCAAAGCCACTTGTTTTATGTGGTATCATAAAAGGAAGTGGCTGGGTATGTCCATCTGATTTTGATTAGTGTCAATGATCTTTGATTAGTGTCAATTTGCCGTTTGGTGTGCTGTTTGATTAGTGCTATTTGAGCCTCAAAGTTGAAATTCGAAATAGAGTTAGGAGGAGAGAGAAATGGGGTTTGACGCCCCTTCGACACAAACTAGGTCATTTTGAGACTAACATATGGTTTAATTCTATTTCAATAATTTCAATAGGACCCGGAGAAATCCCATGAGGTTGTACAGGCGACCCTCATAGCTCATTTCATGGTGTATGCCAGCTAGTATTGCAACTTACGATGTTAAACCCCTTTTTATTTATTACAAGGTTATTTTAATGTGTAGGTGATTGCTGTCCTGTCTGTTTACAAGGTTTTTTTTTTAAATTGATGAATGACAAACACAATAAACTAAAATATTTTGCCAAAATAGGGGATAAAATTTATGTTACTAGCATATTTAGCATTTATAAAATGAATGCATTAATTATTGACATTGAATGTGAAGAAACCCCCCTCATTACCATCATTAACAATAAAAACACTGATAGATTGATTATACCTACAGGCTATATATCTATTAGTAAATTACTTCATACATTAACCCTTTGTAACCATTGGGAGAGAGAGAAATCCACTCGGACCAAACTAGGTCATTTCTGGATCAACATAATATGGTTTAATTTTATTTTAATAATTCGCTTGCGCTTAGGGGTCTTTAGTATTGGAAGGAAACCGGAGGACCCGGAGAAAACCCACGAGGTTGGACAGACGACCCTACTCCTTGTCTCGTACAAGCCGAAATTTGAAACCACGCCAGTTTAGATGTTCTTTCATATCAGAAATAGCACCAGCAGTCATAGAGACATCAATGTTAGCATCATTTTCAACCTCTAGTATTATCCTTAGAATAATAAGACCAGATTTTGAAGAGAAAGAGAAAAATGGGGTTCGACGTCTACTCAACATAAACTAAGTAATATTGGGAGTTACATGGTACAATTTTATTTCAATAATTCACTTGTGCATAGGGGTCTTTAGCAATGAACAAAACCCAGTTAAAGGTGACCCTTTCCTTGTCATGTACAAGCTAGGGATCAAAACCACACAACTTGAATCAATCAAAGACCATTTGATCTAAAGTACACACGTTAGAGCATTCAACTCCCAGTCCCATCCCTCTTCAACAGATAGCGCATAAATTACAAGTATTAACTATCCCAGCATTTTGTGTGGGGGGTGTATGGCCGAGTGGCGTTGTTTCGAATCCCTGGGTGTACATGGCACAAGGAGTAGGGTCGCCTGTCAAACCTCGTGGGTTTTCTCCGGGTCCTCTGGTTTCCTTCCACTGCTAAAGACCCCTAGGCGCAAGAAAATTATTGAAATAAAAATAAAACAATATGTTAGTCCCGAATTGACATAAGACGTTAAACCGCATTTCTCTCTCTCTCTTTTGTGTGGATGAACTTATCATAAATATTTACCATGGACCTTAAAGGGTTAATTATTTAACACATTAGCTAATTTGGTTGATATTACGTGCTATAAATGATGAATGAATATATGGTATATTTATAGCTACAAAGACATTAATTTCATTTATATTAATGAAATGAAACAAAAAGACTCAGCCATCCATATCCCACGCCTTTGGACATGTTTCGAATATTGCAATCTCTTTTATTGGCAATCAACAGCCACAAACTTATAGTCTATATTAAAGATGTATCAGGCATCACCAGTATCAAGCAGGCCAAAATAGTATCAGACAGGCCCAAATGGCAGCAGACACCCTCAAATAATATCAGGCATCCCTGAATATCATCAGGTCTCTTCAGATAGTATCAGTCATCCTTAATAAGTATCAGGCAGGCCCAAATAGCATCAGGCCTCTTCAAATAGAATCGGGCATCCCTGAATTTCATCAGGCCTCCTCAAATAGTATCGGGCATCCCTGACTATCATCAGGCCTCCGCAAATAATATCGAGCATCCCTCAATATCATCAGGCATCCTCAAAGAGTATCAGACATCCGTGAATATCATCAGGCATCCTCAAATAGTATCGGGCATCCATGACTATCATCAGGCATCCTCAAATAGTATCAGGCATCTGTGAATATCATCAGGTCTCCTCAAATAGTATCAGGCATCCTTAAATAGTATCAGACAGGCCCAAATAGTATCAAGCATCCTTAAATAGTATCAGACAGGCTCAAATAGAATCAGGATTCCTCGAATAGTATCAGGCATCCCTGAATATTATCACATCTGCTAAAATAGTATCAGACATCCTTAAATAGTATCAGACAGGCTCAAATAGAATCAGGATTCCTCAAATAGAATCTGGCATCCCTGAATAATGTCAGGCCTCCTTAAATAGTATCAGACATCCCTCAATATCATCAGGTCTCCTCAGATAGAATCGGGCATAGAAACACAAATATTTGCGAACTTAGAATATGACAAATTACGGTAGTAAACAGGTTGGTATGTGTACAAAGTTTTGACCCCACAATGCTGGCACTAACCTGGTTATACTAGGCATATACAAGAGAACATTTCGATATTTAGGATCACCAGATACCATTATGATATTTAGAATCACCAGTTACCATTATGCAATTAAGGATCACCATTTACCATTATGATATTTAGAATCACCAGTTACCACTATGATATTGGGACAACAATACCACAAGATACGATTATGATATTTAGATCACCAGATACTATTATGATACTTCAAGGTTGCCAGATACTTATGATCACCAGATACTATTATATTTAGAGTTTGAATAGATCACTAAATACCCTTATGATATTTAGGGGTAAGCAGATTGCAACTATTATTATATTTAGCGGTTTTTATAAGATCAACAGATACCATTATCATATGGGGGATTACGGTGGCTAAGTGGGTTAGACGCTGGCTTGCTAACCTGGAGGTCAGGTGTTCCATCTCTGCATTGGCCGAAGAGGTTCATCCAGATTTTTCAATGTTGGTGCCCCTTTTTCAGTGATGCAGGACAGAGAGCCTGGCAAGGACAGCTGTCTAGTCGTTCGGATGGGACGGAAAACCGAGGTTTTGTTACACATTTGCATGCACGTAAAATAGCAGTTGAAATTCGATATAAGAGTAGGCCGCAGCGCCACTGCCCAGGCTAAGGTTTCCCTCATAGCACACTGTATGGCGTATTCCCGTTTTCATTAGCCCAGTTTAGGAGTAGAACAGTCGGATATTAAACCCCTTTTCATTTCCAATATCATATTTAGAGGTTTTACAAGATCACCAGATACCATTATTGATTTTAGAGGTTATTTTATTCAGAAGTTAATAAGATATACCATTATACTATTTAGGATCACCAGATAACATTATGATATTTAGGATCACCAGATAACATTATAATATTTAGGATCACCAGTTACCATTATACTATTTAGGATCACCAGATACCATTATACTATTTAGGATCACCAGATAACATTATAATATTTAGGATCACCAGTTACCATTATGATATTTAGGATCACCAGATAACATTATGATATTTAGGGTCACCATATACCATTATACTATTTAGGATCACTAGATAACATTATGATATTTAGGATCACCAGTTACCATTATGATGTTAGGATCAAGAGATACCATTATGATGTTTAGGATCACGAGATACCATTATGCTATTTAGGATCACCAGATACCATTATGCTATTTAGGATCACCAGATACCATTAAGATATTTAGAGGTCAATCCAAGGTGACCAGACACCATTATGATATTTAGGATCAGCTCTTGGATCATTTGGTTTGTTGCCAGGTGGTACCATGGTATAACTTAATTCTTGTAATCGTTGTAGTAACTGGATAACAATATCTTTATTTGAATCTGCTATATTATTATATTCACATGGATCTGATGGAATGTGATATAAACATGGTGAGGTCAAAGGTCGACAGTTTGTACTGGCATTTGTTGGTTTAGGTCCACAATTAACTGAAACTAGCGTCAATCTATTTTCAACAATACTCAATTCTCCCAAATGATGCAAATCTTTGTCAACTTGATATGGCGGATACCAATTGTCACGACCAGTGCCTACTTCACCAGATAATAATTTATAATCTCCCATACGAATAGCAGCTTGTTTATTTAAAGGATCTATATTATGTAAAATTTCTTTTCTAGGAGAATTCTGTTGATTATTAGAGAGAACATCCCACATGTCATATCCATCCAGATTTTTCATGGTAGTAGGGTCCCCACCAGCAGCTGTATATAAAGTAGGTAGCCAATCACAAACATGCATCATATGTTCTGATACATACTGAGAATTATGTAATAATGGACTGTAAATAATACCATCTCCTCTTACTCCTCCTTCCCATAAAGTGTTCTTCATTCCTCTGACAATGTAAAAATGTCAAATATTTATCTAGCAATGATTTTAGATCCATTAAAGATACCATGTTGCCTTTTTTAAAATACAACAATATTGAAATCTGATCATATATCCACATCTGTCCGTTATGTGTGGGGGAGCGAGACATTAAGTAATATATTGTTACAACAAGAGAGGACCGTGAGGTCTGACTGTTCACAATAATTACGCAATGTCTTAAGCTCGAGACCTTTAAACGACTTAAAATACAGACACTCCACACGTGCGTTTACAGTGAAATACGTTATGCCAGTCTATTATTTTACAAGGTACGCTTTGCAAGATGCCCATACAATTATTTCAAATAATGGCATGGCAACATCAAAGGGTGACGTCACAGCTGTACTTTAATCACTGTTAATTTCTTCTCAACAATCAACATATTTCATTTATCTTTTTAGAATTTATATATTTTTTTACATCAGTGAGTAGAAGTATTCAATTGAATTTCAGTAATTTTTTATACTAACTTCCAGAGTTATTGGCCTAGCTAACTCCAGTGAACACTCTATCGGCAAATGTCATCATCTGATCAGCTTCAAATTTATATGCATTTGTAAAACAAAGAATTCTACCTTATGTCAACAATTTTTGATGGACTTATTGCCCTTTTCGATATACTTTGTTAACGGTTTATCGACATTATAAACAATTATCTAAAATTCACAATGCAGCAACCTTTGTTCACAGCTTGGACAACCTAGCTGCGATGGACGTAGATTTATCAGAATTCTCTCACCTGAGAGGGAAATTACTAGCAACATTCCCATCATAACCATGTGCTGGTCCACCATTATCAGTAGTAAAAACAATAATAGAATTATTTAACATTCCAGTTGTTGACAACGCTTCTACTACAGCACCAACACCATCATCTAGAGCTGATACCATTCCTAATAAAATAACAATGACAATTGACATACATCATCTAGAGTTGATACCATTCCTAATAACAACAACATACATCATCTAGAGTTGATACCATTCCTAATAAAATAACAACAACATACATCATCTAGAACTGATATGTTATGTTAGAGTTAAAATCAAAAACATACATCATCTAGAATTGATATCAGTCCTAAAAACAAACAACAACATACATCATCTAGAGCTTATATCAGTCCTAATAACAACACCATACTATACCATCTAGGAGCTGCAGATACCATTCTAGGAGCTGATATTATATCTAATTTTAAAAAAACCGACATACATCATCTAGAAATAATAATATATATTATCTTCAGTTGATACAATTCAAAATAAAATAATAACACATTATCTACATCAAATACCATTCCTTGAAACAGAGATCATTATAATTAAGAACCAACAACGCACTGATAGGCCTAAATCTTTGTGGTAGGGGAAAGAGAGGGAAATGGGGTTGTACGTCCACTTGACACAAACTAGGTCATTTCAGAGACTAATTTTATTTCAATAATTCGCTTGCGCATAGGGTCTTTGATCCGGAGAAAACCCACGAGGACCCGGAGAAAACCGAACGAGGATGGACGGGCGAATCAACACCTTGTCACGTACAACCGGGGATTCTATACCACGCCAGTTGACTCAATGAAAGGCGTTTTAATACAGCACGCATGTGCTAACCATTCGGCCATCCACACCCCTGTCTGTAGGAAGTTAGGAATCACTCCTAGTATCACAATTTTATGCTTACAAGATATCAAACTGAATGTATTAATTGTCTTAACACTGTAATGTATGTTTACCTAGCCTGTGAGAGGGCTCTAGGAATATATCTGTTGACCTAGTCTGGGACAGTAGAATAGGAATCTATCTATTTACCCAGCCTGGGACAGTGGCCCAAGGTTAATCTGATGAGAGATCATGATCAAGGTCTTTTTTACCAATCAAATTAAAATACAAATATATTTTTTTTAATTTTCCCAAACCTACCAGCAAATATTCTTCTATTCATATTTTGTATATTAGGAAATCGATCGATATATTTTTGTGGAGCTTGTAAGGGATGTACATCTACATTTCCACTGTGTACAGCTTGGAATGGTAAATACAGGAACAATGGCTTCAGGTACAACATAGAAATAAGATAAACATTTGCCATATTCTTGTTGTAATAGAGACAATATAAAATTAGTATGATTCAACCTGCATTCGAAATATTAATCTTATTGATGGAAAAAAAAATATTCGGATCGGCCATTGAGCCATTTCTGAATTTGTGGTGAACTACTTTTGTTGTGTAAATGGAGGTAACTGCAAACTTTCTTCCTTGTCTTGCGCTTTTTTTTCTTCTCTTCATTCATAACACCCATACGAGGCCATATATGACCATCCTTTCCTTGGCAATTTAAAAGTTCAATATACTATCTACCAAGGAACTAACATTGCCCAATTGTATAAACTGGCATGTTTCCTCCCACTGCTAAAGATCCCTAAGCGGAAGCGGGTTATTGAAAACAAAATTAAACTATATGTTAGTTCCGAAATGACCTAGTTTGGGTCGAGTGGACGTAAAACCCTATCCCTCTCTTTCTCTTTGCTGTGTCAAGGTAGATAACTCTACATAATTGCCCCATGAAAAACAGTAGTTAACTACAAGAGGCCTACATCTTTGATTTTCCCATATTCCTGAAGCAACGGCCCGAGAAATCCCTCTCTGGCCATTGCTGGATTCGCTTCGGATTCGTGACATTTAAGTAAATGTGTCTATTCTTCTCGTTCAATCAAATCTACTACTTACGTACAGTAACATGACATTCCGTCGTTTAATCTTGGGTCTTCCTTAATATTTTGGACAAAGATTTAAGTTATTAAAAACGTTGAAAGTCTGTTCGTTGCCATACCGTAGTGTTTACTTTACGTCAATACCGATAGTCTCGTTTGTCACGCAATTAGTTTTGCTGCAATATCCTGCTATGCGCTGGTTAATCTAGCATAAAAAAACATGCAGCCATGACGTAAACACAGTTGTCCTAATTAAACGTCTTGTTTTAAAGGTAATACCTTTGTAACGAATTCAGTGATTGGTCAGTAATAGGACCACTGGCCAGTCAGAATTAGTGACAATAATACCCACTCAGTCCAGCAGGGAGTAGTCAGATTAGCTCTAATCAAACGGAACACTGCGAGGAGGATGTGATTTTCCATACGACTCTTATGTTAATTCTTGTATCTGTGACCGACTCGAACTTTCCCCAAAGTTTTGTGAGGTTAAATATAAGAATTTGGGGGTCTTCAATTCATTATAAATCAAAGGTTTCGAAGAGTATTTTGTGCATCATGGGTTTTGATTGGTAGGTTGATCTGGAGTCGATCAATAATATCTTTACACAAATGAATGCCCCCTTTAAAGAAATTCCTTTGAAACTTTGATTTATTTGTAGAATAAAGCGATTGTTTGTACCTCTGATTGGTCATGTTGAGTTATAAGTTTAACAGCTTCACTTGTAAATAATTCTGTAGAATAAGTACCATTTTCACTGGATAACACAGACATGTTGGCTCTAAAATCCAGCCCCCAGTCACCCTTAAAAGAAAACATGTGAATGTATAATTAAGTTAATGTTAGAAATTGTATTAAAATCTGAATAGTCCATACGAATGCCAACAATTTAAACATTTCAGGACTAACACATGGTTAAATTTTATATTAATAATTCACTTGCGTGTAGGGGTCTTTAACAGGAAGAGGAAACCAAAGAAAACCCATGAGGCTGGACAGGCGACCCTACTCCTTGCCACGTAAAACCGGGGATTCAAAACCACGCCATTTGACTCGATGACAGGCTTTATGATACAGCGCGCGAGCGCTAAACATTCAGCCATCCACACCCACCACACCCCAATTTAAATGGACACTCTCTAGTATAATTTATTATCCCCAGAAAATTAAACTTTTTTTAGGATTTTATTACTATGGGTTTGCTTTGCACAGGTAAATCTCAAAATATTCTTTCTTTCATGGCAGCTGAAATTTGTCAATCAGACGATCCAAAATAAAATGGGGCTTAAATTCCTATTGTTCTGCTCTGACTGGGTTAATGCATATTAGTCGAACATACGCCATACAGTATGTTATGAAGGGACATTTTGTCTGGACATCGGCGCTACTGCCCACTCATACACTGAATTCCAACTGTCAAGGGATATTTTATGTGCACACCAATGTGCACACAGGACCATGGTTTCTTTGTCTTTTACCAAGCCCTCAGTCCTCCTCTACTGACAAGGGGAAAACAAAACATGCCATAAAATCCTGGTGAACCTGCTAGGCCAACGCAGGGATCGAACACTGAACCTCCAGACGAGAGAATGTTTTACTCAAGGAGTGACTGTGTCGTCCAAGACAATTTCAACAGTAGTCTGAGAAAAGAACCAATAATAATCATGTTTTAGATGTGTGAAATGCTCAATCTATGAAATATATTAGGCCCTATACTGACCTTACTCATTTCTTTAGTATGATCAAAATAATCTTCTGCTCCCAGCCAATAACCTAGATGACTTTTAAATCCACGATATAATGGTGTGTACTCTTTAGCAAAAAATCCAAGATGCCACTAAATTTAAAGTAAATAGAAATGGAAACATTAAACTAAAAGTCAAGGGAAAAGGGATTGTTAAAAGATAACTTAAAATGTAATAAACTTGCATTTAAATCTATCCCTACCACAGTTTAACAGCGTACATGTCCTGCAACCAGCGATGAAATTTTGCCTGTATATTACGGATATGTCCGACGCTATTTTCAAAACGTCCTAAATTGTTAGACCAGGAATATGCTGAATCGGACATCAAGACATGCAACCTTATATATATCGTAAAAACTTTTAAACATTTACCTTTCCCACTATATGTGAACTGTAGCCTAAGTCATTCAAATGTTGTGCCATTATAGTTTCTGTTAATGGTAAACCATATGGTTGAGCAGCTTTAATTACATTGTGCTGCATGCCTGAAGTTGATAAATATGGGGAATATGACACAAGAGAGAGAGAGAGGGAGAGAGAGAGATGGGGTTTAACACCCACTCCACACAAACCAGGTCATTTCAGGACTAACATATGGTCTATTTCTATTTCGATAATTTGCTTGCGCGTAGGGGTCTTAAGCAGTGGGAGGAAACGGGAGGACCCATGGAAAACCCGCGAAGCTGGACAGGCGACCCTACTCCTTGCCACATACAACAGGGGATACGAAACAACGCCAATTGACTAAATGACAGGCTTTATGATACAGCGCGCCGTGCTAACCATTCGGCAATCCAACCCCCCTTTTATGACACAAAAACTCAATCCTAAATAAAAGGTGGGATATACCACGGCAAAAAAAGAATGGTCATTTGTTCTCACCATGTGGAGGAGTCACGAGGAATAATTTATAGTACTTTCTGTGGCTCTCACAATGCATACGAACAAAGGGCTAACAAAGTCATTAAATATTTGCAGGACGTGGGGTGACCTAGTGGTCTAGAGTGTCGTGTTTCCACCTCTAGCTGGCTGGTTAACTTTGGCTTGTTGTTGTGGTTTCGATCCCTGGCTTGGAGATATAGGCACTTTCTCAACCTTGTGGATTTACTCCGGTTTCCTCCCACAGGAACAACTTAATTGTCTTTGATATCTTCTTCGGCGGAAGCAGACATTAAACACTAAGTACAGCAACAACAATTATTGCCACATTTTTCTCTTTATACTAACTAGCAATCAAATTGTTTATCAATTTACTTGACCCAAGCAGACAAAGTTCAGCGTAGATGTAAGAAGCTTTATTGATGTTATGAAATTAAATACCAAGTTACATCACTCACCACTCGTTTTGAAGAAAAGTTATTGTGTTCTGAAATCACAAATAATCAAATCACTAATCTACACCTAGATAGCTTAAAGAGAAAATGACCCACTCATTGTCACAGCTTTAATCGGGTCCTCTGAATTGTTGATGCTTTAGTAACTTTCAAACGTATAATACCTGTATGTATAGGATGTCTTCCTGTCATAAGAGCACTTCTAGTAGGTGTACAGATAGGTTGTACATAATAATTATTTAATAAAATTCCTTTATTAGCTAGAGAATCTATATTTGGTGTAGGAATCTGATTAGAACCATGGAAACTTACATCATCATAACCCTGACAAATAAAATATGTATAAATAAATTATTACAGATCAATTGTTTCAGCCCATTTCAATAATCAAAAATATTCATGTTGACATATATTGTGGTTGTCCCTGTTCGTCCGTCCACAATTTGTTACATGTTTTTATCTGATTTTGACGAAATTTGAAATGTAGGTCTCCCATAGATCTCCATTCCTTTCGATATTGACGTGTATCGGACCGTAACTTTATGGATTATGGTTCCTGATTGAACGAAAAATCATGTTTTAGCTTGTGGCCACTCTAGAGGTCACAATTTTAATCCGATGTAGATTAAACTTAAAAGATCTCATAACTTATAACCGAAAGATCTCGATTCCTTTTGATATTTATGTGTATCGGACTGTAACTTTATTGATTATTGCCCCTGATATTATGGCTCCCGATTGTTCGAAAAATCCCTAATTCTCTGTCCATCTCTAGCAAAATGTGGATGTGTCTTGCATGGCAACCGCCTCTGTCCACATGTAAGAGCTTGAATCTTACAAAGTTACATGCAACTCCCTGCCAAGTTAAATGGACATACCCTTATTTTACAACTTAAAAATAACATAATCTTCAAATATAATGTATCTTCTTCTTTGCGGGGCTGGTTGTGATTAAACCTGGGTTAATTTCCTACTGAAATTTATAAATATTAATTTCTAGACCCAATCTGTCCAAACTTTTAATACATATATCAGGTCATTACCCAGGCCCATATTTCTCAATCTAAGTTAATTCTTACTTACCAAATCATCAGCAACAATTAATATAATATTTGGTTTTTGTGCTGATTGAACAAATATAAAGCCTTGAATAACCAGTAAATATAAAACTAACCACATCTTTCATATACTGTCTATCTGTAATCAAAATAATAAATGAAATGAAATGAAATCGGATTTAACGTCCTACTCTTCTGCACCTAACTTGGGCTAAGGGAAGATGGACATATGCCATACGGTGTGCTATGCGGGAAATTTCGCCCGAACAGTGGCGCTACGGCCTACTCTTATACTGAATTCCAACTGCCAAGGGATCTTTTACGTGCACGCCAATGTGTACACGAGCTCGGTTTTTTGTCCCATCCGAATGACTAGACAGCTGTCACTGTCAGGCCATCCGTTCTGAAACACTGACAAGGGAAACCCACGCCGGAAATCTAGATGAACTTTCTCGGCCAATGCACGGATCGAACACTCGACCTCCAGGCTAGCGTGCCAGCGCCTTACCCCTTAACCACCAGGTCCCTCCTTATAAAAATTATTTTCCTTCATAGATGACTGTGACTATGGAAGATGGGGACTAGAAAATCACACATAGATTTAGCACACAAAGATTGTGAACTGTAATTGCTTTATGGACAATAGATAAACATCATATTTGTCTACAGTATTTGATCAGTGATTTTATTATAATAAAAGATCAAAGTAAAAAAGGTTATCTTGCTGCAGTATTGATAATACTTTTATTGATAACCTGCTGTCTATGTGAGTGTCCTTCTGTGGTACATCCATTATTTCTGAAAGATGAAACAGTGCAGGCACGGATCAGGGAATAGGGGCCCGAAATAGTCGGAAATGACATTTATAGTAACCCCTTCTTTGGCACTCAAATATTCTCACTACACTTCAATATGGAGATGTGGATTTTCTAGACCCCTCCCCTAGATCTACCTACCCCTGCTAAAAATCCTAGATCTACCCCTGTAGCTGTAAACCTACAAAAGGTACCCTGTTTGGTTATTCTAAAGCACCTGATCATCGTTTGAGAGAGAGGGAGAGAGAGAGAGAGAGAGATGGGGTTTAACGTCCACTCGACACAAATCAGGTCATTTCGGGACTAATATATGGTTTAATTATATTTCAACAATTGTCTTTAGCAGTGGGAGGAAACCTGAACACCCAGAGAAAATCCACGAAGTTAAACAAGCGACCATATACTAGTACTCCTCGTCACGTACAAAGGCGGATTTGAAAACACGCTAGTTGACTCAATGACAGACTTTATGATACAGCACGCACGTGCGAACCATCCGGCCCTCCGCAGTGATGGGATTTTGCTCGTATATTTCGGACATGGCCATATCTTTTTTCCAAACGCCCAAAATTGTCCGACCAGGAATATGCCCAATCGGACATCAAGACATGGTGAATACTATTCAAATTCCAAAATTAATATAGTGTACTGAGTGTATAACTTCCGGGCAATCCGATTATCGTTGTTATAGGCTGGAATGATTAGGTAATTAAGTGATCGATGTATTTATCTTGTTATACCGTCTATAAACCTACCTTGATTAACTACTTAATCTGCCTTTATTGGCTGACTTAATTCTTTATCGGACAATTAATCAAATCAATCGTGGACAGAAGTCATCGTTTCTCGTTTGTCGGACGATATATTAATCAAATAAGAGTGATTATAAACTTAATTCTATTACCCGTGATTTATCCATTGTCTCACGTTTGAATCTCCTTTGTGTCAGACAATAACACGTAGAAATTAGTCATATATGTCACATATCCGATAGTATATAACACTAATAACTTGTCTGTGATATATTTTTCGGTAGAATTCGAATTTAAATAAAGATACTTCAAACACGCGTGGCGCTCATAGATCAGTAATTAAAATGAAAGCAGAAATCTCGCGAGACACGTGAAATTAAGAAATGTATACGTGCCGATTGTAATACGAGCATCATTTGAGAGATTTTGAATTCCTTAGAAACATTCTTTTCAATATATTTCATTAATAAAAATAATTAACACAAACTTTATACACATCATTTAATAAAATCAAAACAAGTTATTTCATACAATACATTACGATATTTAGGATCATCCAGGATAGCCAAATATAAATTTGATATTTACGATCATCCAGTATAGCCAGATATAAATTTGATATTTACGATCATCCAGTATAGCCAGATATAAATTTGATATTTACGATCATCCAGTACAGCCAGATATCAATATGATATTTACGATCACCAGATATCATTATGACATTTTGTGGTTAATCCCATGTTCCCGAGGAACGACTGCAAGTTTAACAATATCTAGCTGTTGCTAGATTAGTTGGAAATTTTCGAACTGTAAGCTAGGTTGTCCCCCTTTACCACAGACATGTGACACAGCCACACATAGGAATGGACACGTTTACAGCTATTGAAAGCTTTTTTGTTAGTTAAAAATATCATGGGAAACCAAACCCATTAGCAAAATGGAAGAACAGAAAAGTAAATTAGAAAGGTTTGGACTAAGATATGAAGTGTGTCATAGCAACTCAATTATCACAGCTAGACATTTCAGTTTGGGGCAATCCAAGATGACCAGACACCATTATGATATTTAGGATTAGCTCTTGGATCTTTCGGTTTGTTACCAGGTGGTACCATGGTATAACTTAATTCTTGTATTCGTTGTAGTAACTGGATAACAATGTCTTTATTTGAATCTGCGATATTATTATATTCACATGGATCTGATGGAATGTGAAATAAACATGGTGAGGTCAAAGGTCGACAGTTTGTACTGGCATTAGCTGGTTTAGGACCACAATTTACAGCAACAGCCTTCAATCTGTTTTCAGAAAAACTCATATCCATCAAATCTTTAGAATGTCCAGTATTTTTGTACATTGACTGTTCAGTATTTTCATCCGTTGTCTGTCCTTTGAATTTATCAACTTGATATGGAGGATACCAATCAGCATATGCCACGCCCACTTCCCCAGATAGCAACTTATACTCTCCCATTCGAATACCAACTTGCTTTCTTATGGGATCTATGTTATGTAAAATTTCTTTTCTAGGAGAATTCTGTTGATTATTAGAGAGAGCATCCCACATGTCATATCCATCCAGATTTGTCATCGTAGTGGGGTCCCCACCAGCAGCTCTATATAAAGTAGGTAGCCAATCACAAACATGCATCATATGTTCTGATACATACTGAGAATTCTGTAATAATGGACTGTAAATAAGACCATCTCCTCTTACTCCTCCTTCCCATAAAGTTTCTTTTATTCCCCTGATAAAATAAATGTTAAGAACCTAGTATACAGATATGATAGAGATCGAAAACACTCACTTCAATGAGTCAAAGACATTCGAACAAACCAATTCGATCAATCTAAAAATGTATAATTTGTCTAATATACTTCTAATTAAATGAAAGCATTGTCAGGAAACCAGTTTATACAAACGAGAGAAGTCACTCCACATAAAATTGATGTGCAATTTTCATTTTTGATAGGATTCCTCCTTTTAACAACCCAAGTATTCACCTGACAAGAATTGACAGGGACAATAAATTCTCATGAAATCGATTCACAGTTTAAGTTCCATGATATCCATGATCATACATTAATGTTTGTTACCTTAAAGGAAAGTTACTGGCAGCATTTCCATTATAACCATCTGCTGGTCCACCATTATCAGTAGTAAACACAATAATAGAATTATTTAACATTCCAGTTGTTGACAGTGCTTCTACTACAGCACCAACACCATCATCTAGAGCTGATACCATTCCTAATAAAATAAAAACAACATACATCAACTAGAGTTGTGACATTCCTAAGAACAACATATATCATCTAGAGTTGATACCGTTCCTAATAAAATAACAACAACATACACCATCTTGAGCTTTGCCAAGCTCCCTTATAAGCATCAAAGTTGCCAGAACTATGTACAAGTTTGAACAGAAAAGAAACAGAAGTTTTGGGGTTTGATAGTTTTAAAACAGGTTGTCCACAGGGCAATAAATTTATGCTCAATTATGGATTCGAGTTTCTCTCCATAATTTTACCAGACAGTTCTAGAAAAAAAACCCTTAAACTTTTGATAGTCATTACTAGGTTTGAATGACAAGGCCAATATGTCACGGGTTTCATCTGACTATATAGTCCCAGCAAATTTGGAAAAACTTTATAAAAATTGTAGACCTGCTGCCATTGCGAAGATTAGATGACAGGGACAATATCTTTGCATGCAAATAACTGATGTGTGAGCCTAAATTTTAATATGGTGTATATCAATGAGTAGTTAAACAAGTCTTGCAAGCTTTAAATTCTGACAGTGTTTTAACATGTGGGAGTATATAAAAATAACTCTTCAACACACCCACCAGCGAATATTCTTCTACTCATATTCTGTATACCAGGGAATCTGTCAATATATTTTTGTGGAGCCTGTAGTGGATGATCACCATTTCCGGCATGTACAGCTTGGAATGGTAAATACAGGAACATTGGCTTCAAGTAAAACATACAATATATTAAGATAACAATTTGTAGTACTGGTATTCTCTCAATTGCTTAATGCCCTACTGTTTTTTTCCGAACTAGGCTAATGAAAACATGCATACACCATAGTGTTCTGTGAGGGATTTGGCCCGAACAGCAGCACTATGGCCTATTCTTATATCGAATCCCAACTATCAAGTGATCTTTTATGTGCACACCAATTTAGTATATGGGACCTCGGTTTTAGGTACAATCTAAATGACTAGACAGCTGTCCTTGTCGGACCCCCCGTCCTGCACCACTGACAAGGGGGAACCACACCGGTAAGTCTGGATGAACTTTCTCGGCCGATGCAGATATCAAACACCTGACCTCCGAGCTAGCGAGCCTGGGTCTTACCCACTTACCCACCGACCCCCCCCCCCCCATAATAACCTCAAGGTTAATCCTGCAGTAATTTCTTGTTTTAATAATGTTTATTGTACCTCTGATTGGTCATGTTGAGTGATAAGTTTAACAGCCTCACTTGTAAATAATTCTGTAGAATAAGTACCATTTTCACTTGATAACACAGACATGTTGGCTCGAAAATCAAGACCACTGTCATTCTGGAAAATAAAAAAATAAAAATTAATCAATACCTGGTAATCAAATTCAATAGTTTTAACATGCTATAGCATTAGCAGCTAATTTAGACCAGTTGAACCTCCCAATACATCCACCACTAGCAAGGTCATCTGATCCACCTGTTCTAACTCTCAAATCATAGAATGAATGCGGTCGCCAGCTTCAACAGCTTAAATATAAATGGATAGATATCTTGTATTTGCGATTAAAATATTCCGTAAAACTCATTCAACAATCCCTGCGACTTTGAACAATCTGCAAAGAACTCTTGACTCTTACAGTGGTCATAAGAAATAGTGGATAGAGACTGGACAGTAGAAGAATAATGGACGAAGGTATAAATTATAGATACCCATCAAATATTTATATATATATAGTTCTGAATCACCTGACACTTACATTACCAGCTTCTGATACATGATCAAAATAATCTTCTTTTCCCAACCAGTAACCTAGATGACTTTTAAATCCACGATACAGTGGTGTGTATTCTTTGGCAAAAAATCCAAGATGCCACTGAAATAAAAACGAAATATTATAAATAGTGTATTTCAAATAATTAATAATTAACACATAAGAGTATGGGGCTGATCCAATAACCAGGAGGTTTCGAGTTTCATCCTGGTATTGGTTGAAACAGTTCCTCATAATTTTAAAGTCAGGTTTCCCTATGTATTACAGGACGCTTGACACAGAAAAGATTCTAATTGTTCAAAAGGTACAAAAACCATGGTCCTGTATATATTATTAATATCATGTTAAAGATGCCCTGACGTTAAAAACCAAATAAAGATAGTCTGTAGTACTATCCAGACATCAGTTCCTTCATGGAAAACTGCATGGCGTATATGTCAGTCTTTCATAGCTCGGCTAGTGAAGAAAAGTAAGATGCTTAACCCCGTTTCAATCGTGACAAAAAATGTTTTAAAAAAATTAAATGAACCTAAAATTAAACTGATCTACTAATCAATAGATTAAAACATACACGTAGGTTTAGTTTGGAAGAACAGTAATAATCATCAAAAACTTCATCCCAGTTTATCTCATCAAATACCCTGCTTCAAACCAAGCTTTATTTAAACACTTTAAAATGAATTACCTTTCCCACTATATGTGAACTGTAGCCTAATGCATTCAAATATTGTGGCATTAAAGTTTCTGTTAATGGTAAACCATACGGTTCGGGTCCAAGTATTACAGAATGCTGCATTCCTGAAAGTTGAAAACACAGGTGAAGGGAATCCAGTTATACAGACATTTAGCAAGATTAATCGTCTCTAATTCATAATAGGATCGCAAGGGGAGATTATGAACTCAACAAAGCAAGGGGGAATCTGTCTTGTAAGTTAATCTGTCTCAAATACTGCACTGCCTTCTAAACAAAAAGGAAATCATTCAAAATTCAAACTTAAATTGACCACCAAAACATCTTATCTTATATGTGGTGGGTCTAAGTCCTATTATCCATTACAAAGATTGCTTTTGGTTTTCGCTTTCTAAACACATTGGCGTTCTTCGAAATGGTTCATTCTCAAATCAATTCAAACTATATTTAATACCTGTATGTATAGGATGTCTTCCTGTCATTAGAGCACTTCTAGTAGGTGTACAGATAGGTTGTACATAATAATTATTTAATAAAATTCCTTTATTAGCTAGAGAATCTATATTTGGTGTAGGAATCTGATTAGAACCATGAAAACTTACATCATCATAACCCTGAAAAATATATATAATATCAATTAAAGTTTTATTCATCATAACTCTGAAAAACAAAATATCAATTAAAGTCATCATAAACCTGAACAAGACAACAGGGATGCTGATGTCCCCCGACAAATCCCAAATAAATAGATGACACGTATTAATTAATCGCCCTTTTTTTTCAAAAGTATAGAGGAATCAAACTATAAACTACGTTTCATCACGCTCTTTCAGATAGAATCAAGATTATCTTGCCATCGACCAATGAAATTGATAAGCTCTGCTTAGCTTTAGCTCGAAATATTAACCATTGAACTCAGTCAAGACATTCACCTAATGAACATCTACATCAAGTTTAAACATTCTACCTCAATTAAAAGCAGAGTTGTTGTGTTCCAAAGTCTTGACCAATCAAATATGCACCATCGAATTTAGTCAAAGTAATGATATATAATGACGCTATATATCAGTTTCATCGCTTTTACTTCATTATAATCACAGTTATCTTACAAGAAAGCATAAACCAACCAGATTGCTTATCTCTACTTACCGTAAGCAGGCATTGTTCATCATCGAACTCCATCACCTAATGAACGCCTACACCAAGTTGTATTATAACTAAAGTTATCGTGTATCAAAGCCATCAACCAATCAAATTGATTATCTCTGCTTACCCTAAGCAGAAAATGCTCATCTTCGAACAACATCAGGGCATTGACCTAATAAACACCTACACGAAGTTTGAACATGCTACCTCAATTAGGAGGACATTTATTGTGTTCCAAAGTCTCGACCAATCAAATTGCTTATCGCTCTGCTTACCCTATTCAGAAAATGATTTTTGTTGCACTTAGTCAAGGTATAGTATAGATGCAATCAACTATACACCAAGTTTTATCACTCTCACTTAATTAGAACGGAAGTTATCGTGCCCTAAAGCACCAACCAATCAATTGCTTATCTCTGCTTATCCCTAAGCAGAAAATGCTCATCTTCAAACTCCATCGAATAATTGACCTAATAAACACCTACACCAAGTTTGAACATTTTCTAGCTCAATTAGAAAGAGAGTTATTGTGTCCCAAAAAGTGTGACATACAGACAGACGGACGGACGGACGGACGGACGGACGGGCGGGCAGGCAGGCAGGCAGGCAGGCAGGCAGGCAGACAGACGAACCCATTTTAATAGTCCCCTGCTTTCTTCGAAAGGCGGGGGCTAAATATATAATATCAATTAAAGCTAACATCATTTATCACTAAAAAATAATGATTACAAAGTTATGATTCCTCTGATAAAGATGTTAAAGATATATCAAATCAAAGTCATTAACATTATAAGATTATTTTAGAGGTCTGTGAGCAATGCAGTTGCCAAGGGCCTCACTCAACTCTAATCCTATTTGTATGCGTCTTAATTAGAGATTCTGATTTTATGAAACATGAGTAACGCCCAAAACTCGAACCCAACTCTGCTCAAATTTCTGGACGCGTCCCTGGTTTATATTCCCTACTTTTTCGAGCAAACAATCAAAAAAGTGAAATAAAGCCCAGACATGACGTAGTTTTAGTTGAGTGGACAAGTTAATTTCAAGCAGAAAAATCCACAAACTTACCAAATCATCAGCAACAATTAATATAATGTTTGGTTTTTGTGCTGATTGAACAAATATAAAGCCTTGAATAACCAGTAAATATAAAACTAACCACATCTTTCATAAACTTTCTATCTGTAATTAAAATAATAGAAAAATTAGAATTTACAGGACAGAATAAGAATCTGATGAAATGAGTTTTTAGAATTAAAGGTTTGTCAAACCCACAATTTCAGGATCAATCGATCGCCTCTTGTGGACCACAAAAAGAGTTTTCTTTTACAAAATTAGTAAAGTAAAAAACTGGCACTGGGAGCACAGTGTAAGGGTGCCTATTCACAATTAATATATTACCTTTCTTGCATAAATAGTAAGTGGGTCTTGATCACTGGAAACGCTGATAGTGGATACTGTTAATTATCAATTTGATAATACAGTAGATCAAGGTTACAGTTTCATTGTATTTATCAATAACATTTTATCTATACAACATGTATAACAAATGACCTTCCGTGGTATCAAGGATCTTTAAAAAGCATTTGGGGCAATCAAGTTAATATCTCTTACAGCTAGATAGATTTCAAGAAGATATGGGAAGAGAGAGGGATAGAGAGAGAGAGACAGAGAGAGAGAGAGGGGAGAGAGAGAGTTTAACCTCCACTCGAGACAAACTAGGTCATTTCAGGCCTAACACATGGGTTTTTTTCAATAATTCGCTATCGCGTAGGTTTTCTTAGCAGTAGGAGGAAACCGGAAGACCAATATATCCATGCAACTCAAATTTTCAATTTATCCATTTGACTAAATTTTTCAATACATCAATTTGATCCAAATTTTCAATATATCTTTTTTCATTATCAATTTTTGAATTGTTTTTGAATGAATCTGTGCCAAGGGCCAAATTGGAAAAAGGCCTCGGGCCTAATTTGCTACCCTTGTAAAATGACGCGATTATTAATTACCATCTCTTTATCTAGATCTTACATAATGTATCTGTAAGTTTGTCTTTCATTTCACCTGAAAATATTGCAATTTTGAGGACAAGGGAGGTAGTTTTCTTTTCATCTCTACCGAGTTGCTCATACCTCTATAACAACTTTTAATATACACTTATTGTCTGTGATATAGGCTGCTAGCTGAAAGCAGAAAGTAAGCCCCCAAAACGAACAAACATGCACCCACTCTGCTTTTTTACAGTGTTGTATAGCCATATATATTAGTTCTAAGCGTGTATTATGTGGGTCTGTATCCTACCACTAAGGATACATGATTTATCTCCCTTATATATTGCCTGTTGTAAGACTTGATAATTTGCATGATTAGGAGTGAGCTCCCCTGACAGTGAATAAACATGTGCCTATAACAAAGTCTGTTGTTTTATGAATGTCTTCTCTTAAGAAAATATAGTAATTAGTGTAGACTTGACAGCACACACCATGATGGAGTTGCCAAAGAGTTACCCTATATAAAATAAGTATACAATTTTTAGTGGATGGCTAATTTTAACACAGATTTTCATGGATTGAAGTTGGATTAGTTGTGTTCCATTTGGCACCAGTAGGCCTAATCTTTGTGTGATAAATGTCAGACTTCAACCTATTATTATTAATTAGTGGTTTAGACTATTCCTAAGAGCAACTTGAAAACCTTGTTACTACAACAAGTTTACTCTAGCTAACAACCCTAGTTGATTGGATTTTTTATGTGTGATTTGTCGCACTCGCAGTATCTTTAGTACATAGGTCTAACCTACAGCAGATTAGGGTAACACTTTAAAAGTAGTGCAGTGGCCTTTTATTTCGACTTGTGTTGACCTCCTGTATACATAAACTTAAAACCATTAAACATTGGCCGGGGCCGTAATCCCCGTCGCCTTTGGTTGAAATATCGTCTTCAGATTTATTGGCCCGAAATTGTTCATGGCGAACTTTGGGCAAAAGGCGATTGGCGAGAGATCCTTCTCATGTCAAGACCAGCCATTGAAAAACAAGATACAAGACTCCGGAGGTCAGTGCCTCACCATGAGCGAATGACTGTTACACCTTGAGAACTGGCAACAGTTACAAGAAATATCGTCTTCTGAATCAAGCGTGTCACCCGATTAAGAATAATTGTTCCGGGTTGAATTCAGAAAAATATACGGATTCGTTAATTCAGATTCAGTTCGGTTTTTATCGAATTTAGTGGGACACCAAAGTCCAAAATAAGACTTTATTCTGAATTCAATTCAGATTAAATCCCTAGTGTGAACTTAGCTCTAGCGTGTCCACTGTCATTCGGCCTAATGATTCGCTCGAATCAAACAGGTTTGATATATTCGGCCGAATTATATTCGCCTGGTGTGTCTACTTCGCCGAAGCAAAAGTCTTTTGTCTTATGAATGTCTCCTCTTAAGGAAATTAGTTCAGAAATGACCTAGTTGTGTTGAGTGGACGTTAAACCCCATTTCTCTCTCTCTCTCTAAAGAAAATATAGTAATTAGTGTGGACTTGACAGCACACAACAAATAAATAAGTGAACATTATCATCGAAACGGGTTAAAAGAAAAAACAAGAACAATTTCTATATTTTTGCATTAAAAATAAAATATGCCCTTTATAAATATGAAAATAGTTTGTGGGTTAGCAGACATTTAATTATAAATTGGTGATACAAAACTTAATCAATGATAGGGAACATTACTAAATCGAAATGGAAAATATACTATAACAAAAATTAAAACTCCATCAAGCCTGAAACAAACAAAAGTATTATCTAATTTCAAAACCTGCATGAAGGATCTTAATAAAATACTGATAGAGAGCATTGCCGCAGTCAAAAATGAAAAATAAACAAATGCTATGATTATTTATGGAAAAAAAAAAGTATTCAAGGAGAAATATTTAAAACAAACAATTATGTAATAAAAAATGAATCAAACTAAGAAAAATTACCCCAATATCAATCATTGTCCATTATATCTTCATAACAATATAGCATTATAAAACATGGAATTATCAAATTGATTTATGGCACTTTATCAATAAAATCAGACAAAACAAAATTTCCAACAAAAGATATAACTTGATGTCCATATAACCTTAACAAGATGCCAATATAAAAAAAAATCATGATGTCATATAACAATAACATGATGTCACATAACAAAAACATGATGTCACATAACAAAAACATGATATCACATAACAAAAACATAATGTCATGATTATAACAATAACACAATGTCCATATAACAAATACATTGTGTCATATAACAAAAACATTATGTCAAATATATCAAAAACACAATGTCAATAATAAATCTGATAATAACAAGGTCACTTTCTATTTAAGTAAAACACTGATTTAGACAAGAGGCTAATTATTATTATGGATTGACAGATACTAGAGTGGTATTTAGAGGGTGAGCCAAGGCAGTCAGATACCATTACAATACATGTATTTAGAGGGTGATCCAAACTTTAGCAGTTACCAATATGATATTTAGGATAACCAGATACCATTATGATGTTTAGGACAACCAGATACCATTATGATGTTTAGGATAACCAGATACCATTATGATATTAAGGATTACCAGATAACATTACGGTATTTCGGATCACCAGATACCATTATGGTATTTAGGATCACTGGATACCATTATGGTATTAAGGATCACCAGATAACATTATGGTATTTAGGATCACCAGATACCATTATGGTATTAAGGATCACCAGATAACATTATGGTATTTGGGATCACCAGATAACATTATGGTATTTAGGATCACCAGATAACATTATGGTATTAAGGATCACCAGATAACATTATGGTATTTAGGATCACCAGATAACATTATGGTATTAAGGATCACCAGATAACATTATGGTATTTAGGATCACCAGATAACATTATGGTATTAAGGATCACCAGATACCATTATGATATTTAGGATCACCATATACCATTCTGATATTTAGGATCACTAGATTCCATTATGGTATTAAGGATTGCCACATACAATTTAATTATGACATTTAGGATCACCAGAAAGCATTATGATATTTAGAGGTTATTTCAAAGATAAACATATACCATTATGATATTTAGAATAGCCAGACACCACTAAGATATTTACAGGTCAATCCAAGGTGACCAGGTGCCATTATGATATTTTGGATCCCCTCTTCGATCTTCCGGTTTGTTACAAGGTGGTACCATGGTATAACTTAATTCTTGTAATCGTTGTAGTAACTGGATAACAATATCTTTATTTGAATCTGCTATATTATTATATTCACATGGATCTGATGGAATGTGAAATAAACATGGTGAGGTCAAAGGTCGACAGTTTGTACTGGCATTTGCTGGTTTAGGTCCACAATTTACAGCAACAGCCTTCAATCTGTTTTCAGAAATACTCATTTCAACCACATCTTTAGAATGTCCAGAATTTGTATAAGTCAACTGTCCGATATTTTTGTACGTATCCTGACCCTTGAAATTATCAACATGTAAATTATATGAATCTTCATCAACTTGATATGGTGGATACCAATCAGCATGAGCCACACCCACTTCCCCAGATAGCAACTTATACTCTCCCATACGAATAGCAGCTTGCTTTTTTGTAGGATCTATATTATGTAAAATTTCTTTTCTAGGAGAATTCTGTTGATTATAAGAGAGAACATCCCACATGTCATATCCATCCAGATTTTTCATGGAAGTGGGGTCCCCACCAGCAGCTCTATATAAAGTAGGTAGCCAATCACAAACATGCATCATATGTTCTGATACATACTGAGAATTCTGTAATAATGGACTGTAAATAAGACCATCTCCTCTTAATCCTCCTTCCCATAAAGTTTCTTTTATTCCCCTGAAAAAAAATCAATTCTGTTCTTAACAATCATGTCACATTTCACAGCATTCTGAAACTAAAGATAATTGAACATTTTCTAAAGAAATGAAATTAAATGGTGTTTAACGTCCTACTGGGCTAATGAAGACGGGCATGGAAATTACATAGGTTGTCAGGCAAGCAAGGTACAATCATCAGCAGCTACTTCGTTCGAGCCACAAGTGAGAGATGTCACAATATTAGTAGCTCAACTGGAAGCTTAACTCTAAAATTTTCTGTTTAAAAGATGACATGCTGCAAACATCAAAAATCAATGAATTGAGTAAGCTTCTTCCTCTTGTATTATAAAGTTACACAGCCAATACACATTTCAAGAAGATCAGATAGTAATTGTCGCCTAAAGATCTAGTAATAAAGAGAATGTTTTATGGGTTTTTTTTACCTAAGAGGAAAGTTACTTGCAGCATTCCCATCAAAACCATTTGAAGGTCCACCATTATCAGTAGTAAACACAATAATAGAATTATTTAACATTCCCTTTGTTGACAATGCTTCTACTACAGCACCAACACCGTCATCTAGAGCTGATACCATTCCTAATAAAATAATAACAATATACATCATCTAGAGTTGATACCATCTCTAATAAAATAACAACATACATCATCTTGAGTTGATACCATTCCTGATAAAATAACAACAACATACATAATAATAATAATTTCTTTTATAGTGCATTACAAGGCATCATTTAAAAAACAATGGCACAATATCTCAATGCACTTTACATTTAGAAGACAAAAAATTGATACCATTCCTGATAAAATAACAACAACAAACATCATCTAAGGCTGATACCATTTCTAATAAAATAACAACATACATCATCTAGAGCTGATATCATTACAAATAAAAATAACAACATACATCATCTAGAGCTGATACCATTGCTAATAAAATAACAACAACATACATCGTCTAGAGCTGACACCATTCCTAATAAGAAAACAACCACATACTGATACCATTTCTAAGAAAATAACGACAACATACATCATCTAGCAGACTTACATAAATTTCTTAAACAGTTCTAACTACATTGCAGTGCTCATACAAAAACTCAATTCTGTAACCTATTGGATTATTAAATCAATAAAATTAACTTAATATTCAAAACTATCAAAGTACATTGATTTGAAATGATCATAAGCAACAAATTCATTTATATGTACCTACAATCACTATTTTAAATATCGAGCTACCTACCAGCGAACGTTCTCCTATTCATATTCTGTATATTAGGAAATCTGTCAATATATTCTTGGGGAGCTTGTAAGGGATGTTCATCTAAATTCCCACTGTGTACAGCTTGGAATGGTAAATACAGGAACAATGGCTTTAGTTCATAAAAATAATGACAAAATGATAAAGATTTTAAGTGGCAAGGGAGACAACAACACAAAATTGATGCAAAGATAAGAGAGAGAAATAGGATTTTCTCCACTCACACAAACTGGAGTAACATTTTTCAATAATTCACTTGTGCGTAGTGATCTTTTGCAGTGGGGGGAAACCAGAGGACCCGGAGAAAACCCACGAGGTTGGAGAGGCAACCCTAATCCTTGCCGCACTTTTTCCATAAGAGAAAGAGAGAGAAATAGGATTTAACTCCACTTGACACAAACTAGGTCATTTCTGGATTAACATATTTCAATAATTCACTTGAGCGTAGGAATCTTTAGCAGTGGGAGGAAACCGAAGAAAACCCACAAGGTTGGAGAGGCGACCCTAATCCTTGCCACACTTTTTACATGAAGCCTACGACAATAGACTTAAGTTTTAACTAATGTTTTCACCTTTGTGTCATTGATGGTTTTTCAATGCACGGTTAAACAGTTTTCTGGAAATGGCGCATTATAAGTATTTTCATTCCTTTTCATTCATTAACACTAATGAGTAGTTTATACTCTTGAGTCTCAGTAGAGAGCTTAATTCACAATCAATGTTTTGTTTATAGGGTTAGGGTTAGAATTAAAAGAAATTGTATAAAATAAAATATGAAAAGCCATTAATATATTTACCTCAGATTCATTTATAATGAGAATTAAAAGAAATTGTATCAAATAAAATATGAAAAGTCATTAACATATTTACCTCAGATTCATTTTGATTCATGATAAGTTTAACAGCTTCATTTGTAAATAATTCTGTAGAATAAGTACCATTTTCACTGGATAACACAGACATGTTGGCTCGAAAATCAAGACCATATTGATTCTGTAAAAATATATCAGGAAAATTTAAAGTTTGACAACAAGGATGAAATAAGAGCGCAGATACCTTCACATCATATCAAACAAATAAAATTGTTTAAAAAAATTAACTTAAATACCAATATAAATATTTCGCATGTTTTAAAACATGTGGGATATATCTTAAATCAATAACTTTTTGTTTACCAATATATATTGTGTTTCTTTTGTTTGAAATAAAAACTTGATAAAAACTAAAACTATCATTAAATATCATTTAACTTCGTGATATCTCATACCAATAGGGGGGAAACGGGGCTAAGTGGGTAAGGCGCTGGCTCGCTAGCCTGGAGGTCGGGTGTTCAATCCCAGCATTGGCCTAGAAAGTTCATCTCGATTTTCTGGGGTGGTTTCCCCTTATCCGTGATGCAAAACGGAGGGCCTGATCGTTTGGATGTGACAAAAAAAAACTAGGTTCTGTGTACACATTGGAGTGCAGCGTATAAGATACCTTGGCAATTGGAATTCGATATAAGAGTAGGCCATAGCAACCAAGTTAGGTGCAGAAGAGTATAACGTTAAGCCCAATTTCATACCAATAGTGCAATTTTTAAGACATTTTTTATTTAATCTGATGGCAGCAAAATAAAAGTAGATAATAATACCTGTATGTATAGGATGTCTTCCTGTCATTAGAGCACTTCTAGTAGGTGTACAGATAGGTTGTACATAATAATTATTTAATAAAATTCCTTTATTAGCTAGAGAATCTATATTTGGTGTAGGAATCTGATTAGAACCATGAAAACTTACATCATCATAACCCTGAAAATATATAATGTCCATTAAAGTTTTAATCATCATATCTCTGAAAAAAAAAATCAATTAAAGGGACAATCCTGATAAGAACAGAGTCTCAAAAATTAAAGTCCAAGTATGTGTGAAATTTATGGACCAAAATATAAAAGCATGGTGTATTTACATTGTCTGAAAATTTCAGTTGAAAATATTGAGTCGTTTAGACCTGGACGTCAACTCTGCTCTTCTAGATGTAAATTTCTATGTTTCGAAACTTTTAACAACATTGTTCAGAGTTTAGTCGTTATAAATAAATATACTGATACCTTTCCTACTATATGTGAACTGTATCCTAGTTTATTAAAATATTGTGGCATGATAGTTTCTGTTAATGGTAAACCATATGCTTGATCTCCTACAATAACAGCATGCTGCATTCCTAAAAAAAAAAGACAAATAAGGAATGTTAAAAAAGAGAAATTATTTTTTTTTTTTAAATTTACTTTAAGTTATCAGTTTAAAGCGTTAAACTCATTACATAAAAATAAATTATATACATCATTGGGTGGTTGGATGGCCGATTGGATAGTGCGAGCGCGTTGTATCATAAGGTCTGTCATTCAGTCAACTGCCTTGGTTTTGATTTCCCAGTTATAATTAGATATAATTATATTATAGATGGACAGAAATTCCTATCCCATTAATCATATATTATAGATAAATTGAAATTCCTAACATCTTAACCTAGTTATATAATACATAGGCCTATTTCAAACTCGGGCCTCATTCATGTTGTACAAATTTAGCCTTTTGATCGGCTGAGAGTGTTAAGTTTCCAGGCCCTGGTGTAAGCATTTATGGCTTGGGGAGAGGGGTGCTGTCTCAACCTTGTACATGGGTTTTCTCCGGGTACTCATGTTTCCTCCCACAGCAAAGACTCCTGCGCATGTGCTAAGATCATTAAAATGGAAATAAAAGAACTTGTCTGCGATATGACCTCCGTTGGAAGCAGACATTAAGAGAGAAAGAGAGATGGGGTTTAACGTCCACTGGACAGAAACTTGGTCATTTCGGGACCAACATTTGGTTTAATTTTTTTTTCAATAATTTCCTTGCGCGTAGGGGTCTTTAGCAGTTGGAGAAAACCCGAGGACTCAGAGAAAACCTGCCTGGTTGGACAGGCGACCCTACTCCTTGCCACATACAACCGTGAGTTCGAAACCACGCAAGTTGACTCAATGACAGGCTTTATGATACAGCTCGCACACACTAACCATTCGGCCATCCAACCCCCCGGAGCAGATGTTAAACACTAAGTACAACAACATGCCAGGCCAGAAGCCAGAAACCAAAATTTAGCCGACATAGGGGGGCGAGGAAGATAAATTTCCGACGACAAAAAATCAATGAACGAAAGTCATCGCCGACTGCCGTAAGCAGGGGGACGGGAGAGCACGAAAATTAGAAGCTGAGAGAGTGGATTTAGGCCTCTATGACATGCAAGTGGCGAATGTGTCGGAAAATTCAGAGTTTCCAGCCGACAATAACTATCTCTCGGCTGAATTTGAGAGTATATGTCGTAGGCCTACTTAAACTCTCCCCCGGCGAAAATGCGAGATAGCTAACCAGCGATTTTTTTCCAACGCAGACAGAAATATTCCGATAGGAACGGCCATGGGGGGCCGGGTCTGCAACAAGCCATACACTCAAATGATTCTTAGTCATCAAAACAAGTTGAAAAGATTCAGGGACCATGTGGTGACTAATGATCACATTCCAATCTACTTAACTATCATGAGACATTACTTTAAAGAATCATTGACTAAAAAAACACAATTAATACCAATATAAATATTTCGCATGTTTTAAAACATGTGGGATATATCTTAAATCAATAACTTTTTGTTTACCAATATATATTGTGTTTCTTTTGTTTGAAATAAAAACTTGATAAAAACTAAAACTATCATTAAATATCATTTAACTTCGTGATATCTCATACCAATAGGGGGGAAACGGGGCTAAGTGGGTAAGGCGCTGGCTCGCTAGCCTGGAGGTCGGGTGTTCAATCCCAGCATTGGCCTAGAAAGTTCATCTCGATTTTCTGGGGTGGTTTCCCCTTATCCGTGATGCAAAACGGAGGGCCTGATCGTTTGGATGTGACAAAAAAAAACTAGGTTCTGTGTACACATTGGAGTGCAGCGTATAAGATACCTTGGCAATTGGAATTCGATATAAGAGTAGGCCATAGCAACCAAGTTAGGTGCAGAAGAGTATAACGTTAAGCCCAATTTCATACCAATAGTGCAATTTTTAAGACATTTTTTATTTAATCTGATGGCAGCAAAATAAAAGTAGATAATAATACCTGTATGTATAGGATGTCTTCCTGTCATTAGAGCACTTCTAGTAGGTGTACAGATAGGTTGTACATAATAATTATTTAATAAAATTCCTTTATTAGCTAGAGAATCTATATTTGGTGTAGGAATCTGATTAGAACCATGAAAACTTACATCATCATAACCCTGAAAATATATAATGTCCATTAAAGTTTTAATCATCATATCTCTGAAAAAAAAAATCAATTAAAGGGACAATCCTGATAAGAACAGAGTCTCAAAAATTAAAGTCCAAGTATGTGTGAAATTTATGGACCAAAATATAAAAGCATGGTGTATTTACATTGTCTGAAAATTTCAGTTGAAAATATTGAGTCGTTTAGACCTGGACGTCAACTCTGCTCTTCTAGATGTAAATTTCTATGTTTCGAAACTTTTAACAACATTGTTCAGAGTTTAGTCGTTATAAATAAATATACTGATACCTTTCCTACTATATGTGAACTGTATCCTAGTTTATTAAAATATTGTGGCATGATAGTTTCTGTTAATGGTAAACCATATGCTTGATCTCCTACAATAACAGCATGCTGCATTCCTAAAAAAAAAAGACAAATAAGGAATGTTAAAAAAGAGAAATTATTTTTTTTTTTTAAATTTACTTTAAGTTATCAGTTTAAAGCGTTAAACTCATTACATAAAAATAAATTATATACATCATTGGGTGGTTGGATGGCCGATTGGATAGTGCGAGCGCGTTGTATCATAAGGTCTGTCATTCAGTCAACTGCCTTGGTTTTGATTTCCCAGTTATAATTAGATATAATTATATTATAGATGGACAGAAATTCCTATCCCATTAATCATATATTATAGATAAATTGAAATTCCTAACATCTTAACCTAGTTATATAATACATAGGCCTATTTCAAACTCGGGCCTCATTCATGTTGTACAAATTTAGCCTTTTGATCGGCTGAGAGTGTTAAGTTTCCAGGCCCTGGTGTAAGCATTTATGGCTTGGGGAGAGGGGTGCTGTCTCAACCTTGTACATGGGTTTTCTCCGGGTACTCATGTTTCCTCCCACAGCAAAGACTCCTGCGCATGTGCTAAGATCATTAAAATGGAAATAAAAGAACTTGTCTGCGATATGACCTCCGTTGGAAGCAGACATTAAGAGAGAAAGAGAGATGGGGTTTAACGTCCACTGGACAGAAACTTGGTCATTTCGGGACCAACATTTGGTTTAAATTTTTTTTCAATAATTTCCTTGCGCGTAGGGGTCTTTAGCAGTTGGAGAAAACCCGAGGACTCAGAGAAAACCTGCCTGGTTGGACAGGCGACCCTACTCCTTGCCACATACAACCGTGAGTTCGAAACCACGCAAGTTGACTCAATGACAGGCTTTATGATACAGCTCGCACACACTAACCATTCGGCCATCCAACCCCCCGGAGCAGATGTTAAACACTAAGTACAACAACATGCCAGGCCAGAAGCCAGAAACCAAAATTTAGCCGACATAGGGGGGCGAGGAAGATAAATTTCCGACGACAAAAAATCAATGAACGAAAGTCATCGCCGACTGCCGTAAGCAGGGGGACGGGAGAGCACGAAAATTAGAAGCTGAGAGAGTGGATTTAGGCCTCTATGACATGCAAGTGGCGAATGTGTCGGAAAATTCAGAGTTTCCAGCCGACAATAACTATCTCTCGGCTGAATTTGAGAGTATATGTCGTAGGCCTACTAAAACTCTCCCCCGGCGAAAATGCGAGATAGCTAACCAGCGATTTTTTTCCAACGCAGACAGAAATATTCCGATAGGAACGGCCATGGGGGGCCGGGTCTGCAACAAGCCATACACTCAAATGATTCTTAGTCATCAAAACAAGTTGAAAAGATTCAGGGACCATGTGGTGACTAATGATCACATTCCAATCTACTTAACTATCATGAGACATTACTTTAAAGAATCATTGACTAAAAAAACACAATTAATACCAATATAAATATTTCGCATGTTTTAAAACATGTGGGATATATCTTAAATCAATAACTTTTTGTTTACCAATATATATTGTGTTTCTTTTGTTTGAAATAAAAACTTGATAAAAACTAAAACTATCATTAAATATCATTTAACTTCGTGATATCTCATACCAATAGGGGGGAAACGGGGCTAAGTGGGTAAGGCGCTGGCTCGCTAGCCTGGAGGTCGGGTGTTCAATCCCAGCATTGGCCTAGAAAGTTCATCTCGATTTTCTGGGGTGGTTTCCCCTTATCCGTGATGCAAAACGGAGGGCCTGATCGTTTGGATGTGACAAAAAAAAACTAGGTTCTGTGTACACATTGGAGTGCAGCGTATAAGATACCTTGGCAATTGGAATTCGATATAAGAGTAGGCCATAGCAACCAAGTTAGGTGCAGAAGAGTATAACGTTAAGCCCAATTTCATACCAATAGTGCAATTTTTAAGACATTTTTTATTTAATCTGATGGCAGCAAAATAAAAGTAGATAATAATACCTGTATGTATAGGATGTCTTCCTGTCATTAGAGCACTTCTAGTAGGTGTACAGATAGGTTGTACATAATAATTATTTAATAAAATTCCTTTATTAGCTAGAGAATCTATATTTGGTGTAGGAATCTGATTAGAACCATGAAAACTTACATCATCATAACCCTGAAAATATATAATGTCCATTAAAGTTTTAATCATCATATCTCTGAAAAAAAAAATCAATTAAAGGGACAATCCTGATAAGAACAGAGTCTCAAAAATTAAAGTCCAAGTATGTGTGAAATTTATGGACCAAAATATAAAAGCATGGTGTATTTACATTGTCTGAAAATTTCAGTTGAAAATATTGAGTCGTTTAGACCTGGACGTCAACTCTGCTTATCCGGACACGTAACGCTTTTAAGATTTCGGGTCATTTTTTGTCATTGGGTGACCTGGTAATCGATTAACGTTTCTTGAGAGGTCTATACAGTGAATGACCCATGTACTGTACTTGATAACAAAAGGTAAATTTCACCTACATATTTTTTTTATAGAAAAAAGTCTGGTTTTATCCAGATACTGTATAATGAAAAGGTCTCCATTTCGAGATACAGACTGTCATTTTTAAGTTATTTACAAGCGTGTCACAAATATCGGGTTAGTTGATCGGCCTTAGATAATGGGTTTTAAATGATTTTAACACAAAATTAAGCAGTTTTATTCCCCAAAAAGTAATCGGGATTGGCCCTTTAAAGTCATCATAAACCTGAAAAAGCCAACAGTGAGGCTGATGCCCCCCGACAAAATCCCCAAATAAATAGATGACACATATTAATTAATCGCACATTTTTTTTTTTCGAAAATATGGAGGAATCAAACTATACACTACGTTTCACCACTCTCTTTCAGGTAGAATCAAGATTATCTTGCCCCAAAGCATCGACAAATGAAATTGATAATCTCTGCTTAGCTTTAGCTTGAAATATTAACCATTGAACTCAGTCAAGACATTTACCTAATGAACCAGTTTGCTTATCTCTACTTACCGTAAGCAGACATTATTCATCATCGAACTCCATCACCTAATGGGGGGGGGGTGGTCTAGAGTGCCGCCCTTCGACCTCTAGCTGGACGGCCACCTCTAGCTTGCGGCTGTGGTTTCGAGCCCTGGTGTGAGCGTTTGTGGCATGGAGATAGGGGCACCATCTCAACCTCGTGGGTTTCCTCCGAGCACTCCGGTTTCCTCCCACTGCTAAAGACCCCAAAGCGCAAGCGAATTATTGAAATACAATTAGACCATATGTTAGTCCCGAAATGACCTAGTTGTGTTGCGTGGAATTAAACCAATTTCTCTCTCTCTCTCTCTCCATCACATAATGAACGACTACACCAAGTTTCATCACTCACACTTAATTAGTACTAAAGTTATCGTGTCCCAAAACATCAACGAATTGCTTAACTCTGCTTACCCTAAGCAGAAAATGCTCATCTTAGAACTGCATCAGGGTATTGACCTAATAAACACCTACACGAAGTTTGAACAATCTACCTCAATTAGGAGGACATTTATTGTGTTCCAAAGGCTAGACCAATGTAATTGCTTGAGATCTGCGAGCAATGCAGATGCCAAGGGCCTACAAATTAGCCCGAAATATCATTGGGGTGACACACTCACGTTAGTTCTGAAATTTCAAGTGTATTAATGTTTCGAGTCGCTTATTCAGATGGAAGAGGGGGTCCGGACCCTCTTCTGCTCAAACAGAGTTAAGCATATTTGTTTTCTCCTACATTCATCAAAGTAAAGTCAAACAAACAAACATGTGAGTGAATTATTGCCATCATTTTGGTCTCACTTAACTCTAATCCTATTTGTATGTGTCTAAATTAGAGATTCTGATTTTATGAAACCTGAGTAACCCCCAAACCCGAACCCAACTCTTCTCAAATTTCGGGACCCGCCCCTGGTTTCTATTCCCTACTTTTTCGTGCAAACAATCACATAAGTGAAATAAAGTCCAGAAATAGCCTAGTTTGATTTGAGTGGACAAGTTAATGTCAAGCAGAAAAATCAACAAACTTACCAAATCATCAGCAACAATTAATATAATATTTGGTTTTTGTGCTGATTGAACAAATATAAAGCCTTGAACAACCAGTAAATATAAAACTAACCACATCTTTCATAAACTTTCTATCTGTAATCAAAATAATAAATTAAATTAAATGAGATATTTCATAAACTTTCTATCTGTAATCAAAAAATTAGAAAAATTAGAATTTACTGGACAGAATAAGAATCCGATGAAATGAATTTTTAGAATTAAAGGTATGTCAAACCCACAATTTCAGGATCAATCAGTCGCCTCTTGTCGATTACATAAAGAGTTTTCTTTTACAAAATTAGTAAAGTCAAAAACTGTGCTGGAAACAGTTTAAGGGTGCCTGTTCAAAATTAATATATTACCTTTGTTATAAAACAGTAAGTGGAGTATGGATTCAATGATAAAACACTGATCAGATAGTGGGTTAATTATCAATATGATAATAGATCAAGGTTGCAGTTTCATTGTATTTATTAATAACATTTTATCTATACAACATGTATAAAAAATGACCTTCCTTGGTATCAAGGGTCTTTAAAAAGCATTTGGGGCAATCAAGTTAACATCTCTAATAGCTAGATAGATTTTAGGGAGATATTAATGAACATCCAGTTATATCATAATTATGAGTTGGGTAGTATTTACAACACCCAGTTATATCATAATAATGAGTTGGGTAGTATTAACGACACCCAGTTATATCATAATAATGAGTTGGGTAGTATTAACGACACCCAGTTATATCATAATAATGAGTTGGGTAGTATTAACGACACCCAGTTATATCATAATAATGAGTTGGGTAGTATTAACGACACCCAGTTATATCATAATAAAGAGTTGGGTAGTATTAACGACACCCAGTTATATCATAATAAAGAGTTGGGTAGTATTAACGACACCCAGTTATATCATAATAATGAGTTGGGTAGTATTAACGACACCCAGTTATATCATAATAAAGAGTTGGGTAGTATTAACGACACCCAGTTATATCATAATAATGAGTCGGGTAGTATTAACGACACCCAGTTATATCATAATAATGAGTTGGGTATTATTAACAACACCCAGGTATATCATAATAATGAGTTGGGTAGTATTAACGACACCCAGTTATATCATAATAATGAGTTGGGTATTATTAACAACACCCAGGTATATCATGATTATGAGTTGGGTAGTATTAACGACACCCAGTTATATCATAATTATGAGTTGGGTAGTATTTACAACACCCAGTTATATCATAATAATGAGTTGGGTAGTATTAACGACACCCAGTTATATCATAATAATGAGTTGGGTAGTATTAACGACACCCAGTTATATCATAATAATGAGTTGGGTATTATTAACAACACCCAGGTATATCATGATTATGAGTTGGGTAGTATTAACGACACCCAGTTATATCATAATAATGAGTTGGGTATTTTTAAAACAATCTAGGATCAAAAAACATAAGAATCTTCACAAGATTCTATAGCTTCTTTTGTTTTATCAAAATAATGTTAGACTTAACTATCATGTAACTATAAAACAATTAGAAGAAACAGATGAAAGTATGGTCTAATTTTAATTTGAGTAATAAAATCAATGTATTAGGCAAGATATAAACTTGTATATATATTGCAACAGACATTTATTTACCTGACAATCCTATGGACCATTGGTTGGTTATGATATTGATTGGATTAAACTCTGGCAATTAAGAATAATGTAATTTGACTTAAATTTTCAATACATCAATTTGATCCAAATTTTCAATATATTTTTTTCATTATATTTTATTTTTCATTATCTATTTTTGAATAGTTATAGAGTTGTTACCACCTTTTTATCTAAATCTTACATAATGTATCTGTAAGTTTGACTTTCATTTAGCCTTTCAATAGGTATATCCTCGAAGTACTGAAATTTTGAGGACAGGAGAGGCAGCTTCCTTTCATTTCTGCCAAGTTGCCCATAAGTGTATAACAACTTTTAACATATACTAATTGTATGTGATATAGCTCCCTAGGCTAATGGTAGAAGGGAAGCAACTACAGTTTTGAAAGGTTTGATAAGGGGAGATAACCATTTCCCAGAGTGCATTGTGTTTGTCACCCAGCCAAGCTCACTAAATCCTACATCTAGATTCTAATTATGTAGTTTACCATCACTATAACTTGTATTAATAGAGCTAATAGGTGTTCAGGGTAATACTTATTGATATTGTTATAGTCAGTATTTTATGTAATGAGCAGTCTTAGTTGGAATATCTAGAAATCTCACAAACTACAAAGCACATGATTACTGTCATGGCAGTCATTTTTGTAATATTAGGCCTAGCCATATAACATAAGTAATTAATGTCATGTAACCAGTATGTTTTATTGGTGCAAAAGATCATATTCATGCTATTCATTTTAAAACATTACATTGGCAATGTTGCTAATTAAGTGTTTGATGTGGGCCTTAAGCCTAGAAAATATTATTGATATCGAGTGTTCATATTATTATCATAAAATGTTTATTGTAATTGAGATAAGTATTTTGAGAGTGCATTGTGTTTGTCACCCAGCCCAGCTCAATAAATCCTACATTTAGATTCTATTGTCATCTGTTTTGTTTTTTTCCCCACAGGCTGAAACCTCACTCCTGTTGTGCCCTGTTTTAAAGTCAGGGTTATCTTTGATAACCCCAGTAACACACCCGCCATGCTTTTTCACAGGTGAACATTATCACCCATTTAAATTAAAAAATTAAAACAATCTCTATATTTATTGCACTAAAAATAAGATATATTATGCCCTTTATATATATGAAAATGGTTTGTGGGGTAGGGGACATTTATTGTTAAATTCGTGAGACAAAACTTAATTAATGATAGAGAACATTACTTAATCAAATGAAAAATATACACTAAAAAAATTAAAAACTCCATCAAGCATGAAACAAACAAAAGTATTGTCTTATTTCAAAATCTGCATGAATGATCCTAATAAAATACTGATAGGGAGCATTACCACAGTCAAAAATGAAAACTATTGGGAGCATTGCTAAAGCTAAGAAAGAGAAAATTGTAAAACAAACGATTATGTAAAAAACATTTTAATTAAACTAAGAAACATCAGCTGTCACATTACAGCAATCACCCCAATATCAATCAATGTTAATTAAATGTCCATAACAAGATGGAATTATAAAAATAGAGTTACAATTAAACATGGAATTATCAAAATAATTTAAGGCACTTTATCAATAAAATCACAGACAAAACAAAATTTCCAACAAAAGATATAACATGATGTCCATATAACCTAAACAAGATGCGCATATAAAAAATCTTGATGCCATATAACAATAACACAATGTCCATATAACAAAATCAGGATGTAATATACATGTAACAATAACATGAAGTCATGTTTATAACAATAACACAATGTCTATATAACAAATCTGGATGTCATATAGCAATTACATGATCAATATCCTAATAAGCATGACACGATGTCCTCTAACAATAACACAATGTTTATATAACAATAAAACAATGTTCATATAACAATAACACAATGTTCATATAACAATAACATGATCAATGTTCATATTATAACAATAACACAATGTTCATATAACAATAACATGATCAATGTTCATATAACAATAACATGATGTCATATAAAAAAGCATGATGTCATATAACAAAAACATGATGATAACAGTGTCCATATGGCAAGAACATTGTGTCATATAACAATAGCATTATGTCAAATATATTAAAACACAGTGTCCATAATAAATCTGATAATAATAAGGTCACTTTCTATTTAAGTAAAACACTGGTTTAGACAACAGATTTATCCTGGATTGACAGATACTACTGTGGTATTTATAGGGTGAGCCAAGGCAGTAAGATACCTTTACAATGTTTAGAGAGTGATCCAAACTTTAGCAGTTACCACTATGATATTAAGGATAACCAGATACGATTATAATATTTAGGATCACCAGATACCATTATATTTAGGATCACCAGATACCATTATGACATTTAGGATCACCACCAGATACCATTATGATATTTAGGATAACCAGATACCATTATGATATTTAGGATCACCAGATACCATTATGGTATTTAGGATCACCACCAGATACCATTATGATATTTAGGATCACTACCCAATAACATTATGGTATTAGGGTTCACCAGATACCACTATGGTATTAGGGATCACCAGATACCATTATGATATTTGGGATCACCAGATACCATTATGATATTTAGGATCACCAGATATTTAGGATCACCAGATACCATTATGATATTTGGGATCACCACCAGATACCAATTATGATATTTAGGATCACCAGATACCATTATGATATTTGGGATCACCACCAGATACCAATTATGATATTTAGGATCACTAGATACCAATTATGATATTAAGGATCACCAGATACCATTATGGTATTTAGGATCACCACCAGATACCATTATGATATTTAGGATCACCAGATACCATTATGATATTTAGGATCACCAGATAACATTATGATATTTAGGATCACTAGATACCATTATGATATTTAGGATCACCAGATACCATTATGATATTTAGGATCACCAGATACCATTATGGTATTTAGGATCACCACCACATACCATTATGATATTTAGGATCACTACCCAATAACATTATGGTATTAGGGATCACCAGATACCATTATGGTATTAGGGATCACCAGATAACATTATGATTTTTAGGATCACCAGGTACCATTATGATTTTAAGGATCACCCGGTATCATTATGGTATTAAAGATCGCCACATACAATTCAATTATGACATTTAGGATCACCAGAAAGCAATATGATATTTAGAGGTTATTTTAAAGATAAACATATACCATTATATTTAGATCCCCAGATACCATTATGATATTTACAGGTCAATCCATGGTGACCAGGTACCATTATGATATTTTGGATCCCCTCTTTGATCTTCCGGTTTGTTACCAGGTGGTACCATGGTATAACTTAATTCTTGTAATCGTTGTAGTAACTGGATAACAATATCTTTATTTGAATCTGCTATATTATTATATTCACATGGATCTGATGGAATGTGATATAAACATGGTGAGGTCAAAGGTCGACAGTTTGTACTGGCATTAGCTGGTTTAGGTCCACAATTTACAGCAACAGCCTTCAATCTGTTTTCAGAAATACTCATTTCAACCACATCTTTAGAATGTCCAAAACTTTTATAAGTCAACTGTCCGATATTTTTGTACGTATCCTGACCCTTGAAATTATCAACATGTAAATTATATGAATCTTCATCAACTTGATATGGAGGATACCAATCAGCATATGTCACACCCACTTCTCCAGACAGCAACTTATACTCTCCAATACGAATAGCAGCTTGCTTACTTGTAGGATCTATGTTATGTAAAATTTCTTTTCTAGGGGAATTCTGTTGATTATTGGAGAGAACATCCCACATGTCATATCCATCCAGATTTTTCATGGTAGTAGGGTCCCCACCAGCAGCTCTATATAAAGTAGGTAGCCAATCACAAACATGCATCATATGTTCGGATACATACTGAGAATTCTGTAATAATGGACTGTAAATAAGACCATCTCCTCTTACTCCTCCTTCCCATAAAGTTGCTTTTAATCCCCTGAAAAAATCAATTCTGTTCTTAACAATCATGTCACATTTCACAGTATTTTGAAACTAAAGATAATTGAACATTTTCTAAAGAAATGAAAGTAAATGTTGTTTAGCGTCCTACTGTTCTGCTCTGACTTTGCTAATGAAGACGGGCATTTTCTAAAGAATTCAACAAGAAAATTACATAGGTTGTCAGGCATTGCAAGGTACAATCATCAGCAGCTACTTCGTTCAAGACCCAAATGAGAATTGTCACAACATAACTGATTTCTAAGGAGCTGTTTGTAGCTCAACTGAAAGTTTCACTTTTAAATTTTCTGTTTTAAAGATCACATGCTGCTAACCTCAAAAATCAATGAAATGAGTAAGCTTCTTCCTCTTGTATTGTAAAGTTACACAACCATAACACATCTGATAATAATTGTCGCCGACAGATCTAGTAATAAATAGAATATTTTATGGGTTTTTTACCTGAGAGGAAAGTTACTTGCAGCATTCCCATCAAAACCATTTGAAGGTCCACCATTATCAGTAGTAAACACAATAATAGAATTATCTAACATCCCCTTTGTTGACAACGCTTCTACTACAGCTCCAACACCATCATCTAGAGCTGATACCATTCCTAATAAAATAACAACAACATACATCATCTAGAGCTGATACCATTTCTAATAAAATAACATTATCTAGAGCTGATACCATTCCTAATAAAATAACAACAACATAAATCAACTAGAGCTGATACCATTCCTAATACAATAACAACAAGATACATCATTTGATACCATTCCTAATAAAATAACAACAACATAAATCATCTAGCCGACTTATATAAATTTCTAAAATAGGTTATCAGAAACAGTTCTCAGAAAATTGCAGTGCTCATACAAAAATTCAATTTTGAGAAGTATTTTAAGGTTATTTAAATTAATTTTTGGACCTATTGGAATATTAATTTAATAAAATCAACTATTTTAAAGCTATTCAAATTGATTTTTGACCTATTAGAATATTGATTCAATAAAATAAACTAATATTCAAAACCATCAAAGTATATTGATCTGAAATGTTCATAAGCAACAAATTCATTTATATGTACCTACAATCACTATTTTAAATACCAGGCTACCTACCAGCGAACGTTCTCCTGTTCATATTCTGTATATTAGGAAATCTGTCAATATATTCTTGGGGAGCTTGTAAGGGATGTTCATCTAAATTCCCACTGTGTACAGCTTGGAATGGTAAATACAGGAACAAAGGCTTTAAGAAGGTAAAAGTTTATAAAAATATACACTATTGACAAAATGATAAAGGTTTGATGTGTCAAGGGAGGCAACTACACAAAATGGATGCAAAGATAATTTTAAGTTAACTTAATAAAGAGAGAGAGAGAAATGTGGTTTAACGTCCACTCGGTCATTTCAGGATTAACATAATTTTATTTCAATAATTTGCTTGCACATAGGGGACTTTAGCATTGGGAGGAAACCGGAGGTCCCGACAAAAAGCCACGAAGTTGAACAAGCAACCCTACTCCTTGACACGTCCAACCAGGGGTTCAAAACCATGCCAATTGACTCAATGAAACGATAATATAAAGTCAACTTAACAAAGAGATAAAAATATCTAATTTATGTTAAGGTATTATATAGGAATGTTAAGAAAACAGATTTTCTTTTCAAATTAGTCCAAAAATTGAACACATAGAGTCTACTTATGACCCACAACTGAAACTAGAAAATATTTGAGAATATAAACAAAATAGTCAAGATAAGCTAAAAATATATTTTAAATGTTTTTACGTAAAGATTATTCAATCTAATCTTTTTTATATTTTTTTAGCCAACCAGTATTTCAACAGTTTTGTTCAAATAATTTACTGTCACGGGGAACAATTTGGCTGTTTGCTGTGCCAAGGGAGGTAACTCAAAATTAACACTAATGAATAGTTTATACCCTTGAGTCTCAGTACAGAGTTTAATTAATTTTACAATCAATGTTTTGTTAATCATTTACTTCACTTATTTAGAATTAAAAGAAATTGTATAAAATAAAATATGAAAAGTCATTAACATATTTACCTCAGATTCATTTTGATTCATGATAAGTTTAACAGCTTCACTTGTAAATAATTCTGTAGAATAAGTACCATTTTCACTTGATAACACAGACATGTTGGCTCTAAAATCAAGACCATATTGATTCTGTAAAAAAAATCAGGAACATTTAAAGTTTTACGATAAGGCTGAAAAAAGAGCACAGATACTTTCACGCCATATCAAACCAATAAAATTGTTCAAAAAAATTCACTTAATTGATTATAAAGTATTATTAAATCAGCGTTCATGGTCATTAAAAATATACAATTTCCAGGAAATGGAATCAAAATGTTGCACAGTATCTAAAGTATTGCTTCTATGAACTGATGGGTGGTAGCGTGCAGATGCCGATTGACCTGAGTTGCCACCCTTGCCCTGAGAGGCTTGGTGAATAAGGTTGTGAGCTGACTGGCAGTAGGACTAGAGACTCACCTGCCAATCTCACTCGAAACTACCAGTATATGATATAACAAGTACAAAGTTGCAAGGCTCAGAAGATGATTTGCCAGGATCTAGTTGCTTCCTTTTTTAAGTTTTTTAGGCATGTGGACTATTGTGGACACCTTGTACAAAATAAAATTCATTTTTAAAAATATCTAATATCTCACAGTGTTAGCTTCTGCTGTATGATCAAAATAATCTTCTGCTCCCAGCCAATAACCTAGATGACTTTTAAATCCACGATATAATGGTGTGTACTCTTTAGCAAAAAATCCAAGATGCCACTGAAAAAAAGAGAGAAATTTATTATAGTCCATATATAGATCCCAAAAATATGACATTTTAATAGATTTCAGCAAAATTAACCAAAACTCAAGCTCATAATTTTTAAGTGAATGCAGTTTGCAAAATCTCTTCTAAATTAACTTTTGGTAATCTTGAGATTAAAACCCAGTAATTAGTAAGGCCATACCAATTTGATTTTTGTTAAAAAATATAATTCAAAATTAAAAAGCTCTTCTAGTTGTAAATTTGTATGTTTCGAAACTTTTAACAACATTGTTCAGAATTTAGTCGTTATAAATAAATATACTGTAAATATACCTTTCCTACTATATGTGAACTGTATCCTAATTCATTCATATATTGTGGCATGATAGTTTCTGTTAATGGTAAACCATATGGTTGATCTCCAACAATAACAGAATGTTGCATTCCTAAAAATAGACAAATAAGGAATGTTAAAAAAGAGAAATAAAATATTTAAATAATTAACTTGAAGTTATTAGTTTAAAGCGTTAAACTTATAACATAAATATAAATTATAATCATCATTGGGTGGTTGGATGGCCGATTGGATAGTGCGAGTGCGTTGTATCATAAGGTCGGTCATTCAGTCAACTGCCTTGGTTTTGATTCCCCGGTTGTACGTGAAAAGGAGTAGGGTTGCCTGTGTTACGTTGAGGGACTCTTCCCATCCTCCATTTTCCTCCCACTGCTAAAAACCCATACGCGTAAGCGAATTATGAAATAAAATTGAGCCATATTAGTCACAAAATAACCTGGTTTGTATCAGCTGGATGTTAATCCCAATTTCCCTCTCTCTACCCCAATTATTCGGGCCCAATATAACAGCAGGGTCCTCACATGCCAATGTGGCGCCCCAGGGCAAAAGTATAACAGATAAACTAAAACTTCTATCCACCATCTTAAACTGAAACTTCTTTCTCTATAAAGTTCTATCATTAACCTTTTATTATAGATGGACAGAAATTCCAATCCTATTAACATGATATTATAGATGAACTGAAATAACCATCTCTATAACCTTATATCACAGAAGACCTGAAGTTTGATTCCATTAACCTTATATCAATGATGACTTGAAATTCCTTACCTCTTAACCTAATATAATGCATAGGCCTATTTGAAATAGGGGCCTCATTCATGTTGTACAAATTTAGCCTTTTGACTGGCTGACAGTGTAAATTTTAGACCTAAGCCAATGAAAAGACTGCATTCTAAACCTCCTGGGTTAACTTTATACTCATGGGTTTAAATCATACTCTCATTAAACTCTCTTGAGTTATTATGCATTGAAGATAAAATCACAAGTTATCACTTCAAAATCAGAGTATTCCATTGCCATATTTCTTGTGTCAGATTGCTGGGAATGGCATTTCCGGGTATGTAGTTTTCAAAAAGTTTCGGGGGAGGGCCCCCTCCGTACCCTCCTTGCTGCTGTCTCACGCCTTCGACACTGCTCCGCAGACAATAACATAGTTTATTACCAAAATATAAAGATCCGGAAAAATGATAGAGTAAAGGTGGTCAACCTAGTTAAAAGAGAGAGAGCCATATACTCAAATGATTCTTAGTCATCAAAACAAGTTGAAAAGATTCAGGAACCATGTGGTGACTAATAATCACATTCCAATCTACTTAACTATCATGAGACATTACTTTAAGATATAATAGAATCATATGACTATAATAACACCATTTATACCAATATAAATATTTCACATGTTTTGCAACATATGGAAAATATCTAAAATCAATAACTTTTTGTTTAACAATATAAATTGTGTTTCTTTTGTTTACAATAAAAACTTGATAAAAACTGAAACTATCATTATATATCATTTAACCTCCTGATATCTCATACCAATAGTGCAACTTTTAAGAGGTTTTGGGTTTAAAGGCCCCAATACCACTCTTGTTGTATCTGAATAATATGTCCCAATCTTTATTGTGCTCAACAAATTGTACTATTTTACAATTAATAGGCGATACAAATTCCATCTAAACAAACCTAATTTAAAAAATTGGAAAAATTGAACTGTACATGATTTGAAATGCTTTACCTAAACCTTTTCAAATGTGAATTGGATTTAAACATATTTCTGAACCCTCTGAATTTACACAACAGGAAGGACACTTAAACATCTAGTACTTAGAATAAGGCTATTATATATTGTCAAGCCAGCAACAGTGTCATTGTCCCTTTAAACTGATTGCAGCAAAATAAAAGTAGAAGTAGATGAGAGAATATTACCTGTATGTATAGGATGTCTTCCTGTCATTAGAGCACTTCTAGTAGGTGTACAGATAGGTTGTACATAATAATTATTTAATAAAATTCCTTTATTAGCTAGAGAATCTATATTTGGTGTAGGAATCTGATTAGAACCATGGAAACTTACATCATCATAACCCTGAAAAATATAATATCAATTAAAGTTTTAATCATCATAACCCTGAAAAATAAAATATCAAATAAATTTTACATCATCCTAACCCTGACAAATAAATAATCTTTTATCACTAAAAAATGTGTATTTTTAAAAAAAAAAATGTGTTTCGGATCAAAAATCATTAGATCAACTATTAATCCCATATCCTGAATTGTGCACCACATAAGTTCATTTAGCCTTTCTCTATTGATCTAATAATATAAAAAGATTACTAGTATTTTAATATGATAAATCCGACTTGCCAGCCATTTGAGAATAATCAAAATACAACATTGACTGCTGTGGGAGATCAAAACTGCTGATACGTTATTATAATAAAATGACTCCTTGATTTGTCCTCTGGGCTCTGATGCAAAATATAATTTGTTAAACTTTACATAAGAAATTTTCACTTACCAAATCATCAGCTACAATTAATATAATATTTGGTTTTTGTGCTGATTGAACAAGTATAAAGCCTTGAATAACCAGTAAATATAAAACTAACCACATCTTTCACAAACTTTCTTTCATAAACTTTCTATCTGTAATTAAAAAAACAGAAAATATGAACTTTTGAGTAAGAATCCCATTCACAAGAAACCAAGCAAAACCAAGTTCAGAGTCAAACAAAACAAAAATTAATTTTCCTGGAAAATTATTGTATTAGTTTTTAAACGAGAATTTCAAATTTTCTAAGAAAGTCAAAACAATTATTTCTATGTCTTTTGCTCAATAGGTTGTCAACTCACTACACTGCCCCCCAAAGTCAAAGTGACGTTACTGCAAAAAAAGGACAAAAAAGAAAATCGACATTAAACTTAACAAAAATCGTGGGACAATATGACGTAAGATACTGAAGTCACTTCCAGGAAAATCAAAGTCAACATTTGGTCAAGTGCAAAACGCCGTAACCCACAATACAGCGTTTTTCCGTTGTCTGCCATTAGCATTATACAATTTACGTCGGTAATGTTGCTTGGAGTTTTTACATGAAAGAGAAACGATACATAAATCTACCTTTGTCACATGTTAGAAAAGTGTTTGGAATAGCGTTTTGTGTAATAAAGCGGGAAAATGCAAATTTGATAGATACATCATTTACACTGGAAATAATAACACAATCACCTCCATTGTTTCTATTCCCCACTATGGAATAGCTATCTTCAAACGTTTGAATTTGAAGTTGAAAATGATATTTTTGCCAATTTCTCAACTGGCAATAGTGAATTATAGGATTAATAGGATTATTCTTTAACAAGGTACATGTAGGACTGTTTATAGATACCATCTATTTTAGGGCTTAATTTTAATATATTTTTAAAATATAACTTAAAAAATGAAATTGTAACTTTAAGTTAATTAAGCCATCTAATGTGTAAATGCGGTTAAACACACTTTGATAATTTATTTCTAGGTCAGACAATCTTGACTGTTTATCAAGGTCTCCATCTGGTTTTGATCTTAAAGATACATTATGCAAGATTAGATAAAGAGTTGGCAGTTCTCACTATCATAGTTCAAAATTAGATAATATAGATGGAAGATGCTGAAAATTTCAGTTAAATTGCTTCACCCTAATCAAAGTGTTAGCGCTGTCACGATAATTAACAGTCTCGATTATCCTTATTTTACAGATTAAAGAGTATTTAATCACAAAGCACTGATTTATTTAAACTATCAATATTTTATTTACATCCGTGAAAATTGATAAGAGCACAATGAAGAAAGACATGAAAAACATGCATATATTTTTTCAAAATCTACTGGCTTTTTCTTGCCTTAAATGAGCTAAAGCTTTTGATTTAGGTCACACACTGAATTTGGTCGATCTGAAGTGTGATTTGATTAGTTATGGGACAGCTGTTTAATTAAAAAAAAAATGGTGTTTGATAGATTCAGTGAAAAGTTGATTTGTTTACTAATTTTAATTTTATTTTTGTCTTTCAGAATCGCCAGCAGAATAAAAATATCTGTTATATTATAAAGGAGCTAATTTGCTAACATTTGGTACTTAGAAATTTACACAAGTGGGTTGCAGTGCATATAATTCTGTAATATGAATGTATATATAGGATTTACTGTTAAACCTATTTGCAAATTCAAAAAATTATGCTTCAAGGATAATTAAGCGACCTAAATGACATGAAGTACAGTATAGTAGGCTAATGTACGGACTGTGTCTGTGGTATAAGATAATATAAGATAAGATTTTATTGTACAGGGCCGGCGGAAGCAATTCTTGATTGGGGGGGCTTCCATCCTAGGTCCCTATAGGCGAGGATCCATGGGCCGCAATAACCTAAAGAAAAGAGTACTTGCAGCCAAATTATTGGGGGGGGGGGCTAAAGCCCCTCTATCCCCCCTAATCCGCCGGGCCTGCTGTATCGAAACATACATTGTGGACAGCATACAATTTGACAATTATAACAACAAGACACAGTATTGCATCGGAACCTCCCTTGAGGATAACATACAAAATATTAAATACAGTGAGTAGTTAGGCTATAAATTAAACCTGCATTGACATATATTATTGTACATCACATGATCATGATGTACTCGACAGTATAAAAAATATCAATAAATAAATAATATTGGCCTGATGGCTCAAGTTCAGTTTTCTAAATTAAATCCAATCGTAGTTGCACGTTGTTAATCTTTGGGAATCTAGCTGTAACTCACCTCAACTTCTATATGATACTCTTCTAAACATTAATGATAGCGGCTGATTATCTTTGTTTATTTATCAAACGCCTTATAATTTACTCCATCATGTGATATGTCACATGACAATACCGTTATATCGATTTTCTTACATTGGAGAGTAGCCTACTGTTAAAAGGGGTAACCTCCCTTTATAGGCGGGACATGTTAATCTTGAATGAATGAATGAAATGGGGTTTAACGTCCTACTGCTATGCACTTAACTTGAGCTAATTGAAGACGGGCATACTCCATACAGTGTGCTATGAGCTTAAAAGGGTCAATCCCGATAATGTTTTTGAGAATAAAACTGCCTAATTTTGTGTTAAAATCCCTTAAAATACCTTCCCTTAGAGCCGAGCTACTAACACAATATATGTGATACGTTTTCAAACAATTTTAACCCGCCAGTCTTTATCTGGAAATAGTCTGGTGTCCCAAGCTGTATTATGCGGTGATGGATAAAACCAGACTTTTTTTTATAAAAATAACGTGTCGGTAAAATTTACTTTTTGTTATCAAGTACAGCACATGGACCATTCACCGTGTAGACCTCTAATAGAACGGGAATCGATTATCGGGTTACCCAACGAAAGAATTGTCCCAAAATCTTAAAAGGGTTAGTGTCCAGATAAGCTGTTTTAACGCTCACGTCCAAATGACTCAATATTTTGAGCTGAAATTTTGAGTCAGGGTATATACACCATTCTTATATATTTTGGCGTTTAAATTTCATACGTACTCGAACTTTTATTTTTGACACTTTGTTAAATACGGGACTGTCCCTTTAAAGCTTATTCAATATGTTGGTCTTCAGGAGGTTTCTGGGAGCGATATAAACACAGCTCTTGGGGACTAAAATGGATCTTTTTTTAAATCTTACAAAACAAAGTGATTATAGAGGTGTAATGTACCGAAAATAACAAATTGGACTGACAAGATGAAAAAAAAATGCATTTTGCACATGGTGTCGGTCACTTTTATCAAAAAGACTACCAAATTCAGCAATAGAATGACATTGTGCCCATATATCACTGTCTCATCAGATATGGCTTTTACTACCGGTATGTCTTTTATATGGTTTTCGGTGTCTCTGAATTTAAAAATGAATTTTGAAAATCCAACATGGAGAACTTCAAAATGGCAGCCAAATTAAAATCCAAAATGGTGGTTCGAAATCCAGGTCCAAAATGGTGGATTTTTAATTAATTATCAGTTTGTTGAAAAAAGAGCATATTATATTAATAAGGTCATTTCAGGTCACGGAGTTCAATTCCGACACCCAAAAACAACCGGGGTTTCTTGTGGTTTTTCATAACCCATATTTTTTATTCAGATTTAAAACGGCAATCGAAGTAGAATAACATTTTGTGATTCTTTCATGTGCATATTGGTTTTTAAATATAGTAAAGTTTTCGAGGTTTACTAAACTCTATTTTGGGTTTAAAAAATTAATTTAACAAATCTAAATAAATATCTGTTTAGTGCATCTACTCTTCACCGGGGTAAAGGTGGTTTTGACATTTCTAGTTGTAAAGAATTTAGGCCCTAATATTAGTTCAGAAATGTTTACAGATCTTTTAGAAATAATTTCATCATGGGAGTTTACAGACGGCGGCGCCGGTCTCCTGTAATTTCGCGCGTTTTGCTGCTATTCCAGCCAGTGAAAAAAGCAACTTCAAATTATAAAATGGTCTTATATAGGGTACATGGCTGACATGAATCCCAAAACAACCAACTAATAGTCGCGGTGTGCCACGGCCTCGCTCCCCAGGCTAAAATTTGGAAAATTTAACCATCGCAAATGCGATTTTCTGCTATTCTAGCCCGTATGAGTTAAGCCACGTCAAAATGTCCAATTGTTTTGAAACCAAAATCCCCCTCTATATATGGTGACCCCCATTAGACTGTTGCAGAAGCATTTACAAATAATAACCGATTCCCGAATAATGCCGTAATGAGTAGGGTTGCTGAAGACAAAATGTTTTAATTGATAGTTAATTCAGTACGAATTCGTGTTTTTTTTAAAAAAAAGTAAAATTAGTGTTTTACTAGATTCCGGGCGCTTTATTTCGCAAGCAGATGAAATAAAACATTTCTTTGTCACTTTGCACGTCTGCCCGAAAGGTCAGATTGTCCGAAAGTTAGATCGTACGCCCATTAATACTAGAAATGAACTGAAAACGAGTGTGGTATAGTTTCAGAGGTTCCTAAACTAGTTAATGTTTTTGCGTAGTTTGGGTCCCCTTTCAGTCATAAATTTACGTTGTTATTAATGAATTGTTACGATTGACGTACCATTTACAGACACCGTTTACTTACGGTTGGAGAGAACCCATCCAGACTCCACTCCCATAGGGCGGGACCTGTGGCACTTTCCCCGATGTTCTAGAGCAGTGCCGGACCGGGCCCACTTGCCCACTTGCCCACTTGCGAATGGCAAGTGGGCCTAAGCCGAAAACAAATATGGGCCTCAAAGAAAAAAAGAAAAGAGTAAAAAAAAAGAAAAAGAAAAGGTAGTAAAAGAGGGGAGGAGACTAGAGGAAACAGGGAAAGGAAAGGAAAGAAAAGCAGAAAGAGAGATTTCGTTGGAAGAAACAAATTCTACCACCTGGTGAAATTATGCATAAATTCATGAGTGACAGTTAATATCTATCATACTAATTTTCTGAACAGTGAATATCTATCATACTATCTGTACTGTTGAATATGACAAATTCTGTGAATTCTTGACTATGACAAATTTGATTTCTCTATTCGTATTCGAGGATGTGTTAAAATTGGAGACTCGGTTATTCAGTTAGCTAGTGCTGTGAAGGATCTTGGTGTTTATCTTGATCCTTGTTTGTCATTTGAACTCCATGTTGATAAGTTGCGTCAGACCTGTTACTTTCATTTGCGACGCATCAGTGATATTCGACATCTCATCACGACTGATGCCGCCAAATCTCTAGTACAGTCATTAGTTCTGTCAAGACTAGACTACTGTAACAGTTTGTTGTCTGGGATTAATCAATCAAGTCTCTATAAACTACAAAAAATACAGAATACAGCAGCTAGAATCATATCACGAACCAAAACATCATGTCACATAACACCTGTTCTAAAATCCCTACATTGGCTCCCTATTCCAGCTCGCGTCAACTGGTCCTGTGCCTCACATACCAGTGTCTACAAAATCTTGCACCCAGCTATCTATCAGAACTTCTAACAGTTAATCAACCAAATCGATCCTTGAGATCCTATTACCAGAATACTCCCGTCGTTCCACACTCAAAACTGAAACATTTTGGTGACAGAAGTTTTAGTGTAGTTGCACCTAAATTGTGGAATAATCTACCACTGAATATCCGAAACAGTGAATCTTTGATTACTTTCAAATCACAGCTGAAGACTCATTTGTTTAGAGAATACTACGAGAATTAAACTTCCTATTCACTGTTTATGTAAATATTGACTCATTGCGCTTTGAGCATGCTTTTGGATGGATTTGGCGCTCTATAAATGTACATTATTATTATTATTATTATTATTGTGATTAAAGTGCTCGCAGGTCACCATATATCTCCATCCGCTGCTCTGGCCTGAGGTGCTTGGAAAATGGGTTTGCGGGAGAATCCCCCCAGACCCCCCTCGAGCGCTCGCGCCTTCGGCGCCTTGTCACATGTATGGCAAGTGGGCCTTCGGCCCACCAGTCCAGCACTGGTCTAGAGAGCTGATTATAGGTTTGGCATGATAATAAATGTCTAATTAATTATAGTTTACATAAAAAATTGTAGCCAAAATAATAACCTACAATAGGTTGGTTTAGCTCTTACATTATTTATCTTTAACGTGTATACGCCGGCAACCCTGGCCAGCCTTTATATGTTGGACATTATAAAACTTACACAGTAAATAGGAAGAGAAATGATCAGAAATATTGAAATTAGACGGAATGGTCTCATAAAGGTTGTCCTATATAACGTTCACGGCACGGTGTAAGAAGTTTAAAAGTTAAAAAAGAGAAAAATACGATAAGTCATTCTTTATAAACAAGTGAAAATCCCCTGCAAATATTTTAAATAAGGAGTCCACAAGAATTAATGGATTAACCGACGCCTGTCAGGTGAAGATAGGTGTATAAAAATGTCTTCTGTTGCTGAAATAAACACTTAGCCATTCTTGATGTCTCCGGACAAATTAATTTAACATTTTAAGATCACTGGAGAAGAAATAGAAATACCAATAATACATATTCGGGGAGTTTTGGTGGTATACTAATTCTTTACATATTTAACAAAATGGTAGATAGAGACTATCAAAATATACCGTTTAAAAACATGGCGGTCTTGGGGAACGGCTTAACGCCTCGATTTTAAATACGACGATTTGTACCTGTTTCAGGTAAGATCAAGTCCCTAATTGTAGTGGTGTGTGGCGGAAATATTATTAATAACAATAATCAATCTTTGTTTCGATGAAAAATGCTGTAAATTGTGTAATGAATCAGAACGGGGGTTGCAACGTTACTTGTAATGGGAGCCAAAGTCATCTCGAAACACAGAGGGTTGAGAGATGATTTGTTATCTAGTGAACTATCAGCTCGTTATTAAATCGTACATAGCGCATCTTAATATAAGATTTACAACGCTAAAACAATACACACCCCATAACACTGCCACAAAAAACCTTACATTCCATGGATCTATTTAATAATAATATTCTTTTTACACTGCTATTTAAAAACTCTGTGTCATACTGAGGGTTTCCCTTTATGATAAACTACTCGTGCATGCATATAATCAATTCTTATAGTGTGGAAAATGGTATCAAAAATAGTAATGGACAGGGGCGTAAATGTCGTGAGAGAGAGGGGGTGGGCTACACCCCCTGAAAAAAATCAGTCAGTCTCAAAATAAGTGCAGTCGGTCCCAGAATTATTCATCGGCGACTGAATGAATTAATGAGATAAACAAACAATGCCAAAATAGATGCGAAAAATCCTAAATATGTATGAATATAATATATCTGCTTGGATCGATATGACAATAAGTTTACGTAGTCCACGTGTTATAAAGGTCAATAATAATTAGGTTATTTGTAGATTGATATTCAATATTAGGAAAGAATTTATAAATTATTTAATGCTGAACTTATGAACCCCAAAAGCCAGACTCGGGCGTGCATGGGTTGCACTCTTGCAAATTTCCTAATGAATCACATGAATTCGCATACGTTGTACTCAATTTTACTAATGTTATGTTTTCTGAACATAAGAGTTACGCAAAATCGTCCCCCAAAGTCCGTGAAATGAATATGGGCGTCACACACACTGGAAACTTATAATAATAATTATCTACATACAATTTACAGGACGCGGATAACCGACAAGTACCTAATTCTTCTTGGTTTGGTGTTTAACGTCTGCTTCCACTTAAGTGATATCACAGACAAGACATAGGAGAGCCGAAGCTGCTTCCTGATTTTTAGAATATGATTTTGCAATCTTTCCATTTTGGCCTTAGGCCATGGATTAGGTTTTAGTGGGAAGTTCTTCCCTTTATTTAATAAAAACACGTATCAAGTACAATCACCAATTATAAGGAATTACTTCTAATCACTTGGCTAGTTCAAGTGTTGACATAAATAAGCATTGCTGTAATAATGTACAATGTAAGAAATAGAACAATTAATAGATTAATCATACGATTGGCATGTTCACCAGATGCAGGCCATATTGACAGTTACTTTCTATCTATAACAGTTTTATAAACAACAAGGGATTATAATAAATTAACATGCCATTGGCGTTACATAACACTTCATCATTGGCTAGTCACCTTTTAATAGCACACATACAATTAATGTTTTAAAGGAATAGAATATTTATTGTGCCGGTGTTTAAATAAATTCAGTTTGAAGACTTTCACTTTTAAAATTAATAATGCATTATATTCCAGATTTAAATTATAACATATAACTACTATAACCTACACGGTTATTATATTCTTATTAACCACTACCTCGGGTTGTTAATCTCATTCTCTCGTCTGGACATTTTCCGGACAAATGGACAGAGTCATATTTAATACCTGTCTGTAAGAAGGGGGACATTAATAATGTTAATAATTACAGAGGAATTGCGTTAGCTAGCTGTTTAGACAAAACGTCGTTGGCAATAAAATTATTAATCAACTACTCTAAGAGTACCTAGAAAACAATAACATTATTGACAAATGACAAGGAGGATTTAGAGCAGGAAAAAAACGATAGATAATTTATTTATATTTAAGACTATTAAATTATACGAAAAGAAAAACTCGTACCTATGTTTTGTCGATTTCAAAAAAGCATCTGATTCAGTATGGCGAGCTGGTATTTCTACACATTAGTTAAACATAATATAAACGGTAATGTATATAATATTATACACTCGATGTATCATAAAACATCTTATAAGATAAAATCTAATGATCAATTACCCGAGGTAATTTCCTCGACCGTTGGCGTCAATCAGGGTTGAGACATGAGCCTAACCCTCTTCATTATATATATTAACGATCTACAAAGGAGCATGACCCCGACCCCCCTAAGAAGCATACACCTGATCAGCTCTGTTTGTGGCTACGTAACTCCTTTTAGTGGCCTTGACATCAGTCGGTCTCATTTTTGCTAAACACCCCCACCCTCCACCAAACAAAATCGATATATATATATACGCCCCTGGTAACGGTTGTATCTAGAAAACAAATCTCATCTCTCAACCCTCTAAACACATTAGTATATCTCAACCTTTGTTGTGTCATGCGCCTTATGCATGATCGTAACTATAGTAATCCTGACTGACAGTTGACGACAGATGTAAATTTACACTAGATATATTTATAACTCTAGCATGTCCTTGGTTTGGGTGTAGGACTGTTGTCCTTCCTTATCTAAGTGATTTAACCTGTCTGTATATAAAAGGTATATATAAAATAGCCCAGCTATATGGATTCATAAATGTGGTGTGGAGATCAAACAGATTTACCCCAACCTTGACCTTGTATTTAAAGTAAATTTCCCCAATCGGAGGGAAATAGCCGGCATAATTGAGCTTTCTGTCTATTGGATAGATAGAGTAAACACCATAGATGAATGCGGACGTTAACCCCTATGCATACGTTAAACCCTATAATAATACTGCCTTTGGGCAAATCTCTTTATTGTTTAGGATAGACAGTCAGTAGCAGTACAATAAAGGTTTGTTAAATGGAGATTGCATTTATGCTTTTAGCGTTTGGATTTTATTATTTTTATTTGCAACAAGATTTCACCATTTAACGCACATGTTTAGTCAATCTTACACGCTGACTAAAAGAGCGTCTGCTTCCAATGTCAGACAATATGACACGGAACATGTTGGGGAAATTTACCAACACTTTTGCTATTTATATACTGCCACCGCCCATCTGCTTACATTTCTAGAATGATCAGCATTATGCAATTCTATACAAGCTGGAAAGGAAATTAATGTGTATTGATTCAATACAAGTAAGGGCTTAATATACTGAATATTGGATTTTAGAAACTGCAAGCAGGTAAGCGTTTTTCAAATGAATAAAACAATTATACAATAGAATATTTGACTTTATTGAATGTTTGGATTTTAGAGCTGAAAAGGCGTCTTTATTCATCAATTGGAAAAAATAATATCATGGCCATATTTTCAGCTGTATACGATTTTTTGTGTTTAAATTGTGAAAACAGGGCCGGTGGAAGCAATTCTTGATTCGGGGGCTTCCATCCTAGGTCCTTATAGGCGAGGGTCCAGAAGCCGCAATAACCTGGAGAAAGGGGCTAGTACTTGCGACCAAATTATTGTAGGGGCTAAAGCCCCCCACTCCGCCGGGCATGGAAAAGTAATTCTACTAGCTCCGGTGGGTTAGTATTCGATACAATGGTGTCGTTATCCGTTCTGCTCTACTAACTGACAGATTGAGCAATAAAATAAAACCAAGTACGAACAATCCACACCATTAGACACAATTCGAAGTCCTAAAAAACGGCATAGGCAATGTACTATTAATGTAATATCTGACGCGTGGCCGCTCTCATTAGGTTAGTGGAATCAGACATAAGAGTTATGACCACCTTGACCTAACAACCGGCTACTACAATTCACAATTCGAGTGCGATAAATCGAAATTTCTCTACCCTTTAGAACGATAACATTAAACGCATTAAATTTCCCAATCATTACATACTGTTATAATATAATTAATTACATCACACACTTAATTAGAAATGTGACACCGCATATCCTCGATAGCCTAAGTGGTCTCGTTCCGTTCTACTTAAAGTGAACCATACCACCGGTAATACGATCTTTTCTAAATATTAAAGGACCTAAGTCCGTAACTCAAAATCCTCCAAAATCTTCGACATCGAAAACACGAATTATTGGTCAATTCAAATCAACATTGATGTTGTGATCTCACCTGGAAACGGTAGGCCTCAGATATCCAATATTTAAAACAAAATAAACATTTTACCATTGGTACACGAATCGTGTACCATAGTGCATTTCAGCGTCACTTGTAACAAGTGACCAGACAGAACGAGGCTAGACATATTCAACAACTCCTGTGAAACGCTGAGGCCATATCTTATCTGGTAGGCATGCGCAGTAGACTGGAATAACCAGACACTATAATTTCCTCTTTGATTAAGACTCATGCCGTATTTCGCTGGACATAACTGATTTGAAATTAGAGTCAAAACGGAAACAATTTAATGTAAAACAGTTAATATACAATCAGATTATATTATTATATGCGTTGCGACCCATTAGGGTCAATTTCTAGGTTCCAAATGTTAGCGATTTGGCTCCTTTAAGTCTACCTGCAAATTTCGTCAAGGTCAAGAGAGTAAACAGCAGGACACGTGATTGTTGCAGAGGATCGTGAATTAGGTAGGGTTAGGTCATTCAGATTTAACCCAGAGTTTCTACTTCTTTTATTTATAAACATATTTTATACTCCTAATGACTTGTAACAGCAAACGTGACAATGTTTTACATAGGAATCCAAACAATTCATTTTTTTTATTTAAAGCCTAGAGCACACGGACAATTTTCTTAGAGCAATTGCAAGCGACATTTAATTGCCGACATTGTAAAAAATAGAAACTAAGTGTCAATGTACAGAATATTAACTTTTTTCTGAATACGACGTTTTGCCAGATATCGAACAAGTTGGCTATTCTATGACAAATAATTTATAGTCCATCTGCGATATTTAGACTTTGTTTTTTTTTTATCGTACCGACTTTTGTAATAAGTCTAACATTCAAACGCTAAAATCTCATTTCAGAGTGGAGCTATTTGACAATCTAAACGACAGACTCATCCTACCTGCAGAGAAAAAAATGCCAGCTACCATTTATTTTTCGTGATATTTTCAGAATTTTTCATTAACGTTATCTTTTTTTAACTATATTATAGCTAGAACTGTCAACTCGTTATCTAATCTACCAGATTTCCCCTTTAATCGCTGTGTACGTGTCAGCTAGCAATCAGTTTTGTGTTTTTATACGCCAACATGGAAATGTGGTCTTATATTGTCGTCGCCCCGTCCGTCTGTCCGTCGGTCCTTCGTCCAACCTATCTTTACGAAATGACATCCAGTCTGAACTAAATTTCCATCAATGGGGGCAGCCATATTGACCACTCAAATGATCGGCGTTGGCAATCCCGGAAATGCCGCCTGCTTATTGCCCTTTCACGCCCACACATCGCCGTGATTTCGACAGCATAACTGTTGTTTAATTCAACAAGGGGGAAAAATAGCTCGCGTGTGCCAGGCTTTGGGTGAACGTGTGTGTATTACATATCGCAGTGTATTCGGTTGAGCAACTATTTGCCTATATCTATATTTAATCTGACCGTGTGTGCTAGGCTTTATACGAAAACGTTGTGTGTATTAGATGTATCGCAGTGTCTTCGGTTAAGCAGCTATATACCTATCTATAATAAATCTGACCGTGTGAGCTGGGTTTTATGTGAACATGTGTGTATTACATGTATCGCAGCGTATTCGGCTGAACAACTATATCTATATTATTTCTGCCCGTGTATGCTGGGCTTTAGGCGGACTTGAGAGTATTACATGTATCGCTGTGTCCTTGCACTAGCACTCGCGGTTGAGTACTAATGTGTCTATCTATATTAAATTTATCCGTGTGTGCTAGGCTTTAGGCTAACTTGAGCGTATTGCATGATGTATCGCAGTGTACTTGCAGTTGTAGTATATCCACAATAACCTCAGTCACAATTACTCAGCAGTTTTAACTTGAGTAAAGGGGCATATCCATTAAGAACCGTTGTTAGGTTTTTTAAAATTATATGCGCCTTCATTCTCACAAGTTTTTATATTTTATTGGTGGGGGTTGTTGGAGAGCCAATTTGTCTAACGAAGGAGCTTTTAGCTGCTATAGATCATAAGGTCTGTCAATAATTCAGTTGTCCTGGTTTCGATTCCCAACGTGTACGTAAGGAGCAGGGTCGCCAGACCAACCTCCTATGTTTTCTCTGAGTCCCCTTGTTCCTCACACATCTAATGACCTCTATGCGCAAGCCAGTTATTGAAATAAAACTGTATGTTATTGGACTGTCGCTGCCGCTTTGACTTGGGCCTACTAGACCAATTATCAAGCACGAGATCATTGATACGGCTGAATACTATCATATGATTACTTTTAATCGATTTTCTCATTATGGTATTCTTTCCTATGTCATAGTAAATTGTGAATTGGTTTGGATTGGAGTAAGTAATTACAGATTTAAAGATTTATGTATATATGACATACTGAATGTGTTTGTATCGAAGTTGGTTTTATATTGTGTTTTAGTTCAAAGTCACACTTGGTTAAAATGTCATGACGCTGTTTATTATATTTTAGTTAAAAGTCAGGCTGTCGGTTTATATCTTAGTTAAAAAAAACTACGATGTGGATATTATATTGTACTTAACCGCCACGGCGTGGGTTTCATATTTAAGTTCAAAGTCACGACGTGGGTTTTATATTTTAGTTAAATGTCACGATGTGGTTTTTATTATATTTTAGATAAAAGTCACGATGTGTGTTTATATTTTTAGATAAAAGTCACGATGTGGGTTTTATATTTTAGTTAAATGTCACGATGCGGTTTTTATTATATTTTAGATAAATATCACGATATGTGTTTATATTTTAGATAAAAGTCAGGATGTGGGTTTTATATTTTAGTTAAAAGTCACGATGTGGTTTTTATTATATTTTAGATAATAAAAGTCACAGTGTGTGTTTATATTTTAGTTAAATGTCACGATGTGGTTTTTATTATATTATTATTGTAATTAAATGTCACGATGTGTGTTTATATTTTAGATAAAAGTCACGATGTCGTCAACAAACAAAACCGCCGATGTTATTAACGGTACAGCACAAGCTCCGGGTAAAGGTAAATATTGCATTTTCGATTATTTAAAAAAAAAGTTAGTTGTCATGGTTACTAATAACAGTTATAACACAAGAACAGGTGTAAATAGCAGAAATGCCAACTATAATATATTACAGTGATATACTACATTGTCATTATAAAAAAAATCAATTTAACTGTTGTTTTGTATGTAGCGTCACGTGAAATCCATAAATAAGTTATCAGCGATATTACTCATCCAGGTATATTCCAGTATATTAATCAATTTCACATTCCGCAAGTCAAACATTATAAAAATCAATTTTATTTCTTTGTTGTTGAGTACATGTAGGTTTACTAATCACTCATATCCAGTAAAATGAGCTCACACACGATGTACATTATGTGTATGGTAATCAATTTCACATTGTGGTATGACATGGGCGGACTAGCCATACAGGTGCGCTGGGACTGTTAGGTAGAAATGGGCCCATAGATAAGAGGATTCAAATACTATTGAAAAACAACCAATTACGAATGGTTGTTTCCTAGCCTAGTAGGTGAATAGTGCCTCAAGCTGATTTTAAGGACCAGGGGCCTGTTTCACGAAATTTTAACTAAGATAAAATTATTTTTTCGTAATTTGATTGGACAATACTAGATTGATTCTAGTTCTTAGCCAATCAAAATTGAAGTATCTACTAAAATTGGGATTTTATCTTTAGTTAACATTTCGTGAAACAGGGTCCAGTCTAGTATATATCTGGTTAATTCCCTAATTCCAATCTTGATTAAATATAACACAATACACATGACGCAATTCTATAGAACACAATTACTGTTTATAACCGAGCGACGTTTCGACTATAGGCCTCTCCCTCTCAGGCAATGGTGCAATTATATGGTGGAAAATGAAATAAAATAAAATGGGATTTAACGTTGTACTGTTCGGTTCCGACTGGGCTAATGGAAACGGACATACGCCATTGTGCTATGCGTACGACCTACTCTTATATCGAATTCCAACTGCCAACGGTTCTTTTACGTGCACACCAATGTCTAAACGGGACCTCTTGTCCCGTACCATCCGGACAACTATACGCTGTCCCAAGCTAGGACCTTCTCCATCCTGCACCGGAAAATCACAATGATCCCAATATAGGGATCGAACACTGGACTTCCAACTTAGCGAGTCAGTGCCTTACTCACTTGTCGTTCAGTAATAAACAGAAATGGTATTCAATAGAACTATTTCTTGTGTATTTGCAGGTTGTGCCATTGGCATAACCGTTACCTAGAGACGGTTCCGTTCACGCTCTAAGAAAATCATCGAAATATACATTATTTTAGGGAGACAGTCCAAATTCTAATCTCTATTGTTTGCCCTAAACGAAATTTAAGCCTTTTTTATTTATATTTATATAATCTATATTTTTATATTTAAGCTTTATTTTTTTTTTATTTCAGCACCGCGTCAAACTGTAGATGAACAGTTTTTACGTGATATATTTGAGATTATGGTAAAAGATGCTTTAAAAGATGGAACCGAACCTCACAGGTGGGCTTTGAAAGGATTCTTAAATAGACCCGTGTTCAACTTAAAGGCGGGAATCTAAACGGTTTCTTGTGATCACTTGAAACAACATTTTATAAAACATTTAATAAGTGTAGACTATTTTTTCATAGCGAAATTATTAATAAATTGATAGCCTAACCCAACTCACTAATTGTCAATAAAGCCCACCCGGGCTCTTTATGGTTGATCAAATTGTATTTGTAATACCGATTGTATTTGTTTTATTCAGTAAAGTTATTGATTGGAAACATCCACATGAATTAGAGAAAATAATAGATCTACGTATACCTGAAACCTCTACATCTAAACCAGTTTTATTAGATATATGTCGTCAAGTCGTACAATATAGTGTTAAAACAGGTAATATCATATCATTATAATAATTTCTCATACACTGCTGCCAGGCCAGTATGAAACAACGTTGCTTTAAAACTAAGGAATATGGTTCAATGTCTCTTAGTAGGTAGGGGCGAATGGTTAACACGTGCGCGTTGGGTCAGCCGGTCGGTCGTGGGGTCATTGAGTTGGTTTTCTCCGGGTCCTTCTCCCCCCCCCCCACTGTTAAAGACCTATTGAAATGAAAATGAATCATATGTTATTCCCAAAATGACCCAGTTTGTGTCGAGTGGAGTTAACCCCCATTCCTTTCTTTTTCTGTCTCCCTTGAACACAGTACTCCCGTCATACTGAGACTAACATCTTGTGTTCATTTCTATGGTTATGTGTGCAGTATTCCACAATTGACAAGAGTTTGTTACGTGCATGTCAATGTGTACACGGGTGGACTTTGGATTTTTGATCCATCCGAACGTGTGTCAGTCCCACGGGCGCCACCTGTGTAGTTTGTATTTAATAATTACATCTCAATATCTCAATTATTATACAACTACGATAAATGATATAAATATGGCAGCCGAACCCAACAGTGTTGGGCAGAACGAAAACAAAAGTATGTCATCAATATTCAAACCAAATTAAGTGCTCGTGAGATAGTACACCCCGTGTCGCCGCCATTTGTCATACGTCATAGTTTTGATTACACCATGAGTACAAAATTTTATTTTTTTGTTTAGGTCATCCTCATTTTTTTAATCAACTATGGGCGGGTGTAGATTCTTATGGTTTAGCCGGTGCTTGGTTGACAGATGCCCTAAATTCTAGTCAGTAAGTTTACTTTAAACAATATTTTATTCAACAGGCAAAAGCATATACTTTCTCTCCAAAAATATGAATCTCATTTACTTACAATAGTATGTAAGTATTAATAATATCATACCATAAAGTACCACAGTGACTACAATTTAGGGATCCACGGTGATTCAGTGAGTAAAGTTTTGATTTACAAACCAGGATGTATCATGTTCGATCCCGGTGTTGGCCGAGAAAGTTCCCCGGTTTTTTTTTCAGAGTTGTTTTCCCCACTCCGTGGTGTAGGACGGAGGGTCTTGTCATGAACATCGTCTAGCTCCTAGGATAATACTAAAATATGAGGTCCCCGTAGCCTTACCAATCACCCAACCCGCACCCACTGACGGGCAATCCACGCAGGGAAATTCCAAGGAACTTTCTCGACCGACACCAGGATCGTACCCCGCCAAACGTGGACGAATCCTGACAATTCTGACCGTCTTTTCGTCTTCTTTGTTAGATATACATATGAAGTTGCTCCAGTATTTACGTTGATGGAGAAGACAGTTCTATCTAAGATGTTGAGTCTTATCGGATTTCCAGATGGTGATGCCATATTCTGTCCAGGTAAATATATTGTAATAGCCTATTTATTTATTTTTTACTATAATTGGTTAATTGTTTTGGCATATAAAACTTTCTGTATATTATATATTATATTATCATTTGCTTGATACCATTGAGAATACAAAGAACACCCACCAATTGTCCGTGATTAAGTCAAATGGCGTGGGTATAATTCTCGGTGCGCAGAAAAAAAGTCACAGTAAAAAAAGTCACAGTAAAAAAGTCACAAATTTGCCTATGTAAAAAAAGTCACAAATTTGCTTGGGTAAAAAAAAACCACAGAAAAAATGGGATGGATTTGGCACCGCTGACACGATCTCTGATTTCGTAGCTGTGTCTGCATCTTTACAATTTCTTTTTGACCTTCTGACGGGTCGATTGCCGATGGCATCATGGGCGACGACAGTCTGGACTGTGGCTGATTCCTTCTGGAACCACTCCACCACTCTCCAGATGGATGGATGGTGTTGGCCGACAAGATTGTAGAACTTGTTGTTCCATCCCCTGCAGATGTTGTTGGTACAGGGGGCACTGTTCATGGTTGCGTCATGTACGTTCCAAACTTCAGGAGGGAACATGGGGGGGGATTCTTCTCATGGAGAGGGTTAGGCCTTGACCATGACGTTGTCGATAGGGACCATTCACATAGGTTCGAACGAAGTAGGCCAGGAGGTCATCGACCGCAGGAGGACCATCAGGTTTAATGGAATAGAGATGTTCCAAACCTTCTTGCACATCAGCTACGGGTAGAAACGCCAGGTTGTCAAGTTTTCCACATAACAGTCGGACCTCGCCGTCTTCCTTGTAGTGGGGTACTAGTCCTAGTGTCTGGACATGTCGCCAAGTTGACTGTGTCAGGTGGTAGAAGCATCCTTTGGCTGCCACGCCTCTACCAAACACTACAAGCAAAGAGCGCAAAATACTGTCTTTGAAATCAGTCACGATCGTTTCTACAAACATCTCATGGCCAAGTTCTTCACACTTATCAACAATATAAATTGTGACTTTTTTACCTGTGACTTTTTTACCTGTGACTTTTTTTCTGTGACTTTTTTACTGTGACTTTTTTTCCTGTGACTTTTTTTCCTAGATTCTAATTCTCTACTTATACGCGACAAAAAGTATGCTCGCCTGACAACCTCACCAGTTTTCACCACCCCCACCAACACAGCTGAAATAAAATGGGGCGGGAAGGGTACATCAATCTCAATGTTTGCTTGTTGTAAATAAATTGGACTCCAATGATTATTTTTAGTAGTGCATGATTTGAACACATAGCTTTTGACCACAACCAGTCATTAATTTACAATAACATATCTTAAATTTATATATAAACAAACTTATTTTAGGTGGCTCTGTTTCTAACATGTATGGTATTAATTTAGCCAGATTCAATTCTTTTCCTGAAGTTAAAACAAAGGGCATGCAGGGTCTACCTAATCTTTGCGTACTTACTTCTGACAAGGTGAGATTTTAAATCTGATTTAATTAGATACTACGTGGAGAGTGGTCAACATAGGCCTAGCCTGTTCCCTAATTCATGACATAAAAAGATATACTATCTATGTGGTCCATTAGACAGGTGCCAGATCAATGTGGTCTATATATAATATACACACCTGGCCTCCTCACGATCAAAACCCATGCCGATACGTTCAATATGTTAGGGATACATCTTGTTGTGACTCAGTGAAAAGGGCACTGGCTCGCTTACCAAGTATTCTCGGGTTCGATCCCGGTGTTGGCCGATAAAGTTCTTCGGAATTTCCGACGTGACATCAGTGGTGTAAGACGGGCAAGAAACACACGTTGTTATGCAATGCGAAATAATAGCCTTTCATTTCTAAATGTTAGGTTGCACAAGCGTATAAACAGCGGTGGATCCTGGAGGGTCCTAAAAACGACCTTGCTTAAACAGGTCTACGTGTATGGGGAGGTTTAAGGGTGAATTGCTACTTTTCTATAGCTGGTTGTCCTGTAAATATCCAAGGTAGAATCATGGTTTAGTATCAAATTCGCATTGTTTCGTATACCATGTCAATGTCATTGAAGAAGATACCAGTGGTAACGCAGACCTGGTTTATAAAGGGCCCTCATAACAGCCCAAGACCCCGAAAATATCTAGGTCCGCCACTTTAATGAAGACATATTTTTTTCGTATTTCTTGTAGGGTCATTATTCTATGAAGAAGGGGGCGGCGATGTTGGGGCTAGGTATAGATAACATTATACCGGTAGAAACTGACGAGATTGGCCGAATGAAACCCGAGACGTTGGAATCTACAATACTAGATGTTAAGGCACAGGTAAATTATTTTATTGAAAATATTTTGGATTATTTAATGCTTTATTTCAAGTTGGATCAGAAGCATTTCCTGACCCGCTAAATTGAGATCGGTAATATGATTGCTTAATGCTTTTGCATAAAGATAAATGTGCAAATTATTTAAAAATTCACCAAAAGTCTATAATCTATCTAGAAGCAATTCTACCCTCAAGAAAGCCACGTCGAATTGTTTTTGGGTGACGTTTATACTATGATGATGTAGAATTATTAAAGAGTCATCCTATCAGCCACTCGGCAAACCTTAGCAGATTCAGGTACCGGAATCTGCCGAGGTATAGGGTACCGGAATCTGTCGAGGGTTGACGAGTGCCTATCAGCCTCACTGCTGTCGTGTTTTTCTTGTCTATATATTTTTTTTAATTGAATCCTTCTAGGGTCGTGTTCCAATCATGGTCAACGCTACAGCTGGGACAACTGTTCTTGGTGCCTACGATCCATTGAACGCTATAGCAGATGTTTGTCAGAAACATGGTATTTGGATGCATGTGGATGCAGCTTGGGGCGGTGGCGTATTATTATCAAAGAAGTACCGACATTTGATTGCTGGCATTGAAAGGTTTGTATTTGTCTATAAGGTCACTGTTTTAAAGGTACTTAATTATCTTGGTTATTGTCTGGTTAACCTAGTCTTCGTGGGATAAAATAATGTTAAAATGTCCCAACAACTCAATAAGTTTAAAGAAACAATATTTTATAATAAATATGTAACCATGATAGCATAGAAATTATATATTATATTTTTCCAACAAGTTTAAAGAAACATGATAGCATATAGAAATTATTTTCCTATTAAGTTTAAAGAAACCTCATTTTAATATATATATAGGTAATCGTTAAGTTGAAATAAGTGATAGCGTTGAAAGATTGAGACAAGGAGGAGGGCGAAATAATAAGCGGTTTAGATAATATTCTGTATAAAGAAAACAGTCAACATAAATAATTTTAAAAAGAAAACATCTCGGTTTTGTGAATATTCATGATGATATTTCTTTTGGGGGGAGGGGGCATTTGCTGTCCAGAATTACGAAAGTCTTCTAATATTTATGTAAAAGATGTCTGACTTCCGCATTTCAATCATTGGCTCAATGATGCATAATATGTTATAAGACGTTACTGGTTCGGACAGAATGGTGCCTCTTACTCATTTTAATATCCATTTACTTACACTAAATAGGAATTCATTTTTATCAACAAATACTTTCTAGTATTTAATTTGTCAAGGCAAATATTAATATTTGGGGCTCATTAAGTCGCATCGATGTCATACTTATCAGGGATTGAAGCGGCCTAGCGAATATTCACTCCTGATCAGTGTGAGTCCGTTAGTCAGTTAAAGATACATTATTCAAGATGTAGATAAAGAACTAGCCATTCTTGCTATAATAGTTCGAAAGTAATCAAATTACTCTATTGCAAGCGGAGATATTGGCATTTGAAAGTTTGGCAGACGTGTGCAATAATTTCAACCACGGTCCTGGTTGATCGCATCTAAGTCGGGGTCAGCCATATTTGATTAAATCAGAGCATCGCTGAAACGTTTTATTCTGTTTAATATGGGAGAAATCTCATGCCATCCAGAGTTGATTAAGGCCTGGATCAGTTAATTAATGTCTAATTAATACTTTAGAAAACATTTCAGGCCCAAAGATAGACCTTATATAGGCCGATTTAGCTCTTAACTAATGTATCTTTAATATCGGGCATAAAATCGAGTCGTGGCAATGTTTCAATGTTAAGAATAAACAAAGCTTTAATTGATAAGAAGACAATCTGGACAACCTAGACTGGGATAATTCAGTTCCTTTAAAAATCAAAATCTATTTTTTTATTTTCTTGGACTTGATTTATGAATGATTTAAATGTGTTTCAGAGTCGACTCCGTCACCTGGAATCCGCATAAAATGATGGGAGCGCCCCTACAAGCTGCGGCCTTCCTGACAAGTCATAAGGTATAAACGGTATACGATTATGGTATACCGTACATTGACATACTTTATAATTCACATTTTTTCTGTACATCAGTGTTTTTTTTAACATCCACTAATCATCTGATCTTATCCTTTAATCCAGAAACAAATTCCTATATTAATCTGTCGGGTGTCTTTAAATTAGATTTTACTTACTATTTTGAGTAAAGAGTAATAAATTTATTATGCAAGAGCTAAATTTGCCAATTGCAGATATTTCTTTAGGTCTGAAATGTTATCTAAATTATCAATTCGACATTTAACAAGTTATCCAGATCATAATTAACGCTCGATGCCTTCGCTAGCCTTCAATATTTAGCAGATTGGAATACATTTTATGAAGGATGATTAAACGTAAAAATGGATAATCGAGACTTTGTTTTTTTTTTTATCGTACCGACTTTAGTAATGATGATCGAAGCTAGCCTAAAATTCAAAAGCTAATATCTCGGTTCAAAGTGGAGTAATTTGACATAAATTTTTAGCATAATTCTATTTAAGTTATCTATTTTTAACTATAAGCTAGAACTGCCAACTCTTGATCTAGTCACCCATTTAAGTGAAAAACAAATAGCTTAAAGTAAAATGGCGATGTCTCTCTTCATCTTTAATTTTGTAGACATGTCCTTGGCTACCAGCGGACTAATCTGCTTTTAATTTTAATTATATTGCCTTTAATCTATAACTGTATGAGTACAGCTTTTGTATGACTTTATATTTACCGGGCTTTGTAATAATAAAATTAACATTCAGTCCTACTAACAAGTCAAAATTACACCATTTCTGAATGAAGGCGTTCGCTGCCAACTCTACTATATAACACGTCATGATCACAATCTTGAAAATCTGGTAAAAAAAAGAAATGAGCAAAATCTGCCTATTGCGGAAATGTTACATAAATTAATATTTGGACATCTGTTCAACCAACAAGCTCATAATCAACTGTCTAGGGCATCGGATGTCTTATTGAACTTTCTCGATATTTAATAATTAAACGATAAAATGGGTGTACTTGACAACCAAGACTTTCTTCTCAAAGCTTCAAACACTCTTAACTTTGCCGATAATAAATTAATTTGACTGAAGTATTAAACACATTGATTTATCAATACCTATATTAGTATTATACATTTAGTATGAACAACCTGGTCCCAACTTCACAAAGCATTCTCAGACTTAAGTTAAGAATTTACTCAACTTTCAATCACTGTTTATGAGAAATATCTTTGATCCAGAAACACAAAACTTTGCACATAGTTTCTTATTGATGTATTTCATACATTAAAACAACAAAAGGTTTACAAAGGGCTATATTTTAGTTAACATAAGGTGAACAAGTTTGAGTAAATTCTCAACCTAAGAATGCTTTGTGAACTCGGGGCCTTTATCATCTATTTGGTGAAAGTTAACAATTATTACTTTATGTGACTGGATTTTACCCAAACTTGGAATGCATGTAGGACGTTATTTTAATACTTGCTAACATCTTACATTTTATTTATTTTAAAGACTATATTAGCAAGTTGTCACTCCATTCATGCTAAATATATTTTCTCTGTTTATTTGTTCCATAGACTCTTCTAGCAGAATGTCATTCAGCTCATGCTAAATATCTATTTCAACAAGATAAGTTTTATGATGTGACGTATGATACCGGTGATAAATCCGTTCAGTGTGGTAGAAAGATTGACGTATTGAAGGTATGGATGATGTGGAAAGCTAAAGGTGATGAACAATACGAGAGAGATATTAACAATATCTTCCAATGTGCCGAGTAAGTATACAGATTCAGCTTGCTGCCCTGGTCCTGCCTCTCGAATTAACTAAAGATCAAATCAAAATTTTACTAAATACTGCAATTTTGATTGGATAATCACTAAAATCAATTAATATTTTCCAATCAAATTACTAAAATTTGGATTTTATCTTAGTTAAAAAAATTCGTGAAACAGGTCCCAGATTGTGACATATTTGGCTCTTTGTGATTATACGAATTAAGATGATCGGGATGTTCAAAATTACTGTTATTGTTCAATAGGTGTAATGGGTCTAATTTTGAAGTCAATCGGGACAGGATTACTAATCTATCTTAAATTAAATTTGGTTTCCTTCTCGGTGTATAGGCATAGATCGTATTAAAATGGGTTACATCTCACTGTGCCCACTTTTGATTAATCCAATTAAGGTCTAATTAGGATTAGTGTATTAAGCGGATTAGGATTAGGTGTTATAGGTAATTAGATGGAAAAAAACAAATATTGAAAGTGACTAAATATTCAGTCTTAAAATTGGTGAGATGAACTCACTGTAATACTTTAAAAAGTGATGAATTTTATTCAAAAAACGACTCTTGAATATAATATGAATAATGTTCAGTAAACCTACACATTACACGGTCTTTATACGGACACACATTAGTCAATCTGTCATATTTTATCATGGCAAACGTTCAAGTAAACATCCAGTACATCCCCAATGCTCAAGGTGGAGAAAACTTAGTCCATGAAGAATATAAATTCCGAGTGAAGAATAGGAAGACAGAACAGCTACTTAATTTATTTAGGCATTTAAATTAAGTAGCTGTTATTCCATAAGTATGTGTTTTTGTGTATTACATAAAATATTGGTTCACCAAAATATTTGGGGTTTTTTTTTCGACTAATTACCTATAACACCTAATCCTAATCCGCTTATTACACTAATCCTAATTAGACCTTAATTGGATTAATCAAAAGTGGGCACAGTGAGGACACACCTTAAAATGTAGTTCCCACCCTTTCACCCGATTTGCTTGGTGATTTTGTGTAGAATCGGTGAAACGGGTTGCAGTGACCTTCTGGAGAATATTCCTGATTCTAGGGCGGAATAATTTGTGGGCGGCTACGCTACAAGTTCCCCTAGTCTGTTACGTCTGTGGTATAAAACGATTAACCCGGTCGATATTTGGAGAATATCAGAGATGTTTAAAGTTACTAGAATTAATATTAAAGCCATAGGGATGGGGAGGGGGAATCTGTGACATTTACAGGGCTGATTTAAACTGATTAGCATGGCTTATACCACGGACATAAGAAAGGAATCCTATGGTTTTATTGTGATCGTTTGGAATATTTTAGGTTTCAAACCTTGACATAATCGTTTGCCTCTATGCACTGTAGTTTTTATTCTTTTCTAGATATTTGACGAATCGACTACGTAGTACAGAAGGTTTCAGACTTGTTCTAGACAAGGTTAGTTTCTTCATTATAAATTGTAAAAACCAAGAAATGATTATTATGTATTTATGAAAACTAGACGCCATTTTAAAGATCAAACCCCTTATCATCAACAGCATCTTCACACAACGACATTAAAGTACTTCCGGATTTCATGTGAATACATGTAGAAAGAGTTTTTCGTTGATAAGTGTGGTACGTCTTCACTTAATAGAATAAAGGGCTATATAAAGGTCTAAATGTTCACATACGGAAATGCACCGTGATAAAAGATACCTCCATTGCTTAAAGTTCCAATTATAAATTTTCAAGTTATTTTTTAAATGTATTAAAATAAAGCCTCAAAATAGATGGTATCTATAAACAGTCCAACCATTGTAAAAGTATAATCCTAGAATTCACTATTGCCAGCTGAGAAAATATCATTTTCAACTTCAAACTCCAACGTTCGAATATGGAGGTAATTGTGCTGTTATTTTGGGTGTCACTGAATTTTGAGGGTTGGAAATAATGCCCATGTTCGTATACGTGAGTTGACAACCTATTGAGCAAAAGACATAGAAATAATTATGTTTTGACTTTTTTTAGAAAATATGAAATTCTCGCTTACCAAACGATCGAAGACACTCCCTGGAATTTGTGGCTCTTGGAGTATATTTACCTCCATGTTTTTTCTACCTCGTTATATTTATTTCAGCCTCAATGTACCAATGTTGGATTCTGGTATATACCACCAAGTATGAGAGGACAAACAGAAGATAAAGCTTGGTGGGATAAACTCGCTAAGGTAAACTCTATTATCAATATTCTATTTATAATGGTATCATCGTGTGTTATGAAATTCAAACTGGTATCATCGTGTGTTATGAAATTCAAACTGGTATCATCGTGTGTTATGAAATTCAAACTGGTATCATCGTGTGTTATGAAATTCAAACCATAACGATGACAACCTCGAAGGGTTATATTTTAAGCATCTCGAGAATTAAAGAACTGCGAGATACTTCGTACCCGGGACAACCAGTTTCTTATCTCGCGACCTACGTTCTGACCCCTTTCCGGTGAACTCAGCCCCCCACCTCATCCCAACCTACCTTATCTGTCTGCGGCCCTTGTGATTACTGGCCTAGCTTTGTACTCGCTGTGACTTTTCCCTTCCATACCAGATTTAGTATTTGGGATTATAACTGTCGGTATAACTGTAACTGGTCTCTGGATATAGGGGAGCACTGGTGGCTCAGTGGGTGAATGAGTCACTGGCTCGCTAATCAGGACGTCTCGAGATCTCATCCGGTGTTAGCCGAGAACTGTCCTCGGGATTTTCTGGCACAGGTTGCATCTTGTCAGTGGTACAGGACGGAATGCCTCGAAAAACCTAGGAAGTCCCGCGTAAAGGTCTACACGTTGACATGTACGTTTTCATTAGCCAAGTCGAGTGCAGATTATCCGACGTTAAACCCCATTACATTTACAGAACTGACTTCTTACATCTATCTGGCCCATTTAAAACTTCCAATTTGCAACAGCCGTTTAATCCTCATTTCAGGTAGCACCAGCGATTAAACAGCGCATGACAGAACAGGGTACGATGTTGATTGGTTACCAACCAGAAGGAAATAGAGTGAACTTCTTCAGAATGATTGTCTCAAATTTAGACGTGACGACGTCTGAAATGGACTTCGTTGTTTATGAAATAGACAGATTGGGAAATGATCTTTAATTGTTTGGACTTTGTTTTTGACATGATATAATAAAGCTTAATTCAAATAGCAAATAATGACTGTGTTTTATGGCAGGTATAGACTTGGCTAGTCAGACTAGTAATTATTAAATAATGATAATTTTCTGTAATTTTAATAATTCATTAATTATGTCATGAAATGACGTGTAGGTTATTTCAAGTGCAAACGTCACGTTCGTATGTAGAGTTCGAATAATTAAAAATGTGCTGACTCTCAATTGAAAATTAAAACGACTGTATCTCAGCAATGTATTGACAGATCCCTGCTACATTCTATATTATTTTACAATATAGCTAGATTCTGACAATTCAGCTCTCCAAGGATCCGCAATAAATAAGAAAATTTTAAAATTTGTATTATACATGATGTTTGGGTAATTTTGTAATTTTTTGTAATTTTTTTTTGCATACTTATCATAATTACTAATAGTGTATATACTCGTGTTATTATACTATTAGATCCATTTATCAGACTAAAAAACCTTTTTATGAGTATTACCTACCATATAACCAAGGTTAAAGATACATTATGTAAAGTACATGTATAGATAAAGAGCTGGCATTTCTTGATATAATATGGTTTCATTAGTTTATAATGAAAATGGATAATAATAATATATTATTGAAATTTTCATTAATATTACTTTATTCTGAGTGAAGTTATCACTCTTTGGCAATGGTATATTGCTTTTCTTGGTTCATCATTTACATCGTAGAATATATATATATAATCGCAAACAGATGCTCAATGTATTCATCCTCGTGGAGTTATTATGTTATTGAATAAATAATATTGTTATTAATTTGTTTCTTGTACTTACCTTATAAATATGGTCCCTTATTGCTTACCTTTCCTTAGTTGATCGTCTGTCTGTTCATGCTATCATATAACCGTTTTCTAGCGTAGAAAAAAATTGTGCAAACAGCTTAAAAAACAAAATTATTGAATACAAAATGGAAAACCAGTAATTGCTTTCCCTTGTCCCAGTGCGTTTGTTTATAGCCCCCCCCCCCCTTAATATTTGACATTGTGGTCTAGAATAGAAGCATACCCCTCGCAGTGTTTTGTGTGATTACAGAGCTAATCCCACAAGGCTTTTCTTCAGGAATATGGAATAGAATAAGGGTGTTCACGGCTTTGAGGAGGAAGAATAGGGCAATAAGATGACATAGACATGGATGGAGTGATTGGTTCTAAAACGACGTCACTGCATATTGATTCCTTTGACCAGGAACAAATCGAAAATGTCAACCACCACCAGATATTGTACTAAGATTACCGGAATGTTCAAAATATCATTGTTTAAGTATTAAATTCTCGCAGACCAACTGTGTGCCAACGATTTAGGGGGTTATCTCCCCTTCTTTGTTACTTGGGCAAAGACAGCTGGGGCCGTATTAATAAAAATTCTAAGAGTTTTCTTAGCGTTTACTC